>CM048745.1:762747503-763947503 GCA_026315105.1 Locusta migratoria
TGAAAAGTGAAATAGTGTTATGTACATTAAAAACTTCAAACTGTAAGTCCCGAATTATGTGAGGAAACTAATAACAGCATATTCGAGTGTGTCTACGACGTGAGGTTCCATGGTGTAACGGTTAGCACTCTGGACTCTGAATCCCAGCGATCCGAGTTCGAATCTCGGTGGAACCTTTGTTTAGATAAAATTTTCAATAGGAAAAGCTTTCTCGTCATGCAATTAGCAGTACATGTAAGGGAAAATAATTATAGATTCATGCAAAACATGGCCTTCGTAAAAAGATGTAATGTGGGTGTGTGGCCGTTATAGCGAATTACACTAATATTGCCTGTGACGTAAAGCAGTTTTTTCTTGATAAGCAGTAAAAAGCCAGCATTAAAAAGTATATGTTACGAGAGGAGCAAAAAATCTGCTTTGTTTTAAAACCTTACGACAAAGAGAACTGTTTTCTTCAGCAGCCACATTCTGGGGCATCTTTGCTCCTCCGTTTAGAAAAAGAGTCCTCTGGGCCGGATTTGAACCAGCGACCTATGGATATCTGTGAACCTTCCACTACAGTCCACCGCTCTACCAACTGAGCTACCAGAGGATCTGCTTGCATACTGCTACATGCAGCCAACTTCTCATATGTCGCTTTCACTTACTTTATCGCAGAGAGGTCGGCAATAATTAGCTCCAATTTGCAAACAAACCTACGAAAAGTTATTGAAAAGTGAAATAGTGTTATGTACATTAAAAACTTCAACTGTAAGTCCGAATTATGTGAGGAAACTAATAACAGCATATTCGAGTGTGTCTACGACGTGAGGTTCCATGGTGTAACGGTTAGCACTCTGGACTCTGAATCCAGCGATCCGAGTTCGAATCTCGGTGGAACCTTTGTTTAGATAAAATTTTCAATAGGAAAAGCTTTCTCGTCATGCAATTAGCAGTACATGTAAGGGAAAATAATTTATAGATTCATGCAAAACATGGCCTTCGTAAAAAGATGTAATGTGGGTGTGTGGCCGTTATAGCGAATTACACTAATATTGCCTGTGACGTAAAGCAGTTTTTTCTTGATAAGCAGTAAAAAGCCAGCATTAAAAAGTATATGTTACGAGAGGAGCAAAAAATCTGCTTTGTTTTAAAACCTTACGACAAAGAGAACTGTTTTCTTCAGCAGCCACATTCTGGGGCATCTTTGCTCCTCCGTTTAGAAAAAGAGTCCTCTGGGCCGGATTTGAACCAGCGACCTATGGATATCTGTGAACCTTCCACTACAGTCCACCGCTCTACCAACTGAGCTACCAGAGGATCTGCTTGCATACTGCTACATGCAGCCAACTTCTCATATGTCGCTTTCACTTACTTTATCGCAGAGAGGTCGGCAATAATTAGCTCCAATTTGCAAACAAACCTACGAAAAGTTATTGAAAAGTGAAATAGTGTTATGTACATTAAAAACTTCAAACTGTAAGTCCGAATTATGTGAGGAAACTAATAACAGCATATTCGAGTGTGTCTACGACGTGAGGTTCCATGGTGTAACGGTTAGCACTCTGGACTCTGAATCCAGCGATCCGAGTTCGAATCTCGGTGGAACCTTTGTTTAGATAAAATTTTCAATAGGAAAAGCTTTCTCGTCATGCAATTAGCAGTACATGTAAGGGAAAATAATTTATAGATTCATGCAAAACATGGCCTTCGTAAAAAAGATGTAATGTGGGTGTGTGGCCGTTATAGCGAATTACACTAATATTGCCTGTGACGTAAAGCAGTTTTTTCTTGATAAGCAGTAAAAAGCCAGCATTAAAAAGTATATGTTACGAGAGGAGCAAAAAATCTGCTTTGTTTTAAACCTTACGACAAAGAGAACTGTTTTCTTCAGCAGCCACATTCTGGGGCATCTTTGCTCCTCCGTTTAGAAAAAGAGTCCTCTGGGCCGGATTTGAACCAGCGACCTATGGATATCTGTGAACCTTCCACTACAGTCCACCGCTCTACCAACTGAGCTACCAGAGGATCTGCTTGCATACTGCTACATGCAGCCAACTTCTCATATGTCGCTTTCACTTACTTTATCGCAGAGAGGTCGGCAATAATTAGCTCCAATTTGCAAACAAACCTACGAAAAGTTATTGAAAAGTGAAATAGTGTTATGTACATTAAAACTTCAAACTGTAAGTCCGAATTATGTGAGGAAACTAATAACAGCATATTCGAGTGTGTCTACGACGTGAGGTTCCATGGTGTAACGGTTAGCACTCTGGACTCTGAATCCAGCGATCCGAGTTCGAATCTCGGTGGAACCTTTGTTTAGATAAAATTTTCAATAGGAAAAGCTTTCTCGTCATGCAATTAGCAGTACATGTAAGGGAAAATAATTTATAGATTCATGCAAAACATGGCCTTCGTAAAAAGATGTAATGTGGGTGTGTGGCCGTTATAGCGAATTACACTAATATTGCCTGTGACGTAAAGCAGTTTTTTCTTGATAAGCAGTAAAAAGCCAGCATTAAAAAGTATATGTTACGAGAGGAGCAAAAAATCTGCTTTGTTTTAAAACCTTACGACAAAGAGAACTGTTTTCTTCAGCAGCCACATTCTGGGGCATCTTTGCTCCTCCGTTTAGAAAAAGAGTCCTCTGGGCCGGATTTGAACCAGCGACCTATGGATATCTGTGAACCTTCCACTACAGTCCACCGCTCTACCAACTGAGCTACCAGAGGATCTGCTTGCATACTGCTACATGCAGCCAACTTCTCATATGTCGCTTTCACTTACTTTATCGCAGAGAGGTCGGCAATAATTAGCTCCAATTTGCAAACAAACCTACGAAAAGTTATTGAAAAGTGAAATAGTGTTATGTACATTAAAAACTTCAAACTGTAAGTCCGAATTATGTGAGGAAACTAATAACAGCATATTCGAGTGTGTCTACGACGTGAGGTTCCATGGTGTAACGGTTAGCACTCTGGACTCTGAATCCAGCGATCCGAGTTCGAATCTCGGTGGAACCTTTGTTTAGATAAAATTTTCAATAGGAAAAGCTTTCTCGTCATGCAATTAGCAGTACATGTAAGGGAAAATAATTTATAGATTCATGCAAAACATGGCCTTCGTAAAAAGATGTAATGTGGGTGTGTGGCCGTTATAGCGAATTACACTAATATTGCCTGTGACGTAAAGCAGTTTTTTCTTGATAAGCAGTAAAAAGCCAGCATTAAAAAGTATATGTTACGAGAGGAGCAAAAAATCTGCTTTGTTTTAAAACCTTACGACAAAGAGAACTGTTTTCTTCAGCAGCCACATTCTGGGGCATCTTTGCTCCTCCGTTTAGAAAAAGAGTCCTCTGGGCCGGATTTGAACCAGCGACCTATGGATATCTGTGAACCTTCCACTACAGTCCACCGCTCTACCAACTGAGCTACCAGAGGATCTGCTTGCATACTGCTACATGCAGCCAACTTCTCATATGTCGCTTTCACTTACTTTATCGCAGAGAGGTCGGCAATAATTAGCTCCAATTTGCAAACAAACCTACGAAAAGTTATTGAAAAGTGAAATAGTGTTATGTACATTAAAAACTTCAAACTGTAAGTCCGAATTATGTGAGGAAACTAATAACAGCATATTCGAGTGTGTCTACGACGTGAGGTTCCATGGTGTAACGGTTAGCACTCTGGACTCTGAATCCAGCGATCCGAGTTCGAATCTCGGTGGAACCTTTGTTTAGATAAAATTTTCAATAGGAAAAGCTTTCTCGTCATGCAATTAGCAGTACATGTAAGGGAAAATAATTTATAGATTCATGCAAAACATGGCCTTCGTAAAAAGATGTAATGTGGGTGTGTGGCCGTTATAGCGAATTACACTAATATTGCCTGTGACGTAAAGCAGTTTTTTCTTGATAAGCAGTAAAAAGCCAGCATTAAAAAGTATATGTTACGAGAGGAGCAAAAAATCTGCTTTGTTTTAAAACCTTACGACAAAGAGAACTGTTTTCTTCAGCAGCCACATTCTGGGGCATCTTTGCTCCTCCGTTTAGAAAAAGAGTCCTCTGGGCCGGATTTGAACCAGCGACCTATGGATATCTGTGAACCTTCCACTACAGTCCACCGCTCTACCAACTGAGCTACCAGAGGATCTGCTTGCATACTGCTACATGCAGCCAACTTCTCATATGTCGCTTTCACTTACTTTATCGCAGAGAGGTCGGCAATAATTAGCTCCAATTTGCAAACAAACCTACGAAAAGTTATTGAAAAGTGAAATAGTGTTATGTACATTAAAAACTTCAAACTGTAAGTCCGAATTATGTGAGGAAACTAATAACAGCATATTCGAGTGTGTCTACGACGTGAGGTTCCATGGTGTAACGGTTAGCACTCTGGACTCTGAATCCAGCGATCCGAGTTCGAATCTCGGTGGAACCTTTGTTTAGATAAAATTTTCAATAGGAAAAGCTTTCTCGTCATGCAATTAGCAGTACATGTAAGGGAAAATAATTTATAGATTCATGCAAAACATGGCCTTCGTAAAAAGATGTAATGTGGGTGTGTGGCCGTTATAGCGAATTACACTAATATTGCCTGTGACGTAAAGCAGTTTTTTCTTGATAAGCAGTAAAAAGCCAGCATTAAAAAGTATATGTTACGAGAGGAGCAAAAAATCTGCTTTGTTTTAAAACCTTACGACAAAGAGAACTGTTTTCTTCAGCAGCCACATTCTGGGGCATCCTTGCTCCTCCGTTTAGAAAAAGAGTCCTCTGGGCCGGATTTGAACCAGCGACCTATGGATATCTGTGAACCTTCCACTACAGTCCACCGCTCTACCAACTGAGCTACCAGAGGATCTGCTTGCATACTGCTACATGCAGCCAACTTCTCATATGTCGCTTTCACTTACTTTATCGCAGAGAGGTCGGCAATAATTAGCTCCAATTTGCAAACAAACCTACGAAAAGTTATTGAAAAGTGAAATAGTGTTATGTACATTAAAAACTTCAAACTGTAAGTCCGAATTATGTGAGGAAACTAATAACAGCATATTCGAGTGTGTCTACGACGTGAGGTTCCATGGTGTAACGGTTAGCACTCTGGACTCTGAATCCAGCGATCCGAGTTCGAATCTCGGTGGAACCTTTGTTTAGATAAAATTTTCAATAGGAAAAGCTTTCTCGTCATGCAATTAGCAGTACATGTAAGGGAAAATAATTTATAGATTCATGCAAAACATGGCCTTCGTAAAAAGATGTAATGTGGGTGTGTGGCCGTTATAGCGAATTACACTAATATTGCCTGTGACGTAAAGCAGTTTTTTCTTGATAAGCAGTAAAAAGCCAGCATTAAAAAGTATATGTTACGAGAGGAGCAAAAAATCTGCTTTGTTTTAAAACCTTACGACAAAGAGAACTGTTTTCTTCAGCAGCCACATTCTGGGGCATCTTTGCTCCTCCGTTTAGAAAAAGAGTCCTCTGGGCCGGATTTGAACCAGCGACCTATGGATATCTGTGAACCTTCCACTACAGTCCACCGCTCTACCAACTGAGCTACCAGAGGATCTGCTTGCATACTGCTACATGCAGCCAACTTCTCATATGTCGCTTTCACTTACTTTATCGCAGAGAGGTCGGCAATAATTAGCTCCAATTTGCAAACAAACCTACGAAAAGTTATTGAAAAGTGAAATAGTGTTATGTACATTAAAAACTTCAAACTGTAAGTCCGAATTATGTGAGGAAACTAATAACAGCATATTCGAGTGTGTCTACGACGTGAGGTTCCATGGTGTAACGGTTAGCACTCTGGACTCTGAATCCAGCGATCCGAGTTCGAATCTCGGTGGAACCTTTGTTTAGATAAAATTTTCAATAGGAAAAGCTTTCTCGTCATGCAATTAGCAGTACATGTAAGGGAAAATAATTTATAGATTCATGCAAAACATGGCCTTCGTAAAAAGATGTAATGTGGGTGTGTGGCCGTTATAGCGAATTACACTAATATTGCCTGTGACGTAAAGCAGTTTTTTCTTGATAAGCAGTAAAAAGCCAGCATTAAAAAGTATATGTTACGAGAGGAGCAAAAAATCTGCTTTGTTTTAAAACCTTACGACAAAGAGAACTGTTTTCTTCAGCAGCCACATTCTGGGGCATCTTTGCTCCTCCGTTTAGAAAAAGAGTCCTCTGGGCCGGATTTGAACCAGCGACCTATGGATATCTGTGAACCTTCCACTACAGTCCACCGCTCTACCAACTGAGCTACCAGAGGATCTGCTTGCATACTGCTACATGCAGCCAACTTCTCATATGTCGCTTTCACTTACTTTATCGCAGAGAGGTCGGCAATAATTAGCTCCAATTTGCAAACAAACCTACGAAAAGTTATTGAAAAGTGAAATAGTGTTATGTACATTAAAAACTTCAAACTGTAAGTCCGAATTATGTGAGGAAACTAATAACAGCATATTCGAGTGTGTCTACGACGTGAGGTTCCATGGTGTAACGGTTAGCACTCTGGACTCTGAATCCAGCGATCCGAGTTCGAATCTCGGTGGAACCTTTGTTTAGATAAAATTTTCAATAGGAAAAGCTTTCTCGTCATGCAATTAGCAGTACATGTAAGGGAAAATAATTTATAGATTCATGCAAAACATGGCCTTCGTAAAAAGATGTAATGTGGGTGTGTGGCCGTTATAGCGAATTACACTAATATTGCCTGTGACGTAAAGCAGTTTTTTCTTGATAAGCAGTAAAAAGCCAGCATTAAAAAGTATATGTTACGAGAGGAGCAAAAAATCTGCTTTGTTTTAAAACCTTACGACAAAGAGAACTGTTTTCTTCAGCAGCCACATTCTGGGGCATCTTTGCTCCTCCGTTTAGAAAAAGAGTCCTCTGGGCCGGATTTGAACCAGCGACCTATGGATATCTGTGAACCTTCCACTACAGTCCACCGCTCTACCAACTGAGCTACCAGAGGATCTGCTTGCATACTGCTACATGCAGCCAACTTCTCATATGTCGCTTTCACTTACTTTATCGCAGAGAGGTCGGCAATAATTAGCTCCAATTTGCAAACAAACCTACGAAAAGTTATTGAAAAGTGAAATAGTGTTATGTACATTAAAAACTTCAAACTGTAAGTCCGAATTATGTGAGGAAACTAATAACAGCATATTCGAGTGTGTCTACGACGTGAGGTTCCATGGTGTAACGGTTAGCACTCTGGACTCTGAATCCAGCGATCCGAGTTCGAATCTCGGTGGAACCTTTGTTTAGATAAAATTTTCAATAGGAAAAGCTTTCTCGTCATGCAATTAGCAGTACATGTAAGGGAAAATAATTTATAGATTCATGCAAAACATGGCCTTCGTAAAAAGATGTAATGTGGGTGTGTGGCCGTTATAGCGAATTACACTAATATTGCCTGTGACGTAAAGCAGTTTTTTCTTGATAAGCAGTAAAAAGCCAGCATTAAAAAGTATATGTTACGAGAGGAGCAAAAAATCTGCTTTGTTTTAAAACCTTACGACAAAGAGAACTGTTTTCTTCAGCAGCCACATTCTGGGGCATCTTTGCTCCTCCGTTTAGAAAAAGAGTCCTCTGGGCCGGATTTGAACCAGCGACCTATGGATATCTGTGAACCTTCCACTACAGTCCACCGCTCTACCAACTGAGCTACCAGAGGATCTGCTTGCATACTGCTACATGCAGCCAACTTCTCATATGTCGCTTTCACTTACTTTATCGCAGAGAGGTCGGCAATAATTAGCTCCAATTTGCAAACAAACCTACGAAAAGTTATTGAAAAGTGAAATAGTGTTATGTACATTAAAAACTTCAAACTGTAAGTCCGAATTATGTGAGGAAACTAATAACAGCATATTCGAGTGTGTCTACGACGTGAGGTTCCATGGTGTAACGGTTAGCACTCTGGACTCTGAATCCAGCGATCCGAGTTCGAATCTCGGTGGAACCTTTGTTTAGATAAAATTTTCAATAGGAAAAGCTTTCTCGTCATGCAATTAGCAGTACATGTAAGGGAAAATAATTTATAGATTCATGCAAAACATGGCCTTCGTAAAAAGATGTAATGTGGGTGTGTGGCCGTTATAGCGAATTACACTAATATTGCCTGTGACGTAAAGCAGTTTTTTCTTGATAAGCAGTAAAAAGCCAGCATTAAAAAGTATATGTTACGAGAGGAGCAAAAAATCTGCTTTGTTTTAAAACCTTACGACAAAGAGAACTGTTTTCTTCAGCAGCCACATTCTGGGGCATCTTTGCTCCTCCGTTTAGAAAAAGAGTCCTCTGGGCCGGATTTGAACCAGCGACCTATGGATATCTGTGAACCTTCCACTACAGTCCACCGCTCTACCAACTGAGCTACCAGAGGATCTGCTTGCATACTGCTACATGCAGCCAACTTCTCATATGTCGCTTTCACTTACTTTATCGCAGAGAGGTCGGCAATAATTAGCTCCAATTTGCAAACAAACCTACGAAAAGTTATTGAAAAGTGAAATAGTGTTATGTACATTAAAAACTTCAAACTGTAAGTCCGAATTATGTGAGGAAACTAATAACAGCATATTCGAGTGTGTCTACGACGTGAGGTTCCATGGTGTAACGGTTAGCACTCTGGACTCTGAATCCAGCGATCCGAGTTCGAATCTCGGTGGAACCTTTGTTTAGATAAAATTTTCAATAGGAAAAGCTTTCTCGTCATGCAATTAGCAGTACATGTAAGGGAAAATAATTTATAGATTCATGCAAAACATGGCCTTCGTAAAAAGATGTAATGTGGGTGTGTGGCCGTTATAGCGAATTACACTAATATTGCCTGTGACGTAAAGCAGTTTTTTCTTGATAAGCAGTAAAAAGCCAGCATTAAAAAGTATATGTTACGAGAGGAGCAAAAAATCTGCTTTGTTTTAAAACCTTACGACAAAGAGAACTGTTTTCTTCAGCAGCCACATTCTGGGGCATCTTTGCTCCTCCGTTTAGAAAAAGAGTCCTCTGGGCCGGATTTGAACCAGCGACCTATGGATATCTGTGAACCTTCCACTACAGTCCACCGCTCTACCAACTGAGCTACCAGAGGATCTGCTTGCATACTGCTACATGCAGCCAACTTCTCATATGTCGCTTTCACTTACTTTATCGCAGAGAGGTCGGCAATAATTAGCTCCAATTTGCAAACAAACCTACGAAAAGTTATTGAAAAGTGAAATAGTGTTATGTACATTAAAAACTTCAAACTGTAAGTCCGAATTATGTGAGGAAACTAATAACAGCATATTCGAGTGTGTCTACGACGTGAGGTTCCATGGTGTAACGGTTAGCACTCTGGACTCTGAATCCAGCGATCCGAGTTCGAATCTCGGTGGAACCTTTGTTTAGATAAAATTTTCAATAGGAAAAGCTTTCTCGTCATGCAATTAGCAGTACATGTAAGGGAAAATAATTTATAGATTCATGCAAAACATGGCCTTCGTAAAAAGATGTAATGTGGGTGTGTGGCCGTTATAGCGAATTACACTAATATTGCCTGTGACGTAAAGCAGTTTTTTCTTGATAAGCAGTAAAAAGCCAGCATTAAAAAGTATATGTTACGAGAGGAGCAAAAAATCTGCTTTGTTTTAAAACCTTACGACAAAGAGAACTGTTTTCTTCAGCAGCCACATTCTGGGGCATCTTTGCTCCTCCGTTTAGAAAAAGAGTCCTCTGGGCCGGATTTGAACCAGCGACCTATGGATATCTGTGAACCTTCCACTACAGTCCACCGCTCTACCAACTGAGCTACCAGAGGATCTGCTTGCATACTGCTACATGCAGCCAACTTCTCATATGTCGCTTTCACTTACTTTATCGCAGAGAGGTCGGCAATAATTAGCTCCAATTTGCAAACAAACCTACGAAAAGTTATTGAAAAGTGAAATAGTGTTATGTACATTAAAAACTTCAAACTGTAAGTCCGAATTATGTGAGGAAACTAATAACAGCATATTCGAGTGTGTCTACGACGTGAGGTTCCATGGTGTAACGGTTAGCACTCTGGACTCTGAATCCAGCGATCCGAGTTCGAATCTCGGTGGAACCTTTGTTTAGATAAAATTTTCAATAGGAAAAGCTTTCTCGTCATGCAATTAGCAGTACATGTAAGGGAAAATAATTTATAGATTCATGCAAAACATGGCCTTCGTAAAAAGATGTAATGTGGGTGTGTGGCCGTTATAGCGAATTACACTAATATTGCCTGTGACGTAAAGCAGTTTTTTCTTGATAAGCAGTAAAAAGCCAGCATTAAAAAGTATATGTTACGAGAGGAGCAAAAAATCTGCTTTGTTTTAAAACCTTACGACAAAGAGAACTGTTTTCTTCAGCAGCCACATTCTGGGGCATCTTTGCTCCTCCGTTTAGAAAAAGAGTCCTCTGGGCCGGATTTGAACCAGCGACCTATGGATATCTGTGAACCTTCCACTACAGTCCACCGCTCTACCAACTGAGCTACCAGAGGATCTGCTTGCATACTGCTACATGCAGCCAACTTCTCATATGTCGCTTTCACTTACTTTATCGCAGAGAGGTCGGCAATAATTAGCTCCAATTTGCAAACAAACCTACGAAAAGTTATTGAAAAGTGAAATAGTGTTATGTACATTAAAAACTTCAAACTGTAAGTCCGAATTATGTGAGGAAACTAATAACAGCATATTCGAGTGTGTCTACGACGTGAGGTTCCATGGTGTAACGGTTAGCACTCTGGACTCTGAATCCAGCGATCCGAGTTCGAATCTCGGTGGAACCTTTGTTTAGATAAAATTTTCAATAGGAAAAGCTTTCTCGTCATGCAATTAGCAGTACATGTAAGGGAAAATAATTTATAGATTCATGCAAAACATGGCCTTCGTAAAAAGATGTAATGTGGGTGTGTGGCCGTTATAGCGAATTACACTAATATTGCCTGTGACGTAAAGCAGTTTTTTCTTGATAAGCAGTAAAAAGCCAGCATTAAAAAGTATATGTTACGAGAGGAGCAAAAAATCTGCTTTGTTTTAAAACCTTACGACAAAGAGAACTGTTTTCTTCAGCAGCCACATTCTGGGGCATCTTTGCTCCTCCGTTTAGAAAAAGAGTCCTCTGGGCCGGATTTGAACCAGCGACCTATGGATATCTGTGAACCTTCCACTACAGTCCACCGCTCTACCAACTGAGCTACCAGAGGATCTGCTTGCATACTGCTACATGCAGCCAACTTCTCATATGTCGCTTTCACTTACTTTATCGCAGAGAGGTCGGCAATAATTAGCTCCAATTTGCAAACAAACCTACGAAAAGTTATTGAAAAGTGAAATAGTGTTATGTACATTAAAAACTTCAAACTGTAAGTCCGAATTATGTGAGGAAACTAATAACAGCATATTCGAGTGTGTCTACGACGTGAGGTTCCATGGTGTAACGGTTAGCACTCTGGACTCTGAATCCAGCGATCCGAGTTCGAATCTCGGTGGAACCTTTGTTTAGATAAAATTTTCAATAGGAAAAGCTTTCTCGTCATGCAATTAGCAGTACATGTAAGGGAAAATAATTTATAGATTCATGCAAAACATGGCCTTCGTAAAAAGATGTAATGTGGGTGTGTGGCCGTTATAGCGAATTACACTAATATTGCCTGTGACGTAAAGCAGTTTTTTCTTGATAAGCAGTAAAAAGCCAGCATTAAAAAGTATATGTTACGAGAGGAGCAAAAAATCTGCTTTGTTTTAAAACCTTACGACAAAGAGAACTGTTTTCTTCAGCAGCCACATTCTGGGGCATCTTTGCTCCTCCGTTTAGAAAAAGAGTCCTCTGGGCCGGATTTGAACCAGCGACCTATGGATATCTGTGAACCTTCCACTACAGTCCACCGCTCTACCAACTGAGCTACCAGAGGATCTGCTTGCATACTGCTACATGCAGCCAACTTCTCATATGTCGCTTTCACTTACTTTATCGCAGAGAGGTCGGCAATAATTAGCTCCAATTTGCAAACAAACCTACGAAAAGTTATTGAAAAGTGAAATAGTGTTATGTACATTAAAAACTTCAAACTGTAAGTCCGAATTATGTGAGGAAACTAATAACAGCATATTCGAGTGTGTCTACGACGTGAGGTTCCATGGTGTAACGGTTAGCACTCTGGACTCTGAATCCAGCGATCCGAGTTCGAATCTCGGTGGAACCTTTGTTTAGATAAAATTTTCAATAGGAAAAGCTTTCTCGTCATGCAATTAGCAGTACATGTAAGGGAAAATAATTTATAGATTCATGCAAAACATGGCCTTCGTAAAAAGATGTAATGTGGGTGTGTGGCCGTTATAGCGAATTACACTAATATTGCCTGTGACGTAAAGCAGTTTTTTCTTGATAAGCAGTAAAAAGCCAGCATTAAAAAGTATATGTTACGAGAGGAGCAAAAAATCTGCTTTGTTTTAAAACCTTACGACAAAGAGAACTGTTTTCTTCAGCAGCCACATTCTGGGGCATCTTTGCTCCTCCGTTTAGAAAAAGAGTCCTCTGGGCCGGATTTGAACCAGCGACCTATGGATATCTGTGAACCTTCCACTACAGTCCACCGCTCTACCAACTGAGCTACCAGAGGATCTGCTTGCATACTGCTACATGCAGCCAACTTCTCATATGTCGCTTTCACTTACTTTATCGCAGAGAGGTCGGCAATAATTAGCTCCAATTTGCAAACAAACCTACGAAAAGTTATTGAAAAGTGAAATAGTGTTATGTACATTAAAAACTTCAAACTGTAAGTCCGAATTATGTGAGGAAACTAATAACAGCATATTCGAGTGTGTCTACGACGTGAGGTTCCATGGTGTAACGGTTAGCACTCTGGACTCTGAATCCAGCGATCCGAGTTCGAATCTCGGTGGAACCTTTGTTTAGATAAAATTTTCAATAGGAAAAGCTTTCTCGTCATGCAATTAGCAGTACATGTAAGGGAAAATAATTTATAGATTCATGCAAAACATGGCCTTCGTAAAAAGATGTAATGTGGGTGTGTGGCCGTTATAGCGAATTACACTAATATTGCCTGTGACGTAAAGCAGTTTTTTCTTGATAAGCAGTAAAAAGCCAGCATTAAAAAGTATATGTTACGAGAGGAGCAAAAAATCTGCTTTGTTTTAAAACCTTACGACAAAGAGAACTGTTTTCTTCAGCAGCCACATTCTGGGGCATCTTTGCTCCTCCGTTTAGAAAAAGAGTCCTCTGGGCCGGATTTGAACCAGCGACCTATGGATATCTGTGAACCTTCCACTACAGTCCACCGCTCTACCAACTGAGCTACCAGAGGATCTGCTTGCATACTGCTACATGCAGCCAACTTCTCATATGTCGCTTTCACTTACTTTATCGCAGAGAGGTCGGCAATAATTAGCTCCAATTTGCAAACAAACCTACGAAAAGTTATTGAAAAGTGAAATAGTGTTATGTACATTAAAAACTTCAAACTGTAAGTCCGAATTATGTGAGGAAACTAATAACAGCATATTCGAGTGTGTCTACGACGTGAGGTTCCATGGTGTAACGGTTAGCACTCTGGACTCTGAATCCAGCGATCCGAGTTCGAATCTCGGTGGAACCTTTGTTTAGATAAAATTTTCAATAGGAAAAGCTTTCTCGTCATGCAATTAGCAGTACATGTAAGGGAAAATAATTTATAGATTCATGCAAAACATGGCCTTCGTAAAAAGATGTAATGTGGGTGTGTGGCCGTTATAGCGAATTACACTAATATTGCCTGTGACGTAAAGCAGTTTTTTCTTGATAAGCAGTAAAAAGCCAGCATTAAAAAGTATATGTTACGAGAGGAGCAAAAAATCTGCTTTGTTTTAAAACCTTACGACAAAGAGAACTGTTTTCTTCAGCAGCCACATTCTGGGGCATCTTTGCTCCTCCGTTTAGAAAAAGAGTCCTCTGGGCCGGATTTGAACCAGCGACCTATGGATATCTGTGAACCTTCCACTACAGTCCACCGCTCTACCAACTGAGCTACCAGAGGATCTGCTTGCATACTGCTACGTGCAGCCAACTTCTCATATGTCGCTTTCACTTACTTTATCCCAGAGAGGTCGGCAATAATTAGCTCCAATTTGCAAACAAACCTACGAAAAGTTATTGAAAAGTGAAATAGTGTTATGTACATTAAAAACTTCAAACTGTAAGTCCGAATTATGTGAGGAAACTAATAACAGCATATTCGAGTGTGTCTACGACGTGAGGTTCCATGGTGTAACGGTTAGCACTCTGGACTCTGAATCCAGCGATCCGAGTTCGAATCTCGGTGGAACCTTTGTTTAGATAAAATTTTCAATAGGAAAAGCTTTCTCGTCATGCAATTAGCAGTACATGTAAGGGAAAATAATTTATAGATTCATGCAAAACATGGCCTTCGTAAAAAGATGTAATGTGGGTGTGTGGCCGTTATAGCGAATTACACTAATATTGCCTGTGACGTAAAGCAGTTTTTTCTTGATAAGCAGTAAAAAGCCAGCATTAAAAAGTATATGTTACGAGAGGAGCAAAAAATCTGCTTTGTTTTAAAACCTTACGACAAAGAGAACTGTTTTCTTCAGCAGCCACATTCTGGGGCATCTTTGCTCCTCCGTTTAGAAAAAGAGTCCTCTGGGCCGGATTTGAACCAGCGACCTATGGATATCTGTGAACCTTCCACTACAGTCCACCGCTCTACCAACTGAGCTACCAGAGGATCTGCTTGCATACTGCTACATGCAGCCAACTTCTCATATGTCGCTTTCACTTACTTTATCGCAGAGAGGTCGGCAATAATTAGCTCCAATTTGCAAACAAACCTACGAAAAGTTATTGAAAAGTGAAATAGTGTTATGTACATTAAAAACTTCAAACTGTAAGTCCGAATTATGTGAGGAAACTAATAACAGCATATTCGAGTGTGTCTACGACGTGAGGTTCCATGGTGTAACGGTTAGCACTCTGGACTCTGAATCCAGCGATCCGAGTTCGAATCTCGGTGGAACCTTTGTTTAGATAAAATTTTCAATAGGAAAAGCTTTCTCGTCATGCAATTAGCAGTACATGTAAGGGAAAATAATTTATAGATTCATGCAAAACATGGCCTTCGTAAAAAGATGTAATGTGGATGTGTGGCCGTTATAGCGAATTACACTAATATTGCCTGTGACGTAAAGCAGTTTTTTCTTGATAAGCAGTAAAAAGCCAGCATTAAAAAGTATATGTTACGAGAGGAGCAAAAAATCTGCTTTGTTTTAAAACCTTACGACAAAGAGAACTGTTTTCTTCAGCAGCCACATTCTGGGGCATCTTTGCTCCTCCGTTTAGAAAAAGAGTCCTCTGGGCCGGATTTGAACCAGCGACCTATGGATATCTGTGAACCTTCCACTACAGTCCACCGCTCTACCAACTGAGCTACCAGAGGATCTGCTTGCATACTGCTACATGCAGCCAACTTCTCATATGTCGCTTTCACTTACTTTATCGCAGAGAGGTCGGCAATAATTAGCTCCAATTTGCAAACAAACCTACGAAAAGTTATTGAAAAGTGAAACCCCGCAAGGGTTACATCGCGCAGTCGATTTTCTTTACTTTGTTTACTTAATGTGTCAAGTTGGTTGGTTGTAGATGTGGAATTGGGATGGTAGCCACATTCTGGGGCATCTTTGCTCCTCCGTTTAGAAAAAGAGTCCTCTGGGCCGGATTTGAACCAGCGACCTATGGATATCTGTGAACCTTCCACTACAGTCCACCGCTCTACCAACTGAGCTACCAGAGGATCTGCTTGCATACTGCTACATGCAGCCAACTTCTCATATGTCGCTTTCACTTACTTTATCGCAGAGAGGTCGGCAATAATTAGCTCCAATTTGCAAACAAACCTACGAAAAGTTATTGAAAAGTGAAATAGTGTTATGTACATTAAAAACTTCAATCTGTAAGTCCGAATTATGTGAGGAAACTAATAACAGCATATTCGAGTGTGTCTACGACGTGAGGTTCCATGGTGTAACGGTTAGCACTCTGGACTCTGAATCCAGCGATCCGAGTTCGAATCTCGGTGGAACCTTTGTTTAGATAAAATTTTCAATAGGAAAAGCTTTCTCGTCATGCAATTAGCAGTACATGTAAGGGAAAATAATTTATAGATTCATGCAAAACATGGCCTTCGTAAAAAGATGTAATGTGGGTGTGTGGCCGTTATAGCGAATTACACTAATATTGCCTGTGACGTAAAGCAGTTTTTTCTTGATAAGCAGTAAAAAGCCAGCATTAAAAAGTATATGTTACGAGAGGAGCAAAAAATCTGCTTTGTTTTAAAACCTTACGACAAAGAGAACTGTTTTCTTCAGCAGCCACATTCTGGGGCATCTTTGCTCCTCCGTTTAGAAAAAGAGTCCTCTGGGCCGGATTTGAACCAGCGACCTATGGATATCTGTGAACCTTCCACTACAGTCCACCGCTCTACCAACTGAGCTACCAGAGGATCTGCTTGCATACTGCTACATGCAGCCAACTTCTCATATGTCGCTTTCACTTACTTTATCGCAGAGAGGTCGGCAATAATTAGCTCCAATTTGCAAACAAACCTACGAAAAGTTATTGAAAAGTGAAATAGTGTTATGTACATTAAAAACTTCAAACTGTAAGTCCGAATTATGTGAGGAAACTAATAACAGCATATTCGAGTGTGTCTACGACGTGAGGTTCCATGGTGTAACGGTTAGCACTCTGGACTCTGAATCCAGCGATCCGAGTTCGAATCTCGGTGGAACCTTTGTTTAGATAAAATTTTCAATAGGAAAAGCTTTCTCGTCATGCAATTAGCAGTACATGTAAGGGAAAATAATTTATAGATTCATGCAAAACATGGCCTTCGTAAAAAGATGTAATGTGGGTGTGTGGCCGTTATAGCGAATTACACTAATATTGCCTGTGACGTAAAGCAGTTTTTTCTTGATAAGCAGTAAAAAGCCAGCATTAAAAAGTATATGTTACGAGAGGAGCAAAAAATCTGCTTTGTTTTAAAACCTTACGACAAAGAGAACTGTTTTCTTCAGCAGCCACATTCTGGGGCATCTTTGCTCCTCCGTTTAGAAAAAGAGTCCTCTGGGCCGGATTTGAACCAGCGACCTATGGATATCTGTGAACCTTCCACTACAGTCCACCGCTCTACCAACTGAGCTACCAGAGGATCTGCTTGCATACTGCTACATGCAGCCAACTTCTCATATGTCGCTTTCACTTACTTTATCGCAGAGAGGTCGGCAATAATTAGCTCCAATTTGCAAACAAACCTACGAAAAGTTATTGAAAAGTGAAATAGTGTTATGTACATTAAAAACTTCAAACTGTAAGTCCGAATTATGTGAGGAAACTAATAACAGCATATTCGAGTGTGTCTACGACGTGAGGTTCCATGGTGTAACGGTTAGCACTCTGGACTCTGAATCCAGCGATCCGAGTTCGAATCTCGGTGGAACCTTTGTTTAGATAAAATTTTCAATAGGAAAAGCTTTCTCGTCATGCAATTAGCAGTACATGTAAGGGAAAATAATTTATAGATTCATGCAAAACATGGCCTTCGTAAAAAGATGTAATGTGGGTGTGTGGCCGTTATAGCGAATTACACTAATATTGCCTGTGACGTAAAGCAGTTTTTTCTTGATAAGCAGTAAAAAGCCAGCATTAAAAAGAATATGTTACGAGAGGAGCAAAAAATCTGCTTTGTTTTAAAACCTTACGACAAAGAGAACTGTTTTCTTCAGCAGCCACATTCTGGGGCATCTTTGCTCCTCCGTTTAGAAAAAGAGTCCTCTGGGCCGGATTTGAACCAGCGACCTATGGATATCTGTGAACCTTCCACTACAGTCCACCGCTCTACCAACTGAGCTACCAGAGGATCTGCTTGCATACTGCTACATGCAGCCAACTTCTCATATGTCGCTTTCACTTACTTTATCGCAGAGAGGTCGGCAATAATTAGCTCCAATTTGCAAACAAACCTACGAAAAGTTATTGAAAAGTGAAATAGTGTTATGTACATTAAAAACTTCAAACTGTAAGTCCGAATTATGTGAGGAAACTAATAACAGCATATTCGAGTGTGTCTACGACGTGAGGTTCCATGGTGTAACGGTTAGCACTCTGGACTCTGAATCCAGCGATCCGAGTTCGAATCTCGGTGGAACCTTTGTTTAGATAAAATTTTCAATAGGAAAAGCTTTCTCGTCATGCAATTAGCAGTACATGTAAGGGAAAATAATTTATAGATTCATGCAAAACATGGCCTTCGTAAAAAGATGTAATGTGGGTGTGTGGCCGTTATAGCGAATTACACTAATATTGCCTGTGACGTAAAGCAGTTTTTTCTTGATAAGCAGTAAAAAGCCAGCATTAAAAAGTATATGTTACGAGAGGAGCAAAAAATCTGCTTTGTTTTAAAACCTTACGACAAAGAGAACTGTTTTCTTCAGCAGCCACATTCTGGGGCATCTTTGCTCCTCCGTTTAGAAAAAGAGTCCTCTGGGCCGGATTTGAACCAGCGACCTATGGATATCTGTGAACCTTCCACTACAGTCCACCGCTCTACCAACTGAGCTACCAGAGGATCTGCTTGCATACTGCTACATGCAGCCAACTTCTCATATGTCGCTTTCACTTACTTTATCGCAGAGAGGTCGGCAATAATTAGCTCCAATTTGCAAACAAACCTACGAAAAGTTATTGAAAAGTGAAATAGTGTTATGTACATTAAAAACTTCAAACTGTAAGTCCGAATTATGTGAGGAAACTAATAACAGCATATTCGAGTGTGTCTACGACGTGAGGTTCCATGGTGTAACGGTTAGCACTCTGGACTCTGAATCCAGCGATCCGAGTTCGAATCTCGGTGGAACCTTTGTTTAGATAAAATTTTCAATAGGAAAAGCTTTCTCGTCATGCAATTAGCAGTACATGTAAGGGAAAATAATTTATAGATTCATGCAAAACATGGCCTTCGTAAAACGATGTAATGTGGGTGTGTGGCCGTTATAGCGAATTACACTAATATTGCCTGTGACGTAAAGCAGTTTTTTCTTGATAAGCAGTAAAAAGCCAGCATTAAAAAGAATATGTTACGAGAGGAGCAAAAAATCTGCTTTGTTTTAAAACCTTACGACAAAGAGAACTGTTTTCTTCAGCAGCCACATTCTGGGGCATCTTTGCTCCTCCGTTTAGAAAAAGAGTCCTCTGGGCCGGATTTGAACCAGCGACCTATGGATATCTGTGAACCTTCCACTACAGTCCACCGCTCTACCAACTGAGCTACCAGAGGATCTGCTTGCATACTGCTACATGCAGCCAACTTCTCATATGTCGCTTTCACTTACTTTATCGCAGAGAGGTCGGCAATAATTAGCTCCAATTTGCAAACAAACCTACGAAAAGTTATTGAAAAGTGAAATAGTGTTATGTACATTAAAAACTTCAAACTGTAAGTCCGAATTATGTGAGGAAACTAATAACAGCATATTCGAGTGTGTCTACGACGTGAGGTTCCATGGTGTAACGGTTAGCACTCTGGACTCTGAATCCAGCGATCCGAGTTCGAATCTCGGTGGAACCTTTGTTTAGATAAAATTTTCAATAGGAAAAGCTTTCTCGTCATGCAATTAGCAGTACATGTAAGGGAAAATAATTTATAGATTCATGCAAAACATGGCCTTCGTAAAAAGATGTAATGTGGGTGTGTGGCCGTTATAGCGAATTACACTAATATTGCCTGTGACGTAAAGCAGTTTTTTCTTGATAAGCAGTAAAAAGCCAGCATTAAAAAGTATATGTTACGAGAGGAGCAAAAAATCTGCTTTGTTTTAAAACCTTACGACAAAGAGAACTGTTTTCTTCAGCAGCCACATTCTGGGGCATCTTTGCTCCTCCGTTTAGAAAAAGAGTCCTCTGGGCCGGATTTGAACCAGCGACCTATGGATATCTGTGAACCTTCCACTACAGTCCACCGCTCTACCAACTGAGCTACCAGAGGATCTGCTTGCATACTGCTACATGCAGCCAACTTCTCATATGTCGCTTTCACTTACTTTATCGCAGAGAGGTCGGCAATAATTAGCTCCAATTTGCAAACAAACCTACGAAAAGTTATTGAAAAGTGAAATAGTGTTATGTACATTAAAAACTTCAAACTGTAAGTCCGAATTATGTGAGGAAACTAATAACAGCATATTCGAGTGTGTCTACGACGTGAGGTTCCATGGTGTAACGGTTAGCACTCTGGACTCTGAATCCAGCGATCCGAGTTCGAATCTCGGTGGAACCTTTGTTTAGATAAAATTTTCAATAGGAAAAGCTTTCTCGTCATGCAATTAGCAGTACATGTAAGGGAAAATAATTTATAGATTCATGCAAAACATGGCCTTCGTAAAAAGATGTAATGTGGGTGTGTGGCCGTTATAGCGAATTACACTAATATTGCCTGTGACGTAAAGCAGTTTTTTCTTGATAAGCAGTAAAAAGCCAGCATTAAAAAGTATATGTTACGAGAGGAGCAAAAAATCTGCTTTGTTTTAAAACCTTACGACAAAGAGAACTGTTTTCTTCAGCAGCCACATTCTGGGGCATCTTTGCTCCTCCGTTTAGAAAAAGAGTCCTCTGGGCCGGATTTGAACCAGCGACCTATGGATATCTGTGAACCTTCCACTACAGTCCACCGCTCTACCAACTGAGCTACCAGAGGATCTGCTTGCATACTGCTACATGCAGCCAACTTCTCATATGTCGCTTTCACTTACTTTATCGCAGAGAGGTCGGCAATAATTAGCTCCAATTTGCAAACAAACCTACGAAAAGTTATTGAAAAGTGAAATAGTGTTATGTACATTAAAAACTTCAAACTGTAAGTCCGAATTATGTGAGGAAACTAATAACAGCATATTCGAGTGTGTCTACGACGTGAGGTTCCATGGTGTAACGGTTAGCACTCTGGACTCTGAATCCAGCGATCCGAGTTCGAATCTCGGTGGAACCTTTGTTTAGATAAAATTTTCAATAGGAAAAGCTTTCTCGTCATGCAATTAGCAGTACATGTAAGGGAAAATAATTTATAGATTCATGCAAAACATGGCCTTCGTAAAAAGATGTAATGTGGGTGTGTGGCCGTTATAGCGAATTACACTAATATTGCCTGTGACGTAAAGCAGTTTTTTCTTGATAAGCAGTAAAAAGCCAGCATTAAAAAGTATATGTTACGAGAGGAGCAAAAAATCTGCTTTGTTTTAAAACCTTACGACAAAGAGAACTGTTTTCTTCAGCAGCCACATTCTGGGGCATCTTTGCTCCTCCGTTTAGAAAAAGAGTCCTCTGGGCCGGATTTGAACCAGCGACCTATGGATATCTGTGAACCTTCCACTACAGTCCACCGCTCTACCAACTGAGCTACCAGAGGATCTGCTTGCATACTGCTACATGCAGCCAACTTCTCATATGTCGCTTTCACTTACTTTATCGCAGAGAGGTCGGCAATAATTAGCTCCAATTTGCAAACAAACCTACGAAAAGTTATTGAAAAGTGAAATAGTGTTATGTACATTAAAAACTTCAAACTGTAAGTCCGAATTATGTGAGGAAACTAATAACAGCATATTCGAGTGTGTCTACGACGTGAGGTTCCATGGTGTAACGGTTAGCACTCTGGACTCTGAATCCAGCGATCCGAGTTCGAATCTCGGTGGAACCTTTGTTTAGATAAAATTTTCAATAGGAAAAGCTTTCTCGTCATGCAATTAGCAGTACATGTAAGGGAAAATAATTTATAGATTCATGCAAAACATGGCCTTCGTAAAAAGATGTAATGTGGGTGTGTGGCCGTTATAGCGAATTACACTAATATTGCCTGTGACGTAAAGCAGTTTTTTCTTGATAAGCAGTAAAAAGCCAGCATTAAAAAGTATATGTTACGAGAGGAGCAAAAAATCTGCTTTGTTTTAAAACCTTACGACAAAGAGAACTGTTTTCTTCAGCAGCCACATTCTGGGGCATCTTTGCTCCTCCGTTTAGAAAAAGAGTCCTCTGGGCCGGATTTGAACCAGCGACCTATGGATATCTGTGAACCTTCCACTACAGTCCACCGCTCTACCAACTGAGCTACCAGAGGATCTGCTTGCATACTGCTACATGCAGCCAACTTCTCATATGTCGCTTTCACTTACTTTATCGCAGAGAGGTCGGCAATAATTAGCTCCAATTTGCAAACAAACCTACGAAAAGTTATTGAAAAGTGAAATAGTGTTATGTACATTAAAAACTTCAAACTGTAAGTCCGAATTATGTGAGGAAACTAATAACAGCATATTCGAGTGTGTCTACGACGTGAGGTTCCATGGTGTAACGGTTAGCACTCTGGACTCTGAATCCAGCGATCCGAGTTCGAATCTCGGTGGAACCTTTGTTTAGATAAAATTTTCAATAGGAAAAGCTTTCTCGTCATGCAATTAGCAGTACATGTAAGGGAAAATAATTTATAGATTCATGCAAAACATGGCCTTCGTAAAAAGATGTAATGTGGGTGTGTGGCCGTTATAGCGAATTACACTAATATTGCCTGTGACGTAAAGCAGTTTTTTCTTGATAAGCAGTAAAAAGCCAGCATTAAAAAGTATATGTTACGAGAGGAGCAAAAAATCTGCTTTGTTTTAAAACCTTACGACAAAGAGAACTGTTTTCTTCAGCAGCCACATTCTGGGGCATCTTTGCTCCTCCGTTTAGAAAAAGAGTCCTCTGGGCCGGATTTGAACCAGCGACCTATGGATATCTGTGAACCTTCCACTACAGTCCACCGCTCTACCAACTGAGCTACCAGAGGATCTGCTTGCATACTGCTACATGCAGCCAACTTCTCATATGTCGCTTTCACTTACTTTATCGCAGAGAGGTCGGCAATAATTAGCTCCAATTTGCAAACAAACCTACGAAAAGTTATTGAAAAGTGAAATAGTGTTATGTACATTAAAAACTTCAAACTGTAAGTCCGAATTATGTGAGGAAACTAATAACAGCATATTCGAGTGTGTCTACGACGTGAGGTTCCATGGTGTAACGGTTAGCACTCTGGACTCTGAATCCAGCGATCCGAGTTCGAATCTCGGTGGAACCTTTGTTTAGATAAAATTTTCAATAGGAAAAGCTTTCTCGTCATGCAATTAGCAGTACATGTAAGGGAAAATAATTTATAGATTCATGCAAAACATGGCCTTCGTAAAAAGATGTAATGTGGATGTGTGGCCGTTATAGCGAATTACACTAATATTGCCTGTGACGTAAAGCAGTTTTTTCTTGATAAGCAGTAAAAAGCCAGCATTAAAAAGTATATGTTACGAGAGGAGCAAAAAATCTGCTTTGTTTTAAAACCTTACGACAAAGAGAACTGTTTTCTTCAGCAGCCACATTCTGGGGCATCTTTGCTCCTCCGTTTAGAAAAAGAGTCCTCTGGGCCGGATTTGAACCAGCGACCTATGGATATCTGTGAACCTTCCACTACAGTCCACCGCTCTACCAACTGAGCTACCAGAGGATCTGCTTGCATACTGCTACATGCAGCCAACTTCTCATATGTCGCTTTCACTTACTTTATCGCAGAGAGGTCGGCAATAATTAGCTCCAATTTGCAAACAAACCTACGAAAAGTTATTGAAAAGTGAAACCCCGCAAGGGTTACATCGCGCAGTCGATTTTCTTTACTTTGTTTACTTAATGTGTCAAGTTGGTTGGTTGTAGATGTGGAATTGGGATGGTAGCCACATTCTGGGGCATCTTTGCTCCTCCGTTTAGAAAAAGAGTCCTCTGGGCCGGATTTGAACCAGCGACCTATGGATATCTGTGAACCTTCCACTACAGTCCACCGCTCTACCAACTGAGCTACCAGAGGATCTGCTTGCATACTGCTACATGCAGCCAACTTCTCATATGTCGCTTTCACTTACTTTATCGCAGAGAGGTCGGCAATAATTAGCTCCAATTTGCAAACAAACCTACGAAAAGTTATTGAAAAGTGAAATAGTGTTATGTACATTAAAAACTTCAAACTGTAAGTCCGAATTATGTGAGGAAACTAATAACAGCATATTCGAGTGTGTCTACGACGTGAGGTTCCATGGTGTAACGGTTAGCACTCTGGACTCTGAATCCAGCGATCCGAGTTCGAATCTCGGTGGAACCTTTGTTTAGATAAAATTTTCAATAGGAAAAGCTTTCTCGTCATGCAATTAGCAGTACATGTAAGGGAAAATAATTTATAGATTCATGCAAAACATGGCCTTCGTAAAAAGATGTAATGTGGGTGTGTGGCCGTTATAGCGAATTACACTAATATTGCCTGTGACGTAAAGCAGTTTTTTCTTGATAAGCAGTAAAAAGCCAGCATTAAAAAGTATATGTTACGAGAGGAGCAAAAAATCTGCTTTGTTTTAAAACCTTACGACAAAGAGAACTGTTTTCTTCAGCAGCCACATTCTGGGGCATCTTTGCTCCTCCGTTTAGAAAAAGAGTCCTCTGGGCCGGATTTGAACCAGCGACCTATGGATATCTGTGAACCTTCCACTACAGTCCACCGCTCTACCAACTGAGCTACCAGAGGATCTGCTTGCATACTGCTACATGCAGCCAACTTCTCATATGTCGCTTTCACTTACTTTATCGCAGAGAGGTCGGCAATAATTAGCTCCAATTTGCAAACAAACCTACGAAAAGTTATTGAAAAGTGAAATAGTGTTATGTACATTAAAAACTTCAAACTGTAAGTCCGAATTATGTGAGGAAACTAATAACAGCATATTCGAGTGTGTCTACGACGTGAGGTTCCATGGTGTAACGGTTAGCACTCTGGACTCTGAATCCAGCGATCCGAGTTCGAATCTCGGTGGAACCTTTGTTTAGATAAAATTTTCAATAGGAAAAGCTTTCTCGTCATGCAATTAGCAGTACATGTAAGGGAAAATAATTTATAGATTCATGCAAAACATGGCCTTCGTAAAAAGATGTAATGTGGATGTGTGGCCGTTATAGCGAATTACACTAATATTGCCTGTGACGTAAAGCAGTTTTTTCTTGATAAGCAGTAAAAAGCCAGCATTAAAAAGTATATGTTACGAGAGGAGCAAAAAATCTGCTTTGTTTTAAAACCTTACGACAAAGAGAACTGTTTTCTTCAGCAGCCACATTCTGGGGCATCTTTGCTCCTCCGTTTAGAAAAAGAGTCCTCTGGGCCGGATTTGAACCAGCGACCTATGGATATCTGTGAACCTTCCACTACAGTCCACCGCTCTACCAACTGAGCTACCAGAGGATCTGCTTGCATACTGCTACATGCAGCCAACTTCTCATATGTCGCTTTCACTTACTTTATCGCAGAGAGGTCGGCAATAATTAGCTCCAATTTGCAAACAAACCTACGAAAAGTTATTGAAAAGTGAAACCCCGCAAGGGTTACATCGCGCAGTCGATTTTCTTTACTTTGTTTACTTAATGTGTCAAGTTGGTTGGTTGTAGATGTGGAATTGGGATGGTAGCCACATTCTGGGGCATCTTTGCTCCTCCGTTTAGAAAAAGAGTCCTCTGGGCCGGATTTGAACCAGCGACCTATGGATATCTGTGAACCTTCCACTACAGTCCACCGCTCTACCAACTGAGCTACCAGAGGATCTGCTTGCATACTGCTACATGCAGCCAACTTCTCATATGTCGCTTTCACTTACTTTATCGCAGAGAGGTCGGCAATAATTAGCTCCAATTTGCAAACAAACCTACGAAAAGTTATTGAAAAGTGAAATAGTGTTATGTACATTAAAAACTTCAAACTGTAAGTCCGAATTATGTGAGGAAACTAATAACAGCATATTCGAGTGTGTCTACGACGTGAGGTTCCATGGTGTAACGGTTAGCACTCTGGACTCTGAATCCAGCGATCCGAGTTCGAATCTCGGTGGAACCTTTGTTTAGATAAAATTTTCAATAGGAAAAGCTTTCTCGTCATGCAATTAGCAGTACATGTAAGGGAAAATAATTTATAGATTCATGCAAAACATGGCCTTCGTAAAAAGATGTAATGTGGGTGTGTGGCCGTTATAGCGAATTACACTAATATTGCCTGTGACGTAAAGCAGTTTTTTCTTGATAAGCAGTAAAAAGCCAGCATTAAAAAGTATATGTTACGAGAGGAGCAAAAAATCTGCTTTGTTTTAAAACCTTACGACAAAGAGAACTGTTTTCTTCAGCAGCCACATTCTGGGGCATCTTTGCTCCTCCGTTTAGAAAAAGAGTCCTCTGGGCCGGATTTGAACCAGCGACCTATGGATATCTGTGAACCTTCCACTACAGTCCACCGCTCTACCAACTGAGCTACCAGAGGATCTGCTTGCATACTGCTACATGCAGCCAACTTCTCATATGTCGCTTTCACTTACTTTATCGCAGAGAGGTCGGCAATAATTAGCTCCAATTTGCAAACAAACCTACGAAAAGTTATTGAAAAGTGAAACCCCGCAAGGGTTACATCGCGCAGTCGATTTTCTTTACTTTGTTTACTTAATGTGTCAAGTTGGTTGGTTGTAGATGTGGAATTGGGATGGTAGCCACATTCTGGGGCATCTTTGCTCCTCCGTTTAGAAAAAGAGTCCTCTGGGCCGGATTTGAACCAGCGACCTATGGATATCTGTGAACCTTCCACTACAGTCCACCGCTCTACCAACTGAGCTACCAGAGGATCTGCTTGCATACTGCTACATGCAGCCAACTTCTCATATGTCGCTTTCACTTACTTTATCGCAGAGAGGTCGGCAATAATTAGCTCCAATTTGCAAACAAACCTACGAAAAGTTATTGAAAAGTGAAATAGTGTTATGTACATTAAAAACTTCAAACTGTAAGTCCGAATTATGTGAGGAAACTAATAACAGCATATTCGAGTGTGTCTACGACGTGAGGTTCCATGGTGTAACGGTTAGCACTCTGGACTCTGAATCCAGCGATCCGAGTTCGAATCTCGGTGGAACCTTTGTTTAGATAAAATTTTCAATAGGAAAAGCTTTCTCGTCATGCAATTAGCAGTACATGTAAGGGAAAATAATTTATAGATTCATGCAAAACATGGCCTTCGTAAAAAGATGTAATGTGGATGTGTGGCCGTTATAGCGAATTACACTAATATTGCCTGTGACGTAAAGCAGTTTTTTCTTGATAAGCAGTAAAAAGCCAGCATTAAAAAGTATATGTTACGAGAGGAGCAAAAAATCTGCTTTGTTTTAAAACCTTACGACAAAGAGAACTGTTTTCTTCAGCAGCCACATTCTGGGGCATCTTTGCTCCTCCGTTTAGAAAAAGAGTCCTCTGGGCCGGATTTGAACCAGCGACCTATGGATATCTGTGAACCTTCCACTACAGTCCACCGCTCTACCAACTGAGCTACCAGAGGATCTGCTTGCATACTGCTACATGCAGCCAACTTCTCATATGTCGCTTTCACTTACTTTATCGCAGAGAGGTCGGCAATAATTAGCTCCAATTTGCAAACAAACCTACGAAAAGTTATTGAAAAGTGAAACCCCGCAAGGGTTACATCGCGCAGTCGATTTTCTTTACTTTGTTTACTTAATGTGTCAAGTTGGTTGGTTGTAGATGTGGAATTGGGATGGTAGCCACATTCTGGGGCATCTTTGCTCCTCCGTTTAGAAAAAGAGTCCTCTGGGCCGGATTTGAACCAGCGACCTATGGATATCTGTGAACCTTCCACTACAGTCCACCGCTCTACCAACTGAGCTACCAGAGGATCTGCTTGCATACTGCTACATGCAGCCAACTTCTCATATGTCGCTTTCACTTACTTTATCGCAGAGAGGTCGGCAATAATTAGCTCCAATTTGCAAACAAACCTACGAAAAGTTATTGAAAAGTGAAATAGTGTTATGTACATTAAAAACTTCAAACTGTAAGTCCGAATTATGTGAGGAAACTAATAACAGCATATTCGAGTGTGTCTACGACGTGAGGTTCCATGGTGTAACGGTTAGCACTCTGGACTCTGAATCCAGCGATCCGAGTTCGAATCTCGGTGGAACCTTTGTTTAGATAAAATTTTCAATAGGAAAAGCTTTCTCGTCATGCAATTAGCAGTACATGTAAGGGAAAATAATTTATAGATTCATGCAAAACATGGCCTTCGTAAAAAGATGTAATGTGGGTGTGTGGCCGTTATAGCGAATTACACTAATATTGCCTGTGACGTAAAGCAGTTTTTTCTTGATAAGCAGTAAAAAGCCAGCATTAAAAAGTATATGTTACGAGAGGAGCAAAAAATCTGCTTTGTTTTAAAACCTTACGACAAAGAGAACTGTTTTCTTCAGCAGCCACATTCTGGGGCATCTTTGCTCCTCCGTTTAGAAAAAGAGTCCTCTGGGCCGGATTTGAACCAGCGACCTATGGATATCTGTGAACCTTCCACTACAGTCCACCGCTCTACCAACTGAGCTACCAGAGGATCTGCTTGCATACTGCTACATGCAGCCAACTTCTCATATGTCGCTTTCACTTACTTTATCGCAGAGAGGTCGGCAATAATTAGCTCCAATTTGCAAACAAACCTACGAAAAGTTATTGAAAAGTGAAACCCCGCAAGGGTTACATCGCGCAGTCGATTTTCTTTACTTTGTTTACTTAATGTGTCAAGTTGGTTGGTTGTAGATGTGGAATTGGGATGGTAGCCACATTCTGGGGCATCTTTGCTCCTCCGTTTAGAAAAAGAGTCCTCTGGGCCGGATTTGAACCAGCGACCTATGGATATCTGTGAACCTTCCACTACAGTCCACCGCTCTACCAACTGAGCTACCAGAGGATCTGCTTGCATACTGCTACATGCAGCCAACTTCTCATATGTCGCTTTCACTTACTTTATCGCAGAGAGGTCGGCAATAATTAGCTCCAATTTGCAAACAAACCTACGAAAAGTTATTGAAAAGTGAAATAGTGTTATGTACATTAAAAACTTCAAACTGTAAGTCCGAATTATGTGAGGAAACTAATAACAGCATATTCGAGTGTGTCTACGACGTGAGGTTCCATGGTGTAACGGTTAGCACTCTGGACTCTGAATCCAGCGATCCGAGTTCGAATCTCGGTGGAACCTTTGTTTAGATAAAATTTTCAATAGGAAAAGCTTTCTCGTCATGCAATTAGCAGTACATGTAAGGGAAAATAATTTATAGATTCATGCAAAACATGGCCTTCGTAAAAAGATGTAATGTGGGTGTGTGGCCGTTATAGCGAATTACACTAATATTGCCTGTGACGTAAAGCAGTTTTTTCTTGATAAGCAGTAAAAAGCCAGCATTAAAAAGTATATGTTACGAGAGGAGCAAAAAATCTGCTTTGTTTTAAAACCTTACGACAAAGAGAACTGTTTTCTTCAGCAGCCACATTCTGGGGCATCTTTGCTCCTCCGTTTAGAAAAAGAGTCCTCTGGGCCGGATTTGAACCAGCGACCTATGGATATCTGTGAACCTTCCACTACAGTCCACCGCTCTACCAACTGAGCTACCAGAGGATCTGCTTGCATACTGCTACATGCAGCCAACTTCTCATATGTCGCTTTCACTTACTTTATCGCAGAGAGGTCGGCAATAATTAGCTCCAATTTGCAAACAAACCTACGAAAAAGTTATTGAAAAGTGAAACCCCGCAAGGGTTACATCGCGCAGTCGATTTTCTTTACTTTGTTTACTTAATGTGTCAAGTTGGTTGGTTGTAGATGTGGAATTGGGATGGTAGCCACATTCTGGGGCATCTTTGCTCCTCCGTTTAGAAAAAGAGTCCTCTGGGCCGGATTTGAACCAGCGACCTATGGATATCTGTGAACCTTCCACTACAGTCCACCGCTCTACCAACTGAGCTACCAGAGGATCTGCTTGCATACTGCTACATGCAGCCAACTTCTCATATGTCGCTTTCACTTACTTTATCGCAGAGAGGTCGGCAATAATTAGCTCCAATTTGCAAACAAACCTACGAAAAGTTATTGAAAAGTGAAATAGTGTTATGTACATTAAAAACTTCAAACTGTAAGTCCGAATTATGTGAGGAAACTAATAACAGCATATTCGAGTGTGTCTACGACGTGAGGTTCCATGGTGTAACGGTTAGCACTCTGGACTCTGAATCCAGCGATCCGAGTTCGAATCTCGGTGGAACCTTTGTTTAGATAAAATTTTCAATAGGAAAAGCTTTCTCGTCATGCAATTAGCAGTACATGTAAGGGAAAATAATTTATAGATTCATGCAAAACATGGCCTTCGTAAAAAGATGTAATGTGGGTGTGTGGCCGTTATAGCGAATTACACTAATATTGCCTGTGACGTAAAGCAGTTTTTTCTTGATAAGCAGTAAAAAGCCAGCATTAAAAAGTATATGTTACGAGAGGAGCAAAAAATCTGCTTTGTTTTAAAACCTTACGACAAAGAGAACTGTTTTCTTCAGCAGCCACATTCTGGGGCATCTTTGCTCCTCCGTTTAGAAAAAGAGTCCTCTGGGCCGGATTTGAACCAGCGACCTATGGATATCTGTGAACCTTCCACTACAGTCCACCGCTCTACCAACTGAGCTACCAGAGGATCTGCTTGCATACTGCTACATGCAGCCAACTTCTCATATGTCGCTTTCACTTACTTTATCGCAGAGAGGTCGGCAATAATTAGCTCCAATTTGCAAACAAACCTACGAAAAGTTATTGAAAAGTGAAACCCCGCAAGGGTTACATCGCGCAGTCGATTTTCTTTACTTTGTTTACTTAATGTGTCAAGTTGGTTGGTTGTAGATGTGGAATTGGGATGGTAGCCACATTCTGGGGCATCTTTGCTCCTCCGTTTAGAAAAAGAGTCCTCTGGGCCGGATTTGAACCAGCGACCTATGGATATCTGTGAACCTTCCACTACAGTCCACCGCTCTACCAACTGAGCTACCAGAGGATCTGCTTGCATACTGCTACATGCAGCCAACTTCTCATATGTCGCTTTCACTTACTTTATCGCAGAGAGGTCGGCAATAATTAGCTCCAATTTGCAAACAAACCTACGAAAAGTTATTGAAAAGTGAAATAGTGTTATGTACATTAAAAACTTCAAACTGTAAGTCCGAATTATGTGAGGAAACTAATAACAGCATATTCGAGTGTGTCTACGACGTGAGGTTCCATGGTGTAACGGTTAGCACTCTGGACTCTGAATCCAGCGATCCGAGTTCGAATCTCGGTGGAACCTTTGTTTAGATAAAATTTTCAATAGGAAAAGCTTTCTCGTCATGCAATTAGCAGTACATGTAAGGGAAAATAATTTATAGATTCATGCAAAACATGGCCTTCGTAAAAAGATGTAATGTGGGTGTGTGGCCGTTATAGCGAATTACACTAATATTGCCTGTGACGTAAAGCAGTTTTTTCTTGATAAGCAGTAAAAAGCCAGCATTAAAAGTATATGTTACGAGAGGAGCAAAAAATCTGCTTTGTTTTAAAACCTTACGACAAAGAGAACTGTTTTCTTCAGCAGCCACATTCTGGGGCATCTTTGCTCCTCCGTTTAGAAAAAGAGTCCTCTGGGCCGGATTTGAACCAGCGACCTATGGATATCTGTGAACCTTCCACTACAGTCCACCGCTCTACCAACTGAGCTACCAGAGGATCTGCTTGCATACTGCTACATGCAGCCAACTTCTCATATGTCGCTTTCACTTACTTTATCGCAGAGAGGTCGGCAATAATTAGCTCCAATTTGCAAACAAACCTACGAAAAGTTATTGAAAAGTGAAACCCCGCAAGGGTTACATCGCGCAGTCGATTTTCTTTACTTTGTTTACTTAATGTGTCAAGTTGGTTGGTTGTAGATGTGGAATTGTGATGGTAGCCACATTCTGGGGCATCTTTGCTCCTCCGTTTAGAAAAAGAGTCCTCTGGGCCGGATTTGAACCAGCGACCTATGGATATCTGTGAACCTTCCACTACAGTCCACCGCTCTACCAACTGAGCTACCAGAGGATCTGCTTGCATACTGCTACATGCAGCCAACTTCTCATATGTCGCTTTCACTTACTTTATCGCAGAGAGGTCGGCAATAATTAGCTCCAATTTGCAAACAAACCTACGAAAAGTTATTGAAAAGTGAAACCCCGCAAGGGTTACATCGCGCAGTCGATTTTCTTTACTTTGTTTACTTAATGTGTCAAGTTGGTTGGTTGTAGATGTGGAATTGGGATGGTAGCCACATTCTGGGGCATCTTTGCTCCTCCGTTTAGAAAAAGAGTCCTCTGGGCCGGATTTGAACCAGCGACCTATGGATATCTGTGAACCTTCCACTACAGTCCACCGCTCTACCAACTGAGCTACCAGAGGATCTGCTTGCATACTGCTACATGCAGCCAACTTCTCATATGTCGCTTTCACTTACTTTATCGCAGAGAGGTCGGCAATAATTAGCTCCAATTTGCAAACAAACCTACGAAAAGTTATTGAAAAGTGAAATAGTGTTATGTACATTAAAAACTTCAAACTGTAAGTCCGAATTATGTGAGGAAACTAATAACAGCATATTCGAGTGTGTCTACGACGTGAGGTTCCATGGTGTAACGGTTAGCACTCTGGACTCTGAATCCAGCGATCCGAGTTCGAATCTCGGTGGAACCTTTGTTTAGATAAAATTTTCAATAGGAAAAGCTTTCTCGTCATGCAATTAGCAGTACATGTAAGGGAAAATAATTTATAGATTCATGCAAAACATGGCCTTCGTAAAAAGATGTAATGTGGGTGTGTGGCCGTTATAGCGAATTACACTAATATTGCCTGTGACGTAAAGCAGTTTTTTCTTGATAAGCAGTAAAAAGCCAGCATTAAAAAGTATATGTTACGAGAGGAGCAAAAAATCTGCTTTGTTTTAAAACCTTACGACAAAGAGAACTGTTTTCTTCAGCAGCCACATTCTGGGGCATCTTTGCTCCTCCGTTTAGAAAAAGAGTCCTCTGGGCCGGATTTGAACCAGCGACCTATGGATATCTGTGAACCTTCCACTACAGTCCACCGCTCTACCAACTGAGCTACCAGAGGATCTGCTTGCATACTGCTACATGCAGCCAACTTCTCATATGTCGCTTTCACTTACTTTATCGCAGAGAGGTCGGCAATAATTAGCTCCAATTTGCAAACAAACCTACGAAAAGTTATTGAAAAGTGAAACCCCGCAAGGGTTACATCGCGCAGTCGATTTTCTTTACTTTGTTTACTTAATGTGTCAAGTTGGTTGGTTGTAGATGTGGAATTGGGATGGTAGCCACATTCTGGGGCATCTTTGCTCCTCCGTTTAGAAAAAGAGTCCTCTGGGCCGGATTTGAACCAGCGACCTATGGATATCTGTGAACCTTCCACTACAGTCCACCGCTCTACCAACTGAGCTACCAGAGGATCTGCTTGCATACTGCTACATGCAGCCAACTTCTCATATGTCGCTTTCACTTACTTTATCGCAGAGAGGTCGGCAATAATTAGCTCCAATTTGCAAACAAACCTACGAAAAGTTATTGAAAAGTGAAATAGTGTTATGTACATTAAAAACTTCAAACTGTAAGTCCGAATTATGTGAGGAAACTAATAACAGCATATTCGAGTGTGTCTACGACGTGAGGTTCCATGGTGTAACGGTTAGCACTCTGGACTCTGAATCCAGCGATCCGAGTTCGAATCTCGGTGGAACCTTTGTTTAGATAAAATTTTCAATAGGAAAAGCTTTCTCGTCATGCAATTAGCAGTACATGTAAGGGAAAATAATTTATAGATTCATGCAAAACATGGCCTTCGTAAAAAGATGTAATGTGGGTGTGTGGCCGTTATAGCGAATTACACTAATATTGCCTGTGACGTAAAGCAGTTTTTTCTTGATAAGCAGTAAAAAGCCAGCATTAAAAAGTATATGTTACGAGAGGAGCAAAAAATCTGCTTTGTTTTAAAACCTTACGACAAAGAGAACTGTTTTCTTCAGCAGCCACATTCTGGGGCATCTTTGCTCCTCCGTTTAGAAAAAGAGTCCTCTGGGCCGGATTTGAACCAGCGACCTATGGATATCTGTGAACCTTCCACTACAGTCCACCGCTCTACCAACTGAGCTACCAGAGGATCTGCTTGCATACTGCTACATGCAGCCAACTTCTCATATGTCGCTTTCACTTACTTTATCGCAGAGAGGTCGGCAATAATTAGCTCCAATTTGCAAACAAACCTACGAAAAGTTATTGAAAAGTGAAACCCCGCAAGGGTTACATCGCGCAGTCGATTTTCTTTACTTTGTTTACTTAATGTGTCAAGTTGGTTGGTTGTAGATGTGGAATTGGGATGGTAGCCACATTCTGGGGCATCTTTGCTCCTCCGTTTAGAAAAAGAGTCCTCTGGGCCGGATTTGAACCAGCGACCTATGGATATCTGTGAACCTTCCACTACAGTCCACCGCTCTACCAACTGAGCTACCAGAGGATCTGCTTGCATACTGCTACATGCAGCCAACTTCTCATATGTCGCTTTCACTTACTTTATCGCAGAGAGGTCGGCAATAATTAGCTCCAATTTGCAAACAAACCTACGAAAAGTTATTGAAAAGTGAAATAGTGTTATGTACATTAAAAACTTCAAACTGTAAGTCCGAATTATGTGAGGAAACTAATAACAGCATATTCGAGTGTGTCTACGACGTGAGGTTCCATGGTGTAACGGTTAGCACTCTGGACTCTGAATCCAGCGATCCGAGTTCGAATCTCGGTGGAACCTTTGTTTAGATAAAATTTTCAATAGGAAAAGCTTTCTCGTCATGCAATTAGCAGTACATGTAAGGGAAAATAATTTATAGATTCATGCAAAACATGGCCTTCGTAAAAAGATGTAATGTGGGTGTGTGGCCGTTATAGCGAATTACACTAATATTGCCTGTGACGTAAAGCAGTTTTTTCTTGATAAGCAGTAAAAAGCCAGCATTAAAAAGTATATGTTACGAGAGGAGCAAAAAATCTGCTTTGTTTTAAAACCTTACGACAAAGAGAACTGTTTTCTTCAGCAGCCACATTCTGGGGCATCTTTGCTCCTCCGTTTAGAAAAAGAGTCCTCTGGGCCGGATTTGAACCAGCGACCTATGGATATCTGTGAACCTTCCACTACAGTCCACCGCTCTACCAACTGAGCTACCAGAGGATCTGCTTGCATACTGCTACATGCAGCCAACTTCTCATATGTCGCTTTCACTTACTTTATCGCAGAGAGGTCGGCAATAATTAGCTCCAATTTGCAAACAAACCTACGAAAAGTTATTGAAAAGTGAAACCCCGCAAGGGTTACATCGCGCAGTCGATTTTCTTTACTTTGTTTACTTAATGTGTCAAGTTGGTTGGTTGTAGATGTGGAATTGGGATGGTAGCCACATTCTGGGGCATCTTTGCTCCTCCGTTTAGAAAAAGAGTCCTCTGGGCCGGATTTGAACCAGCGACCTATGGATATCTGTGAACCTTCCACTACAGTCCACCGCTCTACCAACTGAGCTACCAGAGGATCTGCTTGCATACTGCTACATGCAGCCAACTTCTCATATGTCGCTTTCACTTACTTTATCGCAGAGAGGTCGGCAATAATTAGCTCCAATTTGCAAACAAACCTACGAAAAGTTATTGAAAAGTGAAATAGTGTTATGTACATTAAAAACTTCAAACTGTAAGTCCGAATTATGTGAGGAAACTAATAACAGCATATTCGAGTGTGTCTACGACGTGAGGTTCCATGGTGTAACGGTTAGCACTCTGGACTCTGAATCCAGCGATCCGAGTTCGAATCTCGGTGGAACCTTTGTTTAGATAAAATTTTCAATAGGAAAAGCTTTCTCGTCATGCAATTAGCAGTACATGTAAGGGAAAATAATTTATAGATTCATGCAAAACATGGCCTTCGTAAAAAGATGTAATGTGGGTGTGTGGCCGTTATAGCGAATTACACTAATATTGCCTGTGACGTAAAGCAGTTTTTTCTTGATAAGCAGTAAAAAGCCAGCATTAAAAAGTATATGTTACGAGAGGAGCAAAAAATCTGCTTTGTTTTAAAACCTTACGACAAAGAGAACTGTTTTCTTCAGCAGCCACATTCTGGGGCATCTTTGCTCCTCCGTTTAGAAAAAGAGTCCTCTGGGCCGGATTTGAACCAGCGACCTATGGATATCTGTGAACCTTCCACTACAGTCCACCGCTCTACCAACTGAGCTACCAGAGGATCTGCTTGCATACTGCTACATGCAGCCAACTTCTCATATGTCGCTTTCACTTACTTTATCGCAGAGAGGTCGGCAATAATTAGCTCCAATTTGCAAACAAACCTACGAAAAGTTATTGAAAAGTGAAACCCCGCAAGGGTTACATCGCGCAGTCGATTTTCTTTACTTTGTTTACTTAATGTGTCAAGTTGGTTGGTTGTAGATGTGGAATTGGGATGGTAGCCACATTCTGGGGCATCTTTGCTCCTCCGTTTAGAAAAAGAGTCCTCTGGGCCGGATTTGAACCAGCGACCTATGGATATCTGTGAACCTTCCACTACAGTCCACCGCTCTACCAACTGAGCTACCAGAGGATCTGCTTGCATACTGCTACATGCAGCCAACTTCTCATATGTCGCTTTCACTTACTTTATCGCAGAGAGGTCGGCAATAATTAGCTCCAATTTGCAAACAAACCTACGAAAAGTTATTGAAAAGTGAAATAGTGTTATGTACATTAAAAACTTCAAACTGTAAGTCCGAATTATGTGAGGAAACTAATAACAGCATATTCGAGTGTGTCTACGACGTGAGGTTCCATGGTGTAACGGTTAGCACTCTGGACTCTGAATCCAGCGATCCGAGTTCGAATCTCGGTGGAACCTTTGTTTAGATAAAATTTTCAATAGGAAAAGCTTTCTCGTCATGCAATTAGCAGTACATGTAAGGGAAAATAATTTATAGATTCATGCAAAACATGGCCTTCGTAAAAAGATGTAATGTGGGTGTGTGGCCGTTATAGCGAATTACACTAATATTGCCTGTGACGTAAAGCAGTTTTTTCTTGATAAGCAGTAAAAAGCCAGCATTAAAAAGTATATGTTACGAGAGGAGCAAAAAATCTGCTTTGTTTTAAAACCTTACGACAAAGAGAACTGTTTTCTTCAGCAGCCACATTCTGGGGCATCTTTGCTCCTCCGTTTAGAAAAAGAGTCCTCTGGGCCGGATTTGAACCAGCGACCTATGGATATCTGTGAACCTTCCACTACAGTCCACCGCTCTACCAACTGAGCTACCAGAGGATCTGCTTGCATACTGCTACATGCAGCCAACTTCTCATATGTCGCTTTCACTTACTTTATCGCAGAGAGGTCGGCAATAATTAGCTCCAATTTGCAAACAAACCTACGAAAAGTTATTGAAAAGTGAAACCCCGCAAGGGTTACATCGCGCAGTCGATTTTCTTTACTTTGTTTACTTAATGTGTCAAGTTGGTTGGTTGTAGATGTGGAATTGGGATGGTAGCCACATTCTGGGGCATCTTTGCTCCTCCGTTTAGAAAAAGAGTCCTCTGGGCCGGATTTGAACCAGCGACCTATGGATATCTGTGAACCTTCCACTACAGTCCACCGCTCTACCAACTGAGCTACCAGAGGATCTGCTTGCATACTGCTACATGCAGCCAACTTCTCATATGTCGCTTTCACTTACTTTATCGCAGAGAGGTCGGCAATAATTAGCTCCAATTTGCAAACAAACCTACGAAAAGTTATTGAAAAGTGAAATAGTGTTATGTACATTAAAAACTTCAAACTGTAAGTCCGAATTATGTGAGGAAACTAATAACAGCATATTCGAGTGTGTCTACGACGTGAGGTTCCATGGTGTAACGGTTAGCACTCTGGACTCTGAATCCAGCGATCCGAGTTCGAATCTCGGTGGAACCTTTGTTTAGATAAAATTTTCAATAGGAAAAGCTTTCTCGTCATGCAATTAGCAGTACATGTAAGGGAAAATAATTTATAGATTCATGCAAAACATGGCCTTCGTAAAAAGATGTAATGTGGGTGTGTGGCCGTTATAGCGAATTACACTAATATTACCTGTGACGTAAAGCAGTTTTTTCTTGATAAGCAGTAAAAAGCCAGCATTAAAAAGTATATGTTACGAGAGGAGCAAAAAATCTGCTTTGTTTTAAAACCTTACGACAAAGAGAACTGTTTTCTTCAGCAGCCACATTCTGGGGCATCTTTGCTCCTCCGTTTAGAAAAAGAGTCCTCTGGGCCGGATTTGAACCAGCGACCTATGGATATCTGTGAACCTTCCACTACAGTCCACCGCTCTACCAACTGAGCTACCAGAGGATCTGCTTGCATACTGCTACATGCAGCCAACTTCTCATATGTCGCTTTCACTTACTTTATCGCAGAGAGGTCGGCAATAATTAGCTCCAATTTGCAAACAAACCTACGAAAAGTTATTGAAAAGTGAAACCCCGCAAGGGTTACATCGCGCAGTCGATTTTCTTTACTTTGTTTACTTAATGTGTCAAGTTGGTTGGTTGTAGATGTGGAATTGGGATGGTAGCCACATTCTGGGGCATCTTTGCTCCTCCGTTTAGAAAAAGAGTCCTCTGGGCCGGATTTGAACCAGCGACCTATGGATATCTGTGAACCTTCCACTACAGTCCACCGCTCTACCAACTGAGCTACCAGAGGATCTGCTTGCATACTGCTACATGCAGCCAACTTCTCATATGTCGCTTTCACTTACTTTATCGCAGAGAGGTCGGCAATAATTAGCTCCAATTTGCAAACAAACCTACGAAAAGTTATTGAAAAGTGAAATAGTGTTATGTACATTAAAAACTTCAAACTGTAAGTCCGAATTATGTGAGGAAACTAATAACAGCATATTCGAGTGTGTCTACGACGTGAGGTTCCATGGTGTAACGGTTAGCACTCTGGACTCTGAATCCAGCGATCCGAGTTCGAATCTCGGTGGAACCTTTGTTTAGATAAAATTTTCAATAGGAAAAGCTTTCTCGTCATGCAATTAGCAGTACATGTAAGGGAAAATAATTTATAGATTCATGCAAAACATGGCCTTCGTAAAAAGATGTAATGTGGGTGTGTGGCCGTTATAGCGAATTACACTAATATTGCCTGTGACGTAAAGCAGTTTTTTCTTGATAAGCAGTAAAAAGCCAGCATTAAAAAGTATATGTTACGAGAGGAGCAAAAAATCTGCTTTGTTTTAAAACCTTACGACAAAGAGAACTGTTTTCTTCAGCAGCCACATTCTGGGGCATCTTTGCTCCTCCGTTTAGAAAAAGAGTCCTCTGGGCCGGATTTGAACCAGCGACCTATGGATATCTGTGAACCTTCCACTACAGTCCACCGCTCTACCAACTGAGCTACCAGAGGATCTGCTTGCATACTGCTACATGCAGCCAACTTCTCATATGTCGCTTTCACTTACTTTATCGCAGAGAGGTCGGCAATAATTAGCTCCAATTTGCAAACAAACCTACGAAAAGTTATTGAAAAGTGAAACCCCGCAAGGGTTACATCGCGCAGTCGATTTTCTTTACTTTGTTTACTTAATGTGTCAAGTTGGTTGGTTGTAGATGTGGAATTGGGATGGTAGCCACATTCTGGGGCATCTTTGCTCCTCCGTTTAGAAAAAGAGTCCTCTGGGCCGGATTTGAACCAGCGACCTATGGATATCTGTGAACCTTCCACTACAGTCCACCGCTCTACCAACTGAGCTACCAGAGGATCTGCTTGCATACTGCTACATGCAGCCAACTTCTCATATGTCGCTTTCACTTACTTTATCGCAGAGAGGTCGGCAATAATTAGCTCCAATTTGCAAACAAACCTACGAAAAGTTATTGAAAAGTGAAATAGTGTTATGTACATTAAAAACTTCAAACTGTAAGTCCGAATTATGTGAGGAAACTAATAACAGCATATTCGAGTGTGTCTACGACGTGAGGTTCCATGGTGTAACGGTTAGCACTCTGGACTCTGAATCCAGCGATCCGAGTTCGAATCTCGGTGGAACCTTTGTTTAGATAAAATTTTCAATAGGAAAAGCTTTCTCGTCATGCAATTAGCAGTACATGTAAGGGAAAATAATTTATAGATTCATGCAAAACATGGCCTTCGTAAAAAGATGTAATGTGGGTGTGTGGCCGTTATAGCGAATTACACTAATATTGCCTGTGACGTAAAGCAGTTTTTTCTTGATAAGCAGTAAAAAGCCAGCATTAAAAAGTATATGTTACGAGAGGAGCAAAAAATCTGCTTTGTTTTAAAACCTTACGACAAAGAGAACTGTTTTCTTCAGCAGCCACATTCTGGGGCATCTTTGCTCCTCCGTTTAGAAAAAGAGTCCTCTGGGCCGGATTTGAACCAGCGACCTATGGATATCTGTGAACCTTCCACTACAGTCCACCGCTCTACCAACTGAGCTACCAGAGGATCTGCTTGCATACTGCTACATGCAGCCAACTTCTCATATGTCGCTTTCACTTACTTTATCGCAGAGAGGTCGGCAATAATTAGCTCCAATTTGCAAACAAACCTACGAAAAGTTATTGAAAAGTGAAACCCCGCAAGGGTTACATCGCGCAGTCGATTTTCTTTACTTTGTTTACTTAATGTGTCAAGTTGGTTGGTTGTAGATGTGGAATTGGGATGGTAGCCACATTCTGGGGCATCTTTGCTCCTTCGTTTAGAAAAAGAGTCCTCTGGGCCGGATTTGGACCAGCGACCTATGGATATCTGTGAACCTTCCACTACAGTCCACCGCTCTACCAACTGAGCTACCAGAGGATCTGCTTGCATACTGCTACATGCAGCCAACTTCTCATATGTCGCTTTCACTTACTTTATCGCAGAGAGGTCGGCAATAATTAGCTCCAATTTGCAAACAAACCTACGAAAAGTTATTGAAAAGTGAAATAGTGTTATGTACATTAAAAACTTCAAACTGTAAGTCCGAATTATGTGAGGAAACTAATAACAGCATATTCGAGTGTGTCTACGACGTGAGGTTCCATGGTGTAACGGTTAGCACTCTGGACTCTGAATCCAGCGATCCGAGTTCGAATCTCGGTGGAACCTTTGTTTAGATAAAATTTTCAATAGGAAAAGCTTTCTCGTCATGCAATTAGCAGTACATGTAAGGGAAAATAATTTATAGATTCATGCAAAACATGGCCTTCGTAAAAAGATGTAATGTGGGTGTGTGGCCGTTATAGCGAATTACACTAATATTGCCTGTGACGTAAAGCAGTTTTTTCTTGATAAGCAGTAAAAAGCCAGCATTAAAAAGTATATGTTACGAGAGGAGCAAAAAATCTGCTTTGTTTTAAAACCTTACGACAAAGAGAACTGTTTTCTTCAGCAGCCACATTCTGGGGCATCTTTGCTCCTCCGTTTAGAAAAAGAGTCCTCTGGGCCGGATTTGAACCAGCGACCTATGGATATCTGTGAACCTTCCACTACAGTCCACCGCTCTACCAACTGAGCTACCAGAGGATCTGCTTGCATACTGCTACATGCAGCCAACTTCTCATATGTCGCTTTCACTTACTTTATCGCAGAGAGGTCGGCAATAATTAGCTCCAATTTGCAAACAAACCTACGAAAAGTTATTGAAAAGTGAAACCCCGCAAGGGTTACATCGCGCAGTCGATTTTCTTTACTTTGTTTACTTAATGTGTCAAGTTGGTTGGTTGTAGATGTGGAATTGGGATGGTAGCCACATTCTGGGGCATCTTTGCTCCTCCGTTTAGAAAAAGAGTCCTCTGGGCCGGATTTGAACCAGCGACCTATGGATATCTGTGAACCTTCCACTACAGTCCACCGCTCTACCAACTGAGCTACCAGAGGATCTGCTTGCATACTGCTACATGCAGCCAACTTCTCATATGTCGCTTTCACTTACTTTATCGCAGAGAGGTCGGCAATAATTAGCTCCAATTTGCAAACAAACCTACGAAAAGTTATTGAAAAGTGAAATAGTGTTATGTACATTAAAAACTTCAAACTGTAAGTCCGAATTATGTGAGGAAACTAATAACAGCATATTCGAGTGTGTCTACGACGTGAGGTTCCATGGTGTAACGGTTAGCACTCTGGACTCTGAATCCAGCGATCCGAGTTCGAATCTCGGTGGAACCTTTGTTTAGATAAAATTTTCAATAGGAAAAGCTTTCTCGTCATGCAATTAGCAGTACATGTAAGGGAAAATAATTTATAGATTCATGCAAAACATGGCCTTCGTAAAAAGATGTAATGTGGGTGTGTGGCCGTTATAGCGAATTACACTAATATTGCCTGTGACGTAAAGCAGTTTTTTCTTGATAAGCAGTAAAAAGCCAGCATTAAAAAGTATATGTTACGAGAGGAGCAAAAAATCTGCTTTGTTTTAAAACCTTACGACAAAGAGAACTGTTTTCTTCAGCAGCCACATTCTGGGGCATCTTTGCTCCTCCGTTTAGAAAAAGAGTCCTCTGGGCCGGATTTGAACCAGCGACCTATGGATATCTGTGAACCTTCCACTACAGTCCACCGCTCTACCAACTGAGCTACCAGAGGATCTGCTTGCATACTGCTACATGCAGCCAACTTCTCATATGTCGCTTTCACTTACTTTATCGCAGAGAGGTCGGCAATAATTAGCTCCAATTTGCAAACAAACCTACGAAAAGTTATTGAAAAGTGAAACCCCGCAAGGGTTACATCGCGCAGTCGATTTTCTTTACTTTGTTTACTTAATGTGTCAAGTTGGTTGGTTGTAGATGTGGAATTGGGATGGTAGCCACATTCTGGGGCATCTTTGCTCCTCCGTTTAGAAAAAGAGTCCTCTGGGCCGGATTTGAACCAGCGACCTATGGATATCTGTGAACCTTCCACTACAGTCCACCGCTCTACCAACTGAGCTACCAGAGGATCTGCTTGCATACTGCTACATGCAGCCAACTTCTCATATGTCGCTTTCACTTACTTTATCGCAGAGAGGTCGGCAATAATTAGCTCCAATTTGCAAACAAACCTACGAAAAGTTATTGAAAAGTGAAATAGTGTTATGTACATTAAAAACTTCAAACTGTAAGTCCGAATTATGTGAGGAAACTAATAACAGCATATTCGAGTGTGTCTACGACGTGAGGTTCCATGGTGTAACGGTTAGCACTCTGGACTCTGAATCCAGCGATCCGAGTTCGAATCTCGGTGGAACCTTTGTTTAGATAAAATTTTCAATAGGAAAAGCTTTCTCGTCATGCAATTAGCAGTACATGTAAGGGAAAATAATTTATAGATTCATGCAAAACATGGCCTTCGTAAAAAGATGTAATGTGGGTGTGTGGCCGTTATAGCGAATTACACTAATATTGCCTGTGACGTAAAGCAGTTTTTTCTTGATAAGCAGTAAAAAGCCAGCATTAAAAAGTATATGTTACGAGAGGAGCAAAAAATCTGCTTTGTTTTAAAACCTTACGACAAAGAGAACTGTTTTCTTCAGCAGCCACATTCTGGGGCATCTTTGCTCCTCCGTTTAGAAAAAGAGTCCTCTGGGCCGGATTTGAACCAGCGACCTATGGGTATCTGTGAACCTTCCACTACAGTCCACCGCTCTACCAACTGAGCTACCAGAGGATCTGCTTGCATACTGCTACATGCAGCCAACTTCTCATATGTCGCTTTCACTTACTTTATCGCAGAGAGGTCGGCAATAATTAGCTCCAATTTGCAAACAAACCTACGAAAAGTTATTGAAAAGTGAAATAGTGTTATGTACATTAAAAACTTCAAACTGTAAGTCCGAATTATGTGAGGAAACTAATAACAGCATATTCGAGTGTGTCTACGACGTGAGGTTCCATGGTGTAACGGTTAGCACTCTGGACTCTGAATCCAGCGATCCGAGTTCGAATCTCGGTGGAACCTTTGTTTAGATAAAATTTTCAATAGGAAAAGCTTTCTCGTCATGCAATTAGCAGTACATGTAAGGGAAAATAATTTATAGATTCATGCAAAACATGGCCTTCGTAAAAAGATGTAATGTGGGTGTGTGGCCGTTATAGCGAATTACACTAATATTGCCTGTGACGTAAAGCAGTTTTTTCTTGATAAGCAGTAAAAAGCCAGCATTAAAAAGTATATGTTACGAGAGGAGCAAAAAATCTGCTTTGTTTTAAAACCTTACGACAAAGAGAACTGTTTTCTTCAGCAGCCACATTCTGGGGCATCTTTGCTCCTCCGTTTAGAAAAAGAGTCCTCTGGGCCGGATTTGAACCAGCGACCTATGGATATCTGTGAACCTTCCACTACAGTCCACCGCTCTACCAACTGAGCTACCAGAGGATCTGCTTGCATACTGCTACATGCAGCCAACTTCTCATATGTCGCTTTCACTTACTTTATCGCAGAGAGGTCGGCAATAATTAGCTCCAATTTGCAAACAAACCTACGAAAAGTTATTGAAAAGTGAAACCCCGCAAGGGTTACATCGCGCAGTCGATTTTCTTTACTTTGTTTACTTAATGTGTCAAGTTGGTTGGTTGTAGATGTGGAATTGGGATGGTAGCCACATTCTGGGGCATCTTTGCTCCTCCGTTTAGAAAAAGAGTCCTCTGGGCCGGATTTGAACCAGCGACCTATGGATATCTGTGAACCTTCCACTACAGTCCACCGCTCTACCAACTGAGCTACCAGAGGATCTGCTTGCATACTGCTACATGCAGCCAACTTCTCATATGTCGCTTTCACTTACTTTATCGCAGAGAGGTCGGCAATAATTAGCTCCAATTTGCAAACAAACCTACGAAAAGTTATTGAAAAGTGAAATAGTGTTATGTACATTAAAAACTTCAAACTGTAAGTCCGAATTATGTGAGGAAACTAATAACAGCATATTCGAGTGTGTCTACGACGTGAGGTTCCATGGTGTAACGGTTAGCACTCTGGACTCTGAATCCAGCGATCCGAGTTCGAATCTCGGTGGAACCTTTGTTTAGATAAAATTTTCAATAGGAAAAGCTTTCTCGTCATGCAATTAGCAGTACATGTAAGGGAAAATAATTTATAGATTCATGCAAAACATGGCCTTCGTAAAAAGATGTAATGTGGGTGTGTGGCCGTTATAGCGAATTACACTAATATTGCCTGTGACGTAAAGCAGTTTTTTCTTGATAAGCAGTAAAAAGCCAGCATTAAAAAGTATATGTTACGAGAGGAGCAAAAAATCTGCTTTGTTTTAAAACCTTACGACAAAGAGAACTGTTTTCTTCAGCAGCCACATTCTGGGGCATCTTTGCTCCTCCGTTTAGAAAAAGAGTCCTCTGGGCCGGATTTGAACCAGCGACCTATGGATATCTGTGAACCTTCCACTACAGTCCACCGCTCTACCAACTGAGCTACCAGAGGATCTGCTTGCATACTGCTACATGCAGCCAACTTCTCATATGTCGCTTTCACTTACTTTATCGCAGAGAGGTCGGCAATAATTAGCTCCAATTTGCAAACAAACCTACGAAAAGTTATTGAAAAGTGAAACCCCGCAAGGGTTACATCGCGCAGTCGATTTTCTTTACTTTGTTTACTTAATGTGTCAAGTTGGTTGGTTGTAGATGCGGAATTGGGATGGTAGCCACATTCTGGGGCATCTTTGCTCCTCCGTTTAGAAAAAGAGTCCTCTGGGCCGGATTTGAACCAGCGACCTATGGGTATCTGTGAACCTTCCACTACAGTCCACCGCTCTACCAACTGAGCTACCAGAGGATCTGCTTGCATACTGCTACATGCAGCCAACTTCTCATATGTCGCTTTCACTTACTTTATCGCAGAGAGGTCGGCAATAATTAGCTCCAATTTGCAAACAAACCTACGAAAAGTTATTGAAAAGTGAAATAGTGTTATGTACATTAAAAACTTCAAACTGTAAGTCCGAATTATGTGAGGAAACTAATAACAGCATATTCGAGTGTGTCTACGACGTGAGGTTCCATGGTGTAACGGTTAGCACTCTGGACTCTGAATCCAGCGATCCGAGTTCGAATCTCGGTGGAACCTTTGTTTAGATAAAATTTTCAATAGGAAAAGCTTTCTCGTCATGCAATTAGCAGTACATGTAAGGGAAAATAATTTATAGATTCATGCAAAACATGGCCTTCGTAAAAAGATGTAATGTGGGTGTGTGGCCGTTATAGCGAATTACACTAATATTGCCTGTGACGTAAAGCAGTTTTTTCTTGATAAGCAGTAAAAAGCCAGCATTAAAAAGTATATGTTACGAGAGGAGCAAAAAATCTGCTTTGTTTTAAAACCTTACGACAAAGAGAACTGTTTTCTTCAGCAGCCACATTCTGGGGCATCTTTGCTCCTCCGTTTAGAAAAAGAGTCCTCTGGGCCGGATTTGAACCAGCGACCTATGGATATCTGTGAACCTTCCACTACAGTCCACCGCTCTACCAACTGAGCTACCAGAGGATCTGCTTGCATACTGCTACATGCAGCCAACTTCTCATATGTCGCTTTCACTTACTTTATCGCAGAGAGGTCGGCAATAATTAGCTCCAATTTGCAAACAAACCTACGAAAAGTTATTGAAAAGTGAAATAGTGTTATGTACATTAAAAACTTCAAACTGTAAGTCCGAATTATGTGAGGAAACTAATAACAGCATATTCGAGTGTGTCTACGACGTGAGGTTCCATGGTGTAACGGTTAGCACTCTGGACTCTGAATCCAGCGATCCGAGTTCGAATCTCGGTGGAACCTTTGTTTAGATAAAATTTTCAATAGGAAAAGCTTTCTCGTCATGCAATTAGCAGTACATGTAAGGGAAAATAATTTATAGATTCATGCAAAACATGGCCTTCGTAAAAAGATGTAATGTGGGTGTGTGGCCGTTATAGCGAATTACACTAATATTGCCTGTGACGTAAAGCAGTTTTTTCTTGATAAGCAGTAAAAAGCCAGCATTAAAAAGTATATGTTACGAGAGGAGCAAAAAATCTGCTTTGTTTTAAAACCTTACGACAAAGAGAACTGTTTTCTTCAGCAGCCACATTCTGGGGCATCTTTGCTCCTCCGTTTAGAAAAAGAGTCCTCTGGGCCGGATTTGAACCAGCGACCTATGGATATCTGTGAACCTTCCACTACAGTCCACCGCTCTACCAACTGAGCTACCAGAGGATCTGCTTGCATACTGCTACATGCAGCCAACTTCTCATATGTCGCTTTCACTTACTTTATCGCAGAGAGGTCGGCAATAATTAGCTCCAATTTGCAAACAAACCTACGAAAAGTTATTGAAAAGTGAAACCCCGCAAGGGTTACATCGCGCAGTCGATTTTCTTTACTTTGTTTACTTAATGTGTCAAGTTGGTTGGTTGTAGATGTGGAATTGGGATGGTAGCCACATTCTGGGGCATCTTTGCTCCTCCGTTTAGAAAAAGAGTCCTCTGGGCCGGATTTGAACCAGCGACCTATGGGTATCTGTGAACCTTCCACTACAGTCCACCGCTCTACCAACTGAGCTACCAGAGGATCTGCTTGCATACTGCTACATGCAGCCAACTTCTCATATGTCGCTTTCACTTACTTTATCGCAGAGAGGTCGGCAATAATTAGCTCCAATTTGCAAACAAACCTACGAAAAGTTATTGAAAAGTGAAATAGTGTTATGTACATTAAAAACTTCAAACTGTAAGTCCGAATTATGTGAGGAAACTAATAACAGCATATTCGAGTGTGTCTACGACGTGAGGTTCCATGGTGTAACGGTTAGCACTCTGGACTCTGAATCCAGCGATCCGAGTTCGAATCTCGGTGGAACCTTTGTTTAGATAAAATTTTCAATAGGAAAAGCTTTCTCGTCATGCAATTAGCAGTACATGTAAGGGAAAATAATTTATAGATTCATGCAAAACATGGCCTTCGTAAAAAGATGTAATGTGGGTGTGTGGCCGTTATAGCGAATTACACTAATATTGCCTGTGACGTAAAGCAGTTTTTTCTTGATAAGCAGTAAAAAGCCAGCATTAAAAAGTATATGTTACGAGAGGAGCAAAAAATCTGCTTTGTTTTAAAACCTTACGACAAAGAGAACTGTTTTCTTCAGCAGCCACATTCTGGGGCATCTTTGCTCCTCCGTTTAGAAAAAGAGTCCTCTGGGCCGGATTTGAACCAGCGACCTATGGATATCTGTGAACCTTCCACTACAGTCCACCGCTCTACCAACTGAGCTACCAGAGGATCTGCTTGCATACTGCTACATGCAGCCAACTTCTCATATGTCGCTTTCACTTACTTTATCGCAGAGAGGTCGGCAATAATTAGCTCCAATTTGCAAACAAACCTACGAAAAGTTATTGAAAAGTGAAATAGTGTTATGTACATTAAAAACTTCAAACTGTAAGTCCGAATTATGTGAGGAAACTAATAACAGCATATTCGAGTGTGTCTACGACGTGAGGTTCCATGGTGTAACGGTTAGCACTCTGGACTCTGAATCCAGCGATCCGAGTTCGAATCTCGGTGGAACCTTTGTTTAGATAAAATTTTCAATAGGAAAAGCTTTCTCGTCATGCAATTAGCAGTACATGTAAGGGAAAATAATTTATAGATTCATGCAAAACATGGCCTTCGTAAAAAGATGTAATGTGGGTGTGTGGCCGTTATAGCGAATTACACTAATATTGCCTGTGACGTAAAGCAGTTTTTTCTTGATAAGCAGTAAAAAGCCAGCATTAAAAAGTATATGTTACGAGAGGAGCAAAAAATCTGCTTTGTTTTAAAACCTTACGACAAAGAGAACTGTTTTCTTCAGCAGCCACATTCTGGGGCATCTTTGCTCCTCCGTTTAGAAAAAGAGTCCTCTGGGCCGGATTTGAACCAGCGACCTATGGATATCTGTGAACCTTCCACTACAGTCCACCGCTCTACCAACTGAGCTACCAGAGGATCTGCTTGCATACTGCTACATGCAGCCAACTTCTCATATGTCGCTTTCACTTACTTTATCGCAGAGAGGTCGGCAATAATTAGCTCCAATTTGCAAACAAACCTACGAAAAGTTATTGAAAAGTGAAACCCCGCAAGGGTTACATCGCGCAGTCGATTTTCTTTACTTTGTTTACTTAATGTGTCAAGTTGGTTGGTTGTAGATGTGGAATTGGGATGGTAGCCACATTCTGGGGCATCTTTGCTCCTCCGTTTAGAAAAAGAGTCCTCTGGGCCGGATTTGAACCAGCGACCTATGGGTATCTGTGAACCTTCCACTACAGTCCACCGCTCTACCAACTGAGCTACCAGAGGATCTGCTTGCATACTGCTACATGCAGCCAACTTCTCATATGTCGCTTTCACTTACTTTATCGCAGAGAGGTCGGCAATAATTAGCTCCAATTTGCAAACAAACCTACGAAAAGTTATTGAAAAGTGAAATAGTGTTATGTACATTAAAAACTTCAAACTGTAAGTCCGAATTATGTGAGGAAACTAATAACAGCATATTCGAGTGTGTCTACGACGTGAGGTTCCATGGTGTAACGGTTAGCACTCTGGACTCTGAATCCAGCGATCCGAGTTCGAATCTCGGTGGAACCTTTGTTTAGATAAAATTTTCAATAGGAAAAGCTTTCTCGTCATGCAATTAGCAGTACATGTAAGGGAAAATAATTTATAGATTCATGCAAAACATGGCCTTCGTAAAAAGATGTAATGTGGGTGTGTGGCCGTTATAGCGAATTACACTAATATTGCCTGTGACGTAAAGCAGTTTTTTCTTGATAAGCAGTAAAAAGCCAGCATTAAAAAGTATATGTTACGAGAGGAGCAAAAAATCTGCTTTGTTTTAAAACCTTACGACAAAGAGAACTGTTTTCTTCAGCAGCCACATTCTGGGGCATCTTTGCTCCTCCGTTTAGAAAAAGAGTCCTCTGGGCCGGATTTGAACCAGCGACCTATGGATATCTGTGAACCTTCCACTACAGTCCACCGCTCTACCAACTGAGCTACCAGAGGATCTGCTTGCATACTGCTACATGCAGCCAACTTCTCATATGTCGCTTTCACTTACTTTATCGCAGAGAGGTCGGCAATAATTAGCTCCAATTTGCAAACAAACCTACGAAAAGTTATTGAAAAGTGAAATAGTGTTATGTACATTAAAAACTTCAAACTGTAAGTCCGAATTATGTGAGGAAACTAATAACAGCATATTCGAGTGTGTCTACGACGTGAGGTTCCATGGTGTAACGGTTAGCACTCTGGACTCTGAATCCAGCGATCCGAGTTCGAATCTCGGTGGAACCTTTGTTTAGATAAAATTTTCAATAGGAAAAGCTTTCTCGTCATGCAATTAGCAGTACATGTAAGGGAAAATAATTTATAGATTCATGCAAAACATGGCCTTCGTAAAAAGATGTAATGTGGGTGTGTGGCCGTTATAGCGAATTACACTAATATTGCCTGTGACGTAAAGCAGTTTTTTCTTGATAAGCAGTAAAAAGCCAGCATTAAAAAGTATATGTTACGAGAGGAGCAAAAAATCTGCTTTGTTTTAAAACCTTACGACAAAGAGAACTGTTTTCTTCAGCAGCCACATTCTGGGGCATCTTTGCTCCTCCGTTTAGAAAAAGAGTCCTCTGGGCCGGATTTGAACCAGCGACCTATGGATATCTGTGAACCTTCCACTACAGTCCACCGCTCTACCAACTGAGCTACCAGAGGATCTGCTTGCATACTGCTACATGCAGCCAACTTCTCATATGTCGCTTTCACTTACTTTATCGCAGAGAGGTCGGCAATAATTAGCTCCAATTTGCAAACAAACCTACGAAAAGTTATTGAAAAGTGAAACCCCGCAAGGGTTACATCGCGCAGTCGATTTTCTTTACTTTGTTTACTTAATGTGTCAAGTTGGTTGGTTGTAGATGTGGAATTGGGATGGTAGCCACATTCTGGGGCATCTTTGCTCCTCCGTTTAGAAAAAGAGTCCTCTGGGCCGGATTTGAACCAGCGACCTATGGGTATCTGTGAACCTTCCACTACAGTCCACCGCTCTACCAACTGAGCTACCAGAGGATCTGCTTGCATACTGCTACATGCAGCCAACTTCTCATATGTCGCTTTCACTTACTTTATCGCAGAGAGGTCGGCAATAATTAGCTCCAATTTGCAAACAAACCTACGAAAAGTTATTGAAAAGTGAAATAGTGTTATGTACATTAAAAACTTCAAACTGTAAGTCCGAATTATGTGAGGAAACTAATAACAGCATATTCGAGTGTGTCTACGACGTGAGGTTCCATGGTGTAACGGTTAGCACTCTGGACTCTGAATCCAGCGATCCGAGTTCGAATCTCGGTGGAACCTTTGTTTAGATAAAATTTTCAATAGGAAAAGCTTTCTCGTCATGCAATTAGCAGTACATGTAAGGGAAAATAATTTATAGATTCATGCAAAACATGGCCTTCGTAAAAAGATGTAATGTGGGTGTGTGGCCGTTATAGCGAATTACACTAATATTGCCTGTGACGTAAAGCAGTTTTTTCTTGATAAGCAGTAAAAAGCCAGCATTAAAAAGTATATGTTACGAGAGGAGCAAAAAATCTGCTTTGTTTTAAAACCTTACGACAAAGAGAACTGTTTTCTTCAGCAGCCACATTCTGGGGCATCTTTGCTCCTCCGTTTAGAAAAAGAGTCCTCTGGGCCGGATTTGAACCAGCGACCTATGGATATCTGTGAACCTTCCACTACAGTCCACCGCTCTACCAACTGAGCTACCAGAGGATCTGCTTGCATACTGCTACATGCAGCCAACTTCTCATATGTCGCTTTCACTTACTTTATCGCAGAGAGGTCGGCAATAATTAGCTCCAATTTGCAAACAAACCTACGAAAAGTTATTGAAAAGTGAAATAGTGTTATGTACATTAAAAACTTCAAACTGTAAGTCCGAATTATGTGAGGAAACTAATAACAGCATATTCGAGTGTGTCTACGACGTGAGGTTCCATGGTGTAACGGTTAGCACTCTGGACTCTGAATCCAGCGATCCGAGTTCGAATCTCGGTGGAACCTTTGTTTAGATAAAATTTTCAATAGGAAAAGCTTTCTCGTCATGCAATTAGCAGTACATGTAAGGGAAAATAATTTATAGATTCATGCAAAACATGGCCTTCGTAAAAAGATGTAATGTGGGTGTGTGGCCGTTATAGCGAATTACACTAATATTGCCTGTGACGTAAAGCAGTTTTTTCTTGATAAGCAGTAAAAAGCCAGCATTAAAAAGTATATGTTACGAGAGGAGCAAAAAATCTGCTTTGTTTTAAAACCTTACGACAAAGAGAACTGTTTTCTTCAGCAGCCACATTCTGGGGCATCTTTGCTCCTCCGTTTAGAAAAAGAGTCCTCTGGGCCGGATTTGAACCAGCGACCTATGGATATCTGTGAACCTTCCACTACAGTCCACCGCTCTACCAACTGAGCTACCAGAGGATCTGCTTGCATACTGCTACATGCAGCCAACTTCTCATATGTCGCTTTCACTTACTTTATCGCAGAGAGGTCGGCAATAATTAGCTCCAATTTGCAAACAAACCTACGAAAAGTTATTGAAAAGTGAAACCCCGCAAGGGTTACATCGCGCAGTCGATTTTCTTTACTTTGTTTACTTAATGTGTCAAGTTGGTTGGTTGTAGATGTGGAATTGGGATGGTAGCCACATTCTGGGGCATCTTTGCTCCTCCGTTTAGAAAAAGAGTCCTCTGGGCCGGATTTGAACCAGCGACCTATGGGTATCTGTGAACCTTCCACTACAGTCCACCGCTCTACCAACTGAGCTACCAGAGGATCTGCTTGCATACTGCTACATGCAGCCAACTTCTCATATGTCGCTTTCACTTACTTTATCGCAGAGAGGTCGGCAATAATTAGCTCCAATTTGCAAACAAACCTACGAAAAGTTATTGAAAAGTGAAATAGTGTTATGTACATTAAAAACTTCAAACTGTAAGTCCGAATTATGTGAGGAAACTAATAACAGCATATTCGAGTGTGTCTACGACGTGAGGTTCCATGGTGTAACGGTTAGCACTCTGGACTCTGAATCCAGCGATCCGAGTTCGAATCTCGGTGGAACCTTTGTTTAGATAAAATTTTCAATAGGAAAAGCTTTCTCGTCATGCAATTAGCAGTACATGTAAGGGAAAATAATTTATAGATTCATGCAAAACATGGCCTTCGTAAAAAGATGTAATGTGGGTGTGTGGCCGTTATAGCGAATTACACTAATATTGCCTGTGACGTAAAGCAGTTTTTTCTTGATAAGCAGTAAAAAGCCAGCATTAAAAAGTATATGTTACGAGAGGAGCAAAAAATCTGCTTTGTTTTAAAACCTTACGACAAAGAGAACTGTTTTCTTCAGCAGCCACATTCTGGGGCATCTTTGCTCCTCCGTTTAGAAAAAGAGTCCTCTGGGCCGGATTTGAACCAGCGACCTATGGATATCTGTGAACCTTCCACTACAGTCCACCGCTCTACCAACTGAGCTACCAGAGGATCTGCTTGCATACTGCTACATGCAGCCAACTTCTCATATGTCGCTTTCACTTACTTTATCGCAGAGAGGTCGGCAATAATTAGCTCCAATTTGCAAACAAACCTACGAAAAGTTATTGAAAAGTGAAATAGTGTTATGTACATTAAAAACTTCAAACTGTAAGTCCGAATTATGTGAGGAAACTAATAACAGCATATTCGAGTGTGTCTACGACGTGAGGTTCCATGGTGTAACGGTTAGCACTCTGGACTCTGAATCCAGCGATCCGAGTTCGAATCTCGGTGGAACCTTTGTTTAGATAAAATTTTCAATAGGAAAAGCTTTCTCGTCATGCAATTAGCAGTACATGTAAGGGAAAATAATTTATAGATTCATGCAAAACATGGCCTTCGTAAAAAGATGTAATGTGGGTGTGTGGCCGTTATAGCGAATTACACTAATATTGCCTGTGACGTAAAGCAGTTTTTTCTTGATAAGCAGTAAAAAGCCAGCATTAAAAAGTATATGTTACGAGAGGAGCAAAAAATCTGCTTTGTTTTAAAACCTTACGACAAAGAGAACTGTTTTCTTCAGCAGCCACATTCTGGGGCATCTTTGCTCCTCCGTTTAGAAAAAGAGTCCTCTGGGCCGGATTTGAACCAGCGACCTATGGATATCTGTGAACCTTCCACTACAGTCCACCGCTCTACCAACTGAGCTACCAGAGGATCTGCTTGCATACTGCTACATGCAGCCAACTTCTCATATGTCGCTTTCACTTACTTTATCGCAGAGAGGTCGGCAATAATTAGCTCCAATTTGCAAACAAACCTACGAAAAGTTATTGAAAAGTGAAACCCCGCAAGGGTTACATCGCGCAGTCGATTTTCTTTACTTTGTTTACTTAATGTGTCAAGTTGGTTGGTTGTAGATGTGGAATTGGGATGGTAGCCACATTCTGGGGCATCTTTGCTCCTCCGTTTAGAAAAAGAGTCCTCTGGGCCGGATTTGAACCAGCGACCTATGGGTATCTGTGAACCTTCCACTACAGTCCACCGCTCTACCAACTGAGCTACCAGAGGATCTGCTTGCATACTGCTACATGCAGCCAACTTCTCATATGTCGCTTTCACTTACTTTATCGCAGAGAGGTCGGCAATAATTAGCTCCAATTTGCAAACAAACCTACGAAAAGTTATTGAAAAGTGAAATAGTGTTATGTACATTAAAAACTTCAAACTGTAAGTCCGAATTATGTGAGGAAACTAATAACAGCATATTCGAGTGTGTCTACGACGTGAGGTTCCATGGTGTAACGGTTAGCACTCTGGACTCTGAATCCAGCGATCCGAGTTCGAATCTCGGTGGAACCTTTGTTTAGATAAAATTTTCAATAGGAAAAGCTTTCTCGTCATGCAATTAGCAGTACATGTAAGGGAAAATAATTTATAGATTCATGCAAAACATGGCCTTCGTAAAAAGATGTAATGTGGGTGTGTGGCCGTTATAGCGAATTACACTAATATTGCCTGTGACGTAAAGCAGTTTTTTCTTGATAAGCAGTAAAAAGCCAGCATTAAAAAGTATATGTTACGAGAGGAGCAAAAAATCTGCTTTGTTTTAAAACCTTACGACAAAGAGAACTGTTTTCTTCAGCAGCCACATTCTGGGGCATCTTTGCTCCTCCGTTTAGAAAAAGAGTCCTCTGGGCCGGATTTGAACCAGCGACCTATGGATATCTGTGAACCTTCCACTACAGTCCACCGCTCTACCAACTGAGCTACCAGAGGATCTGCTTGCATACTGCTACATGCAGCCAACTTCTCATATGTCGCTTTCACTTACTTTATCGCAGAGAGGTCGGCAATAATTAGCTCCAATTTGCAAACAAACCTACGAAAAGTTATTGAAAAGTGAAATAGTGTTATGTACATTAAAAACTTCAAACTGTAAGTCCGAATTATGTGAGGAAACTAATAACAGCATATTCGAGTGTGTCTACGACGTGAGGTTCCATGGTGTAACGGTTAGCACTCTGGACTCTGAATCCAGCGATCCGAGTTCGAATCTCGGTGGAACCTTTGTTTAGATAAAATTTTCAATAGGAAAAGCTTTCTCGTCATGCAATTAGCAGTACATGTAAGGGAAAATAATTTATAGATTCATGCAAAACATGGCCTTCGTAAAAAGATGTAATGTGGGTGTGTGGCCGTTATAGCGAATTACACTAATATTGCCTGTGACGTAAAGCAGTTTTTTCTTGATAAGCAGTAAAAAGCCAGCATTAAAAAGTATATGTTACGAGAGGAGCAAAAAATCTGCTTTGTTTTAAAACCTTACGACAAAGAGAACTGTTTTCTTCAGCAGCCACATTCTGGGGCATCTTTGCTCCTCCGTTTAGAAAAAGAGTCCTCTGGGCCGGATTTGAACCAGCGACCTATGGATATCTGTGAACCTTCCACTACAGTCCACCGCTCTACCAACTGAGCTACCAGAGGATCTGCTTGCATACTGCTACATGCAGCCAACTTCTCATATGTCGCTTTCACTTACTTTATCGCAGAGAGGTCGGCAATAATTAGCTCCAATTTGCAAACAAACCTACGAAAAGTTATTGAAAAGTGAAACCCCGCAAGGGTTACATCGCGCAGTCGATTTTCTTTACTTTGTTTACTTAATGTGTCAAGTTGGTTGGTTGTAGATGTGGAATTGGGATGGTAGCCACATTCTGGGGCATCTTTGCTCCTCCGTTTAGAAAAAGAGTCCTCTGGGCCGGATTTGAACCAGCGACCTATGGGTATCTGTGAACCTTCCACTACAGTCCACCGCTCTACCAACTGAGCTACCAGAGGATCTGCTTGCATACTGCTACATGCAGCCAACTTCTCATATGTCGCTTTCACTTACTTTATCGCAGAGAGGTCGGCAATAATTAGCTCCAATTTGCAAACAAACCTACGAAAAGTTATTGAAAAGTGAAATAGTGTTATGTACATTAAAAACTTCAAACTGTAAGTCCGAATTATGTGAGGAAACTAATAACAGCATATTCGAGTGTGTCTACGACGTGAGGTTCCATGGTGTAACGGTTAGCACTCTGGACTCTGAATCCAGCGATCCGAGTTCGAATCTCGGTGGAACCTTTGTTTAGATAAAATTTTCAATAGGAAAAGCTTTCTCGTCATGCAATTAGCAGTACATGTAAGGGAAAATAATTTATAGATTCATGCAAAACATGGCCTTCGTAAAAAGATGTAATGTGGGTGTGTGGCCGTTATAGCGAATTACACTAATATTGCCTGTGACGTAAAGCAGTTTTTTCTTGATAAGCAGTAAAAAGCCAGCATTAAAAAGTATATGTTACGAGAGGAGCAAAAAATCTGCTTTGTTTTAAAACCTTACGACAAAGAGAACTGTTTTCTTCAGCAGCCACATTCTGGGGCATCTTTGCTCCTCCGTTTAGAAAAAGAGTCCTCTGGGCCGGATTTGAACCAGCGACCTATGGATATCTGTGAACCTTCCACTACAGTCCACCGCTCTACCAACTGAGCTACCAGAGGATCTGCTTGCATACTGCTACATGCAGCCAACTTCTCATATGTCGCTTTCACTTACTTTATCGCAGAGAGGTCGGCAATAATTAGCTCCAATTTGCAAACAAACCTACGAAAAGTTATTGAAAAGTGAAATAGTGTTATGTACATTAAAAACTTCAAACTGTAAGTCCGAATTATGTGAGGAAACTAATAACAGCATATTCGAGTGTGTCTACGACGTGAGGTTCCATGGTGTAACGGTTAGCACTCTGGACTCTGAATCCAGCGATCCGAGTTCGAATCTCGGTGGAACCTTTGTTTAGATAAAATTTTCAATAGGAAAAGCTTTCTCGTCATGCAATTAGCAGTACATGTAAGGGAAAATAATTTATAGATTCATGCAAAACATGGCCTTCGTAAAAAGATGTAATGTGGGTGTGTGGCCGTTATAGCGAATTACACTAATATTGCCTGTGACGTAAAGCAGTTTTTTCTTGATAAGCAGTAAAAAGCCAGCATTAAAAAGTATATGTTACGAGAGGAGCAAAAAATCTGCTTTGTTTTAAAACCTTACGACAAAGAGAACTGTTTTCTTCAGCAGCCACATTCTGGGGCATCTTTGCTCCTCCGTTTAGAAAAAGAGTCCTCTGGGCCGGATTTGAACCAGCGACCTATGGATATCTGTGAACCTTCCACTACAGTCCACCGCTCTACCAACTGAGCTACCAGAGGATCTGCTTGCATACTGCTACATGCAGCCAACTTCTCATATGTCGCTTTCACTTACTTTATCGCAGAGAGGTCGGCAATAATTAGCTCCAATTTGCAAACAAACCTACGAAAAGTTATTGAAAAGTGAAACCCCGCAAGGGTTACATCGCGCAGTCGATTTTCTTTACTTTGTTTACTTAATGTGTCAAGTTGGTTGGTTGTAGATGTGGAATTGGGATGGTAGCCACATTCTGGGGCATCTTTGCTCCTCCGTTTAGAAAAAGAGTCCTCTGGGCCGGATTTGAACCAGCGACCTATGGGTATCTGTGAACCTTCCACTACAGTCCACCGCTCTACCAACTGAGCTACCAGAGGATCTGCTTGCATACTGCTACATGCAGCCAACTTCTCATATGTCGCTTTCACTTACTTTATCGCAGAGAGGTCGGCAATAATTAGCTCCAATTTGCAAACAAACCTACGAAAAGTTATTGAAAAGTGAAATAGTGTTATGTACATTAAAAACTTCAAACTGTAAGTCCGAATTATGTGAGGAAACTAATAACAGCATATTCGAGTGTGTCTACGACGTGAGGTTCCATGGTGTAACGGTTAGCACTCTGGACTCTGAATCCAGCGATCCGAGTTCGAATCTCGGTGGAACCTTTGTTTAGATAAAATTTTCAATAGGAAAAGCTTTCTCGTCATGCAATTAGCAGTACATGTAAGGGAAAATAATTTATAGATTCATGCAAAACATGGCCTTCGTAAAAAGATGTAATGTGGGTGTGTGGCCGTTATAGCGAATTACACTAATATTGCCTGTGACGTAAAGCAGTTTTTTCTTGATAAGCAGTAAAAAGCCAGCATTAAAAAGTATATGTTACGAGAGGAGCAAAAAATCTGCTTTGTTTTAAAACCTTACGACAAAGAGAACTGTTTTCTTCAGCAGCCACATTCTGGGGCATCTTTGCTCCTCCGTTTAGAAAAAGAGTCCTCTGGGCCGGATTTGAACCAGCGACCTATGGATATCTGTGAACCTTCCACTACAGTCCACCGCTCTACCAACTGAGCTACCAGAGGATCTGCTTGCATACTGCTACATGCAGCCAACTTCTCATATGTCGCTTTCACTTACTTTATCGCAGAGAGGTCGGCAATAATTAGCTCCAATTTGCAAACAAACCTACGAAAAGTTATTGAAAAGTGAAATAGTGTTATGTACATTAAAAACTTCAAACTGTAAGTCCGAATTATGTGAGGAAACTAATAACAGCATATTCGAGTGTGTCTACGACGTGAGGTTCCATGGTGTAACGGTTAGCACTCTGGACTCTGAATCCAGCGATCCGAGTTCGAATCTCGGTGGAACCTTTGTTTAGATAAAATTTTCAATAGGAAAAGCTTTCTCGTCATGCAATTAGCAGTACATGTAAGGGAAAATAATTTATAGATTCATGCAAAACATGGCCTTCGTAAAAAGATGTAATGTGGGTGTGTGGCCGTTATAGCGAATTACACTAATATTGCCTGTGACGTAAAGCAGTTTTTTCTTGATAAGCAGTAAAAAGCCAGCATTAAAAAGTATATGTTACGAGAGGAGCAAAAAATCTGCTTTGTTTTAAAACCTTACGACAAAGAGAACTGTTTTCTTCAGCAGCCACATTCTGGGGCATCTTTGCTCCTCCGTTTAGAAAAAGAGTCCTCTGGGCCGGATTTGAACCAGCGACCTATGGATATCTGTGAACCTTCCACTACAGTCCACCGCTCTACCAACTGAGCTACCAGAGGATCTGCTTGCATACTGCTACATGCAGCCAACTTCTCATATGTCGCTTTCACTTACTTTATCGCAGAGAGGTCGGCAATAATTAGCTCCAATTTGCAAACAAACCTACGAAAAGTTATTGAAAAGTGAAACCCCGCAAGGGTTACATCGCGCAGTCGATTTTCTTTACTTTGTTTACTTAATGTGTCAAGTTGGTTGGTTGTAGATGTGGAATTGGGATGGTAGCCACATTCTGGGGCATCTTTGCTCCTCCGTTTAGAAAAAGAGTCCTCTGGGCCGGATTTGAACCAGCGACCTATGGGTATCTGTGAACCTTCCACTACAGTCCACCGCTCTACCAACTGAGCTACCAGAGGATCTGCTTGCATACTGCTACATGCAGCCAACTTCTCATATGTCGCTTTCACTTACTTTATCGCAGAGAGGTCGGCAATAATTAGCTCCAATTTGCAAACAAACCTACGAAAAGTTATTGAAAAGTGAAATAGTGTTATGTACATTAAAAACTTCAAACTGTAAGTCCGAATTATGTGAGGAAACTAATAACAGCATATTCGAGTGTGTCTACGACGTGAGGTTCCATGGTGTAACGGTTAGCACTCTGGACTCTGAATCCAGCGATCCGAGTTCGAATCTCGGTGGAACCTTTGTTTAGATAAAATTTTCAATAGGAAAAGCTTTCTCGTCATGCAATTAGCAGTACATGTAAGGGAAAATAATTTATAGATTCATGCAAAACATGGCCTTCGTAAAAAGATGTAATGTGGGTGTGTGGCCGTTATAGCGAATTACACTAATATTGCCTGTGACGTAAAGCAGTTTTTTCTTGATAAGCAGTAAAAAGCCAGCATTAAAAAGTATATGTTACGAGAGGAGCAAAAAATCTGCTTTGTTTTAAAACCTTACGACAAAGAGAACTGTTTTCTTCAGCAGCCACATTCTGGGGCATCTTTGCTCCTCCGTTTAGAAAAAGAGTCCTCTGGGCCGGATTTGAACCAGCGACCTATGGATATCTGTGAACCTTCCACTACAGTCCACCGCTCTACCAACTGAGCTACCAGAGGATCTGCTTGCATACTGCTACATGCAGCCAACTTCTCATATGTCGCTTTCACTTACTTTATCGCAGAGAGGTCGGCAATAATTAGCTCCAATTTGCAAACAAACCTACGAAAAGTTATTGAAAAGTGAAATAGTGTTATGTACATTAAAAACTTCAAACTGTAAGTCCGAATTATGTGAGGAAACTAATAACAGCATATTCGAGTGTGTCTACGACGTGAGGTTCCATGGTGTAACGGTTAGCACTCTGGACTCTGAATCCAGCGATCCGAGTTCGAATCTCGGTGGAACCTTTGTTTAGATAAAATTTTCAATAGGAAAAGCTTTCTCGTCATGCAATTAGCAGTACATGTAAGGGAAAATAATTTATAGATTCATGCAAAACATGGCCTTCGTAAAAAGATGTAATGTGGGTGTGTGGCCGTTATAGCGAATTACACTAATATTGCCTGTGACGTAAAGCAGTTTTTTCTTGATAAGCAGTAAAAAGCCAGCATTAAAAAGTATATGTTACGAGAGGAGCAAAAAATCTGCTTTGTTTTAAAACCTTACGACAAAGAGAACTGTTTTCTTCAGCAGCCACATTCTGGGGCATCTTTGCTCCTCCGTTTAGAAAAAGAGTCCTCTGGGCCGGATTTGAACCAGCGACCTATGGATATCTGTGAACCTTCCACTACAGTCCACCGCTCTACCAACTGAGCTACCAGAGGATCTGCTTGCATACTGCTACATGCAGCCAACTTCTCATATGTCGCTTTCACTTACTTTATCGCAGAGAGGTCGGCAATAATTAGCTCCAATTTGCAAACAAACCTACGAAAAGTTATTGAAAAGTGAAACCCCGCAAGGGTTACATCGCGCAGTCGATTTTCTTTACTTTGTTTACTTAATGTGTCAAGTTGGTTGGTTGTAGATGTGGAATTGGGATGGTAGCCACATTCTGGGGCATCTTTGCTCCTCCGTTTAGAAAAAGAGTCCTCTGGGCCGGATTTGAACCAGCGACCTATGGGTATCTGTGAACCTTCCACTACAGTCCACCGCTCTACCAACTGAGCTACCAGAGGATCTGCTTGCATACTGCTACATGCAGCCAACTTCTCATATGTCGCTTTCACTTACTTTATCGCAGAGAGGTCGGCAATAATTAGCTCCAATTTGCAAACAAACCTACGAAAAGTTATTGAAAAGTGAAATAGTGTTATGTACATTAAAAACTTCAAACTGTAAGTCCGAATTATGTGAGGAAACTAATAACAGCATATTCGAGTGTGTCTACGACGTGAGGTTCCATGGTGTAACGGTTAGCACTCTGGACTCTGAATCCAGCGATCCGAGTTCGAATCTCGGTGGAACCTTTGTTTAGATAAAATTTTCAATAGGAAAAGCTTTCTCGTCATGCAATTAGCAGTACATGTAAGGGAAAATAATTTATAGATTCATGCAAAACATGGCCTTCGTAAAAAGATGTAATGTGGGTGTGTGGCCGTTATAGCGAATTACACTAATATTGCCTGTGACGTAAAGCAGTTTTTTCTTGATAAGCAGTAAAAAGCCAGCATTAAAAAGTATATGTTACGAGAGGAGCAAAAAATCTGCTTTGTTTTAAAACCTTACGACAAAGAGAACTGTTTTCTTCAGCAGCCACATTCTGGGGCATCTTTGCTCCTCCGTTTAGAAAAAGAGTCCTCTGGGCCGGATTTGAACCAGCGACCTATGGATATCTGTGAACCTTCCACTACAGTCCACCGCTCTACCAACTGAGCTACCAGAGGATCTGCTTGCATACTGCTACATGCAGCCAACTTCTCATATGTCGCTTTCACTTACTTTATCGCAGAGAGGTCGGCAATAATTAGCTCCAATTTGCAAACAAACCTACGAAAAGTTATTGAAAAGTGAAATAGTGTTATGTACATTAAAAACTTCAAACTGTAAGTCCGAATTATGTGAGGAAACTAATAACAGCATATTCGAGTGTGTCTACGACGTGAGGTTCCATGGTGTAACGGTTAGCACTCTGGACTCTGAATCCAGCGATCCGAGTTCGAATCTCGGTGGAACCTTTGTTTAGATAAAATTTTCAATAGGAAAAGCTTTCTCGTCATGCAATTAGCAGTACATGTAAGGGAAAATAATTTATAGATTCATGCAAAACATGGCCTTCGTAAAAAGATGTAATGTGGGTGTGTGGCCGTTATAGCGAATTACACTAATATTGCCTGTGACGTAAAGCAGTTTTTTCTTGATAAGCAGTAAAAAGCCAGCATTAAAAAGTATATGTTACGAGAGGAGCAAAAAATCTGCTTTGTTTTAAAACCTTACGACAAAGAGAACTGTTTTCTTCAGCAGCCACATTCTGGGGCATCTTTGCTCCTCCGTTTAGAAAAAGAGTCCTCTGGGCCGGATTTGAACCAGCGACCTATGGATATCTGTGAACCTTCCACTACAGTCCACCGCTCTACCAACTGAGCTACCAGAGGATCTGCTTGCATACTGCTACATGCAGCCAACTTCTCATATGTCGCTTTCACTTACTTTATCGCAGAGAGGTCGGCAATAATTAGCTCCAATTTGCAAACAAACCTACGAAAAGTTATTGAAAAGTGAAACCCCGCAAGGGTTACATCGCGCAGTCGATTTTCTTTACTTTGTTTACTTAATGTGTCAAGTTGGTTGGTTGTAGATGTGGAATTGGGATGGTAGCCACATTCTGGGGCATCTTTGCTCCTCCGTTTAGAAAAAGAGTCCTCTGGGCCGGATTTGAACCAGCGACCTATGGGTATCTGTGAACCTTCCACTACAGTCCACCGCTCTACCAACTGAGCTACCAGAGGATCTGCTTGCATACTGCTACATGCAGCCAACTTCTCATATGTCGCTTTCACTTACTTTATCGCAGAGAGGTCGGCAATAATTAGCTCCAATTTGCAAACAAACCTACGAAAAGTTATTGAAAAGTGAAATAGTGTTATGTACATTAAAAACTTCAAACTGTAAGTCCGAATTATGTGAGGAAACTAATAACAGCATATTCGAGTGTGTCTACGACGTGAGGTTCCATGGTGTAACGGTTAGCACTCTGGACTCTGAATCCAGCGATCCGAGTTCGAATCTCGGTGGAACCTTTGTTTAGATAAAATTTTCAATAGGAAAAGCTTTCTCGTCATGCAATTAGCAGTACATGTAAGGGAAAATAATTTATAGATTCATGCAAAACATGGCCTTCGTAAAAAGATGTAATGTGGGTGTGTGGCCGTTATAGCGAATTACACTAATATTGCCTGTGACGTAAAGCAGTTTTTTCTTGATAAGCAGTAAAAAGCCAGCATTAAAAAGTATATGTTACGAGAGGAGCAAAAAATCTGCTTTGTTTTAAAACCTTACGACAAAGAGAACTGTTTTCTTCAGCAGCCACATTCTGGGGCATCTTTGCTCCTCCGTTTAGAAAAAGAGTCCTCTGGGCCGGATTTGAACCAGCGACCTATGGATATCTGTGAACCTTCCACTACAGTCCACCGCTCTACCAACTGAGCTACCAGAGGATCTGCTTGCATACTGCTACATGCAGCCAACTTCTCATATGTCGCTTTCACTTACTTTATCGCAGAGAGGTCGGCAATAATTAGCTCCAATTTGCAAACAAACCTACGAAAAGTTATTGAAAAGTGAAACCCCGCAAGGGTTACATCGCGCAGTCGATTTTCTTTACTTTGTTTACTTAATGTGTCAAGTTGGTTGGTTGTAGATGTGGAATTGGGATGGTAGCGTTTCATGGGGGTATCGAGATTTTGCTGCCGTTGCTCCATAAGGCAAACGTCTGGCAGCGCTGTATGTGTTACGATAGATGCCTTGAGTATGCCAGACTGCCAGTGGGATGACTGTGGGCAATGCACGCGACCTCATGAAATTATTATGTCGCTTTTCCCCCGGATGTTCTGGTGGGTGCTCGTTTTGGGAATGTCGTTGTTATGAATTTGATTTTTGATCAGTCTTGCACTGGATTATAAATTGAGTGTTTATGTAAGGAACTCATATTTCGATGGTGCGATGTGTAATTGTTTAATAATGATTCTGCAGCCAAGATCGCATTTTTTATTTATTATGTTACCGGTTTCGGTATGCTCTACGCCATCTGCAGACCTGTTGTAATTTACATAACTTCACGACGTTTTTTATATACTAAGTGAGCTGATCCTGGTTGAGGCATCACCACACATAAAATTACTAGTCGCAAATTAAAGATATACATTCATCTTCTAATGGATGTGAAGCGAGGTACTTCAAAGTCAAAAAATGTCGTGAAGTTATGTAAATTACGACAGGTCTGAATGTGGCGTCGAGCACGCCGAAACCGGTAACATAGTAAGTGAAAAATGCGATCTTGGCTGCAAAATTTTTATTAAATTCATTATTTGTTGTTGCTAATACAGGAATAGGTGTATTAACGAATAGCCGGCCGCGGTGGCCGAGGGGACTGAGGCGCTTCAGTCACGGTCTGCACGGCCACTACGGTCGGGGTTTCGAATCCCTCCTCGGGCATGGATATTTGTGCCGTCCTAGTTTGTAAGTAGTTCATAAGTAGTTTGTAAGTTTATGGACTGATGACCCCGTAGTTAAGTCCCATAGACTATACAAACAATACATTAACGAATAATTGTATAGGAATACTGGATATTTACTTATGTACAGCATAGTGAGATCATTATAGCACCGACAGAGACGTAGCTAATATCGACCACATTATTGCAAGTTTATAATCCAACTAGCTCTTTTGATGATGATGAGTTGGTAGAAATGCATGAGAAGATAAAAGTAATTATCCATACAGTTATGGCAGTGGAATACTTGATTTACATGGTACTGGATCTCGCTTGTAGGAAAGGGAGGAGAAGGAAATGTAGTAGGTGAAAATGGACTGGGGAAATAGATTGTAAGTGAGATCGCCTGGCTGAATTTTGTGTAGTATGAAACTATGATAACGTGCTCCAGTGTGCATAGGTGGAGGAACATGAGGCCCAATCAAGACATCACCAACAATTCCTGCCCAAAAGTTCACAGAAAATCTGTGTGGATGACGTGATTGCACAACTGCGTGCGGATTCTGGTCAGCCCACACATGCTGATTGTGAAAATTTACAATTTGATCACGTTGGAATGAAGTCTCATCCGTAAGTACTAAAATTAGCTCTAACATGTAAATTAAGCGTTTCCGGTCACTGTCCACATAACATTTTTTTTCTTTATGTTTGAGGAATGTTTCCTGAAATACCCTGTATTCATTTACTATTGAAATTTAATGACACCACCGTATCCTCTACAGTAAGTCAGCAATTGGAAGCAGTATGAAATACAGCTCTTGTCTTTGTAATTGTGTAGGTACTTTCTTGAAAATTTGTCTATTTAGCAAGTAACTTTACGCAACAGTTGTGTAGTATAAGCGGTCAAGTTCCTGAAATATGACATTTTTATTTTATCGTACACCATTTCTACTTATGATAAATAGTCTCATGGTGACTGAATGTTTATAAGGTTTTTATTTAATACTTCAATCTGTTACGTTTGTATGGAAGTGGTCAAATTTAAGTAACAACAAGTTCTTTAAGTTCAGAAATTTACTACATTTGGAAAGGTGACGATTTGGCAATGTGAGGAAAAACAGGACAGAAAACTGCTGTGGTCATGTAACATGCTTGGACGGTTCGTGTGGAAAGCTGCTGGAGGCTATCAGAATACTTTCTGCCTAATCGTTGAAGGAGGACCTACCAAATCAGCTGAAATGCTTTGTTTGCTACATGTTATAGTCTGTTTAGTAAACGGCCGATTTCTCTGTATGGCTAACGAGTGTTAGTTTAATAACTGCAATTCATTTCTTTTCCATTACGGAATTGTAAGTGAGCGGTGTTGGTCATTCTACACAGGACTTCATGAACGTTGATTTGTTATACTTCAGACTAAGAGTAGAACTATGCTGAGCTCACGGTTATTTCGTGTTTTATGTTCTCGAAATTTACTTAGTGCCTGAGCATCGTCGATCATTACATAGTCGGGGAATGTTATGCCATTCTCAAAACGCAGTTAAAAATCTCTACCGACAATTATATAAGGTTTATTTCTATTTGTTACTATTATGCATGTAGGACCACAAGTGTTTTAATAAATATTATTCAGCTGAGTTATCTGACAATGCTTACATCGTTGGAATAGAACACTTGTTATTAATAAATCATTTACCTTTATTTAACATTTCTTTACTGTCTTGCAAATGTTAGCCAGTGTATACAGTGTTTGTGAGTTTTGAAGTGTTCCCGGCGTACGGAATGTTCCATAAAGTTTCGGGACTGCAGCCGGATTTCGTCGACCTCTTGCCACGATATTTCGGCTGACAACCGTTCAGTCATGGAAATACAGTACTTGTCCGCCCTCTGTCTGAAAGCGCATTCATTATATTACTTGTCAGGTATATAAAACTTTTAATTATTACTAGAAGTGTCGTCCTAGATAAAATGTTTTCCTCTCAAATCATATTAAAGAAAACACAGGATCCCAAGCCTTGTCCAGATGAAAGTCGCCGTCACGACTAATAAGATCTTGGGCTAAACGTACTTCCACAGTTTCTTTGATTAATGAATACCAGAAGGATCTCGTCGTGAGCAAGATTTCAGTGGCGGAGTAATCAAATGTTCAAATGTTTGTATAGCATATGGGACTTAACTACGGGGTCATGAGTCCCTAAACTTACAAACTACTTATGAACTAGCTAAGACTAAGGACGGCACAAATATCCATGCCAGAGGGGGGATTCGAACCCCCGACCGTAGTGGCCGTGCAGACCGTGACTGACGCGCCGTAGTACCCTCGGCCACCGCGGCCGCGCGCGGAGTAATCCATAGAATGACCTTTGGCAATACAGTGCTCGGCTACGGTCGACTTACGAGGCTGCAACATACGAGTGTTGTCTGGCCAATGTAAACCTTGCCACACTGGCAAGGTAGTCTGTAAACTCCGGCTTTTCTCAATCGCAGATCATCCTTAACCGAGCCGAGAAGTGCACTAATCTACGCGGGTGGTCGGAAGATGACTTTAACCACATGTTTAAACTTCTGCATAATTTCGACGAAAGATTTCAGATGTATGGAAGGAAAGCCCTTGACTTGAAAACCTACTTATCCTCTTGATGCTGAGGGTAGTCACGTTTCTTCCTCTTCATTGCTGTCCTGATCTCATGTGGAGAACATCCATTATCTTTGAAAACGGACTTAAGATGTTCTAGATCCGTAGGAAGGCTCTCTCCATCAACACATGTGCGCGATACACCAAAGTTGGAAGGACGCCGGTAGCTTGTGCAGGATGGTGGTAGCTAGACGCTTGCAAACAGATGTCTGTATTTGTGGGTTTCCGGTACATGGAATGCCCAAAGGTCCCATCCACTTTCCTACTGACTAGGACATCAAGAAAGGGTAAGCAGCCATCATCCTCAGTTTACATCGTGAACTTGATATTATTCTGGATTGAATTCAGGTGTTGCAGAAAAAGTGACAATTTTTCTTCCCCATGGGGATACACAAAAAAGATGTCATCAACATATCGCCAAAAGACAGTCGCTTTATGTTTTGCCGAATCAAAATCTTACATTAAAAAGTTTGCTACCAGAGGGGAAATGGGACTGCCTATGGCAACACCGTCAGTTTGTTCAAAATATTCACCTGAAGATGGCTGAACGGTTGTCAGCCGGCTGCAATCCCGAACTTAATGGAATATACAGTGTTTGACTGAAGAATTCAGGTACAAGATATTATTTGCAACTAATCTAGTTGGTGGGTATCAAAGGAGACGTTTACATCTCGACTCTGAGACCACATCGAGCCATATTTCAAGAACAGAGCCGTACTTAGCCATTTACGTTGTATTTCGCCAATGTATCATTATTTTGTAAAAACATACAAATTACGTGAGGTCCCAGTTGGAGTTTTCTCATCTGGAATTTAAAAATAATTTCTTTAGAACAGCAGTTGTAAAGTTAACACATTACAAAAATTTGTGATCCAGGTCCACAATGTATGGCATAATAGGCGATTTGCACGTGGGCATAGCATGGGATTCTTGTAGCAGTTGCAAGCGTGAGAATTGGAAGCAATATTTACCTATGGGGAAGTTAGACACAGATTTCATGGCTGAAGAAAGAAGGAGAATGTCAGAAGATACCTGATGGGCTACATTGACTAGCAGCGAGTAGTAGCCATTCCTCGCGGCAAAATTCGGCGTGCACAGTTATGACAGACTACGGAAATCATGGCCACAACTTCGAATTCTCCAACGTCTATATCGGCAGAAACCATACTTACAAGCAGTACAGCAGCAGCTGCCATCATAACTGATAAGATTTTGGCTGCGTGGCACCTACTCCGTTTACTGTTATTTGCAAGAAACGATCTCTTGAAGTACTTTTCGTCGTTGTGCTCTCTGGGAATGTGTGATTCACTCTGTATAAGAATTTACTAAATTCTACAACTGTAATAGCAAGTCGGATTACGAAGCTGTAAGTAAAAATCACGATTACCATAATGAGGTTTTAATATATAAGTCAGCTTTGAAAAGTGTTGAAGGGAGTAAATTATGCACTGTTTTTCTTTTCGGTTTATTTGGTGTTTGCAGAACCATGTCCTTCAAACCGCTCCCAACGTCTATGTGACTAAAATTATTATCGAATAATAGGCTAACGAATTCAGAATAACCAAACAGATAAGGGGTGATCCATTTTGTGTTGGCTAAATGTCGTCCTGCCGAGATCAAGGCTGCTTATTGCACTGCATTGAATAAAGATAGCTTGCAGTAATCTCGATTAAGAAGGACATACTATTTAAACATTATAGTAGGCAGTCCCTAACTTCATTGTACATTAGTCGACTTTCCAATGTTAAAAATATAGTTCGAATTATTGCTATTCTGGATTACAGTAAAGTTTTACTGGCTTTTCCATCATTAATCTTACAAAACATTGTTTTTTCTTAAATTTAAGCTTGAAAATATTTAAATTTCAAGATTAGGTCACATGAGTGAAAGCGCTATGTCGCAGACTGTATCAAAAATGTTCAAATGTTTGTAAGCTTATGGGACTTAACTACGGGGTCATCAGTCCCTAAACTTACAAACTACTTATGAACTACTTACGAACTAGGACGGCACAAATATCCATGCCCGAGGGGGGATTCGAACCCCCGACAGTAGTGGCAGACTGTATCTTTCGTGACGTTACATGACAGGAGGATTAGAGGTCTTCATTTATCGGTCATGCTTGCTCGATCACATAGTTCCGTGACAGTCCGGTAGATGTCAATGTAACCGTTTCGCCCACTGCTTGCAACTGCATTTGATTTTCCTGATGCTTGCAAGCATTCGATGCTTGCATTGCCCGCTGTCTACTCTGTTATGCGGTTGCTGTTCATTCACCTGCTGAAGGATCATGGCGCGTGAACGCGAGATTAAGGACAGTGTGAAAGAGAAAAATTGATACGAAAGAATTTATTCTCAGTACGAAAAATACTGGTCGTAGTAGTGTCTGCGAAACATTTTCATTGGTAATTGATAAGTAGGGAACTTATTTTAAATCAAAACATTTTTAATCAAGGGCTACGTAGGCTACGTTTATCGTGGCAATTGTTCTGCTCTCATATCGAAATACAACACACCTGCAGGCACATACCTACAAGAACAAGGAGGTTCTGAAGCACTTCCGGCATCAGTTAAAGACTATCACTAAAAACTGTGTCGAAATGTGTGCCAGGAATCTTCGTCCATTTACAATGATTTCAGGAAATGGATTTCGTTGCTTTTGCCAGGAGCGTGTGAATATTGGTTCGGAATTTGGACAGGTGGACGTCTCCAACATTCTGCCTCAACCTACGACACTGGTATGAAACATACAAAGACAAGCCGATGCAATACGGGCAAATTTTGTGCTCAGCATTTTTCAGGCTGTAGACGCAAATGCATGTGCGTGCACAGCTGCTTTGTAGACCGATCCGTATCTAAAAAGATGGTACGTCTGTGTTACTGCGCACTTTGTTGATGAACAGTGGGCCGGCCGCGGTGGCCGAGGCGACTGAGGCGCTCCAGTCACGGTCTGCACGGCCACTACGGTCGGGGGTTCGAATCCCTCCTCGGGCATGGATATTTGTGCCGTCCTTAGTATAATGTAGTTGATAAGTAGTTTGTAAGTTTAGGGACTAATGACCCCGTAGTTAAGTCCCATAAGCTTAACAAACATTTGAACATTTGATGAACAGTGGACATTAAGGAACATAGTTTTGGCAACAACCCATTTTTCTGAGAAGAAGAAATCCGGGGAATATATTAAGAACCATACTGAGGAAGCATTTTTTAATTTAGTAGTAAATCCGCACCACCATAATAAGAATTCTTTTTTCACGGACCTAGGTGCTATTTTGCGTTCCGGCCTCAAACGCAGCTAGTGAAAGAGGTTTCAGTGCTGCAGGGATTCTTATCTCCAACAAAGAAAGCAGACTTTATCGAAAACGGGTCGATGATATTCTGACCATTCATTGTAATTAAAATGCTAATAATGAATAACATGGAGACAGTGTTATTTGTTATGTTTGTAATGTATTAGGTGGAAATACTGACTTTTCTAAACAGGAATCAATAAAGGATATAATATTAGGAAAGAAACTTAAATTGCACTCCGTTTTGAACAGTGACATAGATTAGCCACATTTTTTTGCCATGACAAATATTATGGACTATCCTTTAACATAAATTATACTTTTATCCTCAAGCTGACAAAAGGTGTGGCGTTTCTTGTCTAGGTTGGAGCTCGTCAAACATATTTTTCAATGATAAACTATAAACTGCCGAATTTAAAACTGTGTCACTCTTCTTGCCGGGGTGCGAAGTTTTCATGCCCATAACGTCTACATTACAATAGTTCATAGCCTTTCTCTTTCGTGTTTCGTATTAACAGAGCTGCTTTGTGGGCCGCAGCTCGCCGGTCAGGCCACCGGCCGCTGCCCCTCTCACCAGCCCCACGGCGCTGTAAACAAGCACAGCTGGCCACGCAAGCATTCATAATCGGTCAAGCAAAAACGATCGCGAAGCGATCGAGCGAGTACAAGCAAGCTAATTCGCCAAAATGCAGACCTCTATTTGAGGATGACGGAGAGGTTGCGCGTTCATTACAGCAGTGTTAGCGGAAGTTGCTAGATTTTCTTGTTTTTCCGTTAAATACATTTCACATGTTGTGAGGGGGCTGACATGTAGCCGTTTATTTCGCATATCAATATATTAGGTGTAAAAGAAGTTTTCTTGGTTGAAGAACTGTGTAACGCAATAGTAGAAAGGGCGTGAGAGAGAGACAGTAGATGAGCTTGTATCCCGTGGGAAAGCTCCGCCCCTACTGCAAGTTGAGATCTGATTGGCTCCCGCCTATACTAGTTGTCCGTCAAAACTTTAAGCTTCTTTTATTAATATTTAACTTTCCTATGTCTATTAAACATTACCTGTATACTTTTTGTAATGCTTTTGTGCTAAGCTATATTTCGGTTAATTCAAAGATTTAATTATTTGTATATTTTGTAATAAGCTGAACAATGTTAGTCTAGAAGTTTCGCTTGGCGCCAAAACGGTGGCTTGTGGCGCGCAGCGAAGGGCGGCGGCAGTCAGTCGAGCGCCGACCGCGGTACCTTGCACATTCATGTCAGTTCATTGCGGGCCAGGGAGAGTTTATACGTTATGCAACGTTTATATTTGTAACATTACTCAGTCTGTATATTTGTGCTTGGATATACACTGGTATTTCTTCATTAAAAACAAGCACTGGCATCCTACAAATGCTAAAGTTATTCGTAGTGCAGTACTTCCTAGCCACATCTCAACACCTCTTTTAGCACCACTTCAAGTACAACGTACGTGCGACCTGTGTGCTTCACCTGGAATGGGACATCAACTACGACAGAAGACACAAGGTTAGTAAAAGAGTGAATTCAGACATGCACTGAAGTTGCTTTTCGACACGGCACCTCGCGTGCAGTGCTGCCCCGTTTACAAACCAGGGCACTGGCACGAAGTGCAATGGTAACATTGCCGAGGGAAGGCATGAAAGAGGGGAGGTGTTTAGGAACTTTGTCAACTATGCACTTACCTTTCCTCTCTGTCTTTTAAAAGAGAAGCCCCGCCGTAATGTTCACATGTTTGTATAGCTTATGGGACTGAACTACGAGGTCATCAGTCCCTAAACTTACAAACTACTTATGAACTAACTAATACTAAAGGCGGCAAAAAAATCCATGCCCGAAGGGGGATTCGAACCCCCGACCGTAGTGGCCGCGCAGATCATGACTGGAGCGCCTCAGTCCCCTCGGCCACCGCGGCCGGCAATACATTTCACTTTTAAATTGAGAGTGCTATTGGTAGGCACTATAATAAACGCACGGTAAGTGCGCAACTGTGTAGTTGCAGTTCGGATTCAAATTAGTTTTTGTATGCCAGTACGCATTTTCTTCTTGTGTTGATTGATTGCAAAGAAACTTCTCTGGTGAAATCGGAACTTGGAACGCTAGAGAAGCTCTAATTTATTTTGTAGGTGCCATGCTTAAATATTTTGGACTAAAAATAAGGGTTGAATATTTGCATTGCCAAATCTGATAAGTGTGGTATTTGTTGCATCATCTTTCCTCATTGTTTATTTGTTGCTTAACAACGTTATGGGGTACCAATTTTACCCCGTATTCAAATGCGGTCATACAGTGTCTGTTTTCCTCTATGTTACCCATCGCAGAAAATTTGATACTGTGAAATAGATGTGTTTGTAAAGTCTATGGGACTTAACTATGGGGTCATCAGTCCCTAAACTTACAAACTACTTATGAACTACTTACGAACTAGGACGGCACAAATATCCATGCCCGAAGGGGAATTCGAACCCCCGACCGTACTGTGAAATAGAATATAAATAATGATGATATTAATAAAGCAGTCATGTTTTATTAAATATCTGCAACCACCAGATGCACTTAAAATGCGTTTTTGAAACAAAAATGGTTCGTTTACTCCATCATTGATGTGGATATTAAAACAGAACCAATATAAAATTTGTAATTTCACCAGCTACAATAGAAAGTGCTTTTAAAAACAAATCGCTGGCGTATCATGTTGTGGTGTTTCGTAAATGTTAATATAGGCTCATTAATCTGTACCTAATATTCCTTTACATCATTGTTGCTGCAGAGCACGATATTTTAATAACACGTATCGTACCGGTTAGTAGAATTTACTTAGGAACAACACACTCACCAAAGCCCGAGAGCCGGCCGCGGTGGCCGAAGAGACGACTGAGGCGCTCCAGTCACGGTCTGCACGGCCACTACGGTCGGGGGTTCGAATCCCCCCTCGGACATGGATATTTGTGCCGTCCTAGTTCATAAGTAAATTGTAAATTTAGGGACTGATAACCGCGCAGTTAATCCCTTAAGCTTAACAAACATTTGAACATTTTAAAGCCCGAGAGAGGAGGTGAATCTCCGACTGAAGTAACCACGCGCTACGCAGCAAGGAGCCTTAGAGCGCACGCCCATTCCACAGGCATTAGAAAAATTAGTCGTGGGCAAAAAATTGCATATTATATGAATAACACGGTTGCACAGTGGTAGAGTGCCAGACTAAAAGTCTGAAGAACGCGGGTTCGATCCCCGCCAGCTCCTAGGATTTTTATCTGTCACTTTCCACTTCTTCCACCTCTGGCAGTATTGCTCATGTGAAAAATACCGAGTAACACCGTCGTTCGGAACCCACCTTAAATTGTATGTCCCCCTATAACTTGCTGTTCCAAACAGGGCCATGCCTAGTAAAGCACTGTGCCGTTCAAACCAATCTATCGGATTGATGACTGCTTTACCTTATGAGTAACATCTAGCTCTGCAGTCCTGTGTTCGGATGCCCATATATGATTGTGAGCTACACTGTCCCGAATTTTTCCAAGTTGAAATCATGTTCACAATGGCAGCCCCAAAAATTACAAAATTTATCTAGATTTCGACAACACTACGGAATTCCTCATCAGAATGTAAAATTATCAGGTAGAAATGAATCACAGTATATTAGTAAATTATTCATAAAAGATTTTTAATGTTAGAAAAGGTTACGAAAAACTAAGATTAAATCACGAGACTTTTACAGAAGTAAAGGAATGCTCAAATTGTATAAAAGTTTAACAACAATATGCTACTTACTGGCTAGCGGTCTGAACAAATTGAAAAAAAATTAAAAACAATGGCAAGCCGCTAAGGAGCTGTCGATGTGTCAGGAGATCAAGGCGGCATCAGACAAGGGACACCCGTACCGCATCTAACGCGGCGTCATCTCGTAGCGGCTGTATAAACCAGCTGCTTAACGTGGGCGGTCCGTTAAGCCTCGTTTACACTGCGACAATATCTTGCAACATTGTGGCATGCTACGTAAATGTGGCGTGCGTCGCATTGTAGCATGCTACAAAAGGCAACATCTTGCGTCAGTTTAATTTATACTAAAGCAACAGAATTCGTGCCACACGGAGTGGGTCTTGTTGGAGAGTGGGTGCTCCAGTGACTGCCGGCTTACTTGGTCATTGCACATGCAGGTGCAGCCAACAACGGGAATGAAAATCAACGGAAAGGGAAACGATGGTGGAAGAGGGAAATATTTAAAGAAGGCCCACGGAATAGTATACTAGGAGATCGAACATCACATCTAGTAACTTTAAGTTAATTGCTCCTCTCATAGTATTTCTCCAACAATTCGACTGGCTATCACATTAAGATTTCTAGCCACAGGTGATACGTACAGTCACTTATGTACTTATTCAAAGTATCATATTCAGCTATTTCACTCATAGTGCCAGAAGTGTGTGAAGCTCTTTCATCAGTGTTGAAGAATTACATAAAGGTAAGTAAGCAACATGCCACACTGGCTTTTTATATAATTTTTAATTTCACATGAATAAAAGTCTACACTATAAATAGTCGTCACAAAACATTTCTTTTAACTTGGAAAAAATTGTTCTTTCACTTTAAAATATTTAGAATTCTGACAAGAAAGATACCAATAGTATCGTACCGTGCACTACAATGTTTATTACTTTATGTAAATGAATAGAATTCTATGAATGAACTTAGACTTGTTGGTGACTTTGTTCCTACAACGTATTTTACTGCATGTTGTAGTAGAATGAGTTTTGAAACTACTGTTACTCAATTTTATATTCATTCGGATCGATTTGTCAGAAGATGCTATTTGTAGCCTAATACTACAACAATATAACAAATTCGGAGTCTGTATGAACAGAGGAAAATTGCCTAATTTTATGGCCATTGATTAGTATACAACAGTACTCAGTTATAAAATATGTATGGTTATTGAAATATCAAGGCACTTACAATTGAGCTGTCCATTCCGGCACGTGGTTCCGTCATGTCTAGAATAAATTTTAATGATTCATACGCGAACCATTTCCGTTCCGTATAAGGCGCTGAGCGGCTTATTTTATTTTCATACCTGTGTGCTCGCAATGAAATGCACTTCTCAGATTTTTTTATATTCTCTACAGTGACCTCGTCAATTTCATATATTGAACCGAGTTTCCGTATCACGTTTTTTTAGTCTGTTATTTTTATAATTGCTGTCACGCACATTCCACAGCACTTCTGATTTTCTGCAGTCCTCAGTAAACGCCAAATACTTATCGTTGGACCACTCTATGTTTTCGAACTGCGCGCTGCCGTACAGATACTGTCGCACACGAACCCACTCAGCTCGGTAGCTGTCTGCGGCGCACTGCGGCAGCTTGCGGCATGAACAATGTTGCCGCCTGTGTCGCGTGACTCATGCGAAGACGTGCGGCACTGTCGCATGCCACAATGTTGCAAGATGTTGCCACAGTGTAAACGAGGCTTAAGCCAGTGTTTATAGCTTCCGGTTGCTCCTCGGCGGAGGAATCGTGGAGGTTTGTCAGTGCGTTGTTTCCCATAAGGCATTGGGCCCTGTTTATAGGCGCGGCTGCGGCGGCGGCCCCTCCGCTCTTCCGTTGCGGCGTCAAAATACCAGCGGCTGCACTTCCAAACCGCTTACACGGCGGCTGATGGGGTTGTTCGGTGCACCATGTGTCTGGCCGCAAGGTGGGAACGGAGCTCAAGGTCACTGTGGGTGAGAGATACGAGTGGAGCCCCCACAAAATCACAGCGGTTGCTCCACCGCGAAGGACCGTTGTCAACAAACGCAGCATAATATACAACATTATAAAACCAATCATTTATCAAATCTATATGACATGGCATAAATTTTGCAATAACAAAGCGTAGACAACATTTTGAGTGAAGTAACAGTATTTAACTAGAGATGGGATACAAAATGTTTTCGGTAGTTGTCACAATAAAGGTACAGAAAGGTACAGATATTTATTTCCAATTCTGAATTATGAATTCAATAAGTCAACAGGAAAATATAATTACCGAACATACAGGAAGGCCCCACAAATGACGATAAAAATCATGAGCTTTTAAGTAAAGCTTCAGTGCTGTGAAAAATTCTTCATTACCCAGCTGAAACTGCTCGTTTAGTATGAACCCACCATTCAGAGAAAGATGCTTAAATGTTTATAGCCCTTCAAGAACATCGATCTTTCTCCCTTTACTTTCCAAATGCAAAATATTATGGTCCTGGACATCTTTTGGTTTGTGATGTGTGTAAATAAATGATCAGCAAAATATGAGTTATGAATATTTGTACCCTTTTTACATGAGAAATCTTCTTTGCATCTAGCAGCAAAGGCTCGTCCAGTTTGTCCTATGTAATATAAATGGCATGTATCACATGTAATTTTATAGACGTTGGGTTTCTGTAACAGGGAATTAATATATTTTACATTATGAATTAGGTTGCTTTTAAGGTTGTTGTTAGTAGAGAATGCTGTGCTGCAAGTGTATTACTTTTCAAGAAAACGATGCATTCTGTATCATATAGGACCTATGAATGGAATAGATAAATATATCCTATTGTTTTCAAATACGGTGGCATTAACAGTTGTAATCCTTTTCTTTTTTTAATGAAGGATACTATCTACTAAAGTTGGTTCATACCTATAGTTTTGATCTGATTAATTTCAGACTTAAGATTTTCATCAGATAGAATATTAGAAATGTCTCTTTGTATTGAAGAATGAAAGAAGGCTTTTTAATGTGAGAATAGGTGTCCTGAGCAGGATGGAATAATTTGGTCAGTGCAGGTTTCTTGCGAAAGATATTATAAAAAATAGAATCGTCAAATACAGCTAAAGTCAAAACAAGACAATTTAAATACCGTTGATCATTCACAATTTCACAATTGAACGTATTTTTTTTTTTCAATAAGCTCATTGAAAATAAATACCTGATCTGTGCTGGCATTAGATCCGCTGTAGGTGATCAAAATGTCATCTATGTATCTAGAATAAGAAAGGATACCCAAGTTAGAGGCTGAAAAAATTTTCTTCTAAGGAATTGATAAAAACGTCTGCTAGAATACCAGCTAATGGCTTGCCCGTTGCGAAAACGTCAGGTTGATTATACAACTGCCTATTAAATTCAAAGTGTTTATATTTACCAACAAAATTAATCAAACTCATGAAGTCAGTAATTGTTCCACAGAGATTTCTTGTTTGAAATAACGCAAATTATTTTCCATTTATTATCTTGGTCAAAATGAATATTTTGGATTTTCTGAGTGAGGTCTTACTGTTGTCCACCGAATAATTATTTCGAAAAACATATTACTGTTTCATGACGTATAAAAATTTTGTTATCTCGTGACATGCACTGTGCATACTGTTAGAAATCGGACGTATAGTATGATTTATTTTGTGAACTTTAAATTGAGATGTTACTTTAGGTGGTTTTTGGTTCATATTAATTAAGTGATTTTTCCGGCTTAAGTAAGTACTTGGCATCACTGACAGCAGACCTGATTTCCTTTTGTAATACGGAAATAGGGTATTCATGCTGCTCGGAAATATTATTTTCTTGAAGAAACTGCAAAGTTTTTCCTACATACTCTTGCTTGCTAGTGACTATTAAGGAACTGCCTTCATCAGATTTTGTTATTAGGACGTCCTTTTCTTTTAATTTACGATTCATGTTTGATACAAGTTTTCTATCACAGGTTACATTGGCATAGCTGTTGGTAAGAATTTTACTAGTAATATTAAAAACGTCATAAGCAATTCTAGTGACTTATCTATCTTAACAGTATCTAACCCAGTATTTAGAACCCCAATCTTCAGTCTCATGTCCCCTTTATTTGCTGGCACATCGGCAGCCACTTAGCGGCTTGTCACTGCCTTAAAAAATATTTGTTCAGACTACTAGCCTGTAACTAGCATATTTTTTTAATCTTTTATACAACATGAGCATTCCTTTTCTTCTGTAAAAGTCTCGTATGAGTACGTGACTTAATCTTTGTTTTTCGTAAAATTTTCTATTATTAAAACTCTTTTATGTAATAATTTGCTAATATACTATGATTCATTTCTAGGTGGTAATTTTAGATTCTGTTGGTGACTTCCGAAGTGTTGTCGAAATCTACATAAATTTTGTAATTATTTTAACTGTAACTAGCATATTGTCTTTAATCTTTTATACAACATGAGCATTCCTTTTCTTCTGTAAAAGTCTCGTATGAGTACGTGACTTAATCTTTGTTTTTCGTAAAATTTTCTATTATTAAAACTCTTTTATGTAATAATTTGCTAATATACTATGATTCATTTCTAGGTGGTAATTTTAGATTCTGTTGATGACTTCCGAAGTGTTGTCGAAATCTAGATAAATTTTGTAATTATTTTAAAGCAACTTTTGGGGCTGCAATTTTCAACATTATTTCATATCAAATTGCTGCATATGAGGCCGTGTTTTTCAACTGGAACTTGAAATCACTATCTCTGTCAATTAAGTTCGTCGCCAGTCAAACTTAATTTGTGTCTTTCACCACTGAGTTCCAAAACTATAATGCATTTGCTAAAATTTCTACGTTGTCGTACAACATAATGTGGCCATTGTCAATAACACTACCAATTTGATTGATTGCACAAGCCGAGTGTACCTCTGGCGTTCCCCACATCTTTCATGAACAGTGCGAGTTGTCTGTCCAATGGAAGAAAGGCCACATTCCCAGATTTTTTCAGCAGTGTATCATCTTTAACCTTCCGACTGTGACTGTGTAACTGACACATCTGATTCACTAAAATTAACATACTCCAAAATAAAAATTAGACTGTGACGGGACCATAGGTAATCATCATATATGTGATAATTTATGTTTCCCTTTCTTTTTATTTCAGAATCTAAAATAATTTGGGATATACATAACTTTGACATACTTATTATGAACAAGTCATTTAGACCTAATCAAAAAAGGACATGTGAATTATAACAAAATTTTATTTAAAATACATGCATTACATGCATTTTATGATGCGTGGTCCACAAGGTCTCAGAGACGACGCAAACTGTTAAAAAGGAATAGTTGTATAAATCAAATAATAATTACATCACTAGTCTGCTTTTGTGTGTCAAAGAGGTTTCACGCTTTCTGTTTAGTGATCATTGAGAATGGCTGTTGAATGAGTCAGATGATGATACTCTCAATCAAATCTATTCTGAAGAAATGTTCAAATGTTTGTAAAGCTCACGGCACTTAACTACGGGGTCATCAGTCCCTAAACTTACAAACTACTAATGAACTAGTGAATACTAAGGACGTTACAAATACCCATGCCCGAGGGGGGATTCGAACCCCCAACCGTAATGGTCGTGCGGCACGCCGCAGACAGCTCGGCCACCGCGCCGGCCTATTATGAAGAGATTCAAGTGGTGATGATGACTTATGAAAGTTGAGAGAATGGTGTGAAGGAAGGAGAAGAAAATGGAGTACCGTTGTCTAATGGAACTAAGGTAGTTGTAAATGTAAATAAGTCGCACAATGGAAAGAGAGGCCTCCAAAATCGCGATAGAAGTAAAGAACAAGCAGATATAACAAAATTTTATTACTGTATTTTACTGTCACCGCTGTTCGTTCAATAATCGGTCAAGCCATATGTGACTGATTTAATGACGATTTTCTCGTTAAAATCTAACATTAGTAGGAACTCTCAGAAAGAACAAAGCTAAGATTCCGCTGGAAAATCAGCAAAATAGTGCTTTTAACCATCATTAGGTACCAAAGCGTTGTAATATCTGTATCGTATGTGCCAAAAGGAAAAGAAGGTTACTATATAACATTCCACAATGCATCATCACTGTGTACTGTGTTGAGACGAGCATAATACGCCTGAATTATGGCTGCATGTCAACGAAACTTAAGGAGGAGTTAACAGATAAGCTCACCATCACTTATTCCTACAAAAGACGTACCAAACGATGACACGTTTCTAATATAGTAGACATTGATGCAATACGTTTTTTTGTGTCAAACGTATGTACAGGTTATCAAACTAATGTGCTGTAAACTTCATTGTTCGGAGGTGGCTATATGCAAGTAAATGCATATATGAGCTAACAACACCAATGCAAGACGAAAGAACGACGAAAGTTTTTCCTATCAAAACCAAAGTATGTAGAATAAAGCATAAAGTTCATGAGAAAACGAATAGAGGACTGGCTGGCGCAAAGACCGTGGACCTAAGTAAAACCGAAAGTAAAACCAGCAATTGCAGCTGATAACAATAATTTCTCTTGAATAGCATGCAAAAATTTGCCGTCACTGGAGGAATTACATAAGCTAATCGGAGATGAATAGAAATTTAGTTAAGTAAAGTATTCCAAACAAAAATTTCGTAACTTAATGTGTGTTTTTCTGCGAAGGTAAAGTAAATAAGAAGAAAAAAAACCGTTTTGAAGTATAATATATGAATTACATTTTAAAAATGAAACTTGGAAATAATTATTATTTTGTAATAATTATGGTGAACAAATACCAAATGAATTATGGTGCCTATTTATCTACATGACAAGCTATATAGGGTGTTACAGAAATGTACGGCCAAACTTTCAGGAAACATTCCTCACCCACAAAGAAAGAAAATACGTTATGTAGGCATGTGTCCGGAAACGCTTAATTTCCATGTTAGAACTCATTTTATTACTTCTCTTCAAATCACATTAATCATGGAATGGAAACACACAGCAACATAACGTGCCAGCGTGACTTCAAACGCTTTGTTAGAGGAAACGTTCAAAATGCCCTCCGTTAGCGAAGATACATGCTTCCACCCTTCGTCGCATGAATCCCTGATGCGCTGATGCAGCCCTGGAGAATGGCGTATTGTATCACAGCCGTCCACAATACGAGCACGAAGAGTCTCTACAGTTGGTACTGGGGTTGCGTAGACAAGAGCTTTCAAATGCCCCCATAAATGAAAGTCAAGAGGGTTGAGGTCAGGAGAGCGTGAGGTCATGGAATTGGTCCACCTCTACCAATCCATCAGTCACCGAATCTGTTGTTGAGAAGCGTACGAACACGTCGACTGAAATGTGCAGGAGCTACATCGTGCATGAACCACATGTTGTTTTGTACTTGTAAAGGCACATGTTCTAGCAGCACAGGTAGAGTATCCCGTATGAAATCACGATAACGTACTCCAGTGAGCTGATGACAGTAACTTGTACATTTAATCATGGGTTTCGTTTCGAGACACTGAAACAGCAGTATTACCATGGGTACTCTGGCGAAGCTTACGTAATACAGCCATCTCTGGCATAGATAAATTGTTCATTTGTGGGTCAGACTTCGTTACTGCACGGTATGAAACTCGTTTTATTTCATATGCTAAGGTAAGTGGTGAAATACCTTCTTCAACGGCTAGTGCTGGTATGGGCAAAACATCTTCAAAAATCTTCCTCTCAAGTGTCTAAGTGCTTCATAAAAGTTCATTTTGTACCTTCCTGAACACATGGCCTACTACAACCAGAAACTTCCAATGAAATATAATCGGTAGACCATTAGGACCTGCAAAATTCTTGAATTGTTTTCGTATACTCCTCAGTAATCTAATTATACATGCTGCATCGTATTCATGATTGGCGTAATCCAGGTGCAGCATAATGAGTCTCATTAATTGCCGAGTCGATAGAGAGGTTGCTGTAAAGTTATTGGAAAACATAGTTTCCTGTATTCGGCTAATAGTGAAATCATTATCACACTCGTCACTATAACTGGTGATGATCCGTCAGCGTCGCAGGGAAATAGCTGAGCTGTTCTAGGCGTATTTACAGGGACTGCATTACTGTTTTCGCCGGAGGTTCGAGACCTCCCTCTGGCATGTGTGTTTGTGTGTGTGTGTGTGTGTGTGTGTGTGTGTTGTCTTTAGGTTACGTTATTTTAAGTAGTTTATAGCCGTATAGATTGATGGTCACAGTAGTTTGATCCCACAGATTTACAATCATTTGAACATTTATCTCTCATCGCTTAGTTCTTTCCCTAAGACAATTGTGTGTGGATTCCGGCTGTGTCTGATGTAATTCCTTTTGCGTGTACGTACTTACCGTCTATGTTATTCAGGAGCAAGGCAGTGATCTCTGTATTGATATGTTTTGCCGCAAGGATACTGACTGTGAGCAACTCCAACTTGTTACAGGAATCGCATAATGGGGTGCAGTAATGTTTCAGCGTGGGCAGCCACCTGTTATTTCTGATGCATATTAGGCCTCCAATTCCGGATTCGAGGTTTTTCATACACCAACCATCTAGCACTGAAAAATTTAGTTGCTATATCCTACGTACTAAATAATTTTACTTTGTATGTGTTACACTATTAAGTTGTATGTGTAGTGGTCGTGGGATGACAGGATCCCTTTCGACCTAAAACCTTTGCGCATCTGCATAATTATCGCGATACTTACCAACAACGTTTATCTCCCGCTATTTCAAATAACCATCTCGTACAGATTATAGTAAAAAAAATTGTACCGATCACTGTTAACATTATTGGTTTTCTTAGGTTTTTCCTTCAACGAAACATACGGAAAGCGTGTTGCAGGACAACTGACTTGTAGTGTACACAACCCGTTTGTTTACACTTGGTCGCTGTTCTTCGCACCAAAACTTGAAGACAAAACTTTTTACAGTATTCAAGTATGATCGTTCAGAAAATTACATATCTATGTAACAGATGTTTATCAACAGGACATCTTTACATATCTCGATACTGGTGTAAGAGATAAAATAATCAAATATCCAAGGTAATCGGTCCATTTCAAATATGGAGAGGAGGCAGAAACGAAAGAGGTGCCAGAGAAAGTCGTTTGCGTTACAAGGTGATCCACAAAAAGCTTTATTATGGGCTCCAAACATTCGTGTTGAGAAGAATTTTGCTTTTACGGATTTGGAAAATTTTCACTTGATAGGAAGTCTTAGAGTGTCGCGAGACGAGGTTCTTCTATGTCCCGCAAGGCGAAATTCATTAAAGTTCGACCAGGTGGAATTTTTCTAAATCCTAAGCCACATTACAACAGCTATTTAGAAAGTAAATAACGTTTCCGTTTGACGCCGCAAGGCGCGCGCCAGTCGCGATTGTTTTGGTATGTGCGTGCTCCACTGGTGCGTCGGTATCCAGCCGTAAAACAGGAACGTCTCTGCGCTTCTACTTTTTTTTTTTTTTTTTTTTTTTTTTTTTTCCGATGTTCGAATTAGAAATTCGCACCGCAAGTAACATACCGCCAGTTGTGAGGCACGGTCTGTGATATGGTATTTTTTTTTAGAAAAAAAACTAAAACCTTTAGCAATTTATCGCGAACTATGCGAAGTACACGGAAACAACGTAATGTGTTCCGTCCGCAAACGATGCATACCGTTTAAAAGTGACAGAACCAACCTTCACGAAGAAGAGAGGAGTGGACACTAGAGTATTGTGACTGACGATCTTGTCGCTTAAGTTGATGAAGTGATTAGTGAAAACCAAGTGACTTCTACTTGTTTCCCAAGATGAAGAACGCAGCGCTTTGATGACGATGCGGAACTCAAGCTGAAGTCTCAGGAGGCAGAATTTTGCAACGAAGGAATTTCAAAGCATGACTACGGTTATAACAAGTGCCTCAAATTGTTTGGTGAATATGTGAAAATGTAGTATTGCAGTTGTTCTTTTTTACTTTCTGAACAGCACATCAAGGAAAATTTTATGAGAGTCACGCCAGTCAAAAAACTTTATTAATTCTTGAAGAAAAAAACTGTCTTGGCCTGTCAAGGCCATTTCGCAGCCAATACAGTCTTTTATTCCTGACTAAGAGAAAGGACAGATTGGTAGGAAACATTCTGAGACATCAAGGAATTGTTAACTTAACATTAGAAGGAAGTGTGTGGGGTAAAAATCGTAGAGGGAGACCGAGGAACGGATACAGTAAGCAGATTGAAAAGGATGTAGATTGCCGAACGTATTCTCAGATGAAGAGACTTGCACAGAACAGGGTAGCTTGGAGAGCTGCATCAAACCAGTCTGCGGACTGAAGACCACAACAACAACATTCAAGAATTTCAACTTCACACTGTTGCTGTACCACAGCACAAAAATGGAACTGGGAAGACCTTATAATCTTTAAAAGCACAGCCGAGGAATTTTTAGCCTACAAAAGTTAAATTTCTCTGATTCGCCAGAGATGATATCAAATTTCCTGAGAATGATGCTTGTCAGTTACCCACAAAGTTCCAAACTTCTCGTCTCTCATTGTGCAGGTACAAGCATAAAGCTGGTCTCTGATTCGGCACCCGCCAAGCGGTGGACATTGGGTCCGCTAACGCTGAAGGTATTTGCTTTCAGATTGATACCAACTGAATAGTTTTATAGCCATAGAGGAAATTTCAGCAGTGGACAGAATTCATAATCGCACAAGATTTTGAACGAAAATTTTTCCCGATATTTATTCGTTCTCGAGTTACTGGTAACCTGGGAAACATACAATAAAGTGCTCCCTGACGACAAGCCATGACTTCTCGAAAAAACAGTTCTCTGCACAACATGCGCATTGTTTCAGGTATAATAAGAATGTGAAAAAAAGATTACGGGTTACTTTTAAAAAATGAACTTGATCTTGGTGTGACCTCGGAAACAGGGTCAATTCGTGATATTCCATGACAACATGAAACCTTACAACTTTATTTATTTAATTATTTATTTTTGCAGAACTGTGTTGTTCTAAAGATTTTTCTGATTCAAGTAGAACTCAGTTATTTTGCAACATTTGTGTGAGTATAACTGTGTAAATTTCAGTTGCAATATATATGTGTAAGAATTGTGCATCGACCCAGCGCCGATTTCCATTACGTTAGGCGTTAACAGATCCCTTGCTCATAGATGTACAGGCTGTGCAGTCCTTGTGTCGTGGCTTAGTCAGTGACAGGAATTGAGTAAATAGCATTCCCCTAATTTACAGCATGGCTACATACATCTATGGGACTCTTATCCAGGAATTAGATTCCTTTTTTGTCTTCTGTGACTATGTCAGACTAGTTGTCTGAAGCTATACGTTTCGTGACTGTAACTTCGATAACGTGATCAAGAGTTCATACAGAAACCTGATCGTTTGCAAGTTTGTGAGAAACCTTAGTATAGTGGGGCGGTTGGTGTAAGGGAGACGCTGCTTGCAATATTTAGAGCTTAGGCATTTAGTAATACTTGTATTTCTCTCATTGTTGGTAAGTCACTTATGCAGGCGGCAATATGCCAATACGCGAATTCAAGCGAGTGTAATTAGACAAGGACAGGTTTTACTTTTTGACGAAATGAAAGAAGCGAGGATAAAGGATCTTAGCGGGTATGGCGATTAAATAAATTTACATCCTGATAGGTCAAGCACGCCGTTATGTAACGATAGCCGAAATATCCCCATACAGAGTGAAAGAGGGCAGAAAATTGGGTATCGTTACAGTGGTGTCAAAAATGTTCAAAAGTTTGTAAATCTATAGGTCCAAACTACGTTGTCATCAGTCCGAAGTTTACAAACTACTTAAACTGATATAAACTAACATAAGGACAACACACAAATCCATACCCCAGGGAGGACTCGAGCACCAACAGCGAGCAACCGCACGCTCCGCAGCGAGGCGCCTTAGACCGCTCGGATACTCCACCGCGGCTCAGGGGTGTCCCAGAAGGGACAAGGCACGTTGATGCGGTTGTAACAATATGCTATTATGGGGAAGAAAACATGGGCAGTTCAGTGTCGGCTCAAGAAAAAGAAGGGACGCGTAGTTCAAGGGAAGGAATAACAGATAATAAGCAGTCTGGTCAAGACCTCAGTATACTCATACAGATGATGAGAAACAGAGAAGAGCAATGGAAATAAGATGAGAAGGGAAGGTAGGAAGAAGAGGCGCACGAACAGAAGAAAAGGAACGACAAGCTAAAATCAAACAGGGGAAAGTGTCCCACTAAGGAATAGTTAAAATGAAACATGAAAAAGAGGAAAGCGAACAGAAAGAAAAAGAACGGGAACAGTAAGAAACGACACAATTTAAGAAGTCCGTAATGACTACACTAACGGAAATCAAACAATCTGAAAAACGTAAGGGTTGTCACTAAAGAAATCGTGGAGTTTGAGAAGGTCGCTGGAGAAGCGAATGATTTTGCTACTGAAATGAAGGACTTGCGTGTGGTGAGATTTGAGGTAACCTGTGCATGAAAGGACGCCTAAATTGCGAAACAACACCCGAAAGTAACTAGGGGCAAAAGTGTTGCAAACAAAAATGGGAACACGGAAAGGAAATTGTCTGCGAAACGGAGCATGAGATCGCGAAGAATACGCAGCGTACCGAAAAGATAGAGCAATAACGCGGAAGTATTTCAGAACTTCTAGAAACACACGTAATACCTGAAGGGGAAAATAACAGAACAACGGAAGAGATCAGAGCTTTGGGACAAATAACACAGCATACATAAAACAAGATGAACGTAGAAACAGTCTACAAGATTTGACTTGTATCACTCAAAAAAACCAAATAAAAAATCCGTTTCGTAGGAAGACGAAGCAGGACGCTTCCACATTGAGAAGAACGTGCTTGCACTTCAGGAAGGACAACGTTAGTATTAGTCGAGAGACGCGAAGCCGTGCTTAGGACGTTAAAAGCTGGACAACCATGACGAGCAACAGAAAGGCACGAAGCGGACCACGACGCACCAACCGTTGCACAGAAAATATGAACAATCGCATTCCTTTGAGGAGATGCAATGCAATGCAACATTCGTTACAATTTGAGTCACAGCAATTGAACGTCGGATAACGGTAATGGGTCAACAGCAAATTGAATCTGTATTTCTCCCGCCAAGTACGAAGTATCAGAATCACGAAAAATGGGTTTCTCATTTGAAACACTTGTTGTCCGTGAAAAACTTCCAGAACCACCGTGGTTCAGGCAATACGTCCCACTGCAGGGGTCGAGGCGGTTTTTGGCGCACCCCTTGGTGGGCGTGCTCTCGAGTATTGTTGGAGAGCTGGTTATTTGTCAGGAGGCCACGATCCTAACCACCACGGTATGCCCTGCAGGAAGGGGTGAGGGCTGTCCCGGAGCCGCCGTTGGCGTAATGAAGGAATATTGTTCAGTAAAACATTTATTCCGAAGTGGTACACATTGCTGTGTACTCCAGGCGACGGGGTCGATGATGTCGGCGGGCTGACTGTGCGACTGTGTCCGCACTAGTTCAGTGGGCGGAGGTAGACGACCTGCTGCCGCGCCGTTTGTTGTGAATTAGATATTCACACGGCCGCGTGGGAGTAGCCGAGCGGTCTGGAGCGCCACGTTACGGATCGCGCAGCCTCCCGCGTCGGAGGTTCGAATCCTCCAGCGGTCCTTAGTTATGTATGTAAGACAAGGGACTGATGACCAACGTAGTTTGGTCCCGTAGAATTACAAACATTTGAACATTTAGAATCACACGTGCCATCTAGTGGATCTCGTTCCCCACCCTAATTGCTCTCTCGCCTCATCTGAATACTGGACCGCGTTGAGGGTTGTCGTATGGTCGTGATGTGCGCTGACTCCTGGCCTACCGGCAGATAGGCGTCTCTCCTAGGAACGCTGAGGTTTCGGTGTGCAGGCCATGGAAGTCCTCCCAGATTCTTCATCTGCGTCCGTAGTCGGTTGTAGCGCAGGAGTCGAAGTTACGCAGAAGTCGACATCCCGACGGTTGTCAGCTGATGTAAAAGAGTTCTGGAGTTCTAAACAGACTTGTACCAGCTTTAGTACATGTCAGGGAATCGAGTGCTAATGAAGGACATGCCATCGATTCGTCTGACCGACTGACTATGAGCTCAAGTGCTGTAGTATAAATAGCGTGTGTGGAGCGGCTGATATTTCTCCTACGCACTCAGACATAACCACATCACCCCTGTCACGTAACAGGTTAGCTGGTGGTTCCAGAAGGCTCCAGGTATCCGTTGTTGCGTTAGACTTAGACACTGTTTCCTCACGTAACGAAGTAACGTGATACCACAAGCTCGTACTGTTCCACTTAACTTACGTTGATGTGTGTTATTCAGTCCGGCGCGTGTGCGTCCATTCCTGTCAGTTTGACCCAATAAGAATGACTCAATGAATCCACTGTTTACCTTCCCCGTTCTGTCGACACACCCGTAACGTTTCCCCAGCAAGACTTAGAAAACTTTTACCGCTATACTCTTACTACAGAGCTGGCGTGCAACTGCACCAAACGTCTGAATAGTAAATTTTGATAGGTCCTTATCATCATCAAGGCGTATGGTCTACAAATTGGATTTTATTTTCGGTCGTATGGACAGATTTGTGGTAGAACATATGCGTGATATTGCAGCAAATTGCAATACTTACTAACAATTCAGAATAGCATTCCTTAACAACTATTGGCCAATGGTAACGTAAGACAGAATACAGCAGGGAATGAATGTCTGAAGAGACTTAAATCATCTACAGCCCTCTTAAACTACTTCAATCGGTGGTAAGAAACAATTACTTTCTAGATACACAGTGCAATAAGAGTGACAGCACCCAGTTCTGCTACATGAAACATCCATTCTGGTGTCTACATACCCTTCCGGGAAGATTGCGGGTATATCAATCACAACAGGTGGGTTCATCAAGGCAATAGCCAAAACCGTGGAAAGGACAACAGAAATGTACTATCGGGACAAACGAAGCGGAAATACGGCAAAGAAACAGATGGCATGACTGGATTAATGGACCTTGAAACCAGCACAAACAGAAATTTTCCACTAACTGAAGAGAGCCAGCTGGTAACCTATAGGAACAGTTCTCACGCGAATGACATAAACCTTATCGCAATCGTCCAGGTGTTGAACATACCAGGATTGGAGGACCAGAACCAACCACGGAACAATGCAGCAGTGATGAGTCACACAACTTACTATTATGAACGGCGGTTACGGCTCGTAACAACCAAACGCAATCGGTCAGGATGAGACCAGTCTGCAGAATAAATCATCGGAGGAAGAAGTAGAATATGTAAACACAAGATATTGTGGCCGAGACGAAGGAGGCCAAGAAAGCGAAAGAAGGATAATTTGATATTGTAAATATGGAGAACATTCAGAGCAAAAATACGGAAAAAGGGGAAACAAAAGAAGGCATGGAATAAATGGTTAATTCGGGAGAGATTTCTGGATGGAGAAACGGAAAAACTATTAGGGGTTGTCTTGTTCAAATGTTTGTATAGCTTATGGGACTTAACTACAGGGTCATCAGTCCCTAAACTTACAAACTACTTATGAACTAACTAATTCTAAGGACGGCAAAAATATCCATGCCCGAGGGGGAATTCGAAACCCCGACCGTAGTGGTCGTGCAGATCGTGAATGGAGCGCCTCAGTCCCCTCGGCCACCGCGGCCGGCAGGGGTTGTCTTGAATATAATTAATAACCATCCCAAAGAGACGTAAGAATCGAAACAGGAATAAAGATTAGAGCCAAGAGAAAATAAAGATGCTATTCCGGAAAAAGTGTGCCATGGAAGTCGTTGAAAAATTTGCCGATGTAGATAACGTAAACGGGAAAACACTTAAGGTATCATCAGAAGAGGATCACAATGACGAAGTACAAACAACAGATATCGTCGTTGATCAATGAGAAGATTAGGAGATTATTGATGAATGTATGACGAATCTTGCGGTGGTATGAATGAAGCCATCACGTTATAATAGTGGAGATGAATCTGATGCAGTAAGTGACTGGAGCGAGAGTAACGAGGAAGAACACGCATGAAAGTCTAAGGCAGACGCGGGAGGAGAATATAACGTTTTGCTGCTTGACTTAGGCATGTCACCGACTCGAAAGAAATTAGGAGAGTACTCACGAGCTTTCAGTAGTGGGAGAGGTGTTAACTAACCAGCCACTCGAAAAGAGAGTCTCACGATAGTTATTGGAGAGTAAGATACTGACGTGTGGTAAGACAGGCGGATAACGATGATAAGTACTATCCTCCAACCGTGCACAAGGATCGGAGAAAGACGAAAAAAGAAAGTGACCAACGATGGCGGTTTGCAATGAAGCGAAATTTTGACTCAGGAAGTGCGATAACAGTGACAAACGCTGTAGAATTCGAGTCTCTGAGAACACAGAAGTTCAGGGGCGTTCACAATATTTATGTCATAAACCATATGTAGAATAAGTAATAAGTAAAACTAAACCTATAATAACCTTTAGTTTATCAGCTACGTCATGACACAATCCACTGTTTAATACACTTTCTTGCATTATGTATTTAAACTAGTTAACGATTGCAGTAATTTGTCATTAGTCTTAGTACTATTCATATACCCGTCAACATTGTTTCATTATTTATAAAATGCAATGGAACTAATAACTAATTTTGCGGTTTTCACGTCCTTGTAATTGTATAACAACTTCTGTATGTGGAACTCTATTAATAGAATGAATAACGACGGTCTCATATGCTCTTGTGAAGTCCTGAACCTGAGTTTAATTATTAACTTTTCACCGATGTTAGACACAAACAGATAGTGTGCACCCCTTTTTCGTGCGTGTACACTTCCGACTTCAGCGTAGGATTGGCAGGATCTCGTGAATTATGTCTACACGTGCGAATATGTGTGACGGATCGTCGGTTTTGTATGCATCCATTGCCCTCAGCGTTTTATAACGGAATCTATCTACTGATTATGTTAGGTATTGGATGTTCACATTTATTTCCCAGTTTCGGAGTGACACAACTTATAAATTGACAGGTTAATAAAACCAGAAGATAATGGAAGAAGGGAAAAGAATTCGAGGAATATCTGACCAGAACGAGAAGATGAACTCTAAAATAAAGTGTTTTATGAAAAGCAAGTGGACCATATTTATTTGTATTTCACGATTGTTTTGTTCATGGATAATTATTTTTCCTTTACAGTTAGCGAGGTGGAGGCCTCACAGTTATTAGCTTGCAATTGGATTTCACAGTCACGATTATGGGTATTAGTTTTTGTAAACATGAAAAGTGGCAAAGTCGCAAACAGAGTACCCATTCTCTTGTGATTTATTATAATACTAGCAGTAAACCCGGCGTTGCCCGGGTGTTTATTTACCCTATACTCTCGTATTCCACATCATCCCCCCATCTCTCTCTGCGACCACCTCTTTCTCTCCCGCCTCTCTTTTCGTTTCCATCTTTCCCTGTCTCGGCAAAGTTTTCAGCAAGTTACCCTCCGTCATGTACCATACAAACATTTATGTACCAAGTGATCTTGCTCTTGGTTTAAAGGACATGTCATGTGTGTGAAATTCGTACAGATTGGAGCAAAACTATGAGTTTTGTAAAATTCCGTAAGTTTAATACCCTTTACCATGCACCGAACAAAATTTTATACAGACAGTGACATGGCTCTTGTTTTTAAGGTAGTGTTTGCACAATTTCATCAATATCGGAACAAAACTATAGATTTCTATGCAATAGAAACGCAGCGTCACATTGAAAACCGCACTTTGTTCTTCTCAAATATTCCAGTTTTATTTCATATAACTCTTGTTCTGAGAATAACGAAAACAACAAAGAAAGGATCTGTGAAATAGATAGAGCCGTTCTCAAGTTATGGCGCGATCAAGGTATTTAGTGATCCAATGTTATGTTGCAAAGTACATTCCCCCACACACCATATGAAACTTATTGTAGACCGTGACTTCCTCTTGTTTTTAAGCTCAAGCGTGCGAAATTTCGTGAAAATCGGAATGAAACTGTAGATTTCGTGAGTCTGTAGGAGACGTATGCTCCGCCATGTAACTATCAGAAAACACTTTCTTAGCTGACTTTTTCTACCTATAAACTTCAGCTTCATAGGTGACGTAGTTTTCGAGATTTCGTGTTTAGTCAGTGAGTGAATAAGTATTATTTTGCTTTTATATAAATAGAGATTAAGAAAACAGATTGGTTAATTTCGGATGCAAGAGAATAAAGGGAGACATGAGACATAAATAGTAACATGAAAATCTGTAATGCTAACTTTATTTGATACATGGTCATGCCTGGTGCGATAGTTTTATGGCATCTACTGCGAAACTGTTGTGAGCCGTAGACTTCTTTTTCTTTCGTCATTTTGTGGGGGAGGTCAGGGAGTCAGTTACAAAACGCTTCATAAACGTCCTAAATTCCATGCAAACGTTGTTACAAGTCTCTAACTGCTCCAATTTTCCAATAATTGAAGCATAAATCTGGGTATTCTCACGCGGTGGCCTCTCATTTTTATGATGTCATATCTCCTATGTGTCATGCTTTTTTTGGGTCAGTAACCTTCGTGGGCGTACGGTCAACAATTCACTAAAGTTTCATTACAATCGAATGAATGGTTCAAATGTTGAAATGTTTGTATAGCTTATTTGACTTAACTAGCGAATCCTAAGGACGCCACAGATATCCATACCCGAGAGGGTATTCGAACCCCCGACCGTAGTGGCCGTGCAGACCGGGACTGGAGCGCCTCAGTCCCCTCGGCCACCGCGGACGGCCGAATGAATGGTTTATGAACCCATAGAGGATATATATATATCGTGGTTATTCCGCCAGTTGTACTCGTCTTCTACTCTCTAAACATCCGTAAATGTGCCTATCATTGGTATCAGAGCGTGATGGTGTGCATTTGCTGAACAATCAAAACACAAAAGGCGTAGAAAACAGCGAAAAGAAATTCATCCATTGCCATAAGTGTTATATTTTGTATTCTTGTGAGTGGAAAATGTCGTGTAGTTCAGTTTCAGGGGGCGATTTAAAAGAATGAAAGTCTGATGTACAACTGCTGTTGTTGCCTTGCCCCAGCTCGGCGATATGTTAGTCTTTCTTAAATCTAGTACGCCGTCCTGTAGACAGATTAAACGCTTGCAGGTGCAGTTTGTTCACTGGGGAAATCAACGTAAGGATTTGCAAGCAGTTGAGTTAGATTCCAAGCAAAAGTTTGTTCAAATGTTCAGATGTTTGTAAATATATCGGACCAAACTGCGTGGTCATCAGTCCGTAGCTTACAAACTACTTAAGAACAACACACACATCCATGCCCCAGGGAGGACTCGAACTTCCGACGGCGAGGAACTGCGCGCTCCGCAGCGAGGCGCCTTAGACCGCTCGGCTACTCCACCGCGGCCAAGCAAAAGTTAGAAGTGCAGAGGTTTATGAGTGTAGTTGTCGATTATAATACTGATATTACGAAATTTTTGAAAGGGAGTTGTGAAGTGGAGAAAACTAAGTTGGGGATGCGAGCGGAGGCAAAAACGGAACCGTCGATCTGTTTCGCCTCAGATCAGTTTGCTAAGTTACCGAACCCGTTGCTACCGTTATTGCAGAAGATAGGGACTTTGGCGCTAAAACCGCTTTCGAAATTGAAAGAGGCATTATGGCCACTTGTGGAAGTAATGGAATAAAGTGGTATGTATAATTTGAGGGACGTTGATGTTCTGAAAATTTTGTACCCCTTGAGTAGAGGAATATTGCGGGATAAGATGCGTAAGATGATTCAGCAACAGAAGTCTGTTAAGCAGTTGCAGGAAATTATTTGTCGTGAGTACGTCCAGAAAATTATGATGAGTAACCTCAATTGTGTCCATTATTCAAGTATTCTAGGTACCACTGAGACCTCATCTAATTACCTGCATGATATTAGTACGGCCCCGAGCTAATGCAATCTTCCTTCTTTACTTCCCGGACTGTATTTCCTTATCCCCTCCCCTCCTTTCCTATCCTCACTCCTTCCCCTCCCTACCGGGTGACTGATAACCTCAGTAGTTTAGTCCCCCTATCCCAACCAAACAACCCAACCCAAGAACCTTGTTGGAAATATGGAGACTTTGTAGACAAGTTGAGAGTAGAGATGGACAGATCAGCAGCGGGTACGGTTCACAGAAAGTATGGAGAGCAAGGTAGTCAGGTAGAAAATAAGGCATCAAGACGAAGCCGCGTCTGTTTCATGTGTCGCAAAGAAGGGCACGTAGCGCTTAATTGCCCTCAACAGGTAAAGGGAGACGGATTGGAATTATGACTAGAAAGACGGGCTAACCCCAGCAGGAGAAAAGTGCCGATTAAACAGTGTAATAGAATAAGAACTATTATGGACAGTAATCTGCCCTTTGTGTGGGCTAGTGTTAATGACGAACCAGTGGGTGCTCCGCTTAATTCGGAAAGTTCAGTTTCCATAATGGGGGAGCAATGGTACAGGGCTAATGTTGGAGTGTGTAAGCTTCCGAAGATATGCAAAAGTAATATGAAATGCGAGGCTGCTGAAGAGTCATCGTTACGGATAGTTCGTGAAATTGTAAAAAATTGTGTCCAGGGCTGCTCTAGGAAAATGAGAATAGTTGTGGATGAAAGACTATCAAATGATATGATATTGGGATATGACTTTGCTCAAAAGGTGGGATATACTGTGATTGGGCGGCATGACATTTTTCATTTAGATTCCTGACGGGGAAATTGTATCCATTTTGTAATCATAAGCATGGAAAGGGGATTAATGAGGTACAAATAGGTCAGGGTTCGATTCTGGAGCAGATCGTTGTAGAGGGAACTACCGCCCCAGAAAAGGGAAGAATTTGGTAGACTCTTGGAGAAATATAGAGATGTATTGACGGATAGATTTTGTACGGCTAACGGTATCGAATATCATACAAGGTTCACTGACAGAGAGCCAGTGAAGCAGATGCCGTACAGGTTGTCTCCGCCTCGAATACAGGAACTCAAGAAGATTATCCATAAATTGTAGCAACGAAGAGTTATTCGGTCATCTAGATCCTACGAACCTTCGTCGCGAACCTCAATGGGAGAATTTTGTGAAAATTGGGTGCGCAAATTAGAATATTTGCGTGACCGCCGCTCAGAAACAGAAGTGGTGGAAGTGGTGTGGGAACTCTGGAAAAAGCTTCCGAAAGATTCCAAACGTTATTACAATACGATTACTGCATGTTTAGAGAGAGTAGAAGACGAGTACAACTGGCGGAATAACCACGAAAATATTCGAAACCGTGGCAGCAATAATAGTGAAAAACATGACAATCGCCAGTATCAAGTACATGTCATACATGGTCAACAAAACTTGGAAAGACTAGATCTGGTTCAGGTATTTATCTCTGATGAAGTCAAAAATGGCGTTTGTCATTTCATTGAGGATGTTAAATGTCTATCCTGATTTTAATAGTTGTCTTATATCTTTGTGTGTGGCAGTTGTTGTCTGTATTGTGTTACCAGGTTGTCATATGTGGGGCACTCAAACACGACGTTTTCTCGTGTGCCTTCTGGGTTACCACAGTCAAACCGTGGAGTCACCCATTTCCCAAACCGACATAGGTATGTTGGGTACGGGCCATGTCCAGTGAGAAAATGTATAAGTCCTTGGGTTGGATTAAAGTATATCATCTGCAGCCTCTCCCTGACATCAGGTAAGAAACGCTGAGTTCTTCTCCCCATCTCCTCCCCATCCCAGAGTACTTGCCACAGCTGAAGTTCTGTTTCTTTCCCTTCTGCCTGTGTCCCCAAAATTTCCTCCGCCTTCTGGATATTCCATTTCTTAATCCAGTATACAGCAGCCAAACCTCTTATTCCGATATAAACTTGACAAAGTCACATCAATACCAGGAGAGAGCTGCCTAGGGAGGTTCTGTATGCTCCAGTGGAGAGCAGCAGGATATTTCTTTGTACCCTTCTCACTGCCACGGCAGGCGCCTCCCTGGTGAGCCTGTGAGCCTAGCTGCCACATCCATAGTCTATTATCGGCGTTGTTAATTGTCTCCCTGTTTAGTGTTAGCAACACCATTTATTTCTGAGAAAATGAAGACCAATAAGACCCCACCCAAACGGTCTTTTCCAAGGCCACTTGTGACGATATCAATAAACATTGAAGGAATATCGAGAGATAAAGAAGTTTTATTACCTGACTTGTGTAAAGAATACCAATGTGACTTCCTCCTGATTCAAGAAACTCATCGGGGCATTACAAAACCCTCACCCAAAATAGACGGCATGAAAAAGATCCTGGAGAGACCACATGAACAATACGGTAGTGCAATTTTCGCGAGGTCAGGAATCAATGTCACATCTGCATCACTGACTGACAGGGATGACGTTTAAATATTAACTGTTCGAACTCTGCATTATAGCGTTACCTCTGTTTACAAGCCTCCAGACTCTACTTTTATCTTCACTGAGCCTGCTAACTTCAGTTACCAAGACAATAATTTTATATTGGGCGATTTCAACTGCCAGACCACTGCATGGGGATATAAAGAAACCAACAGCAGTGGAGCGGAACTAGAGAAATGGGCTGAGGTACACGACCTACTACTCATACACGACCCGAAACTGCCAAGCTGCTTTAACAGTGGCAGATGGAAGAAAGGATACAATCCTGATAACATGTTTGTCAGCAAAAAACTCGCAGCTCAGTCTGAAAAATTGATTGGGGAGCCAATTCCCCATACGCAATATCAGCCCATAATTTGCACGGTCAGTGCAGTTGTTAAGCCTGAACAAGTTCCTTTCAAAAGAAGATTTAACTTTAAAAAGGCTAACTGGAAGAAATTCAGAGAGATTATTGATTTAGAAGTAACAAAAATCCCTGCACAACCTGAGATGTATGACTCTTTTGTCAGTCTAGTGTAGAATGTGTCTAGGAAGACAATACCGCGAGGATGCAGAACACAGTATATCGCTGGACTCTCTGAGGATGCAAAACCATTACTGGAAAGATACCAGAAGCTCTTCGATAATGACCCATTTGATGATGAGACTCTTTTAGCAGGCAATGAACTCATGTCAGTCATTGCAGAGAACCGCAAAGCCAAATGGCGTGACCTTGTCAAGAACCTGGACATGAAAGTGAACAGTAGGAGGGCTTGGAAACTGCTAAAGAACCTCAACGGTGACGCCACAAAGTCAAATGATAAATTTACTAACGTCACTGCAGACCAAGTCGCCACCACACTCCTCCTGAATGGCAAACCCCACGGCAGAAAATACCACGAACCGTTAACGCGTGTTCTGTCAGAGGAAAACCATCACCTCAAGGCACCATTCACAGTGTCAGAACTTACAGCAGCTATTTACAGCCTGAAGACTAACAGAGCTCCTGGTATCGATGAACTGAGAATCGAGCAAATTAAAAACCTCGGCAGGAATACCCTACAGTGGCTGTTAGATCTGATGAATGCATGCATAGAAAGGCTTCACATCCCAAATATGTGGAGGAAAGCCCGCGTGGTTGCTCTTCTGAAACCGGGAAAGGACCCTAATGATCCAAAAAACTTCCGTCCTGTGTCTCTTTTGTGTCACTGTTTTAAGAACAACAGATAATTCCACAGCAGGCAGGTTTCCGACAAGGCAAATCGTGCTGCGGTCAAGTCCTGAACCTGACCCAACATATCGAAGATGGTTTTGAGAGAAAAGAGATCACGGGAGTGGCATTCATAGACCTTACAGCTGCATACGATACTGTAAACCATCGGAGGCTCCTCAGGAAAGTATATGACGTAACAAAAGACTATCATTTAACATCACTGATTGCTACTTTCTTGCAAAATAGGTTTTTTGTCTGTCTCCAGGGTAAGAAGAGCAGGTGGAGAAATCAGAGGAACGGCCTGCCTCGGGGAAGCGTCCTCGCTCCAGCTCTGTATAATATATACACAAATGACCAACCAGTGCCAAACACCACGCGCCAATTTATGTATGCCGATGACACTGCAGTTGCAGCACAAGGTACGAATTTTCTGGATGTAGAGGACAAATTATCTAGTACCTTGGAATCCCTCTCCCAGTATTATGAGGCAAACCACCTACGGCCGAACCCTTCCAAGACTCAGGTCTGTGCTTTCCATTTAAAGAACGCGGAGGCAAATAGGGAATTGAATGTTACATGGCGAGGTGTCATACTGGACCGCACACTGACCTATAAACATCATTGCAATGCCACAAGCGAGAAAGTCTCAGAGAAACAACATCAACAGGAAATTAACTAACGGATCCTGGGGTGCAAACCCAAAACTCCTGAGAGCCTCAGCCCTTGCGCTTAGTGTGTCAGCTGCGGAATACGCCCCTCCAGTATGGAGTTCGTCAACACACGCGATAAAAGTTGACATAGCGGTGAATGAAATGGCACGGATTGTGACTGGGTGCCTGAAACCAACACCAGTACAAGATGTACTTAATTATGGGGATCGCACCGCCCAACATACGACGCGACATTGCTGCCGAAGCTGAAAAAACGAAGCAAGAAAAGGACATACGTCACCCTCTATATGGACACCAGCCTGCTGACTGACGGCTTCGTTCGAGGAAGAGCTTCCTGTTATGTACCCGAGCACTAGAAGGGTCGGCCGCAGAAAACCGTATTGCAAGGTGGGAAATGGATTTGAGAAGCCCCCATAAAGCAGCAGAAGAAGAACTGCCATACACAGTCTGGAGAACCCTGAACCGTATGAGGGTAGAAGTGCCAACCTGCAAGACAAACATGCAGCGATGGGGCTTCCTAAAAGAAAATGAGAACACTCTGTGTCTTTGTGGTGCTATACAGGATCCTCAACATCTGCTTATCTGTCCATATTTAGAAAAGCCTGTACAATGGAAGACTTATGGGAGGCTAACGACAAAGCCATACCAGCTGCTAATTTTTGGAAGTTAGAAGTCTAGTTCCGGACACGGAAAGTAAGTATCGACGTCAATATGCTATTGTGGTAGAGTTTAATGAGGTCGGGCGGGAGATGAAAGCTTCGGTGCCCAATCCCAGCAAGGCTATTCCAGCCTACCATTCCCCCTTCATCCACCGCGTCGATATGAGCCGCGAAATTCCAGCGCTCATCGAGAATCGCACCCATATATCTGGCCTGATTTCTACGAATGACTGATATATCATTTATTCGTCCAGTGTGATTTCTGATCAGATTCCCTTTGAGAAGGCCACCTGTGTAGGTGGGTGGGATTCCTGGTCTGTTAGCAATGACCAACTGGAGAGCTATGATAGCTTCTTCCGCTTTTGCTCCCTTCTAATCTCGAGAGCGACTATTCGACAGGAGAGATTTGGCGTTTAGATCCGCTGTCACAACTACCCTCCTCCTACGCAATTCCGTTATCACCATGACTAAGGGATCGAGTAGTCTGTCGATGCCAGCCGCGGTGGCCGAGGGGACTGAGGCGATTCAGTCACGGTCTGCACGGCCACTATGGTCGGGGGTTCGAATCCCCCCTCGGGCATGGATATTTGTGCTGTCCTTAGTCTTAGCTAGCTCATAAGCAGTTTGTAAGTTTAGGGACTGATGACCCCGCAGTTAAGTCCCATAAGCTTAAAAAACATTTGAACATTTGATTTGAGTCTGTCGATCTCATCTCTGTACTGGAAGTACATAATCACTATAACCACTAGTCCACTCACAGTTTGCAAGGTTCGTTGGATAGGTGGACGATAGGTGGACGATAACAGTGACTATGGTGGCTTTGTTCACTACAATGATTGCAGTTCTTGGGTCGAAACCATGAGTGATGACCTGCCAGCCAACGACGACATAGGCCAGTTCCCCCAGAAAGTGTATGGCTCCTGGAGACAGACCACCTCGAGTCTCATGTCGTCCATTATCCTTCGGAGCTCCTGTATCACCAGGCCAAGTTTGATTTTCGCCATTAGGGGAAGTCGATATGGCCAGCTCTTGATGGCATCAAATGCAATTCTTCCGCTTGCCAAGATAGCTTGATTGTATCTTTCGTCAATGCTGAACACCTCCCCCTTTCTGTCAAAGACCTTCTGCACTAGACTCTGCAGGGCCCCAAGTTCAGTGGGGAGATTCATTGATCTCAGGTGGATTCTATCCATGGACTCCAACACCGGAAAGGTGACTCTCCTGCCGTATTTGTGCCCCACACGCACCAGGTGTCTCAACACTTTGGTCATGACTACTGGTTGTTCCAGTTTTGCCAGCTGCATTGTGAATTCTATGTTCGGATAGATTCTTTGTGGGTCCACCCCTGGATACAACGTTCGGGTGGCTCTCGCCACAGACGGCTGTTCAGAAATACTTGTTCCTGGGTGTCTTGTATGTTTTTGACACTATCAGGTGTTTCCAGCAGGCTGGTTGCCTCTTCTGCATGGATGTTTTGGGAGATCTCTCCCCCTGACAGGAGAGGTTGGGTGCTTTGAGCTCGCTCTCTGTTTTAGTTTGGACGCAAGTGTCCCTGAGGAATCTTTGAACAGTTGTGACTTTCTGCTGGTTGACAAAGGCTTCAAACCATTGCGCCCTCTCAGCATCCCTCCCACATTTGGTTGGGGATTAGTGCTTATTTGGAGGCATGCTCGTCACTGATTCTGCGCTAACCATAATCAATGTAGGAAATTAACCTTTGCTCTAAAATTTTGTATGTCGTGCAGTTTCGTCCAGCGGCTGTGCAGTTTTTCTTGCCCTGTCGTGAACGTGGTATGCAGATGGCTTGGTTTTTGCATTCTTTTCTTGCATGCTCCTTGGAGCTCTACAAAGAACATGCTGGCTTCTTAGTGGAGTGCTTTCACATTTATGGCAGAGTACCCAGATGAATTCTGTCCATCTCTTTCAGGGACTTCCACAGTTTTTATTGAGACCTCTGCGACATGGTGCAAAACATCACGATTTAGGGGTCCTGTTCTGAATCCCAACTTAAATTCTTTTTTGAAAAGTTCTTCATCCGTACCCTCAAAGTTTTGAACTCTCATGCCCTCTATTATTTCCTCATCACCCATGTCGACAGGCACAGCATAAAAGATGACCAAGGGTTTTCTTTTCTTTGGGCGCTTACATTTAATTTAATGTATCATTAACCAAAATCGTAGTTTTGTCCGCTTCCGAGGCCACAGAAACAATGAACACGTTTTTCGTGGACTTGATTCGATTGATCTTCACATTATCTTTAACTGGATCCTCAGTCTTGATAAAAATTTCCTGGACTTTGCGTAGGTCTTGGCCGGTTGTTTCCTGAACTTCTCACGTTCAGACTCGAGCTGTTGGACCTGTCCCTCAAGCTTGGACTGCTGGAAGCACCATTGAGCCATGCTCTCCTTCATTCTGTGTAGTGCCGTCTTCTTAATCTTGCCCTTATTATCAACTAACATTGCAGTGTGTGTTATGAGCCATTCTCCTGCCTCAGTTGACTCATGTTCCTTAACCACAGGAGCTGCAGAGACAGCATCAACATTCTCGTGAGCCCCCTACCCTTGGATGGGTAGGCAGAGCGCGCCGACGCAAGAGCTATTTCTCTTCTTATCAGCCATGTTGCTTGGAAAATGGAAATAAATGGAGGCCCTTCTCATGACCCCAGACTGGTGCTTCTGGCTTTGGGGGGGGGGGGGGAGGGGGGAATAGTGCAGCTCACCCACCGACTCTGCCCCATAGCTGAGAAAGCTATTTAACTTTAGCTGCTGGGTTCAGCGCGCCATTTCCAGAACACTGGTCCCCTTCGCTGGCCTCGTCATCGATGATTTCACCCAGCCAATGCCGGCAAGTACTCCCCGCACTCCGGAGATGCGGATGCAACCCTCGCCCTTCGCCCCATACTAGCCCAAGCTCCCACCAAAAGGCCAAGGATCCACTCCTACTCAGGTGGTGGACCGGTCTCCTAGTCGTTCAGGGGTCTGCACCCAGCTAACCTAGCTGCGCCATGTCACCAAGGCAGTGATTTGGCGGAACATGCCCTGGATACCCAGGGACACGGAGGAGTGCACTTGTCGACGCAAGCCAGGATCCTACGCCGACAAGCCGGCCGTGGTGGCCGAGGGGACTGAGGCGCTCCAGTCACGGTCTGCACCGCCACTACGGTCGGGGGTTCGAATCCCCCCTCGGGCTTGGATATTTGTGCCGTCCTTAGTATTAGTTACTTCGTAACTAGTTTGTACGTTTAGGGACTGATGACCCCGTAGTTAAGTCTCATAGACTTTACAAACATTTGAACATTTTGAACCTACGCCGACAAACGAGGTTGCCGGCAGGCAGATGAGCAGATGGTCTCGGTCCCCTGCGGTGGGAAGGGAGCATCGTCTGCAGCAACACGCAGCAGAAGCGCACATCAGTGATACACACTCCCGCCGCCTGGCCACCAGCACGCCACTTAACCCCCCACCCCCCGGGGACAGTTGGACAGTCACCGACTCAGCTCTCCCTGCGCCATGCACCTTTCGCTTTCGTATCGGGTTGGGTCACAGCGCAGTCCTTCGGTGGCGTTGCCCAGACGGTGCTGGTTGCACACCTTGCACCTCGTGAAGGCGGAAAGAGCCACTTGGTGGAAGTGACCGCTAGTGAATATAAAATGCTTAGCGTGCCGCCGAATAATTATGTTGGGGAGGAAGTTGTCCGGTCGCGGAGAAGAAGGAAGCAGTCATTGTTAAAGCAACTAAGGAACTGCAGGATCCGATCCGATAGAAAGTGATTCACCTGTGGTGCTTAAGCAGAAACCAATAATGGATAAGTCTTATTGAGTACGACGGTGGGGCAGACTGTACTGTTATTTGGGTAAATCAGTTTGGTCGTATGTACGATGGGTTGAAAGAGTATAAAGGGAAAAGGTGGTGGAGTGGAAGTAATGGGGAGGGCGGACTAAAATTGACGCTTCCTAACCCCGAAACTAATATACAAGAATGCTCTGTGCAAGAGATACAGGCATATCCGGAAGGAGTAGAGGTGGAAACCAAACTCAGTCAAGCTAGCCGCCGCGAACTTGGGGTTGAACAATTTATAAAGGAGCAATATGGTGCGGAAGATTCTGGCCGTTTACTACAATTAGAAAGCCACGCAGACTACAATGTCTACGCGGTGAAATCAGACGTAGTACAGTCGGACAACCACAAAATTGGTCATGTTATCGCTCGCACTGACGCGAAACAACGGTGTCAAGTAAAACGTATCTCGTCAAATGAATCTGAAAGTGAAACTCATTTGTCAGATGAAATGAAGTCAGATATAAGCATTACTGAGTTAATATATGAACAAAGACAGTTAATTGACTGTATAGAGAAAGGTATTACAGTACTGGGATCAGTGCGGTTAGCGCGGATCCCTTATCAAATGCAAGAAGTCGAAAAGGTTAATGTGGAAAGAGTATTGAGCGAGATTACAGTTGTATAAATAAGACGAATGAAAAAACTACCAGATAAATCGCGGTGGGAACCAGAACCGGATAGAATTTTGTGGGATGATTTGGAAATTGATGAGGACTTACTATGGAAAAATCAAGTGTTAGAATCAGACTCATGCAAACAGATTGTAATGCCTGTGAACATGTATGGATTACAAATTCAGTCTTTGATAAATACAGGTGCAGAACTGAGCGCCAAGGCAGGAAAAGTATTAGATCTTTTGAAGGAATATCCTGAAATAACGGTAATTCCGATAACAGGTGTTAGAATTATAGGTACTATGCGAAAAAGTAGTAAAACCGTTAAGCATCATATACTTGTTAGTTTTGAGATACAAGGAGAAAAGTTTGAACATGTATTTATCGTGGTGTCTAATTTGAACACAGAATCAATTCTTGGACTTAATTGGCTTTTAAAGCAAAGGACAGTCATTGATTGTACTAATCGAGTGATAACTTGCGTAAAGCCGGCCGCGGTGGCCGAGGGGACTGAGGCGCTCCAGTCACGGTCTGCACGGCCACTACGGTCGGGGGTTCGAATCCCCCCTCGGGCATGGATATTTGTGCCTTCCTTAGGATTAGCGAGTTCATAAGAATTTTGTAAGTTTAGGGACTGATGACTCCGTAGTTAAGTCCCTTAGACTTTACAAACATTTGAACATTTGAACTTGCGCAACGAGAGATAAATAGGAAGTACCATTTAAGTTTGATGATGAGAACTGTGATACGATGGGGCAATATCAGTTGCTTCGCTTTGTTACGATACCTAATAAAGCAGGTGTAGGTGAAGGTGCTGAATACTACGGTATACGCAACATTAATGTTGATTCCTTAGACGAATTGTTAGAGAGCGTGGTAGACAATGTCAGGCATTACGCCAGGACTTGTTCGATGTTTCGAGCTTTCGAGTGTCGTCTTGATGCAATTCCACACGAACATTTTTTTCAATACCGCTGTCTAGAAAAGAGTCAGTACAGGAAGAAATAGACCGAATGTTATAGTGGAATGTTATTGAGAGAAGTACGAGTCCATATAATAACCAATTGATGGTTGTTGTGAAACGTGATACTAGTGTTCGAGTTGTCATTGACGCACGTATGTTAAATATAATTGTTCAACGTGAGACAGATAGGACAAAAATTGTGGATGAAGTATTACAGAGATTTCATAATGTGCAATTTATGACTGCCGGCCGCAGTGGCCGAGCGGTTTTCGGCGCGCCAGTCACAGTCTGCACGGCCGCTACGGTCCGGGGTTCGAATCCCCCCTCGGGCATGGATGTTTGTGTCTTCTTTAGTATAAGGTAGTTCATAAGTAGTTTGTAAGTTTAGGGACTGATGACTTCGCAATTAAGTCCCTTCAGAATAACAAACATTTGAACAATTTATGACTAGCTTGGATCCTACGGCCAGCTACTGGCAGATTCCCCTTGCAGAAGAGTCGCGAAAATACACGGCGTTCTTATTCGCTGGAAGATGTTACCAGTATCGGATGCTGCCGTTCGGACTAAATATTTCCGTTTATGTATTTATCCGGGCGCTTGACAGTGTGTTAGGTGCTGCCTTGAGGTCAAAGCTAACTATATAAGTTGATGACTAATTGGTAGACACAACAACTTGGCGAGAACATTGTTCATCGTTGGACAATGTGTTCAGTGCATTGCGCAAAGGCGGTATGACACTGAAGCTTAAGTAAAGTGTATTTGTAAGGCAATTATTACGTTTCTTGGCCATATCATTACCACGACAGGAATTGCGAAATATCCGCAAAAGATGGAGGCGAAAAAAAGTGTTCTCCACCAAAAAGAAGAAAACAACTGAACATTATTTTAGCTTTAACCCGGTTCTATAGAGAGTTCTAAAGGGGCAAGCGTTCAATGATCCAAATTTGAAAAACTTGTTGAAGAAAAACACAGCATTTGTGCGGACTGACGAATGTCAGGCTGTTTTTGACAAATTAAAATCTGAATTGTTGCAGGGTAATATTTTATTTCACCCCGACCTTTCGTTGCCATTTCATATGGGGACGGATTCGTCTTTTTATGGTTTAGGTGTTGAATTTTTCCAGGAAAGAGGAAACGGGGAAGCCAACGAACACCGAACGATCGCTTTCGCTAGTAGGACACTGACCAAATGCGAAAGAAATTACACGATCTCAGAGAAGGTGGCTCTTGAAATCGTGTGGGGTTTTCAGAAATTTAAAGAATAATTGTGGGGACATAAAGTGGTTATACATACCGACCACAAGGCTCTGACGTACCTTAAAGAGTGCCGACTGTTGCATGAATGGCTCAGTAGGTGGGCGTTTCTCGTGCAACAATTCGACAATGAAATATTTTACGTAAAGGGAACAGACAACTGCGTAGCCGACGCGTTGTCTCGTTTACCTGAGAGTGGCAGACAAAATGTAAAGAATTATACCGGCGGTGTGCTGAAATTATTGTATTTTAAAGAAGACAAAGGTCGGAGAAAATTGAAAGTATTTGCAAGAAGATGTGTGGTCGTCAAAACGAAGACGGGTGCTTGAAATTGGTTAGGACGAAATATGACGAAAAGAGTGAAGCAGGGGACAAATTAAGGAAGTTTTACAAAGTTTATAATGGAACCCTGTATTTGCATAATCACTGTGATAGTAATTAATGGCGTGTTTGTTAGCCAGTAATGCATATTCAATAGAGAATGTCTATGAAAATTTTTATCTATATCGGAGACCCACTTGTCGATCCTATCCTTGTAAGCAATACTATAACCAGAAAACCAGTGCGAATACTTCTCACCGTTAGTGGGATGACATAAATGTTGGGGAAAAATAGAAATAAAGTTGAGAGTGTTTACGCATAGCTTTCTTCAGAATCAAGCAAAAAAAAAGGCAAAGAAAAAGCACCTCTTACAATATTCAATGCAAGGACAGAGTGATACCGCGACTGAATAAAAATAAAGGATGGAGAGACTCAAGTTAATTCTGATACTTGATGATAAATCTAATGCAATGGTGAAGGAAATCGGTCGAATAGATGGGCCAGACCGACTGACTTGAGTTTACAGCAAGGACATCCGCATAAGAAATATGAAAAAGGAAATCGCGTTTGAATACAGAAAAAAGAAAGCGAAAGTTATGTAAATTCTGATACTTGATGACAAATCTATGGATGAATACCTTTGGTTTGAAACCAAAATTTAGGACATCGGTCGGGTATTTTGGCCTCGCCGACTGACGTTAGTTTTCGTAGATTCTTTTAATATATAAGATAATAAGGCTAATCGGAAAACAGACGTGTAAATTGTGCAGGTGCAGCTTGGAAAACCCGCTTGAAGAAGGTGCAAAATTTCTTCATTATGAGGTGCTGTCCACTCCCTCTCCCGAAGCCATCTGGGGAAAGCCTGGAGCCGGGCGGTTGCTCCCTCTCCTGCTGGTGGCTGCGCAGGCATTCGGGGCACGTGCCGGCACAAAACGCTGTCCTGCGGGCGCAGCACATCCAGAAAGAAGCCGCGGATGATTTGAGGGCACGCCCCGCCGCTGCCTTTATTCCGCTCTGTCGACCGTCGACCGCCAGCACACGCGGCCTGCGAATCCTCTTAATGCGACGGAATTTTATGCCCGTATATTTTTCTGTAAAATAAATTATTTTACCTCAAGGTCACTAATGTGAACTGTTACCATAAACGACGTTAATGTGTTCATGAGATACCAGGAAGGTCACTGTAAGGAAGCAATCTACATTCATACTCCGCAAGCCATGTCACAGTGTGTGGTGGAGGTGCCTTTTGTAACACTGTTACTTCCCCCTCATAATGTTCGAATACAGCATTAGTAGTGAGCTTCTTGATGCAATCGCGTCGTTCAAATATCTACTGAAGACCGATTGAAATGGAACGAACATGTAAGGACAGTTGTGAGTAAGGCGGACAGCCGACTTCGGTTTATTGGGAGAATTTTGTGAAGATGTACTTCATCTGTAAAGGAGACCGCGTATAAAACGCTTGTACGACTACGTCTTGAGTATTGCTCAAGTGTTTGAAACCAGCAGCAGATCAGTTTAAAGGAAGACATAGAAGCAGTTCAGAGGCAAGCAGCAGGAAAGACGACGTTCTTTTCGTGAATTTCTGTTGAGGAAATTTAGAGGTCCGGAATTTGAGGCTGAGTGTAGTACGATCTTGCCGCCACCTACATACATTTCGCTTAGGTAAGAGAAATTAGCGCTCGTACGGAGACATATAGACATAATTTTTTTCCTCGTTCTTTTTGGGAATAGAATACGAAAGGATATGCCTAGTAGTCGTACAGCGTACCCTCCGCCACGCTCCTTACGGTGGATTGCGGAGTACGTATGTAGATGTATTTCAGTCGTGTATGTTCCGCAGAAGAAACTACAAGCGCTAAGCCTCCGTGAGGGTCCTAATCAGCCTAATTTTACCTTTGTGACTGTTTCATCGGATATACGTAGAACGACGCAATATATTAGTTTACGTTTTGAGAAACGTATGCTCTCAGAACTCGGAGAGAAGCTATGCCGTGATACACTACTTCTGTCTTGCAGATTCTGCGGCTTGTGTTTCTTAATAATAAGCGTAACGCTTTCATGCTTAGTTAATGAGCCCAGGATTCGCGATCCTACACGGAAGCTCGAAACTTAGCGAAGACTTCAATGTGAGGTGCCTACAATACTGTTCACAACGACACTCTTTCTCGAAACTTGACTGAAAACTCAAAGAGATTCTGGTCATATGTCAAATACACTAGGGGCAAAACACAAACTATACCCTTACTATTTGATAGTAATGGAGACCCTGCCGATGATAACGCTACTAAAGCAGAGTTACTAAATACAGCTTTTGAAAACTCATTCCCCAAAGAAGACGAAACCAACATTCCACATTTTGAACTACAAACAGGGGCCAGAATGAGTAACGTTAAAGAAGATATCCTCGGAGTAGTGAAACAACTTAAATCACTTGACAAGAACAATTCTTCTGATCCGGACTGTACACCCATTAGATATCTATTTGATTATACGGAAGCGATAGCTCCTTACTTAATAGCCATATACAATCGCTCGCTGAAAGAAGGATCTGTGCCAAAAGACTGAAAAGTTGTACAGGTCACACCTATATTCAAAAAAGGCAGTAGGAGTAATCCACTAAATTACAGGCCTATTTTATTGACGTAAATCTGCATCAGTGTATATTATGTATTCAAATATTATGAATTACCTCGAACAGAATGATCTATTGATCCAACGTCAACACGGATTTAGAAAATGTGGTTCATGCTAAACACAACTAGCTATTTTCTCACACGAAGTGATGAGTGCTGTCGAGAAGGGATCTGAAATTGATTCCGGATTTCTTGATTTCAAGAAGACGTTTGACATCATACCTCACAAACGGCTTTTAATCAAATTGCGTAGTTATGGTATCTCGCCCCAAATTATCCGTCTTTCAGCTGGAGACACTCTGTATGAACGCTGGTGGATGAACCCCAGTATTGATGCGGTGTTTTATCGTGGGCCGTTTCATCTGCTTCTTCTCCTGCCTGGCCCGGAATACACCTGAAAATTGGTGTAATGTGGTAAACAATTGCTGACGTTGTGTATGTATCAGACTGGACACTATATGTAATTCCATTGTAGTTTCATCTCGTGCGTTGCTAGTAACAGCAGAGCATGAGATTTCGTCGATGACATTGAGCTCACCATCCTGGACTGGTTCAGCTGTCCCACTATACATTCCTTTAGAAATGTGTTGCGATTGCTCGTGAAAATTAGTGATCCAAAGATCTCTTCGACCATCTGTAATGCTTGCAATACCTGCTGGTGTATATATTTGCTTCGTTATACTGATTAATTTTTTGCGATCGACAAGTACTGCACAGTTCAGCTGGTCATCTCGACTGCTGACTGGAACTCTTCTCACTGTTAACGTCGGTATCTCAACATTCTCGACAGCAAACAACCTCCCAGGGGGGTTCGTGTTACGTGTACTCAGCGGAACGGCATTCTCAATTTGTAGCTCAGATCTTCCAGGCAATGACAGCTTTGGATGCGTGATGGAAGGATGGCGTTATGACTAAATTCTGTTAAAACGACACATTCAATCGGCTGCGTCCTGTTGTTGATAGTTGCTCTTGCGACATATGTTCCTGCTAGGCGGACGTATTTTCCACATTTGACCTTCAGCGCAGCAGCTCTTGTATCACATAACATTGTCTTCTTTATTTTACGGCGGTAGTCATTCGACAATACAGAGAGGGAAGCTTTTTCTAATACTTCCAACAATAATTCAATTGTATCTAATGTAATTTTCTTCAGCACAAAATCTCAAACACATGGAAGGTTCCGTCTTAGCTAGAAACTTTTCCCACTCTTGGGATTATCCGTTGGTGTCACACTTTATTATATGCTGACCTGAATGTTCTACATAGCCATTTTGCATAATATAATGGAGGTAATTGACACAAAATGATCAGTTTCTTAATGTATTGTCTATTATTTTACCTATCGCTTATTTTTACTGGGAAATAGTATAATACTTGATTCATAAACAAAAATATTTAAAATTGAGCAGTATTATTTGGAAATTAATTTACTTAAATGAGAAAGACGGATGCAGACGATATTGAAAGATGTGATTACGTAGAGTTTCCCGGCGTATAAATTGTTGATATTCCTGTCGGGTTTCCAGCCGGATCATCGAGTCATCTTGACACAATATTTCAACGGACCACCTGGCCGCCATCCTCAGGTGCTGAGTCTCGTAGGAAACTGAAGTCTTGCAGTGCTCGGCGGCCTTATATACGCCGCGAAGTACTAACGGCGCGTGCGCCAGAGAGTCGTGGCTGTGTCCTCTGCCGCAAGCAGCCGGTGCAGCGCCTCAGTGGAGAAAACTGGCAGGAACGATATATCGCTTACATGCGCTAGTTGTCACAGGTGGAGAAAAGAGCACGCTGTTTTTTAAAATTAGACAAAACTGGATTCCACATGTTGCTAAGAGGGAACCCCTTATCTCTATTTATTAAATTGTCCGCCAACCTAATCTCAATAGATTCCTTTAAAACGCATTCCCAGTAGCGAGACGCAGAAGGAAGTACACGTGTTTCGTCATACTTCATTCTGTGTCCTTCGGTTAAACAATGCTCCGCTACTGCAGACCTGTCAGGTTGTAACAAACGTGTATGTCTGTGGTGCTCGGTGCATCGATCATTGACGGTGCGAATCGTTTGTCCTATATATGCTTTCCCACAGTGGCAAGGAATCTTATAAACACCAGGTTTTCTCAGCCCCAAATCGTCTTTAACTGAGCCAAGAAGAGCCCTAGTCTTGGCAGGTGGTCGAAATACACTTTTTATATTAAACTTTTTTAAAATCCTTCCAATTTTTGATGACACATTTCCAGCGTACGGAAGGAAGGCAACTGATGTGCATTGGTCCTCTTCTGGTTCTGGCGACGGCCCAATCTGCATGGCATGACGGATCTGTCTCTCTGTGTACCCGTTCACCTTAAACACCAACTTCAGATGTTCTAGTTCCTGTGTTAAGGTATCTGCATCCGATATGGCTCTTCGAACTAAAGTTTTCAGGACGCCAGTGCGTTGGTTCGGTGAGTGGCAACTCATTGCATGTAGATATCGGTCTGTGTGCGAAGGTTTTCTGTACACACTATGTCCTAGGGTTCCCTCGTCCTTCCTGTACACTAAAACATCCAAAAATGGAAGCTTCCCATCTCTCTCCACTTCCATCGTGAATTTAATGTTGGGGTGGAGGCAATTAAAATGATCCAGGAACCGATTAAGAGCATCCGGTCCATGAGGCCACACCATGAACGTGTCATCCACGTATCTCCAGAAACAGGTAGGTTTCAGACGAGCTGTCCTCAGTGCCCTGTCTTCAAAGTCCTCCATAAATAAATTGGCGACTATGGGGGATAAAAGACTTCCCATAGCCACTCCGTCATTCTGCTCAAAGTACTGGTCATTAAATAAAAAATATGTAGAGGTCAGCACATGACGACAAATCTTAGTCATTTCTGCGTCCAGTTTGTCACCAATTAAGTCTAAAGACTCTTCAAGATGGACCCATGTAAACAGAGATACTACGTCGAAGCTGACAAGCATATCAGATGGACCAACACACAAAGATTTCAACCGTTGAGTAAACACCAAAGAGTTGGGGATATGGTGTTCGCAGTTTCCAACGTGAGGACTAAGGACTGATGCTAAAAACTTTGTCAAGTTATACGTCGGTGCACCCAAGTTACTTACTATAGGACGTAATGGCACCCCATCTTTGTGGACCTTTGGTAGGCCGTATAGTCTCGGAGGAACCGCAGCACTAGGGCGAAGTTTTTTGACCACTTCCTCAGGTAACGAACTATTCCTCAAAAGCGAAAAAGTCTTCCGTTTTACTCGCTCTGTGGGGTCATTTTGCAATTTTCGGTACGCAGAGTCTTGAAGTAGACGTTCCATTTTGTCTACATAATCATGACGAGTAAGAAGAACTGTGGCATTGCCCTTGTCCGCTGGTGACCAAATCTGAATCTTGCCTAAGGGATCGGATAGCCGCCCTCTCAATAGAAGAAATGTTACTCTGTGGTGGGGTAGACTTATGTAATACAGCTGAAACTTCCTGTCTGATTTCTTCGGCTCTGTCATCAGGAAGACGAGACACCGCTTGCTCCACAGAACAGATAAATTCAGTCACAGGAAGTGTCTTCGCTGGAAATGTGTCATCAAAAATTGGAAGGATTTTAAAAAAGTTTAATATAAAAAGTGTATTTCGACCACCTGCCAAGACTAGGGCTCTTCTTGGCTCAGTTAAAGACGATTTGGGGCTGAGAAAACCTGGTGTTTATAAGATTCCTTGCCACTGTGGGAAAGCATATATAGGACAAACGATTCGCACCGTCAATGATCGATGCACCGAGCACCACAGACATACACGTTTGTTACAACCTGACAGGTCTGCAGTAGCGGAGCATTGTTTAACCGAAGGACACAGAATGAAGTATGACGAAACACGTGTACTTGCTTCTGCGTCTCGCTACTGGGAATGCGTTTTAAAGGAATCTATTGAGATTAGGTTGGCGGACAATTTAATAAATAGAGATAAGGGGTTCCCTCTTAGAAACATGTGGAATCCAGTTTTGTCTAATTTTAAAAAAAACAGCGTTCTCTTTTCTCCACCTGTGACAACTAGCGCATGTAAGCGATACATCGTTCCTGCCAGTTTTCTCCACTGAGGCGCTGCACCGGCTGCTTGCGGCAGAGGACACAGCCACGACTCTCTGGCGCACGCGCCGTTAGTACTTCGCGGCGTATATAAGGCCGCCGGGCACTGCAAGACTTCAGTTTCCTACGAGACTCAGCACCTGAGGATGGCGGCCAGGTGGTCCGTTGAAATATTGTGTCAAGATGACTCGATGATCCGGCTGGAAACCCGACATGAATATCAACGATATTGAAAGCTTTCTTCCCAGTCATTAAAATAAATCATGCTTACAATTAATCATTAGTCTTTGATCACATCCGTTAATTATTGTATTACACAGGGTGTGAAACTATTGTTAGTATTGCGACAATTTGTGTGAGATCTAAATTGCCCTTACAAGCTAGTTTGGAACGGAAACGTGTTTTCTGTTAGTAAATATCGACATCACGAGGGTTTTAATTAATTTTTTTCACTGTGTGTGACAACTATTAATATCCATGTGTGGAAAATTCTTTCAGAAAACTGATGTTTCCACGCCCAATTACATATCTCAACGTATTTATTTAGGAGGAATGAGTTTTGCCAAAGCAGGCAAAAATTCCAATACAATTCATTGGCCTATCGTAACAGAAGGGAAGATAACATACAATTTCAAATCTGGAAATATTATTGACATTTTTATAATCCCCTCCCATGAAACTCAGACATTGCCGAGGTGGGGTGGCTTGCGAGCCTCAACGATACAGATAGCCGTACCGTAGGTGCAACCACAGCGGAGGGGTATATGTGGAGAGGGCAGACAAACGTTTGGTTCCTGAAGAGGGGCAGCAGCCTTTTCAGTAGTTACAGGGGCAACAGTCTGGATGATTGACTGAGCTGGCCTTGTAACAACAGGTAATGTGGCTTTGCCACACAGTTACTGCGAACGGCTGAAAGCAAAGGGAAACTACAGCCGTTACTTTTCCCGAGGACATGCAGCTCCACTGTATGAACATATGATGATGGCATCCTCTCGGGTAAAATATTCCGGAGGTAAAATAGTCCCCCATTCGGATCTCCGGGCGGGGAATACTGAGGAGGGTGTAATCATTACGAAAGGCAACACTGGCATTCTACGGATCGGAGCATGGAATGTTGATCCCTTAATCGGGTAGGGAAGCTAAAAAATTTGAAAAGAGAAATGGATAGTTTTATGTTATATATAGTGGGGATTAGTGAAGTTCGGTGGAAAGACGAACAGGATTTCTGGTCAAGTGACTACAGGATTATAAATACAAAATCAGTTGGGGGTAGAACAGGAGTAGGTCTGATAATGAATAAGAAAATAGGAATGCGGGTAAACTACTATGAGCAACACAGTGATAGCATTATCGTTGACAAGATAGATACGAAACCTACACCGACCACGGTAGTACAGGTTTATATGCCAACTAGCTCTGCCGATGATGATGAGATAGAAGAAATATATGAGGAGCTAAAGGAAATTATTCAGACAATTAAGGGAGAGGAAAACGTGATTGTTATGGGAGACTGGAATTCGGTAGTAGGACAAGGAAGGGAAGGGAAGATAGTAGGTGAATATGTTCTGGGCAAAAGAAATGAAAGAGGAAGAGGAATTTTGCACGGAACATAATTTAGTTCTAACAAATACCTGGTTTAAGAATCACAAAAGAAGGTTCTATAGGTGGAAGAGACCAGGAGACACCGGGAGATACCAGATAGATTTTATAATGGTAAGATATAGATTTCGGAACCAGGTTTTAAACTGTAACACATACCCAGGGGCAGATATAGACTCTGACCATAACTTGTTGGTTATGAACTCTAGGCTGAAACTGAAGAAACTACAAAAAGGTAGGCAAATAAGGAGATGGGACCTGCATAAATTGAAGGAACCTGAAGTTCTTAAGAATTTCAGAGGTAGCTTTAGGCAACAATTGCCAGAAACAGGGGAAAATAAAACCGTAGAGGAGGAATGGGTAGCTTTGAGAGATGAAATAGTAAAGGCAGCAGAGGACAAAATAGGTAGGAAGGCAAGACCTACAAAAAATTCTTGGATATCACAGGAGATACTAAATTTAATCGACGAAAGAAGAAAATATAAAAATGCAGTAAATGAAACAGGCAAAATGAAGTACAGACATGAAATGAGATTGACAGGATGTGCAAATGGCTAAGCAGGCAAATGCAAGGATGTAGAAGAATGTATAAATAGGGGAAAAACAGATACAGCCTACAGGAAAATAAAAGAAACATTTGGAGATAAGAAAAACAGCTTTATGAATATCAAGGACACTGATGGAAAACCAGTTCTCAGCAAAGAAGGCAAAGCTGAAAGGTGGAAAGATTATATAGAGAGGCTCTATGAAGAAAATGGACTTAGCGACAATATTGTAGAAAGGGGAGAAGAAGTAGATAAGGATGAAGTAGGAGATACTCTACTGAGAGATGAATTTGACAGAGCACTGAAAGACCTAAGTCGAAACAAGGCCCATGGAGTAGATGATATTCCCTCAGAGCTACTGAAGTCTTTGGGTGAACCAGCCATGACAAAATTGTTTCACCTGGTGTGTAAGATGTATGAGACAGGTGAAGTACCCTCAGACTGTAAGAAAAATTTTATAATCCCCATTCCAAAGAAAGCAGGTGCAGACAGGTGTGAAAACTACGGAACCATCAGTTTAATAAGTCATGCTTGCAAAATATTAACACGAATTATTTACAGAAGGATGGAAAAGCTGGTAGAAGCCGACCTCGGGGATGATCAGTTTGGGTTCAGAAGAAATATAGGAACACGGAAGACAATACTCACTTTACGGCTTATCCTAGAAGATAAATTAAGAAAAGGCAAACCTACATCTCTAACTTTTGTAGATTTGGAGAAAGTTTTGACAATGTTGATTGGAATAAACTCTTTCAAGTTCTGAAGCAAAATATAGGGAGCGTAAGGTTATTTACAACTTGTACAAAAACCAGACAGCGGTTGTCAGAGTTGAAGGGCATGAAAGGGACGCAGTGGTTGGCAAGGGAGTAAGACAGGATTGTAGCCTTTCTCCAATGTTATTCAATTAGTACATTGAGCAAGCTATAAAGGAAAGCAAGGATAAATTTGGAGAAGGAATTAAAGTTCAGGGTGAAGAATTAAAAACATTGTGTTTTGCCGACGACATAGTAATTCTATCAGATACAGCAAAGGACCTGGAAGAGCAATTGAACGGAATGGACAGTGTGCTGAAAGGTGCATATAAGATGAACATTAACAAGAGCAAAACTAGGGTAATGGAGTGCAGTCTATGAAAATCTGGTGATTCTAAAGGAATTAGATTAGGTAACGAAGCAATAAAGGAGGTAGATGAGGTTTGCTACTTGGGCAGTAAAATAACAAACGATGGTTGCTGTACAGAGGATATAAAATGCAGAATGGCAATGGGTAGGAAAGAATTCTTGAAAAAGAGAAATTTGTTAACATCGAATATTGATTTAAGCCTAAGGAAGTCCTTTCTGAAGGCATTTGTATGGAGTGTTGCCTTGTATGGGAGTGAGACATGGACGATCAACAGTGCGGATAGGAAGAGGATTGAGGCTTTTGAAATATGGTGCTACAGAAGAATGCTGAAGATTAGGTGGGTGGATCGCGTAACTAATGAGGAGGTACTGAACAGAATTGGGGAGAAAAGAAATTTCTGGCATACCTTGACTAAAAGAAGGGATAGATTGGTAGGGGACATTATTAGAAATCAAGGAATTGTAAATTTAGCGTTGGAGGGAAGTTTGTGGGGTAAAAACCGCAGAGCAAGACCAAGAGATGGATACAGTAAGCAGATTCAGACACATGTAGGTTGCCTTTCTTATGTGGAGATGAAGAGGCTTGCTCAGGATAGGGTATTGTGGAGAGCTGCATCAAACAAGTCTCCGGACTGAAGACCACAACAACAACAACAACATTGTCATAATATAATCACTTGAGAAACAGCTCTTCGGTGGCAGAATTTTTGGTACAATATTTACTTTACCATGGTTTCGGCTTCACTAGGGGAGCCTACATCAGAAGTAAAATAGTTTTCTTACCTATGAATAAAAAAATTTAAAAGGTGTGTAAATTACAGAGATAGTATGAAACATCATATCGTAAGATACCATCTTACAAATTACTTTCAGATAAATGTAAAGTCAGCAGAAGGTATAGAGAGATAGAGCTCATGTTAAAATCTAAGAAGTTTGCACATACAAATTTTTAAATACAAATAAGATAATGCGCCGCTAGGGTCGCGTGTGCGGCCAGCACTGCAGGTGGCATCAGACTGACAGGCGAACATGCCGTCGAAGCTATCATGTGGCCACGATATATCGCGCTATCTGTTGTTCAATAGTAGCACTTTTCGTGAAAAGGGAATTGATATGGTTACATGTTAGAAATTGACAAGCAGATCACATGTTAAAAAGTATGTTACTAGATGACAAAATAGTTTGAAAATTACACAAAGTGTATATAAGAGAAAAGAGAAAAACAAATTTTGAGGCTGCAGGCTGGAAACTGGGTACAATATTTCACATTACGTAATTCTGAATAAGGGCTTTACGCCATTAAAAAAGTTTTTATCACGCAACAACAATTGTTCATTGAGAATAAATTGGTCATTACGAGAAATATGTTTATAAATTTCTAGTTGTTCAAGCATGTCAAGTCTGAAACCTTTCTTTTCTGTGTGAAAAATATATGTATATCTGACAGAGAACAGTTGTCCAGTTTATCCTATGTAATAGGCTGATCAGTTGTCACAGAAAACTTTATAAATGCCTGAGTTTTGAAATAGCGAACGTCTAGGATTTAAGTTATGGATAAGAGTATCTTTCAGACAGTTATTGGTCGAAAATACTATCTTGCAGTCGTATTTATTTCTAAGGAGACGTTTATTTGATTCTCGAGTCAGAAACATACAAACTTTCAGTAGCCATACATATCATAAATTGATAAATAGGTACAATTGTAATTATATTACACGTGCCCACTTCTTTGCAACCTCCAAGGCGTTTGGAGTGACTTGGAGGAGATCAGGTTTTGTGCAGGATGTAGGGACCAAAGGGCACTGGAGCATATGGCTTGTGGTTTGTTGTTCTCCACAGTCACAGGAAGTGTCTTCTGTCTTGAAACCCCATCTCTTCCGGTGAGTTTCTCAGATGTCCTTAGGAAGTTCTTTCGCGAGCTCAGCCGTTGCTGTGGTGGATCATATCCGTGCAGTGGGTGGACACTGTTCACTTCCACTTTTAGTCTCTCCTTGTTGGCAGCCACTTCTCTTCGTACACTTTGGTGGTGCTATTCCAGCCAGATAGTAAAGCTTCTCGATTGGAGTAGGTTTTAAACAACCAGTGATTATAAGGTTTCATCGAGAGCAGTGTCTACGTGTCTGGCATGAGATGACCTGTACTAGACTGGGGAAGCATATTCGGCAGTAGAAAAGCACAGTGCCACTGAAGAACGGATAGTCTGTGGATGTGAGCCCCACTGTGTCCCCGCTAGTTTGCGAATTTGGTTATTTCGCGTGGAGATTTTCATTTTGGTATTCTTGCAGTGAGTTTTGAATGCCAGGGACCTATCGAGAGTGACACCCAAGTATTTAGGGGTGTGATAATGCTGTAATTGGATACCATTGTATATGTAGCTCACGATTAGCTACCCTGTTCCTAAAGTAAAAGGCACACACTTGTGTCTTCGAAGGGTTTTGCTTCTGATGAAGCCTCCTCTACTGAAGCCGAAACCATTGTAAAGTAACTATTTTACCAAAACTTCTGCAACTGAAGAGTTGTTTCTCGAGTGATTATTTTATATTTTGACGGTTGCTGTCTTTAACAGCCATGTTTAAAATTGTATTAATATTGTGATCTAACATATAATGGAGTTTATTTAATGCAGTCTTGTAGGGTGGTCAATTATTTGTTGGGTTTTGCTTCTGATGAAGCCTCCTCTAGTGAAGCCGAAACCGTGGTAAAGTAACTATTTTACCAAAACTTCTGCAACCGAAGAGTTGTTTCTCGAGTGATCAGTTTATATTTTGACGAACGGTTGCTGTCTCTAACAGCCATGTTTAAAATTGTATTAATATTGTTTTCTAACATATAATGGAGTTTATTTAATGCAATCTTGTAGGGTGGTCAATTATTTGTTCATTTATTTTCTCTCTTTCTGGTGTCTTTATGTGTGCTGTATGCAGTGGGAGTAATTTCTCGTCCTTCTATTTTTTATTTATTCTTGCATGTCATAAGAGTGTGCGTAAGAATGTATTGCCTGCAGAAGGCAGATTGAGCTAGCATTGTCGAGGGAGGCTGGTCGCTGGCGACACGTTTATGAGGACAGTTTGGGAGGAACGACCTATCTGTCGGTAGGCTCACTACCTGAGGTGGCTGCACCCTCTAGAAAACATCACGGAGCCTCTTAATGTACGCTCTTGGGGAGGATATCTTCAAAGAATCCGTTAGCCTTCCTTGTCTGCAGAATTACAGCCAGTGGCTGATTTGGGCCATTTTTTTTTCAGCGTGATGTACTGCCTGGCGTCGGGTAAAATTTCGGCGTACAATGGAGTCTTCTCTTGCCTGGTGTTTTGTGGCCCCCCTTTCCGTTTTGCTGCTATTTGGGCTACAAGCTCGCCAGATAAGACTTTAAATACGTTACAGCAAAAGTTGGGTGGTGTCCTCTGGAGGCGATCCGATTGGCTCCGTTTCAGTAGGCGATGGGTCTAGCTTTCTGTCATAGCTGCCGATCCATCTATGTTGGCCAGAGAGTTAGAGCTGTCCTGTGTGTAGTGGGAGTAATTTGCTAGTCATTTTCTTATTATTTATTTTTGCATGTCATATGGGTGTGCCTCAGAATGTTTGGTGAATCTGCAGTATGTGCCTTGGATGAAAATTTTCTCGTTGTTCTTAGGAACTGTATTCATTAGCTGTTAGGCGCTGTCTCTGCCTGCAGTAGGCAGAGTTGAGCTGGCGTTGTCGAGGGAGGCTGGTCTCTGGCGACACGTTTATGGGGGCAGTTTGTGAAGCGGTAACTATCTATCTGACGTGGCTCCACTATCTAGAAAACACTCGACAATTTATTCCATCCCTTTTAGATAGTGGGCAGTGTGGGCTGCATTCCGTGGGGCTAATGCCATCACAGAGCCTCTTAGTGTACGCCTTTGAGGAGGTTATCTTCTAAGTTTCCGTTTGACTTCCTTGTCTGCGGAATTACAGCCGGGGCTGACTCGGGCCATTTTTTTTTTTTTTTTTAATTTTTTTTTTTTTTTTTTTTTTTTTTTTTTTTTTTTTTTTTTTTTTTTTTTTTTTTTTCAGTGTGATTTACTGGCTGGCGTCAGGTGGAATTTCGGCGCACTATGGAGTCTTCTTTGTCTGGAGATTCGTGTCCCCTTTTCTCTTTGCTCTTTTATCTGTGGCTATTTGCGCTACAAGCTCGCTAGATAAGACTATAAATTCGTTTTAGAGCAAAAGACTGGGAAACGATGGGCATGAGGAATTTTCGAAAGGACGGTTGGGTGGCACCGCCTGTAGGAGATCCGATTGGCTCCGTTTTTGTTAACGACAGGTCTAGCAAGCTGTCATAGCTGCCTGTCCATCTCATTGGCCGGAGGGTTAAAGCTCTCCATTGACTGATATATCGAGTTTAGGGGGGCGGTGATGCACATTTTTTGGCGTGGACGGATGAAGAGTGACGAGGCATTTCTCCGGTAGCCTCTGGCTAGTTTGGACGTCTTCAGATAGGTCCTGAAGAGTTTATTCACTCTTCTGGGCTGAGTCTTGAGCGGGACTTGTTTTCTGAGATATCCGCCTTCAGTGTATCGCGAACTTTGAAAATTTCACGTGGCGATCCGGACAGGAACTCAGTTGCAGTTGTTTGCTTTGAGGAACAGCTGTGTTTTATATTCTTGTTCCGTCGAGACTTGAGATTAGACAGCCACGGTCGCACTGGCTGTACCGACGTGCTAGTGATTTATGCAATTCCATTCTGGGGACACTTGTGCTCAATAATCAAGTTTTGCACTTTAGTTTGTGAGTGTATGTTCTAGCCAATACTGGAAGCATTTACCTGACATTTGCTATCTGCCGTGATAGTGGGACTGTTATAGTTAAATGTCGTTACTGCTCACAGATCGTAGTGAGATTCCTGGGCGAAAGAATGTATTTCCTGTCAGCTCCACTCCTTCAACGTCGCCCAGTCGCCAGCAAAATATAGCGTCGACAGATCGGGCCGACTCAAGTTTATTGGTAAAGTGATGCTCGATATTTGCTAGGGTTGTTTTATATAGTTGCAGTAATCACCCATCAGTTTGTATGTGCGTGCATATGATCGATGTTGACTTCTTTTTTCTACAAGTAATTTCTTAGCGTCTCTGTCCGTGTATTTTTTCACGATACGACAATGCCACATGTATAGGCAGATATTTCACTGTGTTACGGCTCCATTTGTTTCATTCCTATTAGACTTCGTTTATTGATTTGTAAACTTATTTGTTAAAACTCAGACAGTTTGCTGCTCACACATTTATTCCGCGGTGTTAACCAGTTTTACAGCATTTGATGTCATTTTTATAAATATTTGTTTTCATTTGTAAGCCACTGCTTAACTACACTTTTAACAGTGATTTCATTTACAAAATCCTTTATACGAATTGTTAACTATCCCCCGAATTTCTGTGTGATTTAATGAATAATTGTATTAAAGTTAGTCATAAATTTACTTTCTTTTACAAATTCTTAACTTACTATTTTGGAGGGGTAATTAGATAGATAGGTAGAGGACTGTGTTTATTATTTGGTGAACTCTGATCAATTATTATGCCACCGTGCTTGTAGATTTAGGGTGTAGAATCTTTTTCCACATTTTTAATAAAAAATATGGTGGCGACCCTTGACAATAACATTAATGAGGATTATATTTAAAATTAATTTTCATATCTGTGATTTTGCACATTTGCATACCAGTGGACCGTCTCTGACGAGTAAAAATATATCCACTCTGTTGGGTTAGCCCTCCATTTTTGACGCGCGTCGTCATACAATCTTTCGGAAGGATGTGTATGACATTAGAAACAACATTAAACACATGATGTTTAAACTCCAGTTGTTTTTCTTCCATCAGGTAGAGTGATGAATCTCCTTATTACGAGGAACGTTTTTATTCCATCAGGTCGATGCACTCGCGTTTCTCTGGAATCCATGTTATGATTTCTTGATCTCATATTTCTCCATCCAAAAATATGATTTCTGACAACGAAAGTTTCCCAACCAATGTTGCTCGCACCAGAAGCACTACTCTTATTCTCCTACTTTTCACCTGTTAACGTAATCATATACAGTCAATGCTGAGTGATATAAATATTTAAGTGTTTTAATGAGTTACAGTTGCTTTTCTGTGTAAAGGCACACTCCGCGTGATGGACAGGGAAGTGGTTTCTAAAATTAAATTATCTGATTGATGTTAGTACATTTCTTACACATTCACTGATGTCTGCGAATAAAACGTATTGTGTCAAATTTTCTTGAAAATTCTGTTTTCGTTCAATGCCCATACAGTTTCAGAACAGTTGAATCGCCCACACCCAGACCAGTGGTTACGTGCAGACACCACGGAGGAAAGGAAAGACGACGAAGATTGGGTAGTGAGTGAAGAGGACGTGAAGATCGGAATCAAAGAACCCAGAAACAACAAAGCCCCAGGGGATCTAAAGCCCTGTCTTCTGCTTGTTGGGGAATAACTTTACTTGCTTCATCATTATTTTTTAACTGATGGATGATAATATTGATCTTTCTAATTCTGTCGACGAAGCTGTCCATTGTCTCATTTTCCATCTGTCTGATTGTAATTTATTATTGCATTTTATTTCACTAATTTATTTACACACTTTACTGCACTCAGCATCCGTGAGGAGGTAGCCAAACGTCAGCTGACCCTAGCAGCGATAGAGAACGCGGGTGAGTCCCAGGTCGAACACTCCCTACCACGCCATTACCGGAGGGCACAGCAGTCGCCAGCAGGTACGAAGAGGGTACACAGTAGGGATGGCGGTTATTGCTGAAACAACCGGTTTTCGGTTATAACGGTTCTTTTCATCTCCAGTTTAACCGCACCGTAAAAATTGCTCAAGATAACCAGTTTTTTAATAACAGGTTTTCGGTATTTATTGTTATTACTCCCATGAACCACAGACATTGCCGAGGTGGGGTGGCTTGCGTGCCTCAACGATACAGATAGCCGTACCGTAGGTGCAACCACAGCGGAGGGGTATCTGTGGAGAGGCCAGACAAACGTGTGGTTCCTGAAGAGGGGCAGCAGCCTTTTCAGTAGTTACAGGGGCAACAGTCTGGATGATTGACTGAGCTGGCCTTGTAACATTAGCTAATGCGGCTTTGCCACACAGCTACTGCGAACGGCTGAAAGCAAGGGGAAACTACAGCCGTTATTTTTCCCGAGGACATGCAGCTCTACTGTATGAACATATGATGATGGCATCCTCTCGGGTAAAATATTCCGGAGGTAAAATAGTCCCCCATTCGGATCTCCGGGCGGGGACTACTCAAGAGGATGTGATCATCAGGAAAGACAATACTGGCATTCTACGGGTCGGAGCGTGGAATGTTAGATCCCTTAATCGAGTAGGAAAATTAGAAAATTTAAAAAGGGAAATGGATAGGTTGAAGTTAGATATAGTGGGGATTAGTGAAGTTCGGTGGCAGGATGAACAGGATTTCTGGTCAGGTGACTACAGGATTATAAATACAAAATCAGTTGGGGGTATCACAGGAGTAGGATTGATAATGAATAAGAAAATAGGAATGCGGGTAAACTACTATGACCAGCACAGCGATCGCATTATCATTGTCAAGATAGATACGAAGCCAACACCGACAACAGTAGTACAGGTTTATATGCCAACTAGCTCTGCCGTTGATGAGGAAATCGAAGAAATATATGAGGAGCTAAAGGAAATTATTCAGACAATTAAGGGAGAGGAAAACTTAATTGTTATGGGGGACTGGAATTCGGTAGTAGGACAAGGAAGGGAAGGGAAGATAGTGGGGGAATATGGTCTGGGCAAAAGGAATGAAAGAGGAAGCCGCCTGGTAGAATTTTGCACGGAACATAATTTAGTTATAACAAACACCTGGTTTAAGAATCACAAAAGAAGGTTGTATACGTGGAAGAGACCAGGAGACACCGGGAGATACCAGATAGATTTTATAATGGTAAGACATAGATTTCGGAACCAGGTTTTGAAGTGTAGGACATTCCCAGGGGCAGACATAGACTCTGACCATAACTTGTTAGTCATGAACTGTAGGCTGAAACTGAAGAAACTACAGAAAGGTAGGAAAATAAGGAGATGGGACCTGGATAAATTGAAGGAACCTGAAGTTCTTAAGAATTTCAGAGGGAGCTTCAGGCAACAATTGACAGAAACAGGGGAAAATAAAACAGTTGAGGAGGAATGGGTAAAATTGAGAGATGAAATAGTGAAGGAAGCAGAAGACAAAATAGGTAGGAAGGCAAGACCTACAAAAAATCCTTGGATATCACAGGAGATACTAAATTTAATCGATGAAAGGAGAAAATATAAAAATGCAGTAAATGAAACAGGCAAAATGGAGTACAGACGACTAAGAAATGAGATTGACAGGAAGTGCAAAATGGCTAAGCAGGAATGGCTAGAAGGCAAATGCAAGGATGTAGAAGAATGTATAAATAGGGGAAAAATAGATACAGCCTACCGGAAAATAAAAGAAACATTTGGCGATAAGAAAAACAGCTCTATGAATATCAAGGACACTGATGGAAAACCAGTTCTCAGCAAAGAAGGGAAAGCTGAAAGGTGGAAAGAGTATATAGAGGGGCTCTACAAAGGAAATGAACTTCGAGACACTATTGTAGGAAGGGAAGAGGATGTAGATGATGATGAAATAGGAGATATTATACTGAGAGATGAATTTGACAGAGCACTGAAAGATCTAAGTCGAAACAAGGCCCCTGGAGTAGATGATATTCCCTCAGAGCTACTGAAGTCTCTGGGAGAACCAGCCATGACAAAATTGTTTCACATTGTGTGTAAGATGTATGAGACAGGTGAAGTACCCTCAGACTTTAAGAAAAATGTAATAATCCCCATTCCAAAGAAAGCGGGTGCAGACAGGTGTGAAAACTACAGAATCATCAGTTTAATAAGTCATGGTTGCAAAATATTAACACGAATTATATACAGAAGGATGGAAAAGCTGGTAGAAGCCGACCTCGGGGAAGATCAGTTTGGGTTCAGGAGAAATGTAGGAACACGGGAGGCAATACTCACTTTACGGCTTATCCTAGAAGATAGATTAAGAAAAGGGAAACCTACATTTCTAGCTTTTGTAGATTTGGAGAAGGCTTTTGACAATGTTGATTGGAATAAACTCTTTGAAGTTCTGAAGCAAGCAGGAGTAAAATATAGGGAGCGTAAGGTTATTTACAACTTGTACAAAAACCAGACAGCGGTTGTCAGAGTTGAAGGGCATGAAAGGGACGCAGTGGTTGGAAAGGGAGTAAGACAGGGTTGTAGCCTTTCCCCAATGTTGTTCAATTTGTACATTGAACAAGCTATAAAGGAAAGCAAGGAGAAATTTGGAGAAGGAATTAAAGTTCAGGGTGAAGAATTGAAAACATTGCGTTTTGCCGACGACATAGTAATTCTGTCAGAGACAGCAAATGACCTGCAAGAGCAATTGAACGGAATGGATAGTGTGCTGAAAGGTGCATATAAGATGAACATTAACAAGAGTAAAACTAGGGTAATGGAGTGCAGTGTAAGAAAATCAGGTGATGCTGAAGGAATTAGGTTAGGTAACGAAACAATAAAGGAGGTAGATGAGTTTTGTTACTTGGGCAGTAAAATAACAGATGATGGTCGCAGTACAGAGGATATAAAATGCAGAATGGCAATGGGTAGAAAGGCGTTTTTGAAAAAGAGAAATTTGTTAACATCTAATATTGATTTAAGTCTAAGGAAGTCCTTTCTGAAGGCATTTGTATGGAGTGTTGCCTTGTATGGGAGTGAAACATGGACGATAAGCAGTGTGGACAGAAAGAGGATAGAGGCTTTTGAAATGTGGTGCTACAGAAGAATGCTGAAGATTAGGTGGGTGGATCGCGTAACTAATGAGGAGGTACTGAACCGAATTGGGGAGAAAAGAAATTTCTGGCATACCTTGACTAAAAGAAGGGATAGATTGGTAGGACACATTCTTAGACATCAAGGAATTGTGAATTTAGCTTTGGAGGGAAGTGTGTGGGGTAAAAATCGCAGAGGGAGACCAAGAGACGCGTATAATAAGCAGATTCAAGTGGATGTGGGTTGTCGTTCTTATGAGGAGATGAAAAGGCTTGCTCAGGATAGAGTAGGGTGGAGAGCTGCATCAAACCAGTCTCTGGACTGAAGACCACAACAACAACAACATTGTTATTATTTCCAGTAGAGTTCGAACGGAAGATATTTTGCGGCCGAAATAGAAACCGTAATCGTCGGTTCTTCTAGTTTCGGCCGAAACCGAAACTTACGAAATTTAGTTAAAATTGAGGCAAATTTACTTTATACGACAAATCACTAGTCTTTCCATATTATGCAAGATCCCCTCCCAGTATCACGCCTTCTTGAGTGTGTGTAAGCCTAGGCAGGAGTCCGTAGAAGACGATATACGAAGCATACAGATTTACTGGCCTAGTATTTCCATCCGGCAGATGCAAATATTGGACTTGTGAGCCAGCGCATACGAATAACTCGTTATACACACAACATATATAAGTTACAGTCAGTAAATAAACTTCAATCAGTGCTGCAGAAGTATTTCGAAAAATAAAGTCACAGTTCCTACTAACAGTATGACTGTTGTCAGTGTAAATTTACGCAAATTGAACTAGGAAAGCTCTGTACCACTGGATCAAAGAATGTTCAAATGGGTGAGAGTTCTTAGGAGACCTAAGTGCTTAGGTCATCGGTCCCTAGACTTGCAAACTACTTAATCTAACTTAAACTAACTTACTCTAAGGACAACATATACATCCATGACCAAGGGAGGAGGGAGGACTTGAACCTCTGACTGGAGCAGCCGCGCAGTCCGTGACATGGAGCCTCAGACCGCACGGCTACCTCGAGATGCACCACATGACCAATGTTACCTAAACCCATATTTGGTTAATAAAAAAGCCCATCGCTTTCAAGGAATCACATTAATAAAACTTGTTAGCATAACAATATGATAATACATTAAGAGTTAGTATTCCATGCTTACAGTACATCACTTACATAATAGGTCTGTGAATCGAATTTACCATCTCTTCCAAGGAACATTTTGGGTGCTTTCTCCTTAAATGCTACAGTATGTTTGTAGTACCTCCACCCGTTTCCAGCTTTTTAATGGAGCATTGTACCTCACTGCTCCCGTACTTCGTGAAGTACTTCCATACTTGGGATGGTGCCATTTAAGACACAACCGATGTCTGGCGACGACAGCAAGGAACTGCCGCATGACCAGACGGATGCAAGTCTCGTACACTGCCGGAGCATGCGCGTCGTCTAATAGGCCACGCCACACGGCAAAAGGTGTATCGATGCCTAATAGCTGCACCAGTCCTTAAGTTCGTATGCGCGTTTATGACTGACGGGATTGTTCTTAATGTATCACTGATCGCTTTTCTTAATTTCTGCTATGACCTAATATTGCACAGCAGAGGAAATTTTAGAATAGCCCTAAATATTAGGGTCTACTAGTTTTAATTTTTAAAAATTATTTACAAATAACATATTTTGAACCACAACTACACGAAGTACTCGTTCCGGTTTTTTTACCCGGTTCTTGGCAATAACTGAAATAAACCGGGTACAACCGACACCAAATAAATACCGAAAAAGCCGATTATTCAAAACTAAAATACCGGTATCGGTTTTAACCGGTCGGTTTTTCCCATCCCTAGTACACAGCACGAGATGACGGAGCAGCCGTCTCCAGACTGGTCCTGCTTCTGTATAGAGTGCGACGCGGAAGACGCTCATTCTGTAGAAACCACGGCCGGTCACTGCATGTCATGGCGACGCAGCCAACGGCGGGTGGTGAAGCTGCAGTCTCAGGCCCACGCAGTCAGCAGAGGGTCCCAGAGCGGGCGCTCGCGCCACCACGAAGCCAATGATGCCAACTTATGCGTCTTTCATGCAATACACGGTAACATAATTATAGTGCTGTCTCATTTAAGCCTCTGAACCTGTGTCGAGTCAGAAACCTTAATCCCACAACTAGTGAAATTACTTTCACCATCCAATTGGTCCAGTCTTGACATTTGATACTGTACCCCACAAGCGGCTTCTAATGAAATTGCGTGCTTATGGAATAACTTCCCAATTGTGCTATTGGATTCACGATTTCTTATCAGAAAGGACACAGTTCGTTGTAATTGACGGTAAGTCATCGAGTAAAACAGAAGTGATATTTGGCGTTCCACAGGGAAGCGTTATAGGTCCCCTACTCTTCCTCGTGTTTATAAATGATTAAGGAGACAATCTGAATAGCTCCCTTAGACTGTTCGCGGATGATGCTGTCGTTTAGCGGTTAGTGAAGTCAACAGAGGATCAAAAGCAACTGCAAAGCGATTTAGACAAAATTTCTACTTGGTGCGAAAATTGGCAATTGACACTAAATAAAGAAAAGTGTGAAGTAATACACATGACCACTAAAAGAAATCCGCTGAACTTCAATTACGCGATAAATCAGTCAAACCTTAAGGTCGTAAATTCTACCAAATACCTAGGAGTTACAATTACGAACAACTTTGACTGGAGAGGACACATAGAAAATATTGTGGGGAAGGCGAATCAAAGGTTACGTTTCATTGGCAGAACGCTTCGAAGATGCACCATCTCCACCGAAGAGACTGCCTACATCACAATTGTGCGTCCTCTCCTAGAGTACTATTGCCCCCTGTGGGACCCGCACCAGGTGGGACTGACGGAAGACATTGAGAAGGTTCAGAGAATGGCAGCTCGTTTTGTTTTATCACGTTACGGGGGGGGGGGGGAAGCGTCACGGAAATGTTACAGGAATTCGGGTGGAAATCATTAAAAGAAAGACGTTATTCATTGCGGCGTGATCTGTTTGCGAAGTTTCAATCACCGACTTTTACTTCTGAATGTGAAAATACTTTGCTAGCACCCACCTACTTAGGGAGACACGACCATCCCAATAAAATAAGAGAAATCAGATCGAAAACGGAACGATTTAGGTGTTCTTTCTTCCCGCGCGCTATTAGAGATTGGAACGGTAGAGAAAAGTTATGAAAGTGGTTAATGAACCCTCTGCCAGGCACTTAAATGTGATTTGCAGAGTATCTATGTAGATGTAGATGAAGTATTTTCTCCTAATGCCAAAAGTACCTCATCCTCCACCTCAGACTATTACAGCAACACGCTTTCGTTCTGATAATTCCCATTTATTTCCGTGACACCTCCTATTCTGTCACAATAATACAATACGAGCTGGCCTGCAATGTCTACCGTCAAACGTACCTTGTGACATTGCCACATTGAGAAACAATACTCCAAACGATCTTAAAAGCGTAGTGTAAGTCGTCTCTTTAGTACCTAGTTCTAATGCGTCTTCTGCGTGCTTCCCAATAGAATGCAGTCTTTGGTTCTCCTTCCTTGACTTGTCTAAGATTTCTTTCCAGTTTAAGTCTGTCTTAATATTAATTCTAAGGGATTTAGTTAATTTATGGCCTTCAGTTTTGATTGATTTATCTTTCAAACGCAATTTAAAGGATTCCTTTAATAATGATGTAGCCAATATCATACTTTTGATTCATTAGGCAACTTTCCCACTTCACAAATACTTGTCTAAACCATTCCCTAGATAGTTTTGATCCTCTGATGACATTCTAGACAACTGCAGTTACCATCAGCAAGAAATGTAATGGGGCCGCTTAGAACGTTTTCCAGTAGGTAAGAGCAGAAGACTTTCAGCACGTGCTTGGTGAACTCCAGGCATCACATTTCTTTTATCTGATGCTTTAGTGTTACTACGAACTGTGCTCCCTTCAGGAAGTCTCCAATCTAGTGACGTATCTGAGATGAAGATTGATTAAAAACAGTTTGTGAAGTACAGTATCTAAAGCTTTCTGGAAATCTAGAAAGATGGAACCCATCTGAGATCTCTTATCGATCGCACTCATCATTTCTTTGTTCCACAAAAAAAGGTATTTTGCAAATCGATGTTGAACATAGATCAATAGATTGTTCTGTTCTAGTAAATTCGTAACGTTAGATCACAGTTTACATTCCGTAGCCATTTAACAAATCGACATCATTGATACAAACCATTAGTTTAAGCGATGAACCCTATTATCATTTTTGATTATCTGTGGGACCTGTGCAACATTCCAGTGTTTTGGTACAGATTCTTCGTTCAGTGAACGGTTGTCTATGATAGGTGAAAAGTGTATCAGCATACTGCGATAGAAACCTAACCATTATACAGTCTTGGCCCGAAGACGTATATTTAATATGCGATTTAAGTGGCTTCACTGCCTCAAGGATCACTGCTTCTATGTTACTGATAATTGCAGATGTTCATAACTAAAAATGTGGAATATTGGCATAGTCTTTGTTGAATAAATTCCGAAAATCTGTATTACATGAAACTGCTTCATCAGCAGAATTACAAATTCTGTCACGTTGCGGTGATATTCTTTCTGTGTTGCTTCTATTTCATTTTACGCATAACCAGAAGCTGTTTCGGTTTTCCGACAAATTTGGCGACAGGGTTTCGTTCTGGAAACGCTTATAAGCATCTTCCATTAAGGTCATCAGTACATAATAAGACTTCGTGTAAAATGTTGTGGAATTTGAATCCGTTTAAGAGGTTTTTTTTTTTTTTTTCAGAGTTCTGACGTATTTCGTGTAGCTAGGAGGATTGCCGCCGTCTTTAGTTGACTTATGTAGTATACTTCTATCGACAAATGTCGATAATATGTCTTTGAACTCAGGTCATATCTGTTCACACCGACATTTGTAATTTGGAAGAAACGTAGACTGTCACTCAGGAATGAATTAAACGAAATTTTCTTTGCTTTTCTGGATAACGAATATTTAAAAGTGATATAACAGATGTAGCACAGTATCTGTAAGTTGTGCATTTAAATTGTATGTTAAGACTGCAAGTCATGAGGGGTATCATGATGACAGTCAATTCCTTGGCTCGTAGCTCATATACCGCTTATTTTTGTTTTTGATATTGAAAGTTACAGCCTTTGTTTTTATACGGTGAAATGAACGTCTCAATTTTTGACGACAGTCTTGAAAATATTTTGTTTACGAAAACGTTATGTACTTGAGTGCAATTTGCGTTACCTTTCCAAGTAACATGCCTCAAATTTCATCCTGAATGCTAAAACTCTGAAAGGTGAATTATGCTGCAAAGATAAGACATATCCATAACGTCTTAAACAAAACTATAGCCAAATACTTATTACAGATAAGGCCAACAGCTTAAAATAAACCATAGTAGTATCTAACTTTCTTATTAGAGGGAAAAAATGCTTTCGCCTTACCAGAATATCCGCTTCCGGGTAGAAATACAAGTTCTCCTGTAACGACACTAAAACATTTGAATACTACATATTATTCCTACTCCTTATAGGTATGTGGATATAATAAATATGTGATTAAGTAATGTCAGATAAACAATATATTACTGTTCGGAAGTTTTAGGAAATGTTTAGATCAACGGTGTGCATTAGAATTTTTATTTCATAAAATTGTGAACATACTTATGGAATAGATAAGTGTAGTAAGGTTTTAACCTGATCCAGGATTTAGTGTGCTATTTTTTTACAACAAAGAGGAATATTTTCTATCTTACACCAGATTCAGAACATTTCGAATTAAAAGAAAATCGTGCATTTATCCTCGACAGAGAAAATGAAACAATATTCCCTATCAATTTTCCTTGCGTTAGAGGCGAATACCTACATTAATTGTACCTACAGTGGACGGGAAGTTCTAGAAACAATACGTTCTGACAACATACCTGCTGTCAGTAAGGAATCTTTATTAGAAATGAACAGAAAGAAATTTTTTAAACTAATTGAAACAATTTATTTTGTTTTCAAAGTACAATAATTTGGCTTATTTACAGTATCACATAACAAACATTATGTATAATATTCATGTTTGTAAACAAACATACTGTTCAAATATACTAAAATATGTCTTCATTTCGTAAATGATCATATAACACCAAGCTACATCTTTTAAAGTATTTGTTAAGAAAAATATTCAATCAAATTTTGTTAATATACTGATGTAGAAAATAATATGTCTCTGCCTTTATACATTGATTTATAGTCGTTCAGTCTTTTTTCTTCTTCTCCTATATATACTAAAGGTTAATGGACGGAGTTTTAAACTTCAAACAGCTATTAAAGATCAGTCTGTAGAAGACGTTAACTGAATACAAGGAGGTATCATATCTTACACGTTAGAACTACAGTAAATACATCTATAATTCTCTGATTTATCACAGACTATTATGGAATGGCCTCAAATCACGCGTCATTATAACTAGAAATCAATTATAAATAATAAATCTCTCCATACGAACAACAACCAGATTTTGGACGTTGAAATCCATTTCAAAAATACTTTCCGCCTACATCTATACCCGTTTTTCCCACATATTTTAGAAAATATATCACAGACAAAGATAAATATTTGTAATAGCTCCTATTCTCTTTTTAGAAATTGGAGCACAGTCCACTCTGACTTCCATCTGCTTCATAATACCAATCCGGTACTAATAGGTGTGTACAGCTGTAGGACATTAAGTACAACAATAAATTCCTTAGTAGGGTCAGTGTAAAAACCAAAAATTTACACACATCGAGCTCAATTACTAACAGCTAATCTTTATGTCTTTCGGATGTGAAACGTGTAATTACAGGGAGCATTCTTCACCTATAGACAATTAAATTACACTGGTGTCCATCTCAGCTGATATTTGAAAATTTCAGATGATGAAACGGATTAGTGTTACATATTTACATGCCATATTGTTGACCAATGAGATTCTGTAAAGCGATTTCCCAATTAGCACCCAACCTATTGTCAAGCTGTCTCATAACATCGTTCAAAATGTCATCATCTAGCTCGAAATTCTCGTCGTTCGAAGTAGTTTGGCCGCCTGTATCAGTGTCAGACGCTAATGCAAAATTCAATGTGCGGCTTGAAGTACAGTCGTGATTCACGTAAGCACTACTCTGCTGCAAGCCAGAACTCGTTGTGAGAGTGCTGCAGTCCGTAGAAGACTCAGCAAGATTTCCATCGAATTTTTGACACTTCCCGATATTACTCTCAGATGTATCATTTGGACCGAAGGTTCCATAATTAGCCCCAGAGTTCACCTCTGCTTGCATAAAGGCCGGACTCGTTTCAACATCAGGAATATTACTTGCAGAAAATAACTGATTGTAATTATCAGTTACATGGCTATGATTTTTGTCTGAGTAGGTAGTGGTACTCAACGCAGCACTATCCCCAAAAGACTGATGTGGTTGATCAATATTTTGTAAACGTGTCTCATTATTCAATGGCATCGAGGCTGCTGATGATCGCGTGTCATAAGTCTCGATAGGACCAGCACATCTCTCCATATCATTAAACGAATTCATTATTGGCTGTGATGAAGAACTACTGAGAGCTTCTGGTGATTTATCATATGATTGGTACTGCGTTGGATTTGAACACTGGTTGATATCACGCTTATTGGCAATTCGTGTAGGAGTTGTTACTTGACATTGTGTGCCGGTATCGTTTACTTCTCTTTGAAATGAGGAGTCTACCGGTGGAAATGAATTAAAATTATTCACTGGTGATCGAGGAATCATAGAAAGCTTTGATGAAGTGGCTTCTGACTTTCCAGAATACGCCATGAAGTTTCTGTTTGTTTCCTGATGACAGCTCTGGTCTTCACATCTTTTATACACACCAAGAGTCGATTGCGATAGACTTCCTCTGCAAGCCGAAGGCTCCTGCAGTAATTTGCTATATGCGGCGCTTGACCCCTCAGTGTATCTGGGGAGAGTAAAACTTTTGTTATCGGTGATTTCATTATATGTGTGTTTAGACTGACCTTGTTCGTCGCTTACATTCTGCAGTTTCAAATGTTTAGCGTTCTTGGGCTCCACGTAAAAGGTGCTACGTTTAGAAGAAGTGTTTGGCATACTATTACAGTCACACCTATGGCATTTTAATTTCGTTTTCCTCGCACAATAGGACTCGGTATTTGGCTCCATGTAACAACAATCACCTTCAAAAATGTTACAAGTATTGCATGATGCTGTTTCCATTAGGTTCGATTTTCCGATGGATTGGTTCGTTTTTGGCGGTACACTATTCTGAAACTTGCTCGATGGGGCACTGTAAGCACCAGCCCACCTCCCACCACTTAGAACGTAGTTCAAGCTGACAATGCAGTTAGATGACGGACTGACGTCATTAGAGACGAGAGTGAACTGGGTTTGCATCAACACCGACTCTCCAAATTTGGTTATCATACGATAGTAGTGAGACAGTGATTGGCCTTTCCGAAGAACTATCTCATGCGAACGCCGGAGGTCTGCGCTATCACTTGGGTGAACGTGCACGTACAAGCTACAGGAAGAAAACTCCCACGCCGTGTATCCCAGGAGCCGCAATAGTTCACCGTCTGCAAAATTTGGTTGTAGTTTTGAATCAGAACGTATGACAAACGCAGCCATGTTTGTATCATATTTCAGAATGAAGGATGGTTTCAGTGGGCGTCCTATGACGCATAGAGAAAAAGAACAATCTGATCTATTGGTAAGTCTAGATTCCTGAAATGATTTACGGGATTCTACAAAGCCAACACAATGAATTACTGTGTAACCATCATTGTTCAATACGTGACTTTGTTTCTGAAACTGATGTCTCATCCGAAGAAACAGTTCTAAGCGATTGTTGGAAGCAAATTGGCACGGTTCATTATTCATGGAACCCGCTGCTAGGATAGTCTCTAAATCTGCACGGTCAGTAGGATGAATGTAATCCAATATTCTTTTTCCAGCCAATTGTTCTGCAGTAAAACCGAGATACTCCAGTACATTCTGGGAAATATACCTCACTCTTCCATTTGAATCCAAGCGCAGAAAAAAGCCGTCTAATGCAGCAAGGTACATGTCCAGAGGAATGTCCATACACGGCTCCCTGTAACAAAGAAAAGAATTTAATATATTCGTCAATGTCGAATAGGACCAGCGCAGGTAGACACAACAGTTTATTTATGTTAAATAAATTTTGACACAAAGGAATTTACGAAGATAGCTGCCATCGCGCCTTGAACTGAAGCAATGTGGATAGCTCATGTACATTCCTTAGTGTCTTGACTGACAAGGTCTGAAGGACCAAAATTATTGTTCTTTTCGACGTATCCTAAAAATCACTCACAATAAACACACGTTCACACACAGACTGAAATTTAAGGCTGGATTTAAACTGTGTAATGCAGGTGCTTTGCAACCCGTTATAAAAACATGAAAGCTTTCGGCCACAGCATGAATCAGAAAAGGACATGATCTCTTCCATACTATCACACAGGCACACCTAACAGACAAACAATCGTCATCTGTGGCTGCTCCATCGGAAGTAATGCTCTGCAGCGACAGTAACGCAACAGCCAGAGATACCGGTTCTGTGCCTATGAAGTGTACCTGTGTGTACGTATTTTACTGACGAAAGCTTTGGTAGGAATGTTGGTTACACTTGCATGTGCCTCTCATAGTTCGAGAAAATCTGTGGGACAGGTTGGCAGGTATCTCACGTATATACTGCTATGAACCTCAGTCCAGGAACTAGTATGATACAGCTCTAAACGCTGCACTATCCTGTGCAAAGGTTATCATCTTAGAATATGAACGACAACCTACATTCATTTGTATCTCCTTATTTTATTTACTTCTTGGTCTACCTCTACGAGATTTATCCAGCACTCTTCAATCAGATGCTAATCTGACGATTTCTTGAAGCCTCAGAATGTGTTTTACCAATCGATACTTTCTTTTAGTGAAGATATGCCAGAAACTTAGTTCCTCCCGAATTCTTTTTACTACCTCCACATTAGTTACGGAATTTTGAAATATAATTTTCACCATAGAAATGTAGCACCATATTATCTCATCGTGAATAAAATATTTATTATTCATGTGACACTCATATACAGCACTAGACCCAGATAAATACCTCCACAAAAAATTTTCTAATACTTAAATCATTATTTGATATGAAGGAATTTCTCCACTCCCTTTGCCGATCCCCAATTTTTTTATCTTCTGTATCTGTTTCATCTTAAGTTACTTAACTGTCCAGGTAACAAAACTCACCTGGCACTTTTATTGTCACATTTCCTAATCCAATACCTTCAAAATCGCCTGATTCAATTCGACTACATCCATTACCCTTGTTTTGTTAAAGGAGACTGTTTCACTCTTTTGCAAGGTATGTTCAAAGGACAGGAATACAGCCGATTTGGAAGATTAGGGCCCTTGAAGCTGAAGTGAGTAGGAACTGATGAAATTAATAGGGGAGAAGGGTGAAAAGAAGTGGGAACTGGTAGCAAGGAAGAGGCCTCACAGAAAGAGCAATGTCTAATAGTTTCATCATGCCTTAATACAACAGTTAAGCGAGGAAGAGACTCCTATACATTTAGGTGTAATTAAGACCCAACATGTTTCAAAAGGAAATAAACTGTTTCAAAAAAAGTAGAAAACAGGAGGAATGTTCTGTGGGTAGTAACCACGGAAGAGGTGTGGGACAGATTTTACAGGGAAAATTAGGTGACAGCTACCAGGTCACAAACTTTTCACGCCCAGTGTCTCACTTAGGATGTAGAGCATGTAGGTTCCTTGTCCAAGGGATTTGCAAAGCAGGATAATGTTGTGATAGAAGGCGGAGCGAGAAACAATATTGATAGGGCCCAGGGCTACAATATCGAGAGTGAGTTGGTTATAATAGAATCTGTAATAATCCACACAAATGTTGGGCTGGTTCATGCAATAAGATCGGCCTCAGCTCAACATGGAATCAGAGCAGCTGTTGAAGATAGATAATTGTTCCTGTTGATGATATTGGTAGATGGGACTTTATTAGGCATGTTCTGCTTTTCAGTTGGCGTCAGACGGGTATATATATAAAAGGGATTTGGAAGTTTCCCCTGTCGACTGTGTGCCCACTTGCGTATGAAAAAAAAATAGACAGTAAATATAAGACATATCTCTATTTTTCTACATAATTTCCAAGTACATAGAGATATTTGTCAAACCGCTTTATAAGCTTCAAAAAGCCACGTAAGAAAATATCACGGCCTTGCATACGGAAGAAGCGTACTAAAGACGACACAGGCGGTGAAGGCGAAAGTGCAAGACACCGATACACCATTAGGTAGAGCTCGACAGTGATCAAGCTGGTGCGTTTCTGTTTCGGATTGTGACGGGGCATGAAACATAGGTCCAACATTGCAAGTCCGAATCGTAGGCCACATCCATAGAGTGAAAACATCCGTCATCACCTGTCCGAATGAAGATCAAAAGCACTTCGTCTGCAGGCAAAGTGTAATGACGTTGTCTGGTACGCCCTAGAAGTTTTGTTGCTGGAGTTTTTTCAGGATGTAACCATTAACGCTGCACGGAACTGTGCCACTGTATCGAAATTGAAAGAGTTGATTCAGAAAAAGCGGCTTCTAATGGTCCCAATTCGACTTCTACCAGCTTATCCATGTGAGGTAACACTACACTTACGACGTAACATAGGTGACAGTTTAAGGAAAGGCAAACCTACATTTGCAGCTTCTGTAGATTTCGAGAAAGCTTACGAAAATGTAGAACGGCAAATATTCTTTCAAATTGCCAAGCCGGCAGGAGTAAAACCAGAAAGTAGTTATAAACATTTTTCTGAAGGGGGTAAGACAGAATTGTAGACTTTCCTAATGGTGTTCAATCTAGGCATTGTGAAAACTACGAAGAAAGGCAAGGAGGGATTTGAACGAGAATGTAAGTTCATTTGCGAGTTGGCGATGACACTGCCCTACTCTCTGGCGCATCAAAGGAATTAAGAGAGCAACTGAAGGGAATAAACATTGACTTGATAGGAGGGTGTCAGATTAACATTAGATTAGATTGATATTTGCTCCATTGTTCATGAATACGAGATTTGTTAATGACGTGGAACGTATAAGATTAGTGAAACATCACATGACATGACATCATATCACATGACGTATTTTTCTTTAATTAATAGTGTATTGGTAAAATTTTATCTAAAAGGAGCTGTCAATCAGAACGTCTTACCTTTTTAAACAATAGTTGTCTATCTATCAGTTGAAATATTTGAAAATAATAATGCACTGATATTTCTGAGAATTGTGTTTTCCATCTTTTCTCTGGAACGACATAGTCTAGCAGAATGTGGTTTCTATTGTTTTTTAGAGAACTATCCGTTTCCTGGTTCCATGGTGTAACGGTTAGCAATCTGGACTCCAGCGATCCGAGTTCGAATCTCTGCGGAACCTTTGTTTAGATAAAATTTTCAATAGGAAAAGTTTCTCGTGGTGGAATTAACAAAACATTGCCTTCGTTAAACGATCTAATGTGCATGTGTGACCGTTATAGCGAATTACACTAATATTCACTGTATCTCACAAGTGGCTTCTAAGAAACTTGCGTGCTTATGGAATATCGCCCCAATTGTGCGATTGGTTTTGCGATTTCCCATCAGAAGGGACAGAGTTCGTAGAAATTGACGGTAAGTCATCGTGTAAAACTGAAGTGATATCTGGCGTTCCCCAGGGAAGCGTTCTGTTTATAAACGATGTAGGAGACAATCTGAATAGCTCTCCTAGGCTGTATACGGATGATGCTGTCGTTTATCGGTTAGTGAAGTCAACAGAGGATCAAAAGCAGCTGCAAAGCGATTTAGACAAAATTTATACATGGTGCGAAAGTTGGCAGTTGTCACTAAATAATGAAAAGTGTGAAGTACTACACATGACCACGAAAAGAAATCCGTTGAATTTCTATTACGCAATAAATCAGTCAAACCTTAAGGTCGTAAATTCTACCAAATAGCTAGGAGTTACAGTTACGAATAACAGACTGGAGAGAACACAGAGAAAATATTGTGTGGAAGGCGAACCAAAGGTTACGTTTCATTGACAGAACGATTTGAAGGTGCAACAGCTCCACCACAGAGACTGCCTACATCACACTTGTGCGTCCTCTCCTGGAGAACTGTTGCCCAGTGTGGGACCCTCACTAGGGGGTACTGACGGAAGAAGAGAAGGTTCAGAAAAGGGCAGCTCGCTTTGTTTTATCACGTTACTGGAGGAAAGCGTCACGGAAATGTTGCACAATTTGAGGTGGGAATCAATACAGGAACGACGTCATTTGTTGCGGCGAGATCTCTTTGCGAAATTTCAATCACCGACTTTCACATCTCAATGTGAAAATAATTTGCTAGCTCATACCTACATAGGGAGACATGACCATCCCAATAAAATGAGAGAAATTACATAGAAAAAGGAACGATTTTGGTGTTCTTCTATTAGAGAACGGAACGGTGGAGAAAGGTTGCGAAAGTGATTAATAAACCCTCTGCCAGGCACATAGATGTGATTTGTTTAGTATATATGTAGAAGTAGATGTAGACTTGGATGTATGTTGCCTCTTCTAGCTGTACTTCACAGTAATCTCTTTGAACTGTGTATTTGTGTTTTACATTACCAGTTATCCACTAGCCGTGTTCTAGTTTCTGTGTGTCCTGTGATAGTTTTTATCATGACTACACCAAAAGAAGTGTTTAAAAACTACGAAACAGAGGAAACATACTACACAACAAATATAGCGTCGAACGACGTGAAAATGTGGTTGTGGATAGCGACAGTCCTTAAACTCCACCTAGTGCTCTTCCTAAAAAATAAAAAATAAAAAATAAAAAAAATAAAAAAAAAAAACTGTTGGGAAATGATGTAAAATACAACACACCTTCAGACAGTGAAACAACCTGCAGTATCATTATTCATCTCCATCTACTTATTTCAGCTTTGTGTGAAGCAGTGTGTTTTAGTTTAAGTGGAGGGGAAATTGAAATTCCCGAAAAAATATCTCAACGCACTGGTCTTGTGTAAACTTTGAAAATAATGTGTTTGAACTGTAAAAGCGAAATGTCTTTCAAGACTTCAGAAGTAAGTGTAAAGAGTGGACTTAATGTCACTAATCTAAGATACTTCTATGGACTTAGTGTATAGGAAAAGGCCATTAAGCTTCTAATGTTCTTTGGGGCTTGCTGAACCTCCCTAGTCCCCTTCAAAATCTATCATACACAAATCCATAGTAAGAAGTAGTGTCAAGACGTATGCTACGAATTCAATGACTACAGCTGCAGAATAGGATGTAGAAGAAAATGTTAGACCTACTTATGAAATAACAATATCATTGAACGAAGCCTGGTAAAAAAGATGTTTCCAGTTACTGCTGTTATCAACATCGACAACGGGAAAGTATTGGTTGTAGATGTGTGGACCAAGAACTGACTGGGATTTAGCAAGAAATCAAGAGCGTTGAAAAGCAAGGTAAGCTTGAAATGAACTGCCAGAGGATCTATGATGGAACTAGTGGAGGGATGGAGGTTGCTTCTGCAGTGAAAATGTTCCAACGTTCCCAGCATGATGTTCGCTAAATGAGTTTCCTTGTCGATGGAGACTCACAATCATATGAGCAGTAGTGGAGAGTAAACCCTATGGTGGATTGTCAATTACAGTGCTAAAGTGCATCAATTATGTGCAAAAGAGGATAGGCACTACGCAGTAATTGGGAAGTACCAAGTAGTCTTATCGTCTAAGACGTCGACTGACAAACAAATAACACAATATTATAGTATGGCTATTAGACGTAACATAGATAATTGAGATGGTATGAACAGAGCTGTTTGGGCAATTTATTTCCACAAGCTGTCTACGGATGCTGGGGAAATACATAACCTGTGTTCCATTGAATGTTGTAAATTCTTGAAGGCGGGTAAAGTAGAAATGTTCTGCACAGAATTACTGTACAAAATGCTGTTCTGCTTCCCATGAATCCTGTGTTTTAGGATCTTGTCCAAGCAAAGCTGTTGAAGACATGTCTCAAAGGCAAAACACAAAATGCTAATTAATATTTTAACAATGTTGTATGGTCAAGTGTACCAAAGAATGTGTTTGTTGAAAGGTCAGTCCTTCAACTTATTGTTTTTGATGCTGTTCTTACTTTTACTAATATCTATTCTGGAAGACTACATGTTTTAAAATATCTTGGAATTTATAAAAGATACAACACCACTAAAAGTATGATGGTCTTGGACCAACTGCGAATTATGTAGACAGAAATTGCAACAAACAATATGTCAAATGAAGTCAGATGCAAGAGAAGGTGGGCAGCACAGGGCGAGGAAGATTAAGGACGAGATGAGGACTACCATCCAGGAGGATTCTAACATGTATTTTATGTGTAAGTTGGCTAAAATACGAACCTCTGACTACCAATTCATTCTGTGAAAACCGCACATCAATCGCACTTTCCCTTTCCGCAATATTTGCGGTGCAAGTGTTAGGTGTTTCACCCTGTATTATTTCCTGTTAATATGACCAGTGAATAATCTACTAGTGAGCAAGAAATTATTGATTGTGCAATTTAAAAATTTCTTAAAATTTATGACGTTTATTACTTGAAAGAAGTATTTGGCCAGACATATCTCAAAGAAATTGAAGTAGGTAGTAAACCGGAATGTAAGGACAATTTACTGCAGAATTCACAAGGTCTCATGAATTATATTTGAAGGGAGTTCTACAACCACAATGAAACTGATTATTAGAATAAAAAGGCATTACTAGACACAGGAATCCCAATTACTGCTAAAACACAGCGATTGAGACATAAATAATGTCATGGGAAAAATTGTATACAAGGAGTCGAGATATAGGCAATTAACTAAGAATCATGCCCTGTTACACTTTAAAATCAGTGGTATGTTATTTATGCGTGGATGTTTAGTTCTTTGTGGTCTGAGTGAGGATACCTTATTATGGAGTGGACATTTAAATGAAATGTCTGTTTTGACTGAAAGAATAGCAAATTAAAACTTTTCCAGCCAACCACAAAAATAATTGTAACACCTGCACCCATTTTATTAAGTGGTAATAACAATAACAATCGCAGTAGTAGAATGGCCGCCGCCGCACACTACGCAGCTACAGCGCCAAGCAGTGTGAGTCAGGAGTAGCAGCCAGCAACGACTTCACGCCCGCCAACGCGTACACCAGATAACACCAAAGGCAGTAAGCAGCACGCAGTAAAGTTAAGTGGGCGGCATTTTCAATTTTTTTTCGTTGTTTTGTGTAATGTGTTAGCCATGGCTCACCAAATTAAAATATCGCCCAGTGAATGTGGGTCATGTTTGGAATGTTTAGAAAACTTAAAGGTGCCAAAGTAACTGATTAATAAAGTAGAAATGCTATACCAAAAATGTTATAGCTGTGTCCAGATAAGCAACGGACGATCAGAATGGTTCGAAACAAAGAGAGGTGTCCAGCAAGGAAGTGCCCTATCACCACTCCTATTTGTAATAGTCATGGACACAATCATAAAATCTATCAAGAAAATAGACAGCGAACCTAATGCCCTTGTTTTCGCCGATGATTTGATGGTATCGGGAGAGACAGAAGTTGATGCACAGAGGAAACTGAATGATTGGAACAACACATTCAAAAATTTCGGACTAAAGATAAGTAAAACAAAGACAGTAGAAATGACCATCAACAGGCAAGGACAACATCAAATATATTTCTAGATGGGGCTAAAGTAGAATCTGTTTCTCATTTCAAATATCTAGGAAGTATGATCTCTAAAGACAACACAGAAAGCATCCAGTTTTTACAGTCAAATAAGAATTCTTCTCTGGGATGATAAAATGCCACAAAAAGCAAAAGCAACCATGTACCATATCTATTTCGTTCCAATCCTTACATACGGCTTAGAAACATGTACCCTACTAACCAGAGACCTCAGTAGAATTCAGGCAATGGAAATGAGATTCATTAGAACTATGAATCAAACAACCAGGCAGGATAAAATTAGGAATGAGGTAAATAGGAAAGTAGTTGGTATTGAGGTTCCTGTCACCAGCATCATAAGGAAACGTAGACTTCAGTGGTATGGGCACTTAATGAGTATGAATAGTGAAAGACCTGCTAAAAAGTATTTCAACCTCAACCTCATAGGAATAAGACCTCGGGGAAGACCAAGAAAACGCTGGATAGAGACTATAAGATCAGATGTGGAGGACAAAGGTCACAAATAGGAAGACATTCTGGAACAGAAGATGTATAAGACAGGAGGAGATGGCGATCGCTTGTACATCACACCCGGGAAACTGGAGCTGGAAACTGATGATGATGATGAATGTGGGTCAGAGCGCACAGGTTGTGATGCAGGTAGTCCGACGAGGTCAGAGGGGGCTGAAATTAAATCCATTAGGGAATTTGAGGTCAGGGTACCACCGCCGAATCAGTTAGAAAAAATGACGATAATGATACAGGACATGAATAGTAAAATAGAGAAATGAATTATAGTTTGAAAAGTAAAATAAGTCGTCAAATTGGAGAATTTAGTATTTAAATGGATAGTCACATTAGTGAAAGTAAGATTCAGAATAGTAACCTGAATAGTAAAATTGGGGAACTGAATGATGAAATAAAAAATCAAAGAAGTGTTTTTATGGATGAAATTAATGAGATTAGAGAGAATATAATGTCTCAAAACGAGAATTTCAGTGATAGGTTAAATGTGTTCTAAATCCAAGTTAAGGAAACCGATCAGAAATTAGCAGATATGATTTCTAAAGTTAAAAATAGTTTAGGCGTGAGGATAGATAAAGTGTAGTAGCGGTGCAAGAGATGAAATAGACGGTATCGAAAGTAGAGACAGTAAAATAGTGTAAATAACGTAGCCGTGTGCTAGGCTTAGGAAATAAAATTAGTTAAAAGTGAAGTGAAAAGCGTTTGCAAAGATATGGAAGACTTTAAAAATTCCTTTGATCATTACGAGTCCGTTAGGTGCTTCACAGGTGATTGCAAGCCCCAAAATCAAAAGTATTAATGGGAGCGAAAACAATCACGTAGTAGATTTCTTAGCAACATGTAGAAATTATTTCGTTGGAGACATGGCTAATAGCTGCTAATGGCTGCGTGTTATTGGCAGAACCCTTAAAACATGCAACAGAACTACTAAGAAACTGCTTACACTACGCTTGTCCGTCCATTTTTGGAGTATTGCAGCCCAGTGTGGGATCCTTATTAGGTGGGTTTGACGGAGGACATCGAAAGAGTCCAAAGAAGGGCAGCTCGTTTCGTATTGTCACGATACAGGGGAGAAAGCGTTACGGAAATGATACAGGACCTGGGATGGGAATCATTACAACAACGGCGCTTATCGCTGCGGCGTGCGCTACTTGCGAAACTCCAATCGCCAACATTCTCCTCCGAATGCGAAAATATATTGTTGACTCCCACTTACATAGGTAGAAATGATCACCAGAATAAAATACGAGAAATCAGAGCTCGAACAGAGAGATTCAGGTGTTCTTTCTTCCCGCGCGCTATTCGAGAATGGAATGGGAGGTAAATAGTATAATTGTGGTTCGATGAACCCTCTGCCAGGCACTTAAATGTGATTTTCAGAGTATCCCATGTAGATGTAGATGTAGACAAAAGTTAAATTTGTGAAGCGGCAGCTTGATGGAACTGCACAGACGTGGGCAAATCAGAATGCTTCTGATGTTACAGATTTTGCCACGTTTGAGGTACTTGTATTTAACGAATACTGGAGTCAAAAGAAGCAGACACGTGTGCAAAACGAATTTTTAAACGGAGATTATTACCGGAAGGACTGGAGAAAACTGCGGGAGTTTTGTGAGTGGGCACTGAAAAAATTTCTACACCTGGTCAAGTTGTTAAGTGCGCTTATTGTGATCTCTACGTTAATAAGACGTATGCTAGACTGGTTACAATCGGTCTGAAATAAAGTCCTACGGATTGCTTCGAGAGTTTTCTCGATTAAGTGAAATGTATGGACTTTATAATCCACCATCGTATTGGAGAAGGAAATAATTATGTTCAGAATAACGAGAAAGGACAGAAACAATGGCGTAACGCAGGGAAAACGGCGGGCAAAATAATGATAATACTAACGACCAGTGCCAGGGAAACTGAAGACGCTCCCAACCGTGGTCCGTGAAGGGGCGAACTTAGAAAACGAAATAGCGCCTGGTATAAGTTAAAGATCATGTTCAAATGTTTGTATAGCTTATGGGACTTAACTACGGGGTCATCAGTCCCTAAACTTACAAACTACTTATGAACCAGCTAATCCTAAGGACGACACAAATATCCATGCCCGAGGGGGGATTCGAAACCCCGACCGTAGAGGCCGTGCAGACCGTGACTGGAGTTCCTCAGTCCCCTCGGCCACCGCGGTCGGCTAAATATCATGAACCACGATTTAAGTGGTAATGAAAGTAAGGGAGATAAGGTGTGTTCAATGTTATGGCAATTTTAGGGAGTGATGAACTATGAAATGGGAGGCGGGAGCTCGATTCATTAAAGTAAAAAGAACTTTGGAGAATACTCGAAACTTCAGGAAAGAACTCAGTTATTATAATTAGTAAGAATTCTTGTGTGGACAAAAACATAGGTTTCGCAGTACTCGTTCTGGACAGTCTGGAAGGTATAAAGGTCAGAGCAAAATTTGGTTGGCGTTGAAACCTGACTCAGCTGATGTGCGTAGTCACGAAGATGGAGTCGTGTGCACGGAGAGTGTATTTACCTTTACTTAACTTGCAGCAGGAGGCTGTACGAAACGCCTGCCGCGACTTCTGGCACTCTGGTGTCAGACGTAAAAAACTGAATCTGCAGCGAATCAGTAGATGACACTGATAACTGTAGCGAGGTCAGGTAATTCAGCATTATCGTTGACAATGTAGATACTGTCTGGCTCAGCAAGGGTAAAAGTGAGTTTATGCCTAGTGATTACATCTTGAAATCAATATTTATGAGTCAATTGTTTCCACAGGAATGGGTAAGTGAAAAGTTTGACGTCGTTAGAAAACCAAAAGTGTTAAGTGAGAGTCAGTCTGAGTTTCGCAAGGTATTTAATGAAATTTTTAAAGATGATTTAAAGTTGGAATCACCTAATGATACAGTAATTGGTTCATTGTGCATAGATAGATTTGAAGTTATAGAAACAAGTATATTGCAGAGACTGAGCTTAGGTAGGATCCAGTCGCGAAAGTGTAACTGTTAATGAGAGTGGAATGTGGTAATTAATGGTACAACTATGGATTATCTTGTTGATTCTGGGAGCAATGTATGCTGTGTTTCTCTCTCTCTCTCTCTCTCTCTCTCTCTCTCTCTCTCTCTCTCTCTCTCTCTCTCTCTTAATTTTTTTTTTATTTTATTTTTTTAACATGTGGTAAATGATGATACCACGGCATACCCAGTTAGTACTGTTAGGATGAAAACATCAGCAAACCTGTAAAAAACGAAGTAATTTTTGAGTTAGGGTTTGTTGGTATAATGTATGCACACTGTTTCTTTATTGTTGATAACTTGTGCACGAACGTTCTAGTGGGTTCAGGCGTCCTGGCGAAGGACGTAGGAAATCATAATAAACAAAACACGTTGTATTTAAATGTATCTGATTTCTTGTATGTTTGCAAGATATTTAATATTTTGGGGGTTGTATTTCTGTTCCTTTTTCTGTTATTTTTTTATTTTGACAATTGTGGGAAGTGTTTTATTGCGACAATTAATCTGATCGATTAATTCTTGTTGCGCGGAATTGCAGAAAACTTGTTAGTAGTTTAGAGAATAATTACTCTGGAGAATTAATTCTTGGTGCGCGAGGTAGCGCAAGAATCGTCATACGTTTTGAAGAATTAATTCTTGGTGGGCGGAGGTGAGGCTCCGAATAAAAAGGGAATTTTATTGTTTTGTGGGTAAATGATTAATTTTGTGATATTTATTTATGTAAATTCAGGTATTTAAAATAGACCATGTGTTAGTCATTTTGGAAAGGGTTCAGTTTCGATGAGCGAAGATACCATTCCCTAACGTGTAAATAGGGTTTATTAATTATTGCTAGCACAAATGACTGCAGGGGAGAAGTAAAAACGGTAATTGCGTGTCACTCTCAACGCTGTGACTGTACAGTTCATCCTTTCCGATAAATAACTTTCAGGGGGGGGGGTTGAATTTTGTAGGCTCTTCTGTGGGCAAAACATTTTTATTACAGGCAAAGTCACTCATGTGCATGATTTTTCACTTGAATTACCTGGTCTGGGTGACAGGCTGCAGTGAACAACGTAGCAATGTCACTTCACGTTAAACAGTCGTAAATGCGTAAACTGCTGACTCTGTGATCCACTGTTTATGTACTTCGTCAAGCGGTTATAAAACGACAGAAAGTGCTAAGTAAAATAATAATCGAAGTGCTGACCAACATGGTTGAAATATTTCGTAGTGACTTTGATTCTTTATTGATTTTTCTATGTACAGTTAGTGTCATTTGAGAAGGAACAGGAAAAAAAAGAACTGTTAATGTAACTTCGTAGAGTAAAATATTGTTTTATTTGTTGTTTTATGATTATGGGGTAATTATCAGTGTGACACTAGAACAGGTAAATTGAAACATAGAACGCATGCTACCTCAAACTGCTGACCTCGACATTGCTCAAATTTTATTAATTCTGTTATTTATTTATTTTTTAATTATGTATGATTGACGATTTCTTTATGTGGAGTGGACTGTTGGTGCTCTTTCCCTTTTGATTTCACTGTGTGAAAATGACGGTACAGCGCGGTATTGTGACGTTACAACTACGGAGAACACCCATCTGGAGCTCAAAGCGTCCTGGTTTGACAGCGGAGAGCGTCGAGGGTTGCGACGAGTAAGCAGGCAGTCGGCCGTAAGGTGGTAAGCCTCACCCGGTTTCCAATCGGCTCGGCGCAGCGGGCCGAGAGCACGTCACCATACTGGCCGGCTGCGTGCAAATAGAAAGCAAGCGGCGGACGTGACATCAAGTACAACTGCCATTTTTTCCCCGCCGAACAACGGAATTGTCTTTATGTTTAGATACTACGTTGACACTATTAGAATTACAGATTACGACGTAGTAGCAAATGAAAGAGGAGAACAACACGACTCAGATGATGTGTTGACACCATTTATACTAATGTTATATGAAAAGTTGTTCTGAAAACTAATATTTAGTCACTTGGAAAGATTCAGAGGCTAAACTAATTGAACTACAGTAACGAGCGAGGGCTCAAACAAAGGGTCTCATCAAGACGCAGTTTCGTAGAACCATATTATCTGCAACATTTATATTGCGCATAATAATGCACTTGTTAATAGCAATTAGTACAAGACAGAGGCAGTGGTAAGTTGCAGATGTCGTAAAAACACATTGTGCCCTGTTTAGAATATATTATTTTTGTTTACTTTAATATGTTATCTTTGTGTAAACTAAATTATTTTGTTTATCGACGGCAATTTATTTAAATTTATGAGCACAGTAATTAGGAAAACTGCATTGAATAGAGGACTGGAAAATCTACCTGCTTATTTTCCATATATTAAACTAGTGTTTTGCTAAATATATATTTTCATGACTTCCAGTCGTTCATTACACTTCTTAGAGGTGACATTAGTAGAATGTTGACTTTTTTTAACAATGTAGTATGAGTAACATGACGACAAGTAAAACACAGCGCAATTTACAGTACATTTTTATTTTTTGTGCTACGAAAAGAACAGAAAGTAATTATGTCTCTATACACCCACAATTATCATTATAGAGATTATATTACAAATTCACAGCGTGATTAGATACAAAAATCCAATTAGAATTATTGTAAATTGTATGCGAAATCTCCTTTCCATTTACGATTCTCCCAGAAAGGTTGTCATATTTTCCTTACAAAACAAAAAGTACAAACTAAAGATATCCTTCTGTGTGCCACTAAATACTCTTTTAATCGCTTTGATCCAGCATACACTTCACGCAGACCTTTCTAGAACACCCCAAACAAATTGGAACACCACACTGTTGACACGGATATCGTGTTTTCCTCTTCAGATGAGGAGGACAAAAGGCACACGTTCTTGGATTTTCAAACTGTTTTGGTGTATGAGACTTACCTTGTATATTCAGTAATCTTCTAATGGTGCCACTCACCTCTCGTGGCAAGTGTCCACTAGAAAGTCTACGCTTCATATGAGGCTCAACTAGATCTCTCACTAGGGTCTTCATGTAGCTCATTCTTGTTATTACTACTGCCTTTGGATACGCTTGATGTACCACATAAAAATTTACACCACACGCAACATCCACTAAAGTGTGGAAAATTGCCAAAGGCCATCTTCTTGTCCGCCGACTTTAAGAATAACCTGTACATCTTTGCTCGAGGCAGTCCACACCTCCTTTTGTTGTACTATAAAACTGGATGATCTCGGGTTACAGGATCATTATTTTCTGAATGATGCAGAGATGAGACCATTATTGCAGGTTTGGCCTTTTTGGGCATAAAGGGAACCAGAGTCGTGTCTTCCGTAAATCCATAAACAGATTTCTTCACTCGACGTTTCATGTTGGGTCGGAATTGCCGTGGAATCTCCTTTTGGCTTCTTTTCAGTGTACCAACGTAGGTGAGACAGGTTTTTGAAATTCCATTGGTTAGTTCTATAGATGAGTACCAGTTGTCACCTGTAACATTTCTTCAAGTGTTTTCAATAGGTTTTACCAGACGAAGAACAGCCTGTCTGGGAGCACTGTGACTTTTCTCATGGTTTTAAAGGGTGTGACCATCGCTAACTTTTCCAGAATAAATGTATGCATTATACATGTAACTTGTACTAACGTTGGTCAAACTGAATTTTCATTCCATATCTTGCCCGTTTGTTTGGCATATACATTCTAAACCCACACCTTCCACAGAAAGGTACAAGCATTTCATCGACACATACAGAATAGCAAAGTTGACTGTTTTCTATTATACGCAGACAGATTTGTGAAACTGCTGCTGCCTTGTCTATTTTCTTTCTTTTCTCCCGATCATCTGGGTTGCTGAAAGGTAATGAATACAGTAAAAACAGAAATTTTTCCTTACTAACAGAGCATCTGAAAATACCTCTGCCTGTTCTATCGGTTGCAAACTTCTAAACCGATTCGTGCCCTGATTTTAAAACCGCTGAATACACTGACAGGCTAATTAGTGCCTTCAATTCAATGACGTCAACATCTTGTAGATAGGACAAGCGATCATTCGCATACTGTGCTAAAATGTTCAAATGTTTGTAAATGTATCGGACCAAACTGCGTGGACCTCAGTCCGTAGCTTACAAACTACTTAAACCTAGGTAAACTAACCTATGGACAGACACACACACCCATGCCCCAGGGAGGACTCGAACCTCCACGGCGAGCAACCGTGCGCTCCGCACAGAGACGCTTTAGACCGCTTTAGACCGCGGCCATACTGTGGTCTAAGCTGCGATATTTTCAGTTTTGTCCATAGAACGATTTCTTCTAGAATATCTTGTGTAAAGAACATTCCATACCTCAAAGGAGAAGGATTTTCTCCAAGACTTTGAGCCGTCTGTCGCAACTCCAGGATGCTGTAAGACGATGTTGTGTTGCCTTGTTCTTACGTTAGCTGCTGGCTGCTTTTTTCTCCAACGAAAACATCTGTACTTACCGAAGAAGTAAGCTGCTTTGTCATCATCAAGTGTTACATCTTCATCACTTTCAGGTTCCTGTTCTGAATTAGTGTCATATTCACTAAATAAATCAAAATCAGGGTCATCTATGTCGTCAAAATCATCGAAGGAATTACCGAAAAGTTCTTGATCACCCACATCTGCTTGACGTAAAATGCGTTGCATAGAACGTTCAGCTTTTCCTGCCATGGAGAACCACGACACGAAACAACAACAGCGAGAGAGAGGCCACAGCCACAGCGCTGTTGCTTAGCAGGACGCGCTCACGTAGCCGACTGGCCAGGCGCTATGACGCAGAGCTTGCGCCAGCGGCACGCAAACACTATGGTCGGTCAGTGAGGCTGCGCAAGGCTCATAAATACGGAACAAGGAGCACCAACACTGCAAGAATGCTGGTACGTGGACGTTGTCGGCCACCAGGAAGGTACACAGAAGAATCCTTTTAGCTTGGCAGGGCCGTGTGAAATATCTCGACTCAAAAAGTCGTAGCGGTCTGAGAGACCGCAGATAGAAGCTAAGGGTTAAATATTTATTGTGCGACGACCTCAAGACTTATTTATCTGTCATACTCGATATACTCATTTGTTTAAACTTAAGATTTTAGGGGTATTATTAATGTTATAAATTAAAGTATTTATTTGCATTAGAATCTTAGTGAGCATATTATGATGCCGTCATATCAACATTTCAATCATTATTTAAACAGTTTTGTACACTACTGGGAGAGCCACTGAACGTCGTTAGGGGACGTATTACTGGAAAGACCCCAAAGATCGTACTTAAGTGGGTTCCGCGAGCGGTCCATGATCAGTCCGTGGCAGTTCAGTCTTGCTGGCAGCCGTGTGTTGCGAGTGCATTGAAATCGAGTGAGACGATAGGTGATGAACATAGCCGCAGAATCCGCCTTGCTGGACTCTGCAATATTTCTGACTTTTTTTTTTTGTGTGGATAGAATAACGATCTTTAATAGCGATCATTTTGCGAACATTATCCAATTATTAAACATTCATATAGCTATTTTGTTAGCAATATTTGGAATTCGAGCTAATCATACCAGACGGAGTCTAACGGATTTAGTGGTTTCCGCCAGACGTAACCATGCAGTGGGAAATAAACAATTTTAGTAAAAACGCAAACCTAATGTTGTAGTCAGTTATTTAGTAGATGCCGGCCGACCTACTTAAACATTCCCTGACTTTGAAACTGACAGTTAAGTTTTACAAATAAATGTACATGTGTATGGACAGCAACGAGCCTGAAGTAGCAGGAATAAGTCATCCCGTAAGACGAAGTTAGTTAAAGAGTATGCACCGTTACAAGGTGTATAAAAGAATTCTATTTTATTAGACATAGATCTATTAAAGGTATTTGAAATGTTCATTGACCAGATCAGTATGTCTAAAAATTTGTTGAAGACATCCATTTAAGACAAGAACATTATGTTTGACTTAAGTACATACAAAAAGTAAAATATGACATTTATTTCCAGAACTTACCCAGCAAATTGAAAAACGTCTTGAATATTGCGATAAAATATCAGAATATTAAAATATAATAATCAGATTAGGGAGTATTTTCGTAAAGCATTGTTCCTAATGCAGAATGGAAAATGGTAGAAATTGATTTTCATGGTCCATTACCCCAGAAATAAATGGGGTTCTGATTCATCTTTATGATGGTATCCTTTAGTGAAGTCAACTAGTCAGATTATTATTTCCAAAATTATCAAAGATTACTTGGAAACTGTTGAGAAGCCCAACACATAACTATATGATAAAGGACATCAACATACAAGTAGATGCTGGAAAATTTGATAATAGGTAGTAATATAAATCATCTTCTAATCTCTACCTACCACCTACACAGTAACGTAACTGAATGTTATAACAAAAAAATACCATGAAACATTTTGCAGAAAAAATTATTGTACAATAGATAAATACTTTATAGAATTTTGATATTATTTTGGAAAGTTTGCTATGTAGCACTGCTGGATACTCTCCATATGTGATCCATTTGACAACGATCTCTGAAATGTTTGAATCTACTGTTTGTTCCGAAGACGACTAAAATTAAAATGGCATATGAAACTCAGGTATGGGAAATGACGAAATTGAACAATATAGAGTTGGAGGTCTAGCCCTATCAAAGATTATAACAAATTCAAAGTCATTAATCAGAAGAAGAAAAATTAAGTGGAATTTTTATTTGCCTTTTTCAAGTGCCTACAGATTAATTTGTCCAAAAACCAAGAAAAAACCAAGAAAAAGTATGGTCTCAGAAATGTTGAACAAATCAAATCTTATAAACAGATGTATAAGTCATAATGTTCTGTAGAATAATCAATCGTAATTAAAAATATTGACCATCAGAAGGGCACACTTATCTTTGTGTTCTAAGTCTTCCTTTCCTGATTTCTGATTACACATTCTTGTACAACTATTTCGCAGGTGTATCAACACAATTTTGTTTTAAATAATCTGTATGTTTGTAACTCTGTAATTATCTGTTGTTTGCTCTTGAATTGAGCGTACTTCCAAGTTACTTAATTCTTCACAAGATTTATAACAATGTAATAAATTTCAGTATTGATAATTTTAGATGCAGCTTTCTACCAGCAGTAGAACTATTTGGACTCCAACAATCAGTTTGATTCTTCCTAAAAGTCAATAGGACAAAACAATATTGCTGTATGGGTATGTTTCTTTTCACAATATTAAAATTATCTATATTGTATTCGATGACTTCAAGGTCATCTAAAGTACACCACCATCAGTCCCTTGGTATATGTAACAATGAGTAACTCCTTATGGATTCTTTCATGACACACTAATATTTAGGATAACGTATATATTTGTGTGTCTGACAGTCTCCAGTGTCATTTGTACACTGTTTTCATGGTGCAGCACATGAAAAAAGTTATACTGCCCAAGTACTCACAAGAGATATCTCTATCTATAATCACTAAGTTAGATATAATGTCCAAATGTAAAACAATTTATTAAACCTGATGAACAAGATAAGTATAGAATAATTATGACAGACATAAAAATTTATATTCCTTTCATAAAGTTATAAAAGTTAGTGTAACATAACTTGATATCAGGATTTTTCTTTTGGTTAAATTATATGTAAAAGAGAGTATACTTATTGCTTGTATTATTTTATGTAAGCAAATTTGGCAGTTTAAAATTTTATGTATATTTTTGGTAAAATTACGTAATTTCTGATCACAGATGAGACGTAATTTTTTCTGTGAATGCTGTATAAGCAGGTGCACGGCATGTGTCTAGGTATTAGTGAGTAATTACTAGTGGGTAGAGAGTAATGGATGGTCAGCAGTGAGGTGTGAGCACGAAGTCTGTACTGAGTCAAAGTGAGGCAATATGGTGGATTTTTCTGACAACATCTATGAGCCAATACGTGTTATCATGATAACAATAAATGTTAAAATACATGTATGATTGACAAGTTTCAAAACTGTGAAGTGAATAACACTGGAATTGAAGAATGCACATTAGATGTCTCATTTTATGGTGAGTCCTTAAACCAGTGCTTTCTTTGTGTATAATTGGACTTGGCACAATACCACTTGAAACTCAATAATTTCAGTAGCAAGTCATAATATGAGATAAGCACAAAATTTATGTGTTACAGGTCACTATAGCATAATTTGAGTGATGAAATTCATGTTCAACTGGTAGAGAAGTGGATAGTTTGATGAGTTAGCCTTTTCAATTTCGTTTACATTACAGCTATTCGACTACACATGTCAACCCCAGCTATCACAACAGAGGCACAATGTTTGAAATGAACAAGTTAATGAAACAATAGTGGATTAATAGTTCCATTAGAACATATTAGTAATTTTTGTTAACAATTTAGTGAGCGTCATTGAATGAATAAAGGCTGCATAAGATGTACGATGGTGATTAGTTGAATGGTGTTTGATCTTCATGGTGGGGGACGACCACTTTTATCAGAAAAAGTGCCTTACATAAAAATAAAAAAATAAAATAAGAACATTGTGACACTCCCATGCAATGTCTTTTCGGTGTGTCTCTTGTGAAAGTGGAATATCTCTAAGCACATGTCACAGAGGTCAGTAATATTTCAGTGTATATGGTTCAGGAACGAAGTGTGGTTCCATCTTGCAGAATATACATTTGTGGTTTAATGAAAATCCACATAGTCAGGACAAAATATTGTCGTTTTCCATGCAGTGTCGGGGTGTCATGTAATACGATCAATTTTTATTTTTATTTTTAGTCTACTGCCACAAGCCACATGAAAATATTTTGGGATTTTGGAAACTGCTTGGACGATGAAGGACCTACTCTCAGATGCTATGAACAGGACGACGCCACATGGAAAACATGTTTGTGTCTGTGGCAGGAGTCGAAATAACCACTTATTCCCAGCTGGTTTCGAGAGGGCTGTGGCCATCGCCTTACTTTTTATTCTGGGATGGCTTAAAGGTCAAGGTCTAGAGAAACAAATCGCACATCTAGGTAGAGTTACGAGAGAACATCATCCGTGAAATCAAGGCCATGACTCCAGAGATTGTGGCAGTAACATTCTGGGATCAGTGACCACTATAAGCTCACTGGATACGCTGAAAAAGCTTTAAATTCATTTCAAAGTACTAACAACAATAAAGTTATGTGACCTCACCTGGGAGTTTGATGAACTCCTCCAGATGCCGTCATTTTCTTTATGTATCGAATTGACATTGCGACGATGTCCTCATCATTCAGCTCGACTCTCACTTCATGAGGAATTTCGAGCAGTTGGGCCATCTCATCCAGACTTTGTTTCACCTTTTGTGAGTAGCTCTTTTTGCCGGCTCCTCTTCCCGTAGCTTGGCTAGGTAGAGCTGCAGGGCCTGATGGGTATGTTTTCGTGCGTCCGACTGGCTCTCCAGGCCTCGTAGCACCGCCATTGTGGTTTAGGGGTTCTGCAGGTCCTGCCGCATTTGACGCCTGTCCAGGTGGAGCATGTGAACACCCAGCGAGATGCGAAGTTCCTTCCTGGTTCCAATTTCCTCCGAACATTGCTGCCATCCTTAGCTCAGAACGTGGTCGACATTATCGAACCTGATAACAAAGGAAATTATACATTGAATGCCTTCCCTTTACTCATTTTATACTTATAAACATGAAAAATTCTCGGAGAACACATTCCGGTAATGGAAACCTCCAACTCATCTCAGAGTAGACAAATACAGCTTCTGTGAACTTATCCAAGGCTACATTCCGTAAATTTTACAAAAGAGTAAAAAGTGCAGATTGATATGGTAATGTCGGGTAGCGATCATATACCAATTTTTTTAAGTCGAGCACAAGAGTCCTATAATATACCGATCTGGCGGCAGTAGTGACCGATGGATATGCGACAGTTCACCATTATGCTCGATAAATCAGTAATGGAGGATGTGACCTTTGTGAACCAGGAATCAGTTGACTTAGAACATAGCAGAACGGAAAGGCAACAAATATTGGTAAAAGTTACGACCCAGTAATAGATTTTCATATCTCTATGTTGTACGATTACGTCACCAACAAAATCGCCTACGATCTATAAATTTACTAAATTTCGTACCGTTACTGACTTAAATTCTTATATGTGACCCCAGAAGTAAAGGAGTCTAAGTGAACTGACTTTAGTGCCAGAATGGAATGTTGTGATACTAATCTGTTATGTGTTTTGTGTCCCAGCCTCGTCACCGCTTTTGTGTCTCGTTTCCGTCGTAGGTGTCGGTGGCCGAGTAGGAAGACCGACACAGGAATAAAGGTAGCACGCTTGTGCAGGTACGGAGGTGAGCAGCCAGTGGGACAGCAGAAACTAGAAACACTAGAGTAAATTAAAACTAGATATATATTGCACAGAATTTATACAATACTTAACTTTTACATAGATCAGTACTGCAGAATGCCTGCCTAGTGCCTATCCTATAGCCAAGTCTTCACTGGTGCCTATCTGATTCCGAAGTGTTGACTGGTTCCTATCTCAGTCCCAAGTGAACGATGTCGTTCAGTGGTGGCCACGAGCGGAGTTGTAGCAGAGGGCGCCCGTGGCTGACGTCGTAAGAACGCCGCGCCGTGCGTGCATGGCGGCGCGCGGCCAAAGTAGGTGGCGCGCACTTTGGACTTGTGCGACACCACAATGTGGTAATGCGATCTACGTGATTTTATTGGCAGACTCTGCCATTTAGCGTGCTGTCCCTTAATTACTCGGTTGATTGTAGGTCAAGGTTGAAGGACTAGAGGTCCAATATTAATAGGACTAATTTACCGCGAGATAGTGAAAATGGTTCCGGTGTTGTAAGCAGAGTCAGTGCTGTTGAAGAAGCTTTTCACCACATTATATTTGTTACAATATTAGCTGACAAGGAAATTTTTGACACTCCGTAGTCGTATTTGCTTTGATTTTCAAAAGACTGTGCCGACATAAGTTGTGACTATAAGGCGTACTATTTCCGGCAGATGTGGAAATACTAACTCAATGTTCACAGCCGCGGTGGAGTAACAGAGCGGTCTAGGGCGCCTCGCTGCGGAGCGCGCGCTATATCGTCGTCGGACGTTCGAGTCGTTCCCGGGACAGGGGTGTGTGTAGTTTGTAAGCTACGGACTAATGACCGCGCAGTTTGATCCGATAGATTAACAAACTCTTTTTTTTTTTTTTTTTCGTGTTCACAGCTTCCTCAATCTGTCAACTAAGATAATAGGCCAGTCAAATCGTACAAAAGAAGTGGCTAAAAACGCAAATCGTGATGTAGTTCTAATTTTTTAATATGTTGTTAGGACCTGTTAGAGTAGTATGAAACCAAGTTTGCAGCTTCGAAAACCCTGTGCTTCCCAAGTTATAAGTGAAAAATTCCGCAATTTTCGGTCTTTTTTTAGATTTTCCCTTCTAACGCATAAACTATGAGTTTTACGAAGTTAGAAGTTTTCACCATTTCCAAAGTACATAGAATATATAAAAATTTAAGCCTAACCGCAACGTTATACGTCCAATAGTTTTCTAGATATGAAGCGTCAAAAATGGGCTTATTTTTTACCAAAAATGAAAATTTTAAGTTTTGCTCTGATTCGAGCTGAATATTGGCATAACCGCTCATCCTGCGAGAATATACATGGGATTGAAGTGACAGTAAATTTTATTAGCTTTAAAATAAGCACAAGATGAAATCTCTAGAGCGAGTAGTTCTCTTCAAATTGTACAAAAACGGAAAGTCAGGAAACTGAATTTTTTTGTAAAATACGGTCAACAGGTGTACATGAAAGCCAGAGACATTGTTGAGAACTCCCAAAATTGCGATTTAACTGACGTGGTGGTGAGGTTAGGTGGTTTTTATCTACTTATTTCTTTTATGGGAGCCATTAGTGCCACATTGGCAGGTAGTGGCCTTAAAGAATTGCTCGCTTCAATATACGCCGAGAACAGTGTCGACAAAATTCCCAATGGGCATGCATACTCGAGGGCTGTGAGAGCTCATATGATGACAAATCTTGCGTTGGCTTCTTTGATTTTTAATGACGTTCAGCTAACTGAGATAGAGCGAGCAGAAACTGAGAGATTGTTAAGTGATAAAAACCGGTCACTTCTCCTTTCTGCCAGATTGAATCGAACTGTCCAGATTGTTAGCAACAAATTCAAAAATGCGTTGGAAAACCTGGAAAGAGAAGGCCCTACCTCTAAACTCTGGGTGCAGTATTATCGAATGACTGTACTTATGAAGAGATTCATTCAGGCAGAGAGGATGGGGGATTAGGAGCTACACTTGGATACTATAAGCAAAATGCTTCCTTTCTTTCACTCAGCGGGCTGTTTTTTTACGCTAAAAGTGCTAATCTATATTTACAGGACATGAGTAACCTACAACACCGAATGGTCCCAGAGGAATTTACTGGTTTCACTTCACGATTCGCAGCTCTCATAAATTTTGGCCAGGGCTGTGGACAAATTTAACTATCGAACAGGTTCTAATGAGATCAATGAAAAGCCAGGAAGGAATAACTCACGGCCGTGGTATATCCAGCAGTGTGCTTTCGCGGTGGACAGGAATAATGGTGTACATGTTAAACCTGTGCGAAGAGCTGGAACGTTTTTGGGACATTTCTTCTGTAACATCAGAACAACACATTGACATGTGGTCAGCACATATGATACGAGACACTGCTGACTTGGAGAAACTTAATAAATGGTTCAGTATCCATCATCCATTTCCATCTACACACAAAATACTGTCCATCATCAACGGAATCGTGGAAGGTGCTGAAATAAATTGACACTTAGCTCAGGAAAAAGGCATTGAAGGGGTCAAGAAAACTGGCAGCTCGTTTGGCAAAGTAACTTTCAAAAGAAAAGACAAAGTGGTAACTTTGTCGACAATCACGAACTCCATTAAAGTACACAAGAAGCGTGTAGACGTTAATCCACTCACCATTTTTCAAAGGATGTTTATCACAAAAATGTGGGACAGTGAACTGAAAGACCATTTTAAGTTCGAACTGGCCCCTTATCCACTGGCATTGTTCAACGAAGAGGGGATGCGTAAGGGAGCGAAGCCAACTTTATATGCCGCTTTCGCACCACTTTCACAAAACATTTCTCCTGGAACCAGGACATTTGTAATGATCGATGGGAGATAACTTCTCCACAAGGCTATCTGGCACAGAAACGACTCGATGAAGGAGTTGATACCTACATTACCTACACTTTAAACAACTTTGGTAGGAACGTCGCAGTGGTGTTTGATGGATATCCTGAAGATGGAACCCTCAGGAGTACTAAAACTTCAGAACGATTGCGCCGCTGCGCTGCTCTTTCTTGCAATAAGATCTTATTTGACTCTTCAACTATCAGAAAAATGACCCAGGAGAAAGTGTTAGCCAACGACTCAAACAAAAGACGTCTCATTGACCAACTATGCTCGGCGTTTGAACTCGAGGGCATTGAAACTAAGAGAGCAACAGAAGACGCAGACCACGACATTATCTGCACTGCCCTCGATAAAAGCGTGATCGTGGTTGGGGAGGATGTGGACTTACTCGTTCTCCTTTGCGGCTTGGGCTCTACCGTCCGAAATGTTTATTTCCAAGAAAAACAATAGAGGTGAGTCAAGTGGTACTCAGTTTTCCACTGCTTCTTTCTGTCGAGGAGAAATAGAATTGCCCCCCGGATTTGAACTCTTCATACATGCATTTAGCGGATGTGACATAACTTCCGCTCTTTTCTGGCAAGGAAAAACAAAATTGTGGAGTGTTCTTCAAAGGTACAAATACCTGATTGACCTGGCCACTGTGTTCCTATTGCCAGATACTAGTCATGAACCTATAGCTGATGTTGGAGTGCCTTATCGCTCTGTATGGAGGGGACACATCCTTCGACAACCTACACGGCCTTCGATTCCGCCTGTTCGTCATGTCAGCAGCCAATGCGAAGGTGTACCTGGGACGTTTGCCCCCGACCAAAGATGCTGCTTCCTTCCATTCCTACCGCACATATCACCAAGTGCAAACATGGTTGGGAGTGGCGAAGGATGCCACACAGTGGGGTTGGTCGAAGAACTCCGTTGGTCTATTACCAGTAACAACATTATGTGAACCAGCCCTACCTAAACTTCTCAGATCGCTCTCATGTAAGTGCAAGAAGGAATGCATGGGATCGTGCAACTGCCGGAGAGCCGGGCTTCAGTGCTCAGCTTTGTGCACTCACTGCTCTGGTACCACTTGCTACAACGTCACTACGAGTCTTATCTACAAGGATGAAGACGATTACGATTATCTCCAGCCTTCGGACGAACAGCCAGGAATGGATGCAGCACCGCAGGAACCTCCTTATGTCCTAGAAAACGTCTGTGAACAACCAGGATCTTCTAAGAAACCAAAACAGTGAGAGTTTTCAGTTATTGAAATGTATGTTTTTTATGACACAACTGCATTTCTTTAAAGACAGTAGTATACATTTTTATTTCTTTGCATGCCCACAATTTGTCATTAGTGTTTAGGCTCATTTCTTCAAAAATTTCAGTTTCCTGACTTTCCGTTTTTGTACAATTTTAAGAGAACTACTCGCTCTAGAGAGTTCATATTGTGCTTATTTTAAAGCTAATAAAATTTACTACAACTTAAATTCTCAATCATGTCTATTTTCGCAAGATGAGCGGTATGCCAATATTAAGCTCGAAATCGGGGCAAAACTTAAAATTTTCATTTTTGGTAAAAATAAGCCCATTTTTGACGCTTCATATCTAGAAAACTATTGGACGTATAATGCTGCGGTTAGGCTTACATTGTTACATATTCTATGTGCTTTGGAAATGGTAAAAACTACTAACATCGCAAAACTCATAGTTTGTGCGTTAGAAGGCAAAATCTAAAAAAAAAGAGCGGAGTTTTTCACTTATAACTTGGGAAGCACAGGGTTTTCGAAGCTGCAAACTTGGTTTCATACTACTCTAACTGGTCCTAACATCATATAAAAAAATTAGAACTACATCACGATTTGCGTTTTCAATGTCTAATTTGACTGGCCTATAAGTAGTAAGGAAAGTATTGTCTCAGGTGTTCATATATTTCTCCTAAACCCAAACATCTTCACCGAGACAGGCTTTCACCAGTTATTGCAGTCTTCTGTAAATAATTCGTATTAGAAATGACTGATGATTCTATAATTTTCACACTTTCAGCGCCGGCGTTCTTCGGAATTGTGATCATTACATTTTCTTGAAGCCTGAGGATATTGCACCTGTCTCATTTATTTTTCACACAAGGCAGAATAATTATGTCATGGCTGGTTCTCCTAGAGACTTCAGTGGCTCTGAGCGAATGCCGTCTACTCCAAGTGGCTTGTTTCTTTCTAGGTCAAATTCTTATCTTATATCGTATTCGCTATCTCATATTGGTGCACTTCAACTTCCCTATCTACATTATTGTCTCGGAGTTAATTTCCTTTGTAGAGTCCCTCATTCAGCTTTTACTTCTTTGCTCATATATGTTTCCCAATCTGCTACTATTGTCTTGAAATGTCTCTTTTCTTTCCCTGTAGGCGGTATCTATCTTTCCCCTACATTCAGCCTCTAGCCACACCTTCTAACCCATTTTGCATTCTCTGCTAATCCCATTTTAGTCACCTGTACTCCATTTTACAATCAAGTTACCGCCGCAGCGGAGTGGTCGAGCGCATTGAGGCGCTGTGCTACGATAACCGAAGCCGTTACCCGTCCGGGATTCGAATCCCCCCTCTGGAATGGATGTCTCTGCCCTATTTAGTATAAGCTAGTTCATAAGTAGTTTGTAAGTTTAGGGACTGATGACCCCGCAGTTAAGTCCCATAAGCTTTACAAACATTTGAACATTTGATCAAGTTACCTGGGAAAAAAATCATGAAAATTCGTCTAGCAACTTTGGAGATTAACGTGTTCAAAGATACAAGCAAACGCATTGGCCGCATATAAAAACGAATAACAATAATAATAAATAAATAAATAAAATTAAAAAAAAATAAAAGTCACGGATCTTTTGGCCGTGATCTCATTTCTAAGAAACTAAGCTACCCAAAAATACTCTCATGCTGCCTGTGACCAGGCAATGCAAATTCGTGAAGTCATTTTGGAGATAAGAGGTTTCTAATAAATGGAAAAACAGATCCGACTGTTACTAGGACAGGTTTTTCTATTTGATCTCATTCTGACATGCCCATATGTTGAGGAGAACTTTGCTGCCATTTCCTGTGAAAACCGAATAGAAATTAGTCAGTTAGCTTTGAAGGCTGTAGTGTAGAACAAAATACCTACATTCATTTTTTAGTATTGATTACAAAAAAAGACGTTGTGAATAGTCTACCCTGCTTTTTCTAGACTACTGATTTACAATGCTACCGACGATCGGAGGAAATTTTTATGACGTTGTACGTAATTAAAGGCCCCACGAACATTTGACTGACGATTTTCACGATACTTTTTAGATTTGCATCGAATGACTTTGACTGATTTATATTTGTATCTTGAACTTCAGGTACATTAAATACAAAGATTTTGTAATTCACTAATACCCGCTATCGGTGTGTATAATCCACAGGGTGGCAAATTATCTGTACATCTGTGTATCTCTGATGGGCAGTTCAAAAAAAAAAAAAAAAAAAAAAAAAAATCCTATTCTGATACAGCGAGTCACCGACTGCCGGACCCTGGCGTGACAGGTAACAATTTACACTGGACTGAATAAGTAGTGTATCGTTGGTAACCTTTCATCAGCTTTATGAATGCGAAAACTATGTCCCGAGGGATTCTTGTCACAGGTGCGGCTAGCCCATGACACCAAGGCAAGTGGGGCATCCAGTGGTGACGTAAGTTTCCAAAATGTCGAATGTTGTAGAAGAAGACTAAGTATCTAACACCAATGATAAACCCCCCAAGGCAAAATCCATTCGGACGTGGTATCCAGGCGTGGATCCACAGTGGGTATATCCCAACCTGGAGTTCGCGCTTCAGCTGGCGAACCTTGAACAATCACTGATCCTGGCCATGGCGTTGCGGCACCTAGTGTGCATAGGGCTCAAGTACTACAGGAAAGTCACCTTTCCGGCGATGGAAGCCATAGACAGAATACATCTCAGGTCAATGAACCTCCCTACCGAACTCGGAGCCCTGCAAAGTCTTGTCCAGAAAGTCTTCGACAGAAGGGGGGAAGTATTTAGCAAGTAAGAGATCTATAACCAGGCCGTCTTGGCCAATGGAAAGATTGCACTGGAACCCTGCAAAAGCTGACCAGAATGTAATGTACACACGTACTTCCCCTAATGGCTAAGGTCTTAATAGGACAACTGAATGTGCATAAAAGTCGACTTGTGATGCAGGAGCTTCGCAGGTTGGTAGACGAGATGAGACTCGAGGTGATCTGTCTGCAAGAGCCAAACACACTCTCTGGACAACTGGCATATGCAGCTACTGGTTGACATATAGTTGCCTGATACATAAACAGCAATGATCATAGTAGACAAAACTTTGAGAGTAACTGTCATTGCTCAGCTATCCAACGTCCATTGCACTGTTGTTGAACTTCAGTCCCCTACAGTGAACATGTACTTTCAGTACACGGATGAGATTGTCGAACACCTTTATCACCTAATACATGTAATAACTGTATTGCGTGGGCGAAGGGTGGTTGTCATGGTAGATCTCAATGCCTTGTCTTCCCTGTGGAACAGCTGCACTCGTGATGATAGAGGTGGGAAGGCTGAAGAAGCCATCATGGCTCTCCAGTAGTAGCTAACAAACATTAGCAATCCGCCCACCTACCCTGAGGGCAGAAGTGAAGGTACTAACTCCGACGTCACATGGCCACGTCCAACGCATTCAACGATATCAAGAACTGGAGAGTCCATGACAAAGCAACAACAAGTAAACATAATTTGATCACTTTCAATATTGGCGGAGAAGAGTGTGGCTGGGAAGCAGGGTCATAGTGGCAGTACAGTTTTATCAAAACGGACTGGCAACAACTTGAGAGGGAGTGTGGCTTGCTGACATTCCCAGACGGTGACTTGGGTGTAAACAATTGCGCACAGGATCTGGTCAATGCCACCACTCAGGAGGAGGGCCTTTGCGGCCTCCCCTTCAACATGGTCTGCCGAGTTGCAAGGGTTGCGGCAGGAAGTCAGACGGGCGAGGTGATATTATCAGAGGAATGTGGTCTGGCAGAGAAAACAGTACTGGCTCCTACGGAACCTAAAAGACCAGTTCTATAAGGAACTTCAGTCAACCTGACTACACAGCTGGGAGCAGTATGTGAAATCACAACTGACTACGGAGCCATGGGCATCCCCTACAAGTTGGTCAGGGAGATCCGCTCACCCATGGTGATGTCAACGATCAGGGATTGAGACTAGTACACGGAATCCTGGCAGGAGACTGCTAGGGTCCTGCTCCGGACTCTACTTCCTGAGGACGACCCGGATACTGACTCATTCAGGTGCAAGTGAGGGCAAACGATGCCCTCCCATACTACAACGACAGGATGGCTTACTCCTTCTCATAATAGGAGGTGGCGAATCTGTTCAGAGGCTTGAAAAGGGGAACGCCCCAGGACCAGATCAGATCACCTCTGAAGTGGTGCAGTTCCTCGCCCCCAGGATGGTCCCTCAAGTGACTCGACTATACGACGAGTGTCTGAGACAAGGAAGGTTTCCAACCCCCTGGAAGAAGGCAGATGTCATCATCATTAAAAAGAGGCCTGATAAGTACGAGACACTCGCCAAGTCTTATCGGGCCATTTGCCTCCTCGACGTATTAGGAAAGGCCTTTGAGAGACTCTTGGCTGACAGAATGGAAGCACACCGCGGTTTGTGTGGGGTGAGCAACAGATAGTTCGGCTTTCACGTGGGGTGCTCTGTGTGTGATGCAATCGCTTTGGCGTCTGTCTGCGGCTCCAGTCCATGCTAATACATAGTAGGCATCATGGTGGACATCAGCGGTGCCTTCGACAACCTCTGGTGGCTCTCGATCTTCTCCCGCTTGTGGGAGATCGAGTGTCCACGGCTGCTTTATGGACGTCTGAGGCACTAGTGTATGGACAGGGAGGTTCGGCTATTATCTCCTCGTGGATCAGTGAACAAGAGGATCACAAATGACTACTCTCAGTGCTCTGTTCTGGGGCCACTCTTTTGGGATATTAACATGGAACCCTTGTTACATGGCATGCAAAACAGTCCAGACTTGCTTGAGGTAATAGACTACACAGACGACCTCCTCGTCATGGTCGGCGGAAAAAATAGGGAGGACTTCGAACTGAAAGTCGAGAGAGCAACGCACATTCTCAACACATGGTGTCAAAAAACGAAGTTGGGCATTGCACAAACCAAATCAAACTACCTACTGCTGAAGGGTAACCTAATCAGAAACCCGACAGTAAGAATAGATGGAGTTCCTGTCATTCGTAGGAGGCAGGTCAGATACCTGGGCGTGATCCTGGATGAACGCTGGAGCTTCGCTGCCCATATCGATGCTATGGCTGACAGAGCGCTGCTAGCGTTAAATAGGGTTGCGGGGTTTGGGTACCGGAGATTTCATCTCCCGCCCAATATCATCAAACTTTACCATAACGGCATTCTGGCATCGATGATGGGTTTCGGAGCTGCCAGCTGGGCCCACAGGCTCACCAGGGTGTCACCTGCAGCGGCAGTGAGGAGAGTTCAACTTCTCTCAATTGGGGCCTACTGGACTTCGCCTTGCTGTTCCCTCCTGATGCTGATGGGACTTCGTCCTCTTGACATCAGGATACAGGAGTTGGCTGCGAGGTACTGATTGAAAAAAGGGAATTTGGACAAGATCCAGGAAATAATGGGAGCCACAGTGGACGGGAAGATGGCAATTAGGGAAAGGGGTCTCCAGCTCTGGAATGAGTATTGGGACAAGGAAGATACTATGAGAAGAACGTACAACTTCCTCTCCAAAGTCAGGGAGGGATTACAAATGAAGTACTTCCAACCGACTTGTAGGCTCATACATTTCCTCACTGACCATGGCCCATATCCGACATACTTTTGCCGGTTCAGGAAGTGGGCGTCTCCACAGAGTGACTGTGGGTGTCCAGAAGGAACACCTGACCTTGTCGTGTTTGAATGCCCGGTGTACGACACAGGCAGCAGCTTCCACATACTGATGTCAAAGAGCTTTTAATTTATGAAAACACCTTAATATCCTCAACGATATGACCAACGCTGTTTCCTATCACATCAGGGAGCAGTATATAAACCAATTATGATTCTATTTCCAGATTGTGACTGCTGCACCAGAGCCGTGCAGCCAACGTATGGAATGGCCGCCAGCGATGGCTGGAACCTGCCACACTCGGGATCAGGACTGGACGCACCCATTCACCGAACAAGACGTTTAGTTTAAGTTAGAATAGATTTCTCTGTAGATAACACATACACATATGCACAACGCTACCTAAGTATCTGCAGTAGTAAGGGCCAGCCCTATGCCAGGGGCACGTCTGCTGGATTTAGTGCAGCAGACACAGGCCAACAAAGTAGGTTTATACATTTATAGCACATTTGTAACACTGCAAAAGGGATAAAACACACTCACACGAACAACACACGCACACTGCATCTTACAACAAAAGACGCAACACAAACAAGTTAACCCCTAAACAAACACACAACAAAGTAAATATAGTATTTTTCAATAAAAAAAAGTCTATGGACTGATTACCAAAGTAATTTGATTTCACAGAATTAACACCATTTTTTATTTGAAATCGGGACTGTGGTAGTCGAGTTTTAATTCAAAATAATTATTTATGCACCTACAGCCATATTTGCGCAATCAGTTTCGGAATTACATTAATACCATCTTCAAGCTATGGCTTACTATCCATCCATTCAAGTGAACACTCAACATCGCTGTATATACCGCTTTCTTTGTATTTCCCGCAGCCCCTAACCAAAGGTGTCACCTCACACAGTACTTAGTGGTATCTCGCGTCCCATAGAGACGTTTTCTGGGCTCTACTCTTCCTTATTTTTAAAACAATTCAGGGGATCTCTTAGACTGTACGCTGATGATACTGTCACTTATCGGTTAGTAAAGTCACCATATTATCAAAAGCATTGAAGATTTATTTACAACAAATAACTTGCATGGTGCAAAACTTGGCAACTGATACTAAATAACTACAAGTGTGAAGTCGTCCACTAAAATAAATCCGTTAAACTTAATTTGCACTAAGATCAGTTTAATCTACTGACCATAAACTTAACTAAATACCTAGGAATAACGATTAAATTGCAAAGGAGAGACAGAAAATATTGTAGAGAAAGTGGGTGTGGGTTCCTGTAGTCATGTCCTGGTTCATGAATCACAGGCAACGTATGAGTGGCCAAGTAAGTGGCCCTGACAGTTGGGATACAAGTTACTTTGGAATAAGGTTGGAAATCTCGGACATATTCTGAGTCGTGGCCACCTTTGTGCTCAGACGGCAAAGACTACCAAATCCACCGGTTAGTCCCTCAACCGTTAGGGGTGAAACCCAGTGGGCCCCTGGGCAAGTAAGGCTAGCAACCTGCTTCCCAGGTACTTCAATATCATGCTGGCAACAATCAGAACAAAATGCCTCGGACCTTTGAAGGTGATGGAGTCCCACCTCTAATTGACAGACCAGGCAGTCCTCAGATACGACTTGGTAAACAAACTGGAATGAGATGGGGAGCTATTAATATCAATGGGGATTACAATGGGAAGAAGGTAGAGCTGGCGGAGGCTTCAAGTAAGATGGGGTTAGATGTTTAGCTGTTAGTGACGTTAGAGTAAGGGGAGAGAAAGAGGACAAAGTCAGAGAATAGAAGGTCTACCTGTCAGGAGTCAAAGTAGGCAGAGCACAGTGGGGTGTAATAAGGTATGTAAATGAACGACTGATGTGGATAGATTTGGCCATGACCACCAAGAAAATTAGGATTGTGGTAGTGTATTAACCCTGTGAAGGGACAGATCAAGATGATATGGACAAATTTTACAACGCACTTAGTGATGTAGTTGTTAGAGTGAAGGATAAAAATAGTGTTTTACTCATGGGTGATTTCCACGCCGGGATATGAAATCGAACAGAAGGTTATGAAAAGGTTATGGGTAAGTTTGGAGAGGATATGGAGGCCAACAGGAACGGATAACAGCTCTTGGATTTCTATTCCAGTATGGGCTTAGTTATCACAAACTCCTTCTTTAAGCATAAGGACATTCACCGATATATTTGGGAAGGAAGGGAAACCAGATCTATCATTGACCTATATAATAACAGACCAGTAATTCAGGAAGACAGTCAAGGACACACGTGTTTTCAGGGGGTTCTTTGATGATACTGATCATTATTTAATCTGCAGTGAAACTGGTTTTGTGAGGACAAAAGAGCAGAAAGTCAGGTCCATGTGTAGAAGGATAAGAGTGGAGTAGCTTCAAGACAAGGAAATTAGGCAAAACTACATAACAATGATCTCGGAAAGGTACCAGTTAGTTGAATGTAATGATTTACAGTCACTGGAAGAGGAATGGTCAAGATACACGGACACACTATTGGAAGCAGCTCGAGAATGTCTTGGAACAGTAGTGTGTAAAGGCAGGAAGAAGCAAACAGCTTGGTGGAATGACATAGTCATTGCAACCTGTAAAAGCAAAAAAAGGCATTTCAAAAATGGCTCCATACTAGAAATCAGGCAGACAGAGAAAGTTATGTTGAAGAAAGAAACAAAGCCAAACGGATAATTGCAGACTCCAAACAGAAGTCATGGGAAGACTAGAAACTCTGAGTCAAGCCGCGGGAAAACAGTTTTGGAGCGTAATTAGCAATCTCCGTAAAGAAGGGAAGAAGGAATTAACAGGTGTTTTGGACAGGTCAGGAAAGCTGCTAGTCAATCCTGTGGATGCCTTGAGTAGATGGAGGGAATATTTGGAAGAATGTTTCAATGATATGTCAGATTTTCAAGTAGAATGGGATAGGAACGACGATGGAAACAGGATCTCATTTGAGGAAATGGAGAAATTACAGTGCAATAAAGCAGCTGGGGTGGATGAAATTAAGCCGGAACTCGTCAAATACAGTGGAATATCAGGTCTCAAATGGTTACACAGGATAACTGAAAAGGCGTGGGAATCGTGACAGCTTCCGTCAGACTGGACGAAAGAGGTAATCACGCCAATTTTCAAACATGGAAACAGAAAAGATTGCAACAACTATCGAGGTATCTCCTTAATTAGCGTTGTAGGTAAAATATTCTCAGGTATTGTTGAAAGGAGAGTGCGGGTATTAATTAAGGACAAGTTAGATGAAAATCAGTGTGGCTTTAGGCCTCTTAGAGGCTGTCAGGACCAGATCATTAGCCTACGGCAGGTAATGGAAAAGTGCTATGAGTGGAACAGGGAATTGTGTCTATGTTCCATGGATCTGGAAAAGGCTTATGACCGTATTCCTTGGAGGAAGCTACTGTCAGTTCTTCAAGATTATGGTATAGGACACAAACTTCTGCAGGCAATTAAAGGGCTTTACATAGACAGTCATGCAGCAGTCAGAGTAGATGGCAAACTAAGCTCATGGTTCAGGGTAGTTTCAGGGATAAGACAAGACTGTAACCTGTCACCACTGTTGTTCATACTATTAATGGATCATATGTTGAAAACAGTAGACTGGCAGGGCGCGATTAAAATAGGTGAAAACAAAATAAGCAGTCTCGCATATGCGGATGACTTAGTTGTAATGGCAGATTCGATTGAAAGGTTGCAAACTAATATTTCAGAGCTCGATAAGAGGTGCAAGGAGTATGATATGAAGATCAGCATCTCCAAAACGAAAGTAATGTCTGTGGGAAAGAGATTCAAACAGATTGAGTGCCACATAGGAGGATCGAAGTTAGAACAGGTAGACAGTTTCAAGTACCTGGGATGTATTTCCTCACAAGATGGCAACATAGCGAAAGAACTGGAATAGAGGTGCAGAAAAGCTATTGCAGTGAGTGCTCAGCTATGATGTACTCTCTTCTGCAAGAAGGAAGTAAGTACCAAGACTAAGTTAGCAGTACACCGCTCTATCTTTCGACCAACTTTGTTGTATGGGAGTGAAAGTTGGGTGGATACAGGTTACCTTATACATAAGGAAGAGGTTACAGATATGAAAGTAGCAAGGATGATTGCAGTTACTAATAGATGGGAACAATGGCAAGAGGGTGTCCATAATGAGGAAATCAAAGAAAAACTGGGAATGAACACCATAGATGAAGCAGTTAGAACGAACAGACTGAGATGGTGGGGTGATGTTACACGCATGGGAGAAGCAAGGTTACCTAAGAGACTCATGAGCTCGGCAGCGGAGGGTAAGAGGAGTCGAGGTAGACCAAGAAGAAAGTACTTAGATTTGGTGCAGAATGATTTTGAAGTAAAAGGCATAACATCAGAGCAGGCATCAATGTTAGAACTGAATAGGGGATCATGGAGGAATTTTATCAGAGGTACTATGCTCCAGTCTGAACGCTCAAAGGCATAATCAGTCTCTAATGATGATGATGATGATGATGATGAGTGAAAGAAAGGCTGGCTTTCATTGTAAGAAAACAAAGAAGATACATCACTGCAAATAACCTGCTTAAACAACATTTGTCAGTTCTAGTTTTTAGTACTGCTACGCACTGTTGGATCCCCAACAAGTGAGACTGACAGAGGAGATAGAGAAAGTTCAGAGATGGGCAGTTTGTCGCGATATAAGGGAGAGAGTTTCATAGAAATTGTGTACGAGTTGGGTGGAAATAATTCACTGCGACGAGATTTGCAAATGTCTTCCACCAACTTTTTCTTTCACATGGAAACATGTTTTGTTAGCACCAACCTACATAAGGAAACATAGTGATCATGATAAAACTAGAGAAATTAGATCTAAAACGGAGAGATGTAGGTGTTCCTTTTCCCGCGAGCTATTATGGAATGGAACGATAGTGAAATAAGGTAGAAGCGGATCGATGAACCCTCTACCATGTGATTTGTCGAGTATTTACGTAAATGTAAATATGACAGCACTGCAGTTTACACTTATGTGCCTTGAAGAGGGTCTCTACAGTTTCACTATGGAATAACACGTGGGAAGAACGAGTACCATAATCTGTGATTTCTCTTAAGTTCAGCTAATTTAAGTGGGAGGAGGGGGGTTTGATCATCATTCGAAATAGAAAGATGGTGTCTGAAATTAATCGTCTTACTGTTTACCATCCAATTAGCCTACCACATCCAACCTGTTGACCTGAGATACAATACTTAGTTGTTATGCATTTCCACTGGACCCAACTATACCACTTTTCCACAAGACATTCAGAGAAGTAAGAAATTAATTGAAAAGGAAAATCAGTATTTCATATCGAGTTGATGATAATTATAGTTCGAAAACAGATTTCCCTAAAAGACTGTGAGAAAAAGGACATTGAGTAATAGGAATTTCAGGGGTAAGAGAAGACTGTAACCTGCTACCACTGCTGTTGATAAGGTTTATGGATCATATGGTGAAAACACCAGACTGAAGGGGTGAGTTTAAAATAGCTAGAAACAAAATAAAGAGTCCTGACTTAGTTGTGAAGACAGATTCGATTACAAGGTTGCAATGCAATAATTGAGAGGAAGATGAGAGATCTGTAACGGTTATGAATATAAGCATTAGAAAAATGAAACAAATGTCTGAGAGGAGGAGATTTAAACAGACTGAGTGCCAAATAGGAGCAATAAATTTCGAACAGTGGACAATATCATATACTTAAGATGTATTTTCTCATAGGATGGTAAAATAGTGAAAGAACTGGAACCAAGTTGTAGCAAAGCTAATGCAGTGAGTGTCCAACTATGATCTACTCTTAACGTTAAAATTCTTCTTAGCTATTTGCCGCGTCATGGTAATAAAATATGGCAAATAGCTCAGAAGAATTTTAACGTTAACAATAATGAGCGCGAAAGCCAACATTTGTACAGGATCTACTCTCTTCTGCAAGGAGGAAATCAGCACCAAGTCTATGTCAGCAGTGTAGTCTATCTGTAGACTAACTTTGTTGTATGGAAGTGAAAACTGGGTATATACATGAGTAAGGTTGAGGTTAGAGATATATAAGTAAAAGTAGCAAGTATGATTGCAGGTACTAATGGATGTTAACAATGCAGGATGGTGTCCACAAAGAGAATTACTACAATTAGAGAAAACAGGATGAGATGTTGGGATTTTTCACACGTATGGGAGAAGCAAGGTTATGTGAGAGACTCGTAGGTTGGGCAGTAAAGAGTAAGAGGAGTCGAAGGAGACAATAGATTTATTTATATGGTGTCTGTTATTTTCGGGCCTATCCGAAACAACAGACATAATTTGTTGACATTAACGGCCTTAACATAAAGAAATCGAAATATTTAAACATTTCTACCATTTCAGGACACTGGAATAAATTCAATGGCTAAGATGAAAATTTATCCTGGCCCGGGATTCAAACCCGGATTCCCGTTCTCGGCCAGCGGTCGCCTTAACCAATTCGACTATCCAGGCACACTTCCCATCCAACTCAAATTTTCACCTTGTAGCACACTACGATTGTAGTGCCCCCTGCCCATTTGATTCCAATTGCTGGCAGCCTATACTGGATTCCCGCAATGGATCGAGCGTTTTAATGCCTGGTCAGTGAAATTGTCAGTTTCCTGATGGGGCAGATATATAATTATTTAAATGGTGTCTTCTATTTTCTGACGGGTTCGAATTCCGGTCCAGTACAGACTTTAAGAAAAATGTAATACTCCCCATTCTAAAGAAATCAGGCGCAGACAGGTTTGAACAGATTTGAAAACTACAGAACCATCAGTTAATAAGTCATGGTTGCAAAATATTAACAAGAATTATTTACAAAAGGATGGAAAGGCTGGTAGAAGCCGACCTCGGGGAAGGTTAGGGTTGAGGAGAAATGTGGGAACACGGGAGGCAATACTCAATTTACGGCTTATCCTAGTAAATAGATTAAGGAAAGGTAAACCTACATTAAAAATGCTTGTTAAGCTTATGGGACTTAACTAAGGGGTCATCAGTCCCTAAACTTACAAACTACTTATTTACTACCTTATACTAAAGACGGCACAAATATCCATGCCCGAGGGGGGATTCGAACTCCCGACCGTAGTGGCCATGCAGACCGTGACTGGAGCGCCTCAGTCTCCGCGGCCACCGCGGCCGGCTAAACCTCCATTATTAGATTTTGTAGATTTGGAGAAGGCTTTTGACAATGTTGATTGGAATGAACTATTTCAATTTATGAAGCAAACAGGAGTGAAATATAGGGAGAGTAAGGTCATTTACAACTTGTACAAAAACCAGACAGCAGTTGTCAGAGTTGAAGGGCATGAAAGGGATGCAGTGGTTGGGAAGGGAGTAAGACAGGGTTGTAGCCTTTCTCCAATGTTATTCAGGGTGAAGAATTAAAAACATTGTGTTTCGCCGACGATATGGTAATTCTGTCAGAGACAGCAAAGGACACTGGAAGAGCAGCTGAACGGAATGGAGAGTTTGCATAAAAGTGCATATAAGATTAACATTAACAAGAGCAAAACAAGGGTAACGGAGTACACTCCAAGAAAATCAGGTGATGCTTAAGGAATTAGATTAGGTAACGAAACAATAAAGGAGGTAGATAAGTTTTGTTACTTGGGCAGTAAAATAACAAACGATGGTCGCAATACAGAGGATATAAAATTCAGAATAACAATTGGTAGAGAAGCCTTCTTTAAAAAGAGAAATTTGTTAACATCGAATATGGAAGACCTTTCTGAAGGTGTTTGTGTGGAGTGTTACCTTGTATGGGAGTGAAACGTGGACGATAAACAGTGCGGACAGGAAGAGAATAGAGGCTTCTTAAATGTGGTTCTAAAGATGAATGCTGAAGATTAGGTGGGTGGATCGCGTAACTAATAAGGAGGCACTGAACAGAATTGGAGAGAAAAGGATTTTCTGGCATACCTTGACTAAAAGAAGAGATTTGGTAGGACACATTCTTAGACCCAAAGGAATGGTGAATTTAGCATTGGAGGGAAGTGTTTGGGGTAAAAACCGCAAAGGAAGACAAGAGATGGATACAGTGAGCAGATTGTGAAAGATGTAGTTTGTCGTTCTTAAGTGGAGTTGAAGAGGCTTCCTGAGGATATGGTATTGTGGAGAGCTGCATCTAACCAGTCTCCGGGCTGGAGAGCACAATAACAACAACACAAATTTTCATCTTTCCCGATGGATTTATTTCAATGCCCTGAAACGCTCGAATTGTTTTAATATTTCAAATTCCCAAAGAAATAGTATTAGCATTGCATCAAGAATGATTTTGAAGCAAAAGGCTCAACATCAGACGAGGTATCATTGGTAGCATCTAAAAGGGGATCATGGTGGCATTTATTTTATTAGGGGGACAGTGCAACTATGCTCCAAACGAAGGCAGAAAGGCATAATCAGTTTTTAATGACGTTGATGATGACAAACATGATGATGAAGATGATTACGTAGAATGTGATGATGAATTTATTAAAACATTTCGCTATTTCCTTTTATGATTAAAAAAAGCAAAATAACTTAAATGGCAGTATACGAGACTGGTAGGCTAATTGGATTGAGTATATGTCCTTACCAGTACGCCAGTTAGCGCAGTGGCGTGACACACACGAAAAGTGAAAGCTTTGAAAGTTCCATTTACATTGTTCCGTTGTAATGCAGATACTCTGAACTTAATCACGGCAGTATATCGAGTCTTCTTCGACTTACCATAGAAGACAAAAATCAGTCTAGAGTACAGGTATTGCAGTATAGAATTTTCTAAACAATATTTTCTCTCCTAGTTTCAAACTGTAACGGAGAGTGTCAATAATGTGAATCTGTTTTTCAGCTGTGAAATGAGTGAAATATAAACTCAAGTACAGCGCTCTCTCTTTCCTAGACATGTTTTTGTCGTTTTATGGGGAACAATAGCGCGAATCAGTGGAAGGGCGCATCTCCTGCAGAAGGACGCGGCTCTGGGAAGGAGGATGCCACCCTTTCTCAGAAATGTTGCGAGGCAGGTGCCGCCTACGCGCAAGGGAAGAGATAAGGCCGTCTAGCAAGCGATAACTCAGCAGGCGACGGCGCGACGGCTGCTGCTAACGTGACGCGCTTCCCACGCCACTGGACGGATGAAATAACTTCGGCTGAGCTCATATTACGTTCTGATAACTCTTTACACAAATAAAACTTTCCGAAAGTTGTTAACGGATTGCGTTGCAAATTTGACGTAATGTTGCAGTCGATTTTGTACGTTTTCTTTTAGTAATCACTGGAACTCCATCCGGTGTATGCGTTGTACTTGTACGATAAATGGGGAACATTGTAATAATTCAAATTTTCCTTTGATCAGTATCCTTAACTCAGATATCATCGACGGCCTTCCAGAAGGAAGACTATGGCAGCTTAATTTTTTATTCTTCTCTGTAAGAATTCGTGTACAGTGTTATATTTTATTTCTTTGAATGTCCATTGCAAATCAATTTTAGCTTGTATTGTCAATTTCAAAGTTGTTGGATACAGCTGCAAAGTTGAGGTTCTTACAGAGGATACTGAAGTCTTCCTCGTAGTTGGGTTTATCTTTCTTGAACTTTTTTCACTTTTTGAGAAAGTTATATGTATATACTTCATCTTAAATGTTGTTTTATTAATAATGATTCATTAGATGAAAATTATGAAACATTCATTTTGACGTCATTTCAGAAAGAATGGCAGTATTGTAAAACTAATACTGTGGTTGTTAAAAAAATCATTTATAAGGAGTAATATTAATGTAAAGTAAGTAATAGCTTCTGAGAAAAAATTAAACCAAAAATAATTCAGCGCTATCTGGGTTAATCTACAAAAGTTTGAGAAGGATTACTTTAAAAATGTGACACATATTTCCATTCTAATACAGGGGGCTTCTTTATGGAACTATTTCTTTAATACGTGATATTTTAGCCATATATCCAACTTTTGCCTTTATTTGGAATAACATTACCCCATTGTATAGTCTATATAAATTCACATATTATACATATTAAACCATTTGGTACATAGAAACGTGCACTTATCACATTGAAATCCTATGTTAAAATTTCAAAGCATTCAGTCAAGATCTTTCCAAGATCTCAATTTAAAAAAAAATAAAATCACTAAACAAATTTCTACGTTAGAGAGAGGTGTCAGAGGAAATGGGCAATGACGGCATGGTGTGATGAAGTGAGAGGTGGCGGTAATACACAGAAAGTGGGGGAAGGAGGAAGTGAGAGACGAAACGTGGCAGCAGGTTGTGGGAGGAGGAAGGGGTCAATAGATCAAAAGTGGGGAACAGGAGATGGGGAGGGGGAATGATGAGCAGACGGTCAATCTGAGGCCTCAGTCTGAGACGTTTACATAGCACTGCATGTACTAACGTTTCTGCCATTAAATTAAAACATAAGCGTAATTTATTAAATATCCTAACAACCAGTCAGTTTCACAGTTCATAATATACGTTTCGTCTTTTCTTAAAACACGTATTAGTACCCATTAATCCGATAGATATATAACATGAAAGGTAGAACTGCTTTTACAGACAAGGAGATACTCCACAGTAGCCAAATTGGCTCACGTAACTGTGTGGAGCGAGTACAGATTCGATTAAATGTGTCGGCTGTACGAATTACATACTTACATGTCATATGAAACTAAATACAGTTCAAATAAACTCTTAGAATCAGTGCCCTAGCAACCAAATTTATTTCATTACATCTCGTTTTTCCAGTAACTAAAATATTAACGAAAATGTTTGCTGATCGGAATGAAATCACTCATGTGCATCAGATGAATAGATTAGTAAATATAAATACTTATGCAAAGTAAGGGGATCCGACACTGGTTTCGAAACTAAGTGCGTCATTTCCGCTTCTACCTGTACTTTCCATTACATAGCAAAGATTAACAGCCAGCATCCGATTTACCCAGACCTACGTGTATCTTATGGTAGATAACTTACCGTGTCCTAAGTAATAAGCGAACAGCGTAGACGTGAAGATAGCCTGGCTCCCCGTGGCTGTGCCCGCTGAGAGGAAAGGAATGCCTGAGCGCTGCGCCGATGCCTGGATGTTGCGCAGCAGAGCGCTGACTGGTCGGCGACGGACGGACTTCGGGGCGGGGATTGGCGCTGCTGACGTGTGCCGTGACGACGCAACGCCGGCCAGGGACGCCATCTTGAAATAAGAACTGCTGAGGAGGAATTTCGGAATGCGACATATTCCTGGAGGCGTATTCGCTCACACGAAATGGGACGGTTGCTTTTCTCAGTATTGAGCTCTAATCAGGAAGCTACTTAGTATTCCAAGCTGTACGCAAAAAAGCAGCTAGGTTAAACAGTGCTTAAGAGATGGGACAAATAGTCATTTGAAGTGTGATACAAATCATCTTTCAGTCATGGTGGAATATTCAGTGACTTTTTTCTAATAGCGATGAATTCTCCAACATCTCAGAAATTGTTGTTGTTAGTTTGTCATCTCATTGCTTTCCAGTATAATCTGTTTCTTTTACTGTTTTTACATTGATAATGTCAAGGAACTAAATTTTATCGTTCCAGAAATAAAATTAAATGATCCTACGTTCCGCATTGCCTTCATTTCCTTCTTTTTGTAGAGTCAAGCAAAATAAAATAAAATGAAAGAAGACCGATGAGCTGCAAGATTTTTATGAAACAGTTCATAGGACCTTCAATGTATTTGCGTGACACAATTTATTTTTACTCCCCATTTATTTCATATGTCACCCCATTAATTGCTCTTTAGGGATACGTTGCTCAATTGTAAGAATATGTAAGTCACCCATCGTCTTCATTCATCTTCTCCGGGACCCAATTGAGGAGTAAATCTCCACTGTCATGGAATGAGTCTGCACATGAAATTGTAACATAAGAGCGGTAACAGTTAAAATAAAACGTTCAGGCATCCTACGCACATCTCGAGTTTAATTGTTAGTAACCCCAATCAAAAACATTACTTAGAGATTCTCTTTTTAATTTTCCCATGAGTACCTCGATATAATAAACTCTTAGATTTAGACCTAAAAGTGTGTGATAGAAATGCAGATTCGACTTTTGTTTAGTATTTACTGGTGGAAGGAGCTAACTCTTCGGTAAAAGTTTGTATTTTTAACAGAAGACAACAATTCAAAATGTATTTATAGAAAGGTCAGTCTCAGACTTCCAAGGCTACTGAACGGACATCGGAAAGATGTTTGCGAGACTACACTACATTCTCGAACAATCCCTTCTTAAGAGGAAAATACCTGTTTCAATCGAAAGAGCTAATCCAACAACGAACCCCATACGTCGTAAACGAAAAAAATAAGCAAAGTAGAAAACTATTTATTTATTTATTTCATGTGCTTTCCTAATAGAATATAATACAGAAATTTGTTTTTGAAAAGTGTGATGAATATGAGCTTTTTACTACAGCTTACTATTCATCTGAACGCTTAGATATCTGAACTGTGATGCATCACTTATCATATACATAAACTGTGTAATAAAAGTGTCTGTCATAATTTAGAACTGAATCTCAGTATGAATAAGCGTCATTGCATTTTTTGCATACCACGGAGTTATGCCTCGAAATGAATTATTTGACGATGAATCAATATTGCATTCATCATTCTGCACTGTGAAGCATGTGTCATCAACGAAATGAACTATTAAAGTATTCTCTCTTAAGCAAAAAGGCATATCATTTTCGTAAATAAGAAACAACTGCCACCCCAGAAAAAAACCCAAAATGCTCTCCCCATTTACGTATGCCCAATTGTGAGTGAAATAACAGCAATTTTCAAAACTACGTGAAATTTTCCTTCTGATATCTGTTTTAACGTTAGATGTGAACCATTTGTAACTATTTGTGTTGAATCAAGGAAACTCCTGAAGTTCACTTCCATTCATTTAGTTTATCCTGTGCCTCACAGAAAAAACAGAATATGACATTTTCAGTTGTTAAACCACATCTAAAGCAAAACTTTCGTTTCATAGCAAAGTAAGTGAACTCAATAGTTGTTAATTTTGCACCTACAGCATTTATCATAACTTAAGTAAATAAAAGTGACATAGAAATGTGTCTACAGCTGTCTACTCCGATCGTTTCTCCTTTTTATATAAATTCGTTTCGCTACTGAGTACTTTAATCAGGAAGGAAACTGACAACTCCGAAAGGAAAAATTGCAAATGTGCCTAAGAACTCGGATAACGGAGGCAAATAGCTGAGGGCAAGGCTTAAGTATTGTGGTGAATACACCCCAAAAACAATAAGTGGACATGAATAAATCTGCCTTACTTAGTATCGCAGAGAGCAATTCATGTAGTGGCCTCGGAATACTAATTCGTAAGAGACTTGTATGATTGATTACCTGTAAGAAATAAGGTTCCACTTGATATATTAAATACTGCCGCTAAGTCTTTTCAATAACAGTTAAATTTCCACAACGGACTGAGTTATATTTGTGTGCTGCTGACCGGATACGTCTTTCAACAATGAGTAAAAGGTTGTAATACTCTTCTCAGAATGAGCTAGACTAGTAAGATACCATACAATTATCTCCTTCTGCATGACATATATCAGAACCGTACCGTGATCTTTGGGGGAATGCTACAGTTTGAATGTGACTATTTTCAATCTTGTTATATAAATCCAGCTTTTTTTAATGATATCATTATTCTCTGTCACCCAGGTTGCCTGTTAGTGATGGTACCCTGTTTCCGTTCTAACAGAAAGCCACTTTCATAGAGGATGAGACATGTCTGAGTAAAGCATTATACCTTACGTCTAGATTAAAAACACTACAAAATTCTCACCACAATTGTCATTTATTTAGATTAAAAAGGCTATTATTGCAACTGGATTATCTTTTCTAAATAGTTCACAATTATATTTAACATGCATTCAGCAAAAATCCTCTTTGAGATAAAATTTGAGGATTATGGTTTTAAATGCCTTTCACTATCCTGCTAACAGAATGAACAAAGATGTTTCCTCCGGCTGTGCTACCATTCCCTTGCACTCTTGTTGAAAACATTATTGTTTATGTTAGGTGAGCAAAATTAAAGACAACAGCACATTTAATCCTCGACAATGTAGCATCCCCTGGAGAAATGACATTAATATTCGATGATGCCGTATAGAATTATAATCAGAACATAAGTGCAGTGATGTCAAAGATCAAAGTTAAAACCAAACATTGCAAACTATAACCAACAATAACCAACATTTTTAACAACAAAGAAATTTTAATATCGTAATAAGTATTATCGCAGCTCACTGTTGGAGAATTGTAAATCCTTCATGTCTTGTCTTGTTCCTGATATTGTCATGCCATGTCTAGAAAGGGCGATACCATCATAATTTTGTTATAGTCGCTGTCAGATTGTTTCTCTCTGGAATACTCTCCAAGGTCTGTTAAACGACTGTAAATTAACAGATATGCCTTAAGTAGAAATGATCAACAGAACCTCAAGTTCTTCATGGTAACATCACCCAAACAGACATTTTCAGGATTTAAGCTCCAGCTGCTGCTTCTTCAACATCACTGCTAAACTGCAGTTGCTAGTTGCCTATTCGTAGCTAATTCAAACAGATGATTAGTAATTGGTTCAGGGACGGGAGGTGATATAAAATAGGACTTTTAAGAATGATTTTTCAGTTTTGACTACGGCCCTGGACGGAGTTTGAATGAAGTTTCATAATTCTGATTTTGATGATATTTATGTAAGTAAGTCTACAGACAAAACTGAGGGAATCATAGAAGTATTTTCTGTACTGTGGAGTTGCACAGATTTAGAGTTAAAAACAATTATGTAACTGATAGGCAGTTCTCATGCACAAAATAATTTACAGACTGGGACTAGCCAGTGATTAATGAAACCATTAATTTTTTTCAGTATAAAGTTTTGTCAGCATTTTACGTACTAATTACGTTAAAGGGCAGCTTTAAATAATTTTATTACGATCAGTTCTTTGGCTTATGCAATTTATTAGCAATAAAATTAATGTCATAATTTAATACGATGAATCAGTTCAAGTACAATGCAGTTAAGTTAGCAATTGTTATTCTTATTTTATTCGCTAGGGCGTCACAACAATCACACAATTAATGTTGAATTCACAACCAATTTCTATTAAGCGCAAATAGAATCCTCTCTAGCTTGAACATACGTATTTCAAAATCATAATTCAGTGGACCTAAAAATAACAACACGCTAATTTCATTGACGTCAACTATCTCTGAACATCATGAAAATTTCTTTTCTGGCCTGAATTTTGAAATATTAATGGACTCTACTGAAATGCCGTATTTAAGTTACAGACCCACTTCCCCATACTCAAAGAACTTGAAAAACGAGCGGATGACAACAAATAGTATTAGAATTTTCCCGTAAATGATACGCACATTCCTCACTAAACTGTTGTGTATAATGTTGTCCTACCTCCATACACCAACTGAGGTGACGGCCTCAGCTATTTAAACCCGACCTTATGAGAAACATGGACCACTTAAAAATGAGCCATACCTTTCATCATTTTTTCTATAAGCCTCGTGTTAAACGCCTGGCAGGGGTATCAAGTTGAAGCCAATCATGTCGATGAAACATTTGCATGAAACGCATATATGTGCGTCAGAAGCTATTAATTTCAGCTAACTATCTATGCCATTCACTTCGTGTCTACCAATACATTTCCTAACTCCACCCACTATCAATGCCTGATCGTCTTTGGAAAACATTCAGCTTAACTCCCATATGTCGACACTCATCAAAGAAAACCTTGCACTAGGCTTCAAAATACTGGTGACCTGATACTCATTCCCAATCCTTCCTGCAACTGCAAGTCTATAACTCTGTTGTGTGAGCTACCTACGTTCATAGTTTTATTCCTTTTATTAATCTTTTACTGATTTACACTTCGTAACAGCTGGGAGGTACTCCTATACCTATACCTACTTAATTCTGACATTTGGTTAAATCTATTAGCAACAAGCTCTTCCCCTTCTCAACCTATGTAACAAATATTTTCCTGTTCCTCTATGAACTTATTCGTGCTATATCATCTACAATTCCAGAAGAGGATCTCAGTAAAATGCTCACTGGGTTCTGCACTGCATTCTTCACCAGTGAAAATAATTTGTTCAAATCGCACAACGCAATTCATTACATACAAATCTATTACCGAGCCACACTTCTCACTAATGGTAAAAATATACAGTTGCTGATTAAAAGGAAGTAGATGTCTATGTTTTCCAAATTCAATTTCAGAACGTAACGTAACAACAGTGATCAAGAAAATTCAGTCAGTAAATAAAGTAACTATTACTACTGACAGTAAAAGTACACACAAATAAGACAACCATATTAAAAGCAATTGGTTCTCTAACGAAAAAAAAATAATAAAAAATATATTCAATTGTTGTCCACTAGCACATTAACGGAACTGAACAGAGGGTTAGCACAAAAGTTACATTTAGTTTTCTCCACCGCAACTATGACAGTTTCAGTAAGAAACAACTGCTGAAAACTACGAAATTTAATATATTAAGAACCGTGTCAAAGTCCGTGTGAAGCTATGTCTCGCCAAAGAAGTAGTTTTCTCGCGTTTTCTATGTAGTAGACAATTGAATAAAAGATGTGGAAAAGACAGTACAGTGATATAAGTTGTTAGGTAATCCTATTTGTACCCACAAGTAAGTCGAAAATCTCCCATCTTCACGGAAAACTGACTTTCGCTGGAAAGAACGAGGTGGCGCATAGTTTAGCAGAATGGACTGACAATCGTGAAGAACGACTAGTCACAAATTTCGCTGTCAATAAAGAATTAAAAGCTTTCGAATTTGCCAGGATGTTAGACCCTAATCGCCTCCATTTCTTGCTTTGGTGTCATAGGGCATGACAGGAAGATGGCATTTTTCTACTCTTTTAACTTTCAGATTTATCTGATATTCAACAGACACTTGTTAAACTGTTTATCGCTTGGCACTTAGTAAAGCCAGCATTAAAAATTATATTGTCATCTCTAATTATGAATTGGTGGATATCAGTTTCTTTAGAGCTCTTGCGATTACAGCTCTTTAAAACACATAAGAATACTGCTTGGAGAAATAAAGCACATGGTTGTTTGGGGGGCTCACTGGGTTAATATTTCATCAATTAGGGTAAAAGCTATTTAATTGCTTTATTCCATCTGTGTTAGCGTATTGGACACAGACCTCTAGTGATGCTAAATATTGTTTAAAAGTATGTGATTTTAAATAAAACATGTCTCCCAGAAATATATAAGTCGTTGGCCCGAAAAACAAGTTGTAATAGTTCTATGTATCCACTATTGCAAAATATAGTATTAATAGAGTGATTCCAGCATTATTCTTCTACGACTGTTTTATAAACCTGTATGAGTAGCTCTAAACAGAGATACGTAGAATATACTTAATGTATATCGTGTTCTTGACCATTGGGGAAGAACTAATAATTGGTAACAGTAATCGATGAAAACCAATTAAGAAAAAAGTTGGGGAAATACACTCTTTTGCAGCATTTTCCTTACATTACAGGAAAACAGGTAGATAGTACTAGCTGCTAAAATACTGTCAATCATTTGAATGTACGCTGAATAATAAACATTTATAATAACGTAAGTCTGCAGGCTACGAGAAATAGACCGAAGCCAACCATAGAAAATAAATCGCTTCCTAAACCAAGACTGCCCTTATCTTACAATATAGAGTGAATTTAGCAACGGTAATGAAACAGATAAAATAATGTGATAATAGTGTTCAACAACCAACAAAAGCCCCACATATTCTCATATTGATTTCCCAGTATAATGTGGAATCACAAGACTCATTGAAGAAGTTATTCACATTAGAAGAAGAAGTTTGGTATTTAACGTCCCGTCGACAGCGTGGTCATTAGAGACGGTATTCACATTATTTAAAACTAGTGAAAGGTCATATTCACATTAATGGAAAATGACTTTAGAAGTAATCTTAACATTTTCAAGTAGGCAAAATTGAAAAAAAGGGTGGATAATATACAAAGTTGGGTAATTAATGACATTTTATCAATTAGAAATTAGTTTATTAGGAAAATGAAATAAATTTCAATCAATTAATTGGCCAAAGTAAATTCAGAACTGTCTGCTGAAAAACAGTTTATTGACAGATAATGCGGGTAAACTACTATGAGCAGTAAAGTGATCACATTATCATAGTCATGTTAGATACGAAGCTAACATCCTCAACAGTAGTAGAGGTTTATATGCCAGCTAGCTCTGCCGATGATAAGGAGATTGGAGAAATGTATGAGGAGTTAAAGGAAATTACTCAGACAGTTAAGAGAGCCAAAACGTGTGATGGGAGACTGGAATTCGGTAATAGGAAAAGGAAGAGAAGGAAAACTAGTAAGTGCACATTGACTGGGGAAAAGAAATGAAAGAGGAGATCGCCTGCCAAAAATTTGCACAGAACATAATTTAATCACAACAAACACCTGCTTTAAGAATCATGAAAGAAGGTTGAACATGCGGAAGAGGCCAGGAGACACTGGAAGTTACCAGATAGATTTTATAACGGTAAGAGGTTCCGGAACCAGGTTTTAAACTGTAAGGCATGTCCTGGGGTAGATATTGACTCTGACCATAACTTACTGGTTATGAACTATAAAGTCAAATTGAAAAAAAACTGCAGAAAGGTAGGAAAGTAAGGAGAAGGGACCTAGATAAATTGAAGGAACCTGAAGTTCTTGAGAGTTTCAGAGGGAACTTTAAGCAGCAATGACAGAAAAAGCGGAAAATGAAACGATAGAAAAGGAATGCATAGCTTTAAGTGATTAAATAGTGAATACAGCAGAGGACCAAATAGGTAGAAAGGCTAGACCGAGAAAACATCCATTGATCTCGCAGGAAATACTAATTTAATTTATGAAACGAAAAATATATAAAAACGATGTCAATGAAGTAGGCAAAATGCAGTACAGGTGACTAAGAAATTCGATTCACAAGAGTGCAAAATGGCTAAGCAGGAGTGGCTAGAATCCAAATGCAAGTCTGTAGAAGAATGTATAACTAGAGTAAATGAGGGGACAAGAAAAACAGCTCTATGGATTATGACGAACTAAGACGGAAAACATGTTCTCAGGAAAGAAGGGAAAGCTGGAAGGTGGAAAGAGTACATAGACGAGCTCTCGAAAGAAATAAACGGAGAGACAATGTTGTAGGAATGGAAGCTGAAGCAGATGAAGATGAAAAAGGAGATACTATGCTGAGAGATGAATATCACAGACCTCCAAAGACCTAGGTCTGAACAAGTCCATGGGAATAGATGACATTCCCTCAGAGCTACTGAAGTCTCTGGTAGAGTTAGCCATGACAAAACTACTTCAGCTGGTGGGTAAGATGCATGAAACAGGAAAAATATCTACCAACTTCAAGAAAAATATAATAATACAAATTCCAAATAAATCAGGCACAGATAGATGTGAAAATTACAGAACCATCAGTTTGATAAGTCATGGTTGCAAAATTTTAACACGAATTATTTACAGGTTAATGGAATAGCTGGTAGAAGCTGACCTCGGGGAAGATCAGTTCGGATTCAGGAGGAACGTAGGAACACGGGATGCAATACTCACTTTACGACTTATCTTAGAAGTTAGATTAAGGAAACGCAAACCTACATTTTTAGCTTTTGTAGATTTGGAGAAAGTTTTTGACAATGTTGACTAGAAACACTCTTTGAAATTTTGAAGTCGGCAGGGGTAAAATACAGTGAGAGAATTGTTCAAATGTTCAAATGTTCAAATGTTTGTACAGGTTATGGGACTTAACTACGGGGTCATCAATCCCTAAACTTACAAACTACTTATGAACTAGCTAATACTAAGGACGGCACAAATATCCTTGCCCGAGGGGGGATTCGAACCCCCGATCGCAGTGGCTGTGCAGACCGTGACTGGAGCGCCTCAGTCCCCTCGGCCACCGCGGCCGGCAAGAGAGTGAAGTGTTATTTACAACTTGTACAAAAGCCAGACCGCAATTATTAGAGTCGAAGGGCATGAATGGAAAGCATTGTTTGTGAAGGGAGTAAGACAGGGTTGCAGCCTTTCTCCAATGTTATTCAATTTGTACATCGAGCAAGCTGTAAACAACATCAAGGAAAAATTTGAAATACGAATTAATGTTCAGGGTAAAGAAATAAAAACATGGCATTTTGCTGATGACATTGTAATTCTGCCAGAGACAGAAAAGGAAGAGAAGTTGAAGAGCAGTTGAAAGGAATGGACAGTGTGTTGAAAGGTGCATAAAAGATGAACATTAACAAGAGCAAACCAAGGGTAATGGAGTGCAATGTAAGAAAATCACTCGATGCTGAAGGAATTAGATTAGGTAACTAAACAATAAAGGTGGTAGATGAGTTTTCTTACTTGGGTAGTGAAATAACATATGACGGTCGCAAGACTTTTCTTAGTTCTTGCCTTTCTACCTATTTCGTTTTCTGTTGCCGTTTGAATATTGACATGGGGGTATGAAAATTAAATTAAATTCCGTGTGCCACATGTAGACCTGTTAATTATAAATGTCAGTTCATTCAGGGATGCCACCTATACCTGTCGGGTATAGGAACTAGATACTCACCAGAATTCGCTGCATTGCAGACACACACACACACACACACACACACACACACACACATGCACACATAGATATACCAAATGACAATTTCTTACAGTAGTTCTTTCCACCTCTCAGTGTCGTGTGCCCATTCCCACTAAGACAATATACCTGCTTTACATGTCCTTGTGGCTGGATATTGACATCCAATGAAGATGACTTTTATATACCCCTCCTAATTATGATTAGCATAACCTTTTCATAATTATGTAAGTATGACAACTTCAAACATGTAATTCCCGGTAATGTTGAAGTTATTGAAAATACTTTTAAACAGTAAAACATATAAACGGTGGCAGCTCCCGCATACAGAAAAACAGTGAATCCTCACTCTGATTGCAATGCCAGGCTAATGTCACTGGTTAAACAATCAAGCACATGTTTGTAACCACAGCCTACCGTATCGTGGCTTGAGCGACCATCGGCTGCCCATACAGAAATAAAATATATTTTTGAAAACCCATCATAAGGCATAGTAACGCAACATTTCACTATTTCATCTTTCAAAGCTACCAATTCATATTCTACTGTTTTATTTGTCCTTATTCTGTAAATTGTTGCCTAAAGCTTCCTCTGAGACTCTCAAGAACTTCAGGTTCCTTTAACTTAGCCGGGTCCCTTCTCCTTATTTTCCTGTTTTTTATAGTTTCTTTCAGTTTCATTATACAGTTCGTAACCAATATTACATGTCCAGAGTCTATATCTGTACCAGGTTATGTCTTACAGATTAAAATCTGGTTCATAAATCTAATCTATGTCTTACCAGTATAAAATCTATCTGGTACCTTGCAGTCTCTCCTGGCCTCTTCCATGTATTATACCTTTTTAAATGTATCATGGATCGTTTGTTGTGATTAAATTTGATTGAAAAATTACCAGACGGCTTCCTCTTTCATTCCTTATTTCCAGTCCATATTAACCTACTATTTTCCTTACCGTCCTTTTCCAACTACCAAATGCCGGTCCACAATCACAATAAAGTTTTCCTTTCCATTAATTGTCTCAATAATTTAACTCCTATTACGATTCCTCGATCCCCTCACCATCAGCAGAGATAGTTAGTATATACGTTCTACTACTATGGTCGGTATTGGCTTCGTAGCTATCTTGACTACGATAATACGACCACTGCAGTGCTCGTAGTATCTTACCCGTATTCCTATTCTCTGATTAATTGTTAGACATACTCCTGTAATACCCGCAACTGATCTTGTAATTATAATCCTATACTCACTTGCCCAGATATCCTGTTCTTCTTTCCACCAAACGTAACTAACCCCCGCTATATCTAACTTCAGCCCATCAATTTCGCTTTTTAAATTTTCTAATCTCCCTACCCGATTAAGGGATCTAACGTTCCACACTCCCATACGTAGATGCCAGTGTTGTCTTTCGTGATGACCACATCCTTTTGATTAGTCACCACCCGGAGATCAGAATGGGGGACATTTTATCTCCAAGATATTTTATCCAAGATGCCATGATCGTATCACACTTTATAGCTGTAAGTCATCAGGAGAAGTAACGGTTGTAGTTTCCCATTGCTTTCACGCGTTGGTAGTAAATGTGTGGCAAAGCCACATTAGTTGATGTTGCAAGGTCAGCTCAGTCAGTTATCCAGGCTGTTGCCCCTGGAACTACTGAAAAGGCTGCTGCCCCTCTCAGAAGCATGACATTTCTCTTCCCTCTCCACATATACTCTTCCGCTGTCATTGCACCTATGGTACGGCTATATGTATCGTGAGGCATGCAAACCCCACCTCGGTAATTCCTGTGCTTCGTGGAGATGGTATATTTGATTATGTGAGTGAAATGATACATGTTGTCACATTTTTGATGATACACTGTTGCGCCTCTAATACGTTTGGCACACAAATTTTGTTTCTGTATTTGCTACTTTGTTTCTAGCTCAGGTCAAGCAGTAGGGGGCAATTTGGCAGTGAGGTAAACAAGTCAGCCATTGAGCAGGTTTGACACATTAAACGTCAAAACATTCAAACTGCAAGGGGTTACATGCACGTGAGTGGCCGGCCTGGAAGCAGCTGCGTGGTGTATAATGTATTAACATGAATTTCACAGTGCATGATGTTCCCGAAAAGGACGACAACGCACTTACGAAACTATCTGCGAAGTAGAGTGCGGGCGTGAGCTGAAACAGATTACAGATGGAGTAATGCTATAAGACGTATACCCACCCTTTCCACTAGACTACCACTCAGGCATAACAGTAAGAGGCAATTCTGGAGACTTAATTCATTTAATCTTGCTGCATTATTCCTTTTTCCTAAATCAGAGGGCACAATGAACTCGTAAACTGCAAAGGAATAACAGCGACGACTCAGTGATGGCGATCTGTCAGCAGCCTGTCTAATGATCAACCTGCTAAGTTCCATCATGGCACACAGCTTCTATGGTGTGGTGGCAGCACTTCATACTTCACCAATGGGTGACGCTGTTGTGCAGCTAGCATCGGGCCTCTGAAGGACTCACAGCACAGTAGATGCCCAGACGACTTTATACTCGAACCTGGTAGATCACTGTTGGTTAACCAGGCCTGCTTCCGCCCACGTAACAAGCATCTCGTGTCTGAAACCGAATGTGCTGTATAGAAACCACGAGAAATTTGGGGCAGATCAGACAGCTGACAGATAGTAGCTAGTCCATCATCGGGGCGTGAGCGGACGCCAGGGTCCAGCACCTGACAGTGGCAACCTGAAGAGGTATATGTTGTGCGCCAACCCTGAGCCCATTGCTTGTCCTACTGTGGTAGCTCACATGTTGGAGATCATGAAGTACTCTTTTTATTGCACTTCGTGATCTAAATAATAGTAATGCCAAAGAGACCATTGTTTAAATATGTGCCATTACTGTATTAGTGTCCCTCACTCATTCTGATACACTGTAATCCGAAACATGTGAGGCTGTAACAATAATGAACTATTTAACAAACTTTGGCCTTGATATCATCTGATATGACTGATGATATAGGTTTTCAACATTTATTTCGGACCATTCAGCATGATGTAAACGTTTTGCTGAACTTGCAATATAAAAAACGGATATTGATCACAAATTAGTCAACGTTAAATTATATTAATATATTTCATTTCTATATCACTATCATCAAATCTCTAAGGAGAATATAGGGTAATATTACATGGCAATATTGTCGTTCTTTTATTACACGAAATATTTTCTTTGTTGTACATAATTACTATCTATTACAGTGAATAACAATCATAGTCAGTGATAAAAGAAAATTTATTGCTTTGTACCTCATAATTGATGAAATCCATGTGCTTTGACGACGAATTCGATACAATATATGTGACATCTGATAGTCGCACTATATAAACAGGAGAGTCATCTAACTAGAATATCCTTGAAGATCGAATTGGAAATAATAACGTAGGAATTTTAGGCCATTGAAATGTTACTAAGGAATACGGCATCAGTGATCTTCAGTTACTAGTTGCTTTCTACAATGACTGAGGTTTATAGTTTGATATGGTAATAAAAGGAATACCCAAAGTTGACATGTGGAAAGGAGCAGGTGCACCGTTTCCACAAAGCCTTGTCCACTCCAAATCTCAATAATGGAGTAGACATGAGTATGTTCCGCACTAAGATTGAAAATACAAGTCTATAAATTTTTGTGGTGTGCAGTAGACAGGTTTTAGTAGCAATGACAAACAAAGTGTCGTTATTACCACAACTTCTGCAACATGATTATAAAAACAGCAAGTCAGCATTAATAATACAGGTAGTGTTATGTTGTAATATTCCCTTATGATAAAATAAAAATGTATTTTTAATTGTTATAATATATTCTATAAACAATTTTTTAAGATTACTGGCAATGTTTGTATGAATGTAAGATAGTATTATTTTCAGTCTAAATATCTTGTGAATGGATACAGGAAATAATGATTTACCTAAACTAAACAGAAACTTACAAGTTAGTAAATTTTGAACAGTTTTTATGGGATATGATATGTTATAGAATTACAGTATATTCTCCCATCATAACTGTCGTTAAATGTTGCATAATAGTTGAATCGTAAATCTAAGTAGGCAATATTACAAACAAAAATTTCCCTTAAAATAGATCCAGAACTGAATCACTTGCCAAATAAATCTGAATGAGTGTCACTGGCCTCCCACTATTTGTATAGACAGGCCAGAAGCAAACACACAATTCATCCCTGTCACATATATATCTCTCCCATCCCCGCCTTCCCCCCTTCCCACACACACACACACACACACACACACACACACACACACACACACACACACACACACACACACACACAGCTCTTTCTTTGCCACGCACAAATATTAGGTGGGAAATGAATAAATTATCAGTTACAACAACAAAGTCAAATGTTTCTGATGCAGTATTTTCCATTTTCACATCGAAGACTCGTAGACAAAACACGGACATTATGCAAAGGTAGCACAAACACAGACTGTACTGACTCCCAACGTGCTATAGTCACCCAATAGTAGACAACACCATCGAGAAGAGAAACATGCGGATGCGTCTAGTTTCCCAATGTAACTTTGCAATGAGGTAAAGGAAGAAAGGAATACAGCCTACCTCAATGAACGGACAACACATGTAAAACAGCATCAACTTAAATTTGCAGTTACAATACAACCAAAACATCGTTAGTCCTACGTTAGCCCAGATAGTGCTGAAGTTCTTCCAGAAGGACGAGAACAACAACTTACTTTCTCATTCTTACATTTAGGAATTTGTGCACAGTGTCGTATATGATTTCTTTGAGAAGCCTGCTCCCATTTCAGATCAATTGTAGCTTATATTGTTGACTTCAAAATGTTTAGAAACGGCTTAGAAAAATGTGCAGATGTTTGTTAAGCTTATGGCACTTTACTTCCCGGACGGGAAACGGCCTGGGGCATCGGAGTAGCGGCTTTGAAGTTGAGGGTTACACAGAAGATATTGAAGAATTCCTCGTAGTTTGGTTTGTATTTCTTGAAAATTCTTTAATGTTTGTGACTTTTATATGTATACATTTAATTTTAAATGATATTTAAATAATAATGATCCACCAGATTAAAATACTAAAACATTCATTTTGACGTCCTCCCTGAATGAAAGGCAGTGTGGAAAAACTAATGGCGTGTTTCTGAAAAACACTTATAACGATCTTGTGCAATCGTATGATGGTAATTAATGGCTTCTGGAAAAAAAATTCAACCAAAACTAATTCCGCTCTATCTGTGTTAAAAAGCACCAGAAATGTTACAACCTGAACTACGAAAGAGGCTAAATCTTCTGAAATGTTATCATCTATGTATTTCAGGCCACTCAAGATGCCATACAAATACAGACGATTCACGTGTTTAAAAAGAATTTTATTTCATTTGCATAGAGGGTTCTTCTAAATAAATATATACACATAAATATGAGAAACAACTGAGGGAAAAGGGGAGAAACTACTAACACTGCTGCACTGTTTAAGTTTTTACACTCGCGAGGACGCCTGCTCATGATAGCTGAATTCGTCAAAATTTATGGTATATGTAGTGAGGTAGTATGGTGCATGTGGTGAAGTGTGAAAGTGCACCAAGTGAGAACTCCAGATGGCTAAACGTTTAGGACATAAAAAGACTTTTGATACGGATTTATTAGCGTATGCACCTTATTAGCTGCCTCTGAGAGAGTGTGTTCAAAAAGCGGTGTTCGGCTCAGCGGTAAAAATCTGATTTTCATTGAAACATTCGCTGGTTCGATTCCGCCCGGCGGCAAATATCTTTCTGCTCCTTGGCAATGCGTATACTACTGACTTCACAAGTAACAGCAGTATCATATATGTTATTTTGTATTTATACTAGCACAACATCAGCATCGGACACCATTATTTAAAACAAGCATATTATCTTGCAAACTTGGCGTTGTGGGAGTTGTGAACGGTCCATAAGGTGCAAACACGAATAACACATTAAACATACCATGTAACTGTAAAAGGGTGGCATTCATAACGTGCGCAAGATGCGGTCAGAATTATTGCTTCCCCTGTTTCTTCGATGAATATCATGCCGATACATGTAATTGTTCAATTGGAAAAGAATGAAAGTATCGATTGACATGCACGACGTCACCAAGTACACGTTAACTACAGTCCCATTACAAATGTTTGTAGTCCCGAATTTCATCTAATGGCCTTTCTTTTCTTGCTTACATTAATGAATAAAATAACGTATATTTTGCGGTTAATTCTGACGTCAGTCTACATCTGCATCAATGCTCTGCAAACCACTGTGAATTGAATGGCAGAGGGTATGTCCCACTGTACCAGTTATTAGGGTTTAATGACATTCCATTCACGTATTGAGCGTGGGAAGAATGATTGTTTAAATGCCTTCACGCGTGCTGTAATTAATCTAATCTTGTCCTCACGATCTTTACGGGAAGAATATGTAGATATACGCATTGCCAAGGAGCAGAAAAAATCTGCCGTCGGGTGGAGCTGAACCCGCTACCTTGTCAATGCGAATCCGATCTTTTACTGCTGAGCCAAACATCGCTTCCTAAACACGCCGTCACAGGGACAGTTGATAAGTTGCTTATGGTGACAGATCCGTATGAAACATCCTTTTATTTCCTAAACGCTTGGTCATCTGGAGTTCCCACTTGGGGCACTTTGGTGTCTGACCACGCCCTACAAAAAATGTTCAAATGTTTGTATAGTCTATGGGACTTAACTACGGGGTCATCAGTCCCTAAACTTACAAACTACTTATGAACTAACTAAGGACGGCACAAATATCCCTGCCCGAGGGGGGATTCGAACCCCCGACCGTTGCGGCCGTGCAAACCGTGACTGGAGCGCCTTAGTCTCCTCGGCCACCGCGGCCGGCCACGCTCTACATATACCATAAATTTGGACGAATTCGGCGCTGACGAGTAGGCGTCTTCTACTTGTCAGTGTAGACATTATGTATAACGTGAAGAGTTATAATGTTAACAGAGCATCAGAGGGTTGCTATTGTTTCTGTATGATAAGCAAACTGTAGAATATAATCAAGTAAAGGAAAAATGATTCACGTTACTTAGATTGCTTGTCGTTAAATGAAAATCACGAATTCATGTTTCAACCAGGTTGTGTGGAAGCAGACGTTTCATAATATGTTACCGCCCTAAGTTAGCGTAGGAGTAGGATTTCACACCGCTCGAATGCCAGCACAGCTACGAGCGTAGGTCCTGTCAAGCTCTGCGCCTTAGTAGGCACAAAGGGGGCGAGGCCGACACCTTAGAGAGATGCATATTAATCCCTCGATGATGCTGCTCAACTTCGTCAAAGTTAAGCGCTCGAAACTAAAGGTCGCATTCGCGCAAGGGGCTCGTTAAAACTTGAGCGCGGCGATAGCGCGGGGATCCGCCATTCAGCGTCGGCAGGTTGAGGGGATCAAGCACACGGCTCTCGTCGCCGCCATTAGCAGCTTAGGCCGACGGGCGCCTTCAAGCGGAGCCGCGGGTCTCAGTTTCCTTTTGCCGATATTGTGCCGAAAATTGCTTCACTTTCAAACTGCGTCCTACCCGAAACAAACAAAGTTACTCCAGAAGTTCAAGAGCTTTATACACCGGAAAAACCTGAAATTAAACTTTACGATACAGGTTAGTATCAAAGAGATATTAATTTAGCCAGTGCGCCTACACATACTACTAACAGCGTATATGACGTAAATCGGAAATAATGTTTGGTGTTGAACGGCGCATGAGAGGATACAAACAGTAAATGATTTTCAACATTTTTATTGTTTTACAGTATTTCTGTAATTTGATCCTCATGCTAAAAGAATACATGGCTTACATGAGTCAACGCAACAATCATCTTATTGTTTCTGCGACCAAAACGGATTCTATGTGTGTGGAGAGGCCATACATACATGTCATCCCTGAAGCGGGACAGGAATCAATTGTTGTGTGGCCAATATTCGGGATGTTTGACTGAGTTAGTCTGATAACATCGGATAACATGGACTGGCTGGAATCCATAAAAAACTTCTGTTGTTACTTTTATCACGAGCATGTAGGTCTACCGTATTTAGCTTCCTCCTTGCTAAAATGTTTTGGAGGATGACATGGTAGGAACACCTCGAGACTGATTGAGAGACCTTTTGAGCGGTTTAGTCAAAAAACTGAGCACAACTAGAAAAAGCTTGCGAAACACACCGGCTGCAATCATTAGACGAATGGAGGAAGGGGTGGGGGGTATGGCAGAAGGTTAGGTAATTTCTGTAAGAAGTCACGAGGCAGCAGTACTCTTCCAGCCCGGGGGATGGACGCTAGGTACGGGCTGGGTTGTGCTAGAAAAGCCGGTGGAAATGCTTAACAAGCAAATAAATGGGTAAAATAATAAAATACAGGCGCATGGTGGTGACTAAAAGGCCTGAAGAGGAACTAATCAACCAGGAAGTTTACAAACACTTTAACTTTAATATATAAGATGTATAAGAGCCTCCAGTAGATGTAGGTGTAATTAAGGAGCAACAGAATTTCATTAGGAAACCAAAGGTTTCAAAAAAAGTAGAAAGTAGGAGGAAAGTTCTGTTACTAGGTAGCAGCCACGGAAGAGGTGTGGGCCAAATTGTGCAGAAAAAATTAGGTGACAGGTACCAGGTCACAAACTTTTTCAAGCTCAGTGCAAATCTTAGCCAGGTGGTAGAGGATTTAGATTCATTGTGCAAAGGGTTTACTAAGGAAGATCATGTTGTGATAGTGGGTGATGCGGGAAACAGTATAGATAGGGATCAGGGCTACAGTATTGAGTGTTACCTGGTGAAAATAGCATCTGCAACAAACCATACGAATGTTCGGATGGTGCCTGCCTTCATGCGGTACAATCAGCCTCGGTTGAACAGCTCTGTAAGGAGAGTCAACATGGAGTTAGATCAGCTGCGTAGGGCGGCCACTCTGTCGGACATTGGTTTGGTCCCTGTTGATGCTATTGATAGGTGGGACTTTACTAGGCATGGCCTGCACCTCAATAGGACAGGGAAGGGAAAACTGGCTGGGTTGATAGGAAAATCTATCAGGGGGGACACTGCAACTCTTGGGAGTACCTCTTTTTTTAGGATACGTTCAGTGTCCAATGAGAAGCCCAGACAAGTAGGTAATAAAGCTGTTAAAATATCACAAGATTCTAACAATAGTAAATTAAAAAATAATGTTTGTATTTTTCATCAAAATATTGGGGGTTTAAAGAATAAAGTAGATGAGCTCCTGATTTGTTTAGAAACTATAGAAGCTGACAATGTAATAGATGTACTTTGCCTGTCTGAGCATCACATTGTCACTGATATGAATCAAGTAAATATTAGTGAGTATAAACTAGCAGCACAAATAAGTAGAGAGAAGAAGGTGTGGGGAGGAGTTGCCAAACATGTCAAAAGTCGTCACAGTGTAAAAAATTTAGAAACAAAAAATTTTGTATAGAGCAACATACAGAATCATGTGCCTGTGAGCTTAAACTGAAGGGTGGTTCTTTTATAATTGTTACAGTGTATAGGTCTCCCTCAGGAAACTTTCATTTATTCCTGAAATACATGGATGCCGTGTTGTGCTATCTATCAGATAGGGGGAAACAAATTATTGTATGTGGGGATTTCAATGTTGATTCACTGCAAAAGTGTAATAAGAAGAATGACCTGGAAGTCTTACTCGATTCTTTCAATGTGACATCTGTTATTGATTTTCCTACTCAGGTAGTAAAAAACAGCAGCACATTGATAGACAATTTTTTTATAGACCAAGATAGGTTTAACAACATTAGTCCATGTCCTGTTGAGAATGGTCTTTCTGATCATGGTCCACAGCTAGTTACATTATATGATATAGCTCCTTTCAGTGATTTGAATCAGTCCTCCAAAGTTGTTCGTACAATTAATGATTAGACAATTAGAAATTTTACGGAAAGTCTTCAGCAGTTAGATTGGGATGAAGTGTACAAGGAACCCGATGCTAATTTAAAACACAACTTATTTCATGATACTTTTGTAAGGGTATTTGATAACTGTTTCCCCAAGATATTAGTCAAATTTAATTGTAAGGAACCAAGCAAAAAACCATGGCTCACCAAAGGTATAAAAATATCTTGTAACCGGAAAAGGGAACTGTATCTGCCAGCAAGAAAGAGTAATGACCCATAAATATTCAACTATTTTAAAAACTACTGTTCTGTGTTAAGGAAAGTTATTAAAAAATCCAAAAGCATGTGCATAATAACTGAGATTAGTACATCCAAGAATAAAATTAAAACAATATGGAATATTGTAACAAGGGAGACAGTGCAACCAAGAACACAGGAAGACAGCATTACAATCAAAGTGAATGAAAAAGTATAAACAAAAAGTCAGAAGTTGAAAACACTTTTAACAATTATTTTTTAAATGTTGTGGAGAATATAGGATCCCAATGTTCATTACAAGAAGCTAGGTAGTTAATGGAACAGGGCGTACCTGGACAGTTTGATACAATGGAAATCCCACCCAGCTCTCAATCTAAAATTAATAAACTCTCTCAAGAGTAAAAGCTCTCATGGCATTGATGGCATATCCAGCAGGGTATTAAAAGCTTGTTCCCAAGAAATATGTAGGATTCTTAGCCACATTTGTAATAGCTCACTGGAGCTGGGTATTTTCCCTGATAGACTGAAATATGCTATTGTCAAACCACTTCATATAAAAGGTGATACATTGGATGTCAACATCTACCGCCCAATCTCACTACTGACCGCTCTATCAAAAATTCGTGAAAAAGTTATGTATTCCAGAGTAGCTTCATATATTAATAAAAATAAAGTTCTAACAAAATGTCAGTTTGGTTTCCAGAAACGCTTTTCAACAGAAAATGCAATACATATTTTCACTAATGAAATATTAAATGCTCTGGATAACCGTAAATCACCCGTTGTGATTTTTTGTGATCTTTCAAAGGCCTTTGATTGTGTTAACCATGCAATTCTTCTAGATAAGCTTAAGTATTGTGGTATGAGTGGGAAAGTGCACAAATGGTTTAAATCATACCTAACTGGAAGAGTCCAGAAAGTTGATATAAGTAATTCACATAATATACAAAAAACAGCTGAGTCCTCAAACTGAGGAACTATCAAGCATGGGGTGCCACAGGGTTCGGTACAGGGACCTTTGCTGTTCTTAATATATATTAATGATTTGCCTTTCTATATTCATAAAGATACCAAGATAGTTCTCTTTGCTGATGATACAAGTATCGCTATCAAACCCGAATCACATGAATTAACTGATGAAATTGTCAATGAAGTATTTCACAGAATTATTAGGTGGTTCTCTGTAAATTGACTCTCTTTAAATTTTGAAAAATCACAGTGTATTCAGTTTCACACAATAAATGGCATCACACCATTAATTAATATTGACTTCAACCAGAAATCTATAGCTAAGGTAGAATATTCAAAATTTCTAAGTTTGTGCATTGATGAGGGGTTGAATTGGAAGAAACACATTGAAGATCTGCTGAAACGTTTGAGCTCAGCTACTTATGCTATTAGGGTGATTGCAAACTTTGGTGATGTACAACTCAGTAAACTAGCATACTATGCCTATTTTCATTCTCTGCTTTCTTATGACATCATATTCTGGGGTAATTCACATTTAGTAAGAAAGTATTCATTGCCCAAAGGCGGGTCATCAGAATAATTGCTGGAGCCCACCCAAGATCATCCTGCAGACATTTATTTAAGGATCTAGGAATCTTCACAGTAGCTTCACAATACATATATTCACTTATGAAATTTGTTATTAACAATCCAACTGAATCCAAATGTAACAACAGTGTGCATAGCTACAACACTAGGAGAAAGGGTGACCTACACTATTCAAGGTTAAATTTAGCTCTGTCACAGAAAGGGGTTAATTATTCTGCCACAAAAGTCTTTGGTCATTTACCAAGTAGTATCAAAATTCTGACAGATAGCCAACTAGCATTTAAAAATAAATTAAGAGAATTTCTGAATGGCAATTCCTTCTACACATTAGATAAAATTTTAGATAAAAGTTAGTACTTTAGGGGAAAAAAATAATAAAAAAAAAAAAATTAAAAAATAAAATAAAAACATATAAAATAAAATATTCAAAAATTGAGTGTCATGTAATATTATGTATTGACGCATTTCATTTAACTGACACGTTCCACGTCATTACGAAGTGTCGTATTCATGATCTATGGAACAAGTATTAATCTAATCTAATCTAAGTAGTGGTGTTTGAGTACTAAAAAATTACAACAAAAGTAATGAAGGCAAACTGATATAAAGATACATGAATAGAAGGTCATACTGAGGGAATATAAAAGCTTCACATTACATGGATGCAAAAAGGAACAAGGTGAAAATTGTTAACTAATATAATTTACGTGTATAAAATGCAAAAAATAGGATAAAAACAGATATTCCCCATAAAAAGGATAATGTAAAACAATGCTAACACAGAAGCAGAAATTGCATAGTACACCGTACAGGACGATATTATCTTTTGACTGAAATAGAAGGTACGGGGTAACATCTAGTTAAGGGGTTAGGCAAGAACGCAATCGAAATCGTAAAACTAGTTGCACCGAATACAAAATACAGAAATCCCGTGACGAATAGATGTGAAGTCTTTAGGCAGTTTTGAAAAGTAATGTTATTTAAATAGTGTTCAAATGGTTGTGAAGCTGAAGGGGGGGGGGAATTAGACCCTAAACGTACAAACTACTTTATACTACCTTATACTAATGACGACACAAACAGCCATGCCTGACGGGGGATTCGAACCCCCGGCGGGGAACGGCCTCGCGCTTTGCAGCATAGCCCCTCAATGCACTCGGCCGCTCCACCGCGGCTTTAAATAGTGTATGATTTCCAATTCTGCAAGGAATTTGGTAATGTGAGATATAGGGTGACGATGAAGGATACTCAGTTTCGTATTTCCGTCACAAAGTGCCCATTTAATTTGGTGGTTAGATAAAGTGGACTTGGAGTTATTAACGGCTACATCTTCCTCGATGTACGCCCTTTCTAACTGAAGTAGAAGTGCAGATAATCACTAGATTCATTTTGTTACTGATCTTATAGTTAAGTATTCACCGTATTCTAAATCTCTTTGATACTCGAAAGACACGTACCACCCCAGCGGATTTCAGCCTCAAGCCGACTTGGTCTGAAATTATAGCTAAATATGGTGTTTTTTGACCGAATTGCTATGATTATTTTTGTTAGTATGTTAAGATAATCCCATAACCTTTATTACGATATGTCTTATGGCACATATTGTGGAAACAGTGTCTATAATCTAAATCGGTTACACATTAAGACCGCGATGTACTTGAGAATCTACTTATTATTCTTACGATCACAAATACGCTCAATTTAACAATGTGATTTATAAGCAGACTGCAGTACTGGCCATAGGATGTCTTTCTTTTAAAAATTTGCAAAACAGTTAATTGAATCATTCTTTATATTTTACCACGTATATGATGTTTCAAAAGTTCAAATTGCAACTCTATGCCTTGTAGCTTCAACGTAATGACAGCCTTTAACATTTTCTTTCATGGACGATTATCATTTTATATTACTATTGTCGTAAAATGCAAGTCTCAACCACCAGCTAGTAAATATTAAGATATCATTTTTTTGCATTGTCGTTATGGTCAGTTATTATACGCGCATTTTATTTATCACCAAGTGGCTCTATATTCTCTTCATGAACCGTCGCTTGTTTATATGTAGCGTCCATCACCTCACACTAGCAATGTGATGAAGCCTTTCGCCTTATGCTGTAAGTTACTTAACATGTTTGCGTCGTCTTTGAGTTGCCATTCGTTTCTTTCGGGTAGCTGGGATGTTTAGTTAACTTCCTCTGAAAGAGGTTTGTTTGTTTATTATAAAATGTTTGAAGAGTTGACCATATAATTTCACATACACGTTTTCCATACAAACTGCACGTAATTACTTAGGTATCATAATCGCATATTTCGTTTTATTTTTGCAGTTACATTTGTACACCATCTGATACGATTTGAAGTGCTCGACACCGCTTGTGAGTGATGCAGTAAAAATTTTAGCAATCTAAGCGGATACTTAATTCCTTTAATAATGAATAAGTAATTAATTTCTAGTGTAGTTTACGACAAGGAGACAATGCTAATCATTACCATAACCAAGATAGAAAAAACCTGTGGCGACTACATTAACATATATCCATATGCCAAAATATATCTTCTGAAGAGAGACCATAATTTTATTGTGAATTCGGACTGTTATTCGACAGTAGGAAAACAGAGAAAACTTACAATTGTAGAATGATTTGTATTGGGAAACGGAATGGATCGGAAGGCTACGTGAAATAATATTTCATGGAACATTATTTAATTTAAGTTTAATTTGGTTTAAATACCTTTGAGGAAGAAAGAATGTATAAAGCAGATCCGGATGAGTGAAGTGTAAGTTTGATTATACAGCAGCAAGAAAGTGATTTTAGAACTTGATTTCAATTTTATTTCCAGGACTCGTGTAAATTTATTGTTCTGGACTGTATATAACAACAGAAGATGATGATGTTATAGGAAGCGACTGTGCATATCTTGATTCAACCATAGGATTGATGAAATCGAGAGGGTAAGAACGTTGGATGGAATACGACGAGGGATGTTCACATGGAAAGGTACGAAACGTATTAGAAACAAACCGGATGAAATCTGAATAATCCGCTTTGGATAATGTAGCGACATCTAGTGACGCGATGCATGGGTCGTCATATCCCCCAAGAAAATTAAAGTCTGTGGCCTCTGAAGGCAAGTTGATGCTGTCCGTTTTCTTCGACGTTTGAGGTCCTATACTCATCGAATTCCTCGAGTACGAAAAACCCATTAACAGCTACATGTACTATGAGACAGTCCGTAGACTACGCAACACCATCAAGAGCAAACCGCATGGGCTTCTCACGGGCCCACACGTCTACAACGTCACACAAAGTGGGAGCAGTTTGAGAATCCACCCTGCACCATGACAATCTCACCTGTAACTTCCATCTGTTTGGTCCGCTGAAACAACATATCTAATAGAAGCGCTTCAACTCGAACGAAGAGCTGAATGACAAACAAAAGGAGTGACTCTTCTCACAGCCACAGGAATTTTGAGTACAGGGTATCCTTCGGCTCTTAAACAGTGGGGTGGTTGTGCTCAGGTCTATGGTGATTAGTTTTGAATAAAGACTTCATCTACATATCTACATCTACGTCTACATCTACATGGGATACTCTGCAAATCACATTTAAGTGCCTGGCAGACGTATAGTGTCGTTTCCTAACTTTTCGTTTGAAGAGTCCTCGTAGTTAACGTAGCAGAGTGAACGTTCCTTTGATATGAGAGGAGCTACTGAACCTAATTCATAAAATGAGATTGTATAAGAAAGTATCAAATAAAACAGTTAAAGTAGATAATCCCGTTTAAACATTGGGTTGGCAGAAACTGCAAAAATTCTTGCCAGAAGTCTAAAGGAAAGACACAAATCTGTAGAAGCATGTATAATTAGGGAAAAGGTAGCTACCACCTTAAGGAATATTAAAGAGGCGTCTGGACAAAAGAGAAGTGTGGTATTCGACTTGACAGTGTACAAAATAGATAGCGGTTCCTGTGGCGGTTGATTAAATTCCGTCGTTTCCTTGATGTCCTAATACCGCAGGCATACCATACGGTGGCACTGAAGATTATTATCTAAACACTTGTAGATTAATAACAAATGCATTAATCTACGGACAATAACTGTAATTCTGAGGAGAATGAAAATTCAGAAGATCAGTACAAATATAGTATCAATTACTTGATAATAGCTTTCTTGACGTGAGAAGTGATATTAATAATTTTACCCGGTTCTGAATTATCAGTACGCTGACGTACTATCAGCGTCTTTTAACACATTAACAGTTAGTCCGCAGAGACTTCTGCAATTCTTCAGCGGTAGAATCAAGTTTGTTAGTACAATAAATGCACATTTATTACAAAATAAGTGAGAAAAACTTGTTCATTGAATTTATGTAACTCTTCTGATGGAGAAAAAGTTATTAATACATGATGTAGCCTGAAACAGTGAGATAAATGCTGCTATGTTGCATTCTCCACACAATCATATGGTCGCCATTCTCACTCGTTTGTCAGTACTGCGTGCACTCTTCTCATTATAGACAGTGCTGCATACTGATGCATACTTCTCTTTTTTTGTCGATGGGGAAATGACTCGCTGCTAGCGACATAGGCCAGAGTTTCTTGCCCATAATGTAAGAATTTACCACAATTATCGTAAATAAATGAAAAAATGTATTTTTCCACCACTTCATCGTAGTCGTTGAAAATAATAGTAGGCCACCAGCTGATCTCCTTTGTCAGCAACAGTTTTATTCTTATTATAATGAATAATACGATCAGGTTCCAGTTTTTCTTCCATTTCGGTCTTCGACTTTGCCTTGACGTTACTAGTGCTGCGTTTGGTAGAAAGGGCAAACACGTCCGTTGTGTCTTCCAAGTGAAGTGCAAGCAAGGATTTTTTTCTCCTGTCATTTCTTGGTGAAACATTTCAAATTAAGTAATTGAACACTTGTTATTGCCTTGTTTCACAAAACTTTATTTTTACGACCTAGGTACTTTACTGATTATAAAGTTGTTACACCAGTGAAGGCAAACCATTACGTTACTACAGGTCTCTGTTTATCGATTTTAACATTGGAAGGAAATAATTTTTCCTTGAAATTTAGGAGCTATTGTACTTACATTACCTTATTAGAATAACCTTAATTATCTACTGTACTAACATTGTATTTAATGACTTTATCTATTACTGAAATTACTAATCATTATTGTACCTCGAAAACATTTAACAGTTTATTGTCCAAGACCTTGCTTCTTGCCGATGGCCGCCTCAGGTTAGTAATATTGTTACTACCTACTATGTTTAAGTTTCTCATAGTCTAAAAGAGGTGAATAATTGAATTCTGTCTGTTCATTCAGGATCAAATTTGGGGCTGTGCGCATCTGTTTTTTAATTTCCAAAATTTCCAGTAGGGTCAGTTATGCACCTTTACCTTCTACATCTATGGCGTATTTGTGCTCTTTCTCTAAGCAGTGTTGGGCAAAGGCAGAATCTGGATTTCCTAACTCCAGCTCCTGTAGTGTTCCCTATGCCTATTACAAATTGATTAACCTGTCTGTCCTATGTAACAGGTCTGGCACTCTTTAAAACTGATTTTATATATACCACTGTTCATAATGGCTGGCTGTTTGTCCTTTGAATTGAACAGACTTTTACCTAAGGCATGTGGGACATAGAAAAATACTGAAAATTCCTTTCCTTTCAAAATGTTACAAAGCCCATTGGAAATTTTACCTATGAAAGGCAACCTACACCATTTTATTTTTGATTTTTCAGTGGATCTTACTGGGTAGAGTAGGGATATTGCTTGTTTCTATTTTTTCTTATCAAGAATTTTGTCAATTATGGAGGAATGCACGGCATTATTTGTTGCTAAGGTTTTTATTGTGTCTAGGTTTGGCCATGGTCTTCTTGGGTCATGGGAATGGACGGGAGTCGGTTTACTATATGGTGGAATGCTGCATGTTTGTACTCTGTTGGGTGCTGAGAGGAATCCGAGATTAAGGTGTCATTAAAGGTGTCTTTCCTGAAGATCTTAAATTTACGGCTTCTATTTTCTATTAGAATACTGACGTCAAGAAAATTAATTGTGGGACCTCCAAACTGCATGCAAACCTTAATGGCTGAATGCCACCGGTTCATATTTCCAAGAATCTCTGAAGTTATCTGGTGGAACCTTTCCACAGGTAAAGGATATCATCAAAATATCTATACCAGTATAGTGCAAGTTGTGCGAGTGGTTCAGTTTTAAGAAATTCTGTCTCCCACTTATCCATCAACATTTCTACCAGCAAAGGGGACAATGGAGAGCCTATTGCCAAGCCATTAGCTTGTTTGTAATAGTTCCCTTGAAAGAGGAAATAATTTTGATTGAGACAACAATCTAATGTGTTGGTTATGCTGAGGTGCTCCTCATGAGTAATATTTTATACGAACAATGAATATGACAACACATTTATACAGTCTTTCACAGGAATGCTCGTGAATTGGTTCTGTACATGAAAGAAAACTAATTTTGCATTTGTTGGAATCTGAACATCTTTTATCCTATTTAGTAAGTCTAAACTGTTCTTAATACTATGGTGTCCTTTGATTTTGAGTTTTTGCTTGATGGTGGTGTTGATTCTTCTGGCACTGCACTGGTGCTTGTATAGCTGGCACCACTGAATGGATCGGCAATTCTGGTTTGTGGAGTTTGGATAAGCCATATTGTTGTGGAGCTGTTGGGTTCAGTTGTAGAATCCATTTACAGTCATATTCTGTGAAAATATTGGTGTATTTCTTAACTTCGCTTCCACGATGTATTTACCTGTTGGATCTTTCTGAAATTTTACTAGCGGAACTGACCGGAAAAAAACTTCCATTCTCTTTGTGTAATCTGTTTTGTTTAACAGCACAAGTGTCCCTTAATCTGATTTAGTGATGATCACATTGTTGTTTTGAGTCCTAGTTAACAGCTTGTTTATATCCCACAACTCACTATTGTTCCTACATGTTGTTTGTTGTTGTGCTTGTGCCTATTTAATTTCTTCTGCTCACATTACTTTCGTGACTAGATCTTTCTGTAGCGCTAATTCCAGATCTACTCTAAGATGGTCTAACACTTGGGGCCTTGGAATCGTGTTTGGTGAGTATTTATACCCTTTTGATAGTAATTTTTCTTCTTTAACTGACAGGGTTAATTCTGATAAGTTTATGGTTCTTACAACAAATTGTACTTGCTTTTTTCAGGTTAACATTTCGCCGTTGCTTCACATTAGCTGATATAGTTTCTTCTTTTGTCTGGAAAACTGGTTATAAATGATGTCAGGAACTATTTCTCTCACTGTGTTGTCCAACCAAGTAAATTCATGCGGATGTAGCAAGCAAGAAAGTTGCATATTACTTGTTTAAAGTGCGGGATAATGTATCTACCTTAAACAAGTACGCATGCAGCTTCCTTTTCCTGTAAACCTTGTGACCTAACGTTCCGTCTTCTTGCTTGATCTCAGACACATGTAGAAAATTAGGCTGGCCATTAAGCTCTCCTGAGGTTGACACTGTTAAGATGTATCAAGAAAGCATCTAATTCCTCTTCACTGTATGCCCATGCTACGAAGGTATCATCGACATAACGATACTACTTGGATGGTTTTTCACTAGTAGTCTGCAACGCCTGTTGTTCAAATACTGCATGAATAATTTGGCTACCCCTAGCTTTATAGGGCTGCCCATAATCTCCCCAACAATTTGTTCATAGAATTTCTTGTTATACTGAAAATAAGTAGTGGTGAGGCAGTGTCTAAGAGTCACTATGTCCGATGGAAAAACTTTTCAATACATAAGATGGCTTATTTTGTTGAGATCATGGTAAATAGAGACACCACATCTAAACTAAAAAGACTGTCACTAGGGGCCACGTTCATTTCCTTTAGTTTGTCAATTAAATGAGCAGAATTTTTGATATGAGTGTCCGTACCACCAGTATATTCCTGCAGCAACGAAGCAAGTTGTCTCGCTAACTCGTGAGTGGGAGACACTATGGCACTCACAATGGGCCTAAGCAGCGTCGGTTTATATGCAATTTAGGTAATCCATAGAGACATAGAGATACGCTTCCGTTTTGCATAACGAATTCTTCTCGTTGAAAGAGAAGGAATATGCTTTTACAAACTGATTCGTCGTTCTTAAGATCTTCATGGATCCTTTTGCGGTTCTTTGTAGTTGATGCGGTGCAAAATATACTGGATCTTACTGTGGTAATCTTCATCACAATGCTTGCGTTTACCTTGTCTGCGGCAATGACGATAATATTGGGATCTGCGTTTGTATCCCTCATCGCTTTTTTATTTCATTTTTTATTTTCGACAGGTTACTGTCCGGTGATATACATTTAAGCAAATTTATTGCTGTTTCCACTCTAATTATATCAGCAGGTTGTTATGGAAGCTGCCGGAAGCCTGGTTTCAGTTATTATAATTTGCAATAATGTTTATGAATCAGTAATGAAGTGAAGGAATATCTATTGTGAGTATATTTTTTGCTATTGATTACATTGTTTTTAGGCAAACAAAAAAGAAAATTTGTTAATGATGAATAATAAATAAATAATTAAAATTTTCTGGAAATCGTTGCTTTGACACATTATTACAGTCACCAACACTAATCTTATAAACGAAAAAAGAGTGACGATTGTAATTATTCTTGTTCACAATTAATATGATGAAACAGTAAAGTCATCTATTTTAAAATCAAAACTTCAAACTGTGCTGTGCGGATCATTTATTCCTAGCCAATTTCATTTCTTTAAAACAACATGCAAGGAGAAATTTTGTATTTGTGTAGTTAGTGGTTTCGCATAGCACACCCACGAATCTTGTAGTTAGATTGATTTTTGTAGCATTTTTAGCTTTGGCAGTAATTTTGGAAGCAATGTCACATATGTTGTTCCCTTGGCCACAAATAAGCCAGAAATCAATTATATTTGTCAAATGAGCATCGACAGGATAGAGTGTTAATGCGCCTAATTTGCAGTCAGTTGCTTTAACAAAATTAATTTTTCATTGTTCTACAGCTTCAGTCATTAGTATATCAGATGGGTACGATGAAATTTCAAACTGTTTTCACTTATTGAGCACTTAATGAGTGGCGTGTAATGTTCAGAACATTTATTATACGTGTGAGTTTGCTCAGGGTTAGGTTCTGTCACTTTGATACGGTTTTCACAGACATTAGCGTAGTTTTCCAATAAAGGCTGAGTCATTGAAAATCACACACCAAACACAACAGCAACATGGGCCACGATCTTCGAAACATCACTTCATTTGTGTCAATCGATTTTATATTTTAATTTTATGTAGGAACCCTTCATTATTTTACAGTATTTATGTTGTTTTGCATAAGGATTGATAGTACAATATTGAGGGAACGTTTTATTATTCACAACAAAGAGGTGTTGCATACTCATACACATTTTATACCATGTACATCTTATTATTTCATATTTCGCAACATGTGTCACAAATATTAAACCAAATAATTAACGGGAGGTTCACATTTATCATCTTTTTCTCTGATGTATCTGCTTTTGAATCACACTTACCTAAACATGATCAGAAAATGAGGGGTTGAAAACTGATTACGAATCAAAGATTGAATTTGCAGTGTTTTGTTCCTCGGGTGCTAATTTACATTAATGGCGTAGAGTAGGATTACATAAGGGAAATTCTTCCAAGTCCTGTATCTGTAAACATCAAATGGCTACATTATGCTGCTTGTCCCAGCATCACGAATTCCTAAGTAGTACAAAGATGTGACTGGACAAGCGAAAAGTACTGTAACAACCCCGAAAACATTGTTTCAAATTGTTTATATCTCCTGATGTTTCGACATTATGTCCTCAGAAAGAAAACAACAGCGTTTTATTCGGAATAGTTTGCACATCTTTAAACGCTGTATGACCACGTAGGAAAACACACGTTTCTCGTATTTTGACTTACATTAGAACTATTCGAAGGGAATTGGAATCGGTGAATTACACTTAGGTAGTTTCATAGTTTTACTTCTGTGTACGTCACCGGATTCTCGTAAATGTTTGTGGTAGCTCTGTATATAATTCATGAAAGACGTATATTCCAAGAGACAATAAGACGTCAACGGGACACAAACTGATATTTTAATGGTGAGACGTAGCTTTCGATAACAAAAACAGTAAAACATATACAGAAACTTATATAGACTATGAAAATAACTTGTTAATTATGAAATGTACAGAAAAAAGGTGGAAAGAATATATAGAGAGGCTCTATGAAGGAAATGAACTTAGCGGCAATATTGTAGAAAGGAGAGAAGAAGTAGATGAGGATGAAATAGGAGATACTATACTGAGAGATGAATTTGACAGACCTAAGTCGAACAAGGCCCCTGGAGTAGATGATACTCCCTCAGAGCTACTGAAGTCTCTGGGAGAACCAGCCATGACAAAAGTGTTTCACCTGGTGTGTAAGATGTATGAGACAGGTGAAGAACCCGCAGACTTTAAAAAAATGTTATAATCCCCATTCCATAGAAAGCAGGTGCAGACAGGTGTGAAAACTACAGAACCATTAGTTTAATAAGTCATGGTTGCAAAATATTAACACGAATTATTTACACAAGGATGGAAAAGCTGGTAGAAGCCGACCTCGTGGAAGATCAGTTTGGGTACAGAAGAAATGTAGGAACACGGGAGGCAATACTCACTTTACGGCTTATACTAGAAGATAGATTAAGAAAAGGCAAAACTACATTTATAGCTTTTGTAGAGTTGGAGAAAGCTTTTGACAATGTTGATTGGAATAAACTCTTTCAAGTTCTGAAGCAAGCAGGAGTAAAATGTAGTGAGCGTAAGGTTATTTACAACTTGTACAAAAACCAGACAGCGGTTGTCAGAGTTGAAGGGCATGAAAGGGATGCAGTGGTTGGGAAGGGAGTAAAACAGGGTTGTAGCCTTTCTCCAATATTATTCAATTTGTACATTGAGCAAGCTATAAAGGAAAGCAAGGAGAAATTTGGAGAAAGAATTAAAGTTCAGGGGTAAGAATTAAAAACATTGCGTTTTGTCGACGACATATTAATTCTGTCAGATACAGCAAAGGACCAGGAAGAGCAATTGAACAGAATGGACAGTGTGCTAAAAGGTGCATATAAGATGAACATTAACAAGAGCAAAACTAGGATAATGGAGTGCAGTCTAAGGAAATCAGGCGATGCTGAAGGAATTAGATTGGGTAACGAAGCAATAAAGGAGGTAGATGAGTCTTGTTACTTGGGCAGTAAAATAACAAATGATGGTCGCAGTACAGAGGATATAAAATGCAGAATGACAATGGGTAGAAAAGCGTTCTTGAAAAAGAGAAATTTGTTAACATCGAAAATTGATTTAAGCCTACGGAAATCCTTCCTGAAGTCATTTGTATGGAGTGTTGCCTTGTATGGGAGTGAAACATGGACGATACACAGTGCGGACAGGAAGAGAATTGAGGCTTTTGAAATGTGGTGCTACAGAAGAATACTGAAGATTAGGTGGGTGGATCGCGTAATTAATGAGGAGGTACTGAACAGAATTGGGGAAAAAAGAAATTTCTGACATACCTTGACTAAAGAAGGGATAGATTGGTGGAACACTTTCTTAGACATCAAGGAATTGTGAATTTAGCGTTGGAGGGAAGTGTGTGGGGTAAAAACCGCAGAGGAAGACCAAGAGATGGATACAGTAAGCAGATTCAGACAGATGTAGGTTGCTCTTCTTATGTGGAGATTAAGAGGCTTGCTCAGGATAGGATATTGTGGAAAGCTGCATCAAACCAGTCTCCGGACTGAAGACCACAACAACACAACAGAAAATTGTAATGAAACTGCTGAGGGGTAAGAAAATACTGAGATGGGAACTAGATAACTGAAGGAACCTGAGATACACAAGAGTATCAGAGGTAGCTTTTGCTGTCTATCGAATGAAATTGGGAAAAGAAAATCAGTAGAAAACGGATGAGTTAATTTTTTAGATGTAATATTGAGGATCAGAGAACCTAATAGAAAGACCTAGAAAAGAATTTTGATGTCACAAATACTGAATTTAATTAACGGCAGGCGGAAAGATAATAACGCAGTATATGAAATTGATAAAATGGAGAACCCAAGGCTAAAATTGAGATTGACAGGATGTGAAAACTGGCAAAGCCGGAGTGCCAAAAGACTAAGTACAAATCTATGTATGATTTTAACTAGAGGAAAGGTGGATACCGCCAACAGTAAAATAAATGTGTCACTTGGGGAAGAGAGAAGCAGCTGTATGAGTATCAAGAACTTATACGAGGAACTAGTACTGGGGAAAAGGGGAAAGCTGAAAAGGAAAGAATATACAGTATAGAGGAACTCTACAACGGAAATGAAATTCAAGGCGATGTAGTAGAAAAGGAAAAGGCAGTTTGTGAAGATGAATAAGTTTATGACAGAGCTCCGAAGGACCTAAGTCGAAACAAGGACCCTGGAATTGATAACATCCCCTCATACCTACTGAAGTTCCCGGGCAATGAGACATGACAAAACTATATTACCATGTGAGCGAGCTGTATGGTGCAAGTGACGTAACCGCAGACTTCAATCAGAAATTAATAATCTCAATTCAAAAAGAAGCAGAGGCAAATAGGATGGAAATTATAGAAGCACCAGTTTAATAAGCCAGATTTTTCAAAATTCTAAGTCGAATTTTCTACTGACGAATGGAAAAACTGTAGAAACCGACACGGGGAAGATCATTTTGGATGTAGGGGAAAATTACCTTAGTTTATGGGCTAAGACCTACATTTACAACTTCTGTAGATTTAGAATTTTGAAAGTAGCACGAGTAAAATATAGAGAACGGGAAATTATCTACATCTTTTACAGAAACCAGACCAGTTATAGGGATCGAAGGGTATGAATGGGAATCAGTGGTGCTGAATGGTTTAAGATAGGGTCGTAGCCTTTCCTTTATGCTATTCAATGTGTATACCGATCAATCTGCGAGATAAGGCAAGGAGATACTTTGAATGGGAATCAAGGTTGTTGGAGAGAAAAAACAGAAGCTCTGTAGTGGTATTGCCTTTCTGTCAGAATGAACGTTGTGTCCGGAGCACAGTATAAAGTGAACACCAACTTGAGCCAAACAAGGGTTATCGATTGTAACCAAATTAATCAGGCGCTGAAGAGTGCATTAAATTAAAATAAGGCAGTTTAGGTTTAATTTTTTAGTTGGGCACTAAAGTAAATTATGATGGGTGGAAAACAGAGTTTATAAAATACAATCTCTCAATTGGAAGAAATGTATTTGTGAAGAAGAGAAATGGGTTGACGTCGAATATTAATGTAAGTCTGGAGTATTGCCTTGCACAGGACTACGTACTCATAAGAAGAAAATTGAAGTTTTTGAAAAGTGGTACTGCAGACGAAAGCTGAAGATTATGTGAGTGTAGATCGCATGAATAGTAAGAATGTACTGAACAGAATTCGGGAGAAACAAAATGTATTATTCCAAATACGAGTCTTACAGAGATGGTTCCTACTTACTATTATGTCATTTCACGATCTTACGAATCTCAGAAATTGCATCTATCTTAGTAAATATAACGTTTCACAAAAAATATCATATACATTATTTTCAAGTTCAGGACCTTAACTACACTTCTGTATCTCTTCAAAAGTGTGGTGCATGAAATTAAACAATTAATGAAATTTAAATTTTGTCAATATTTTTTGTTAAGGTCATAACGTATCCCGCTTCATAGTTGTATATCTTGTTGAAAGTATTGCTAACAGTGTACAAAAATGTATTTACACGCTGTTGACTCTCTCTAAATATCACTACCTGTATAAATATTAAGATATTATTGGAAGTATTGAACAATTATTTAAGTTTGTTTTACTTTTTTTATAATGAAATGCATAAATTATATTCCCTACCCCAACACGTCATAGAAATATTGTGTTCGGTTTACTATGGTTAATTGTACAGCAACAAAAGTCCATGACTAATTAAGTACCAATACTACAGATATGAAAAAAATTACTGGGTGAAAGTAAAGTGACAAATGTTAATTATTATATAACTGTAGCAAGATTGGCAAGTAACTCCACAACTGACGGAACGAAATAGTCTACAACGGGCACAGAAAGAGCAAGAGGCCATTCACAGCAAGATTTACTATAGTTTAATACGTTCCCAAGGTATCTAATATGAGAACTGCATGTCAACTCAGATGTAAAAACTGTTTTAGCGGCTTTCCGTGGGTAACATATATATTATTATAAATTGTCAACGGAAGGATAACCAATTTAGAGGTGCAGCTCAATTACGCCAAACACTGAAAATGAGCATCGTGTGCTGAAATGGAATAATAACTTTCGGTACAGCACTCAGGATTTCTGCCGCGAAACGAGATTGAAGCCTATAAACAGGTGATCGATGGTGCTAATCATCGGATCAAAACAGTGCCTGTGATCAGGCCATATTAAAGGTGCGACCTATTCATCTTGTGCGCTGTCAGAGCGGCCATCTGTCGCGGCTGCGGCATAATTACTGTTCCGGGATTGCGCTAATTGGAGAGCCATTTGATCTGATCCCTGGCCGTCGCGCGGAGAGGGTAAGCCCGTTGCCAAGGTGTCAGCGCCGGCGTTAGTTACGCCAATAACAACGGGACAAGGTGGCGACAGACTGCTCGTAAACGCTTAGGAAAGACTTGTACTTAAGCGACCGATCACATTTTTATATTCTACTCAATAGGGTTTAGTTTAAAATCCATATCGACGTAGTGTTCCGGCTTTGAGTTAAGAAGGGTTCCAAACGAAAACCAATTATGTACAAGCGGTACACAACAAAGATACTGGAGGCATGTTTATAACTGCTGTTGAACATACCTGTTTGAAAGAGAAAACATTGTTTCATGGCTTTGATATCGCTAGTTTTTTAGGCATTACCGTGAGGCGCAATGTAAGGGACTGCGCGGCCTCTCCCGCCGGAGGTACGAGTCCTTCATCTGCCATTTGTGCGTATTTGCCCTTAGGACAGGTTTAAGATGATGTTCATGTGTTTGTAAAGCTTATGGGACGTAACTGCGGGGTCACCAGTCCCTAAACTTACAATCTACTTATGAACTAACTTATACTAAAGACAACACAAACATACATGCCCGATTCAAAAATGATATGTTCAAATGTTTGTGAAGCTTATGGGACTCTACTGCGGGGTTATCAGTCCATAAACTTACAAACTACTTATAAAATACCTTACAGATAGCACAAGCATCCATGCCCGAGGGAGGATTCGGACCTCCGACGCGGGAGGCCGTGCGATCCGCAACGACAGGTTTAAGCCAGTGTATAACTTGTAAGTATACCGATCGCTGACCACAGTTCAAAATGTTGAAATGTTTGTTAAGCTTATGGGACTTAACTACGGGGTCATCAGTCCCTAAACTTGCAAACTACTTATCAACTACCTTATACCAAAGACGGCACAAATATCCATGTCCGAGGGGGGATTCGAACCCCCGACCGTAGTGGCCGTGCAGACCGTGACTGGAGCGCCTCAGTCTCCTCGGCCACCGCGGCCGGCTGACCACAGTTACTTCATACCATAGGTTCACAAACATTTGTACATTTTAAGGACGTAAACAACCAAACCAACGTTTTTGATAGGAACAGTTTTTGCTGTCACTATGCATTATTAGTCGAATTTCTTGAGGTGAGTGAAATGCGCAAACTGGTACCCGAGATATTACTGAAACAAATAGCGGCTGGCGCTTCAGGGTTTCACTTCTTTCAGTGCCGGATCTACGATGTTTCCGTACCAGGAGTGAAACTTGATAATGGCAACGAACAGAATAAATGTCTTTACCCTTAAAATTGCAACACATTCGAAAAAACGCCCAAAGACGTGTGGCAAGTAACAATACAAAAGTCATTGTTGTTTCCGTATCTGTTAGAAAGAAGATTGGGTTTAAAAAAAGTCCTTGCATTCAGACTCGAACCCACTGCCTTAGAAACTGGAGCGCAATGCCGCTAACCGCAGGCTGTTCTTGACAGGTGGAGAGTAGTGAGTTTATCATTATTCATCATGGGATCTTCGGAAGGCATTTACAGTTGATGCGTCTTTTAAAAATGTTAAAATGTTCTGTAGAGCTTACGGGACTTAACTACGAGGTAATCAGTCCCTAAACGTACAAACTACTTATGAACTAGCTAGTACTAAGGACGGCACGAATATCCATGCCCAGGGGACCGTAGTGGCCGTGCAAAACGTGACTGGCGCGCTGCAAACCACTCGGCCACCGCGGTCGGCGATGGGTATTTAATTGATTTCACTAGATATGAAGTGTTTTTGAGAAATCTTCAATGCGTCAAAAACAAATATGAAACGCCGATGTTGCCTTCATGGTGGTTTTGCCCATGCGCAAGGCGAGGTGCGCAGTAGCTCCATTGTCTTGCTTCTGGACCGTTCCTGCGTAATCGCCAGAGCTCTAGTAGCCACGAGCTGGCGTCCCTACCAGCTTCAACGCCAATGTTAAAAGCGGCGTTTCCCTTCGCCCCTCCCAGCCGCGGGATCGCCCATATGCTGCCCTCAGGGGGTTCAGAAAAGAATTTGGACCTCGGCCGCGCAGGCGCATTGCAACGCTGCGGCCACCACCGCCAATATTAAGCGGCCGCGCAACGACAGGAATACGTGTCGTCTCCGCGAAATAAAACGTTTCTGATGTGATAACAATACTTTGAACAAAACGAAGTATGATAGTTTTAAAACATTATTCTATTTATTTGTTTACTTTTTTTACGACGATATTCTTTCTGGGGGTTCACTGAACCGGTAAACACATAGGTCGCACCGCCACATTACAGATATCTGTATTCATCCCGGACGAATAACTCTCGTCTCTGAGCACAGACCCACAGCGTTACCGCTCATTCGTACGTTTAGATAACCGTTCTGCACTGCTCGACCTGTTGCGATTTGGAAAACGTACTTACATCAGGTTTTATCAGAAAAAGAATTGTTTAACTCTCGTTTTAACTCTGAGGCATTTTATTTTCGTGTTGTCGTAACATTTCATAGCAGCCATCTTGTAATTTGACAAGAACCGACACATGAAAATCCACGCGTTGAAGGTGGAACAGTTTTTTTCTTTGTATTACCCTTTATTTGCAACATGTAAAACAAGTTTTCAACACTTGGTATGTAACAAAGAATTGCTTGATTATTTCCTCTTTTCAGTTTTAAACAAAGATGCGGTATAAGAGGCTGTTGTACGAACGGAATTTATTTTCTTTTCGTTAGTAACGTTTCGTAACAGCCGTGATGCTTTTTGCAAGGAACAAAATACTGTTATCTTAGGATGGCTCGGTCATAAAATCGACATTCGATGTCCAACAGTCAGAAATACAAACTAAGCAGGAAGATCAGTGACTGAATAACATATCAGCACTGAACATGTGAAGAATTTTAATCACGTATTCTGGTCCACGGAACACCATTGTATAATTAAATATATATAATTAAAAATCACGTATTATTATCTGGAGAAAGAGAACGAGAGCAGCACTGACAGTGGCCTGGATATGCACTTTTAAGTCTAGAAAGCATTTGTGTGACAATCTGTATTTTTCAATTCGAAATACGTCATTTAGATTATATTATTCTTTATTTATACTTTATGGGTTGCACACATAGTACTGTGTGCCTAGGAACTGAATGACGTATGATTTTTTTAATGGTAATGTATTCGATGTATGTCAACCTGAAGGTTAATGTTAACTTCTAGTAGCTGTAGCTACACAGTTGACAAATTTGTTTTATATGACGTCTTTGTCGCCTTTAGACTATAAAACAATTTATCTATGAAACTCAGTATTGTAATTTGAACTATGAAGGAAGTACCAAGAGAAAATAACGGCGCTTTAGACCATGTAAAAATGTAATAACTACTTCTAACAACATGACAACAAACCTGGTTGTGTAGGATTGCGTTTCTGATTACAGATTCTGGCGTACGTAACACTCTTTGAATTATATTATTTTGGATGCATGCGTAATATTGTGTGGAGTAAATAGAGAATTTTTTCATTTGAAACTGTGGCTGGTTTCGTCGCATAGTGTCTGTGTGGCCGAGCGCACTGACGCGCGAGGCCGTTCTCCGTCGGAAGTTCGAATTGTCTCTCGGGCATGAATGTTTGTGTTGTCTTTAGTATAAGTTAGATTGTAAGTAGTTTGCAAGTTTAGGGACTGATGACCCGACAATTAAGTCCGATAAGCTTAACAAATTTGAACATTGAACACAAAATTCTTCCTTCTTACAATTCTGTGTTAACTGCTCAGTTAAAATATGTTATACGTACACCGTATCCTAGATTATTTTACATAACATCCTCTCTTCATACTGTCTTGCATTCAGTTGTAGCTATATGTTAGGAGCTTTGGCGACAACAGATAGAATAGAGGCGCTCATCGCTGCGGCGTGGGCTACTTACGAAACTCCAATCGCCAACATTCTCCTCCGAATGCGAAACTATATTGTTGAATGCCACTTACATAGACAGAACAGATCATCAGAATAAATTACGAGAAATCAGAGCTCGAACGGAGAAATTTAGTTGTTCTTTCTTGCTGCTCACTATTCGAGAATGGAATGCGAGATAAATAGTATAAAGTTGTTCGATGAATCCTCTGCCAGGCACTTAATTATGATTTGCAGAATATCCCATGTAGATGTATATGTAGTTGTAGACCACAGCTGCGGTATGATTATACAGGTTGAGCGACGATGGCGTTTTCAATGCAAATATTTCATTAACAATGTACTTGGAATAATACTTTTCTGCAAATTAATATCAAAGTATCTACTGGAATCATCTGTCTATTGTCAGAATTCCTTCAAATAGAGCGACTGAATTTTACTAACATAATTATAACTGAATATTGAATAAATATTTGATCGTGATCAGAACCTTATATAATTTCTTAACTTCACCAATATACGTCATGTTGAACTTAATCGTAAAGACGTTCAATCGGTGTTACGTTTAAAAATTAGTGCACTCTCTATAAATTTTCAGTAATAGCATTACATAAAGAACAAATGTATTGAAACCACAACAACATATTTCTACTACACCATACACTTACTATGAGAGATCATTTTTTTCCAGATAATGGGTTTGTTAGTGGAACTAGGTGGATAACCGACTTTAGAATACATATTTACTTTTATTATTATGGTATTTTATTAAATGCTCCTTGTCTCAGACTGTAATAATAGTGAATTACAATGTTTACATGTCCAAACTGACAAGAAGTGAGATGTCGCAAGTAGTTTTCTGTGGTTGCAATCGCTTGGTTTTTATCTTTGCAGTGCTAGCACGAAAGTAAAATTCTGTAGGTAATAAGTGAAATAAACCTGGTATACAATTTCCATACAAATCTCCGTTAGATTTAGGTTAATAGCTTTCTTGTAGCCTTTGCAGTTTTACTAGACTGTAGTTTGCAGCAAGTTACATTGAAGAGCGGCCAGTAACATAACTATTGCTGTACAGTTATGTGTGCTGTCTTAGAATACTTTCATCTTTCCTCTTAGACTGCCGTAGCTTTCTATAGTGTATGATTCTTTAGTCAGTGCACATACCCAGTTGAAAATGGAAAATCAATAGGCCTCATATGTAAACGTAAAAGCGAATTTGAGGATATTTGAACCTCAGCATCACTTGCCCTACATGTATTACCACTGTCAACAGATAATCAAGTACAACAGATGATCCGCAGTAGAGTGACCGTCGGAGGTTCGAGTACTCCTTCGGGCATGGGTGTGTGTGTTGTCCTCAGAGGAAGTTAGTTTAAATAATTGGAAAGCCTAGATACTGATGACCAAAGTAGTTAAGTCTTATATGTAGAAACAATTGAATATGTCAATTTTACAACGTATGACCGCCCTTGTAATATATCTTACATAACTATTGAGGAGGGACTAGTAATAAATGCTGTAAGGAAAGAAAAATTTTAAAATTATGGTTTTGGGAGGAAGCTGTTTATTTGTATTAAGGAAAAGTGTGAGTGGAGGTAAAAAAAATATAAATTTTGATTTACGTGTTATTAACTGTGGAGGCTGTTGTTGTAATGTTTGAGCAACATTACAAACCTGACCTTAATTTCGTGGTTAGTTACGTTAAACTCGTTATTAATGCGAGGGGTGTAGTTAAATTTTGAAAATTTTAAGCAAGACAATTAGTGTAATTAACAAATACTATGGCCCTATCTGACAAACGTTTCAAAAGATCACTCACCTTTCCTTTCCTTACAAAATCTCCTGCAGAGACTGTGCACACACAGATAGCAAGAATTAACTTACTCCGTCTGTGCGATGCGTACGACTCAATTAGTACGCTAATGTTAATGATAATTTAGAAAATTATGAATAGTAGGATTTTTAACATCAAGTGATTGGCAAGTGGGTGCATTCCAACCACTAAAGTTAGTCTCTGATCAAATTAATTCACTCAAGCAAATAGGGAATTTAAGTAAATCAGTCTTAATTAATACTATGCATACGACATTAGTACGAGTTTGGTTCTTTATAGGATAGATGTGGCGGTGGCTATTATTGTTGAACTCAGTGCAAAACGAAATAGAAAATTTATTCATTAATTCAACTCTCTGTTATCTTCTACCATTAATTTTAGCAAAATTGTCTCAACTGAATGATTATCACAGTCTCTAACAATTAATGACACTCACTTGATTGTAAAATTGTGTAGAAATATTATTCGTGCATTATTGAGGATTGTCATACTAATCATGAGTGGTTAATTAGTTGTTCAAATAAGATAGTAAAAGTACTGTCTAATGTTCTTGTATTTTAACAAACCATAAATGTGCATTGACAGTAAATTACAACTAATAGCATTTAACTTATCTTATTTATCAGTCCAGCGACATGGTACTCTGCAGTCATATAAATGGTACATAAATTCATACAGAAATCATTTTGATGGTGGCTTCTCCTTTGGCAGCTTGCTAGCAGATCGCCGTGATGCTTCGCGAATCGCGTAATTAATCCCGACCGTTAGCGTCCGCGATGACGCTACCGCGTTTCGGACGTCTGGGATGGTTACCGAACACGTAAAGAATTTATGCCTCAGCAGAACGAACGAATAAATGTTTCATTAAGATCAATTCTTACTTATGTTCACTGGTTTCACATAAACTTTCATATCGTTGCACTTATAATAAATTATAACTTGCACTTTGTTTAACTTTATTACTTATATTGTCTGAGCACTCCGCGGACAGCGTACGAACGTCTGATCTACGTCACATATACTGCTTGCCTGCTCTCCCACAGGCGAGCGCTGCTATACGATAAAGTCTCTGACCTGAGGAGCCATATCGATAACTGTTCACAGAGAAAGGTTTTACATTGACAAATTAAACATAAGAAGTAATCACAGTCATATAGAAAACATACAAAGTACAAATAAAATAATATATACATAAACAATTACAATACAGATAATAAATAAATGACAGAATATGTTCACAGTTAAGTTGCCTACATACATTGTGCATCACGATAATTAATTAAGTCACATAAGAAGTTAATTACTACATATTCACTATAAACTGGTTCAAACGAATAATATGTTTCAAACTGAAGCTCGTTCCTCGTTATAATGTAAGGCTTACCTTAAGGGTTACCTTACAGTGCATCGCGGTAGGATGACTTACCAGATACTAACCCCAATATTGCTTCTCTTTGCATGTTTGTATGTGAAGAAATTATTAGATGGTATGAAACAGCAAAAGTCGACCTTGCCGCTCAACTAAATGGAATTGCTCAAGCTTAGACAAAGTTACTTATTAAGCAATATTTCAGTAAACTGAAGGACGCAGCGAGTGAGCTTCACAAAGCATGTGAGAGATTTTCAACAACGTTCTGGAGTCCCTCTAAAGAGACGCACTGAATGGATTCTGCCGCAGAAAGGTAACACGGAATTTGCGAAAAATAACACAGCGCTGAAGAACTCACAAAGATGAAACTTGAATAACAAGAGAATAGATGATGGATTTGAGAAATGCTTTTTTTGTGTTTTTCAGATCAGATTGAAGAAAAGCAGAAGTCTAAGTTTTATGTAGCTGTTTTGAAAAAAACTTCAACAACACTAATATTTAGGACAAACTCATCGTTAATGTGGACATTCTCTATGCATTCAAGGCAAATTTGAAGCTCGTATCACTGTTTGAAAGATTAGGATGGAGAGCATTGGCACAGAGTTTCAACATGTAAGTATCCTGAAATTGCATGCTTGGGCATATCGTTTGGTGTCGCCTGAAAACGGCAAAAAATGAAATGCCGAATTGATTGCCTTCATAAATTTATCTTGAGGAAACGACTGTTGCATGGTTGCCATTTGCGATATACTCGTAGGAAGCCTTCGGCCTATTAAAATCTGGCTTCTGTAAACTTCATACAGATCGTACGCATCCCCCATTTAAGACACGGAAAACACTGTCACTGTTACTTCATGTACAGTGCGTGGATCTGATTAGCAGTTACTTTTCCTGTCTAGTGACGCTGTTACTGCCTATAGGAGTTTGTATGAATATTAGGCAGGTGCTCATAATGTTTTCGCTAGAGGAAATTCTCGGTATTGAGGTATGTGGAAAGAACAGAAATTGTGAAAATGACAGAATGATATTTTCACTCCGTAGCGGAGTGCGCACTGATCTGAAGGCTCCCGGAGGAATGTAAATGCGTGGAAGTAGTACGCGCGGTACTGGCAGGAGTAAAGCTGCGTGGATGAGCCGTGAGACGTGCCAGGATAGCTCAGTCAGTAAAGTGCTTTTCCGAAAAGTAATACAGAGGTACCGGGTTCGAGTCCCGGTCCTGCACAAAGTTCTAAAATGCCAGTGACTTTCATATCATAATGACAATTGTTCGATCATAAATGAAACGTAATGTCGCAAAGGATCGGCAAGCCCTCAATTTATTCGAACAGTGCGGTCACGTTAAGCCGCTTTTAAAAGTAAAGGCGCTCCCGAAACGAGCGGCCGTCGCTTAGCGCCGATTTTCTCGCAAAATTAGCGACGGCGAGAGTGGAGTGGGGCCCAGCACTATTGGGCGGCACGTTCACTTTGGGCCAGTTATACCGCGCTGGTTACTCTTATTGGAGCCGTGATTGCAGCGCGTGGAGGGGATGTTTGGATTAAGAGATGAGGGCGGGGAATTGTAATGGCTGCGGCGGGAATTGGGGAAGCTAATTGCGAGGGTGCGGAGTCGGCGGTGGGAAATTGCGGGCCAGCTTCCGCCCTGGTCCGGAGCCGCCTGCGGTCGCCCCGATAGTCGTCAAGTGGGCCGGAAGTGGCGGCCGTTGGAGAAAGGGGTGCAGGGCAGAGCGGGGGTGTTGCCGTCGCCAGGCTGCAGGCGCTGGCCACGACACCAGGGCTGGCGGAAGACCGCAACTATCTAAATCTTCTCGGCGTTTTTAATCCCTAACGTTAACAGTGTTGAGTATCTGTAGGAATATATATAAGGGAAGTACAAAGTGTGACGATGCGCTAACAGCGCGAAACGCGTAATTGGAGAATAAAAATATTGCAAAAGAGACTGAGAATTATTTAATCATTCAACAGTGTTGCTGCACGAGTCGCCACCACCACCATCATGGAATGGAATGAAAAGTAAAAAGTAAATTCTAGAAATAGAAGACGAAATAGTGAGAGATATAAGATACTATACCGCGAGAAGAATTTGACAGAGTACTGAAAGATTTGAGTAGAAACATGGCCCCTGGAGTGGAAGATGTTTCGTCTGAACTATCATGGTTAGGAGAGCCAGTCATGAAGAAATTGTTTCACCTGGTATGCAGGATGTATGACACAGGAGAAAATACCATCATTCTTCAAGAACAGCATTGTAATTCCAATACCTAAGAAACCAAGTGCAGACAAAATTATGAAAATTACAATCTAATTAGTCATGGTTGCAAAATACTAATACGAATTATTTATAGATGAATGGAAGGAAACCGGTGGAATCTGACCTTGGGGGAGAAAATATTTGGATTTTGGAAAAAAGTAGGATCACGCGAGGCAATACTCACATTACGACTTGTCTTAGAAGATAGATTAAGGAAAGGGAAACCTACGATTTTATCATTTTTGGACCCGAGAAAGTATTTTGAGAATGTTGAATAAACTTTTTCAGATTCTGAAGGTAACTGGGGTAAAATTTTGGGGAAGAAGAGTGATATTCAACTTGTAAAAAAGCCAGACTACAATTACTGGAGTCAAAGGGCATTAAAGGGTCGCAGTGGTTGGCAAAGTAGATAGGGTTGTAGCCATTCCGCAATGTTGTTCAATCTGTACATTCAGGAAGCTGTGAAGGAATGCAAGGACACATTTTGATTGGGAATTGAAGTCCAGGGAGAGGGAATGAAAACATTGCGGGTTGCTGGCGACATAGTAAGACAGCAAAAGACCTGAGAGAGCCATTTAACGGAGTGGACTGCGTCTTGAAGGAGAGTATAAGATAAACATTAACAAGAGTAAAACAAGTATAATGGAATGTAGCGTTAGAAAATCAGGCAGTTCTGAAGGAATTAGATTAGGTAATGAGACGATAAAAGCAGTGAATGATTTTTGTCATTTGGGTAGCAAGATAACTTCTGATGGCTGAAGTAAATAAGATGGAGAATGGCTATGAGAAGAAAAGCGTTTCTGAAGAAGCGAAATTTCTTGACATCCAATGTTAGGAATGTTAGGAAGTCCTTTCCGAAAGCATTTGTCTGGAGTGTTGCATTGTATGGGTGTGAAACGTGAATGATAAGGAGTTCAGACGAAAAGATGATATAAGCTTTCGAAATGTGGTGCTAAAAACAAATGATGGGTAACTAATGAGGAGGTGCTCAACATATTTCGGGAGAAAAGGAGTTTCTGGCATACCCTGACTAAGAGGAAGAGACACATTCTGAGACATAAAGGAATCGTCAACTTAGCATTAGAAGTAAGTGTGCGGGTTAGAGGCGAGACCGAGGGACGTATACAGTAAGCAGATTCAAAAAAATGTATGTCACCGTGCATATTCTGAGACGAAGTGGCTTGTACAGAACAGTGTAGCGTGGAGAGGTGCATCAAAACAGTCTGCGGACTGAAGAACACAACAACAGCGACAACAACAACAACAACATGCCAGTTAAAATTTGAGAGATGGGAAGGGTCCACCGCGGTTCAACAACCGAATCTGGAAACTGTTACGAAAGCAAAGAGAATTTTACTTAACCTATTACCGTAGACGAAGTTTTTCAGGCGAGCAAAAATTAAACGAAGCCAAAGATTAGCGGAAAGACTCCCATGAGATGAAGAGGCTTTCAATGACTTTGAGAGAAACATTTTGGAAACCAACTTGTCAAAAAATCCTAAGGAATGGTGGTCCTACGTAAAATCGGTAAACGTATCGAAACCAGATATTCAGACTCTCTGTGACCATAATGGCGTCGAAACAGAGGATTAAACACAAAAGGCCGAAATATTATACGACTTTTTCAAAAATTGTTGGACAGAAGAAGATTGCACTTTAGTTCCTCGTGTAATCGATCGCACTAACTAGAAAAGTGCAGTCATTGAAGTAAATTTCGGAGTGATAAAAATGAGGAAATTTTATTGGTGGTGATGGGATGCCATATCGATTTTACATGGAGTATGCGAAAGAACTTAAAGTCGTTTCAGCAGTAATGTACCGAAAGTCACTATAGGAACGTAGCCTTCCTAAAGATTGCAAAAACTGCTGGTCATTGGCGTTTACAAAAGGGATCGTCGATCCGTTGCCAAAACTACAGACCTATATCCGTAACATATGTCAGCTGCAAAATTTTGGAGCACATTTTATGTTCACTATTCATACTTGAGATTCAAAGAAGAGTAGACACGGGATCCCATGTGGATTACATGTTTCTTGACTTTCGCAAGGCGTTCGATACCTCTGCGCACCGTACTTGATGAACAAATTGCGAAGATGTGGAATACCCGACCAACTGTATTTCTGGATTGAGGCGTTCCTAGCTAAGAGAACACGGCATGTCATTCTCAACGGAGAGAAGTCTTCAGACGTGAAACTCATTTCATGCGTATCCCAGGGGAGTGTTACAAGACCATTGCTTTTCACAATATAATATAAAAGACCTCGTAGACATTATCGGCAGATCAGCGAGCCTTTTTGCGGATGATTAACTTATCGAGAAGTCACTACACTGCAGAATGGTAGCGAAATGCAATGTGAACTGTAGCATTCGACTCTTAGTGCAGGGTAGGGCAAGTAAGTCTCAACATAAAGAAGTGTAAAGTGCTACGTGTGCATAGAAAGAAAGATCCGAAAGATCCTTTATTACACATTAGCTGTCCAAACACTAGAAGCAGTTACTTCCATAAAATACCTGGAAGTAGGTATACGGAACGATTTGAAATGGAACGACTACATTAAATTTATCGTAGATGACGCAGATGCCAGACTGAGATTCATAAGAAGCATCGTCAGGAAGATAGAGTCAACGATGAAGTTACTAAAATTCTTGTTCGGCCAGCGCTTCAGTATTGCTCATCATTATTGCAATCCTACAACGTAGGGTAGATAGAGGACACAGAGAAAATCCAACGGAGAGAGCAGCACTCTTTGTTACGGACTCAATTAGTTTTAAGTTTTCATCAAGACTATATAGCAAGCGACATCTTAAGGATCTTATTGATTTGACTTCCCACTTAATCATTCTCATTACCTTACTATCCGTGATTATGATTTAAAACCGAAGTCAAACAGGTGATGGTTAATAATATTCACTTGCTGAAACGTCAGATACGCCTGAAAGCACAAACAACCATAGATAAATCAAAACAGTGCAGACACACAAACTCTGGTAGAAAATGCATTATTATTATCAAAATACTACTTATATCCTGTAAGCTATAAGGAGTAGAACATTCCTTTCATCAGAAAAATTAGTGACAAGACTTACTTACTTTCGTCACTCATCTCGACATTTTAAACGAATTAGAGTCGTTACATCTGTCTTGATGCCTGAAAATATTTTGCACATAGCATCCTTACATAAAAGTATTAAAACGTAATCATACAGTAAACACGTTCAAATGTTTGTAAATCTATCGGACCAAACTGCGTGGTCATCAGTCCATAGCTTACAAACTACTTAAACCTAGGTAAACTAACCTAAGGACAAACACACACACCCATGCCCCAGGGAGGACTCGAACCTCCACCCTAGCAACCGCGCGCTCCGCAGCGAGACGCTTTAGACCGCTCGGCCACTCCACCGCGGCAGTATACACGTACTCCGCACAAAGACAAGTTGGTGCAAACGCACTTTAAGTCTCTGGTACTAACTGATTTTTGACATGTTATAACTGGTTATCCTTTCATTCAACAGATATGGAAATACAGAGGCAATCTTTCACTTCAACAAATTTACGGGTTTTAGCATGCTATAGAAGAAGTCAGGTAGAAAAATAAGGAGATGGCCCTGGATATATTGAAGGAACCTGAAGTTCTTGAGAATTTCAGAGAAACTTTAGGCAACAATTGACAGACACGGGGAGAAAGAAAACAGTAGAAGAGTAATTGGTAGCACAAAGTGATGAAATAACGAAGGCAGAAAATTACAAAATAGGTAGAAAGGCAAGACCTACAAACAGTCCTTTGATATAACAGGAAGTACTAAATTTAGTTGTGAATGGAGAAAATATAAAAATGTAGTAAATGTAACAGCCAAAATGGAGTACAGACGACTAAGAAATGAGATTGACAGGAAGTGCAAAATAACAGGAGTGGCTAGAAGGCAAAAGCAAGCCTGTAAAAGAATGTATAAATAGGGAAAAATAGATACCTCTTCATAGGAAGATGAAAAAGACATTTGGAGACAAGAAAAGCAGCTGTATTTAATAGGAAGGACTCAGATGAGTAAACGGGACTCAGCATTGAAGGGAAATCTGAAAGGTAGAAAGAGTCTATATAGAAGTTCTACAAAAGAAATAGAGACAATATTTGAGGAAGGGAAGAGGAAATAGGTGAAGATGAAATAGGAGATATGATACTTAGAGAAGAATTTGACAGAGTACTGAAATACCTAACGAAACAATGTCTCAGGAGTGGACGACATTATCTCAGAACCCGAAGTCTCTGGTAGAGCCAGCCATGACAAAACTATTTCACCTGGCGCGAAAGATGTCTGATACAGGGGAAAAAAACCTCAGACTTTAAGAAAAATTATAGCGAACGGAAGATTATTTAATACTTCTACAAGAACCAGACGGAAATTATCAGAGTTGAAGGGCATGAAATGGATACAAGCTATAAAGGAACGCAAGGAGAAATTTGGAGAATGAATTAAAGTTAAGGTTGAAGAAATAAAAACATTGCGTCTTGCCAATGGCATCGTCAGACACAGCAAAGGACCTGGAAGAGCAGTTGAACGGAATGGACAGTGTATTTGATATACATTAACAAGAGAAAAACAGTGGTAACGGGGTGCAGCCTAAGAATATCGTGCGTTACTGAAGGAGTTAGGTTAGGTAACGGAACAATAAAGCTGGTAGATGAGTTTTGTTAGTTGGATAAAAAAAATATGATGGTGTCAGAAGATAAGAAAGAAAATGGCAATGGGGACAGAAGCGATTTAGAAAAAGTTAAATTTGTTGACATCAAATATTAATTCAAGCATAAGAAAGTCCTTTCTGAAGTCATTTGTAGGGAGTGTTACCTTGCATCGGAGTGAAACTTGGACGATTAACAGTTCGGACAGGAAGAAGATACAGACTTTTGAAATATAGTTCTACAGAATAATGATAAATATGAGCCGGCCGCGGTGGCCGAGGATACTAAGGCGCTCCGTCAAGGTCTGCACGGCCACTACGGTCGGGGGTTCGAATCCCCCATCGGGCATGGATATTTGTGCCTTCCTAGTTCGTAAGTAGTTCATAAGTTGTTTGTAAGTTTAGGGACTGATGACCCCGTAGTTAAGTCCCATAGACTATACAAACATTTGAACATTTTTTTTTTGTTTTTTTTTTATAAATACGAGGCTTGTGGATCGTGTAGTTTATATGGAGTTACTGAACGGAATTGGAAGAAAAGGAAGTTCTGGCATCTCTCGACTAAAAGATGGAATTGATTGATAGGGAATATTCTTAGACATCAAGAAATCGTGAATTTAGCGTTGGAGGGAAGTGTGTGGGGTGGAGGGAGACAAAGAAATGAATACAGTAGGCAGATGCAAATGGATATAGGTTGCCGTTGTTATGAGAAGTCGCGCGGGAGTAGCTGAGCGGTCTGGAGCGTCGAGTTACGGATCGCGAAGCCTCCGGCGTCAGAGGTTGGAATCCTCCGTCGGGCATGGATGTTTGTGTTGTCTTTGGTATAAGTTAGTTCATAAGTAGTTTGTAAGTTTAGGGGCTGATGACCGCACAATTCAGTCCCATAAGCTTCACAAACATTTGAACTTTTCTTTTTTAATGAGGAGATGAAGCGGCTTGTTTAAGATAGAGTAGGATGGAGAGTGCAACAATTAGTTTCAGAACTGAAGACCACAACAACAACAACAACAAATGTAATTATCTAATTATTCCACGAAATGTCTCTCATACGAACTTGGTTCTAACCGCTCGTTCGAAAAGGAATGCTATCGCCTAAGATGCCTTGGAATAACATGAACTTGTATAATACCACAGGTTTAAATTTTAAACCTATAAAAATTTAGGAAATTTGCATTTGAATAGTGTAAAATTTACTAATCCATTCCTACAACAAATATGTTCCAAAATTTTAAGTGCGCACAGGAAAGCGACCCATCTTGTAATGTGCTCGTAATGACACTTTCGTGTGTCCGAGGCCATTAGAATACAATAACGTGTGACTTACTTTGTTCTTCTGTAGCGAAAAAATTTTATCTTTCGCTTGGTCCAATTATCAGGGTAACTAGCTGTGTTTAAAGTTAAGTTTTGATGTTAATGTCTTGCTACTTGGGTTCTATTTGTGTCTCAATCAGAGATGATCTGGTTTTGTTACATGTAGTGCTGAGCGTCATTGTTCTTAAGACATCAAAGAGCGCAACATTAATTAGAAAGTGTAAATTACTTGGGAATCTTTTTAGAGGCACCTTCTGGATTTTCTTCACCATCAGTTGATGATACTTGAATGTTCTATCGCTTGTCCAGACGATCTTACCTTAATAGAAAATGTAAGCTACCAAAGAAGAATTATTTAAACAATAAAGCCAATATACAGGGTGTCCCAGCTATCTTGTCCACCATCTCTGGAACAATAACAACTATTGGAAAACGACTTTCACCGGTATCAATGTACGGCCGGGGCCCATGAATTTACATATTTGGAAACATTCTAAAACGAAAGCAAATGTGTTTTTTAACACAAACTTTTGTTCTTTTTAAATGGACACACTGTATTTTTTCTTCAGAAACAGAAATCCATAGCATGACAAATCACATAAACAATGGCGTTGATTGCATCGCAATATTCCAATTACATCCCGAGATATTGCGACGCGAAGTTGACGCTTGAAATACGCGAAACGCGCGGCTAGCGCATGTACTGAGACTCAGGCGAGAACCCCATGCTGCTTAGGACGTGCGCTATCCGCTTTCGTTTTAGAATGTTTCCAAATATGTAAATTCATGGGCCCCAGCCGTACATTGATACCGGTGAAAGTCGTTTTCCAATAGCTGTTATTGTTCCAGAGATATTTATTGGTGGACAAGATAGCTGGGACACCCTGTGTATAGAGGACTGAGGAATATTAATCTCCGAAAATGTCTTCAAGTTTCTGCCTGTCGTCAAAACTAATCACTCAACAATCATGTGTGGATTCATATGCTTAACAGTTTATAATTTGGGATAAATTCTGTAATGCGATTAGTTATTGTTCCATTTCATTCAGTTATGTATATCTCGGTTGAAGAAAGCTCACCGAAAGGGTTTGAACAGTTCCTTGAGTTACCACCAACGCAGTTCTTGGACTACTAGACAAAATTCGAGTAACCAAAACTCAGTATTCAGATGAAATTAATGTAGATAAAGAAATTACAGGAAGAAGCAAAAAGTTTCTAGGGGAAGAAGAAGAGTTTCATTATGACCAGAGTTACTTTTCTCGGCACTTTTGTTAATAAAATGAGAGTTTTCATTTTCAACCTTTAAACATTTTCAGCGTTGTAATAACAATTCACTGAGACAATTACATTTTAACTTTTAGAAATGCTACAACATAGTTCAAAGGGGCTACTGAAACAGAATCATGTAAGAACTTGCTGTAATGAAGTGGCGTACATTAAAAAAAAATCATGAATGGCACACCAACAAGAAACATTTATTCTTCTTCAGTGAGACGACAATGCATCCTGGAAACTCATACCAACGTATTGACGTTATAGGAACAAGAGTAGCGTAGAAAAATGTATATAAGATCACCAAACTGAACATCGGCAAGATACGGTGTTCCTATTCGACCTAGCAGAGGGAGATAAATGTAAGATTCTCCAGTATTTTGCCAAAGATATCGAATCTCGTGAGCATTGTATTTAACACATAAGCGCTTCTCTCCCACCATCACCGCCCACCGATCTCTTACCTTGCTACTCTCTAGTGATGCGCTTCATTTGCGATAAAATTCTCACGGGCTTCCAGTCACGTCCAGTGGTTTGGTGGAATGGCCGAGAGCTCTAAGGTGCCTTGCTGCAGAGCGTATGGTTGTTCCCCGCAAGACGTTCGAATCCTCCCTCGGTGATGGGTGTGTGCTTTGTCCTTAGGTTAGTTTAAGTAGTTTGTACGCCTAGAGACTGATAACCACAGTAGATGTCCCACAGATTTACAAACATTTGAACATTTTGAGCTGTCGGTCGACATCTTCTCAGCCATTGTCAAATGTTGAATGTCGGATCATAGCTGCTGCCATCCTCATATCGCTGCACTGCTTCCTGTAACGTCTTTAGTACTCGCGACTTCGCTCTATATGACGCGTCCGCTTCAACGTTAATATTCTTCTGACCGCAGCAGTGTTGACATGTTATGTCAGAGCATTAGGAAGGCTAGTAAGCTTAGAAAATTAACAATATTGACACTTAGTTTCCCATTGAATAACGTGATACAGTAATGCATAGTTTCGTGGCGAGTTTTGCTGATAAAATTCCCTCGCGCTTCCAGCTATAAGCAGCTGTTTAAAACCAAAGTGATGCATTCATTTACGAGGATACAATACGCCCGATTGCTGCTTAGCTGTGCTACTTCAGAATGTGTAACAAATTTGGTACTCCCGCCATGTTTGAGATACTCAGATTCCAAATATCGTCGTGGTGGCCGTCAGTGGTGATCGGATTCAAAGAAAGGATTGAAACAAAACTCCAGAAAAACACGATTTGTGCATTTGGTGTAATTTCTTTCTAGAAATTTCAAGAACCATTTCGAACGAAGTTGTTAGTGCAATCTGACCTATAAAAATGTATGAGCCAAGGGGATTGCTCAAATTATCCCTCACAATTACAATGTCACAGCGGCCATTTTTCAGCTACCACAAGAGAAATCTTGATGCTTTTTTTTCTTTTCAATTTTTTATTGATGAAGTGACTTGGATGTCGCATGTGTCCAGCCACAATTAAACTGAATTGCTCATGGTACATTTACTAAAGAATTGGGGCATGCACCGTTGTCAAGGATTTCTGTGGCATTTTTGACGAACCTGGGCCATGTACCCTTTCTACGAAACAAACGTGTACATCTCCTAATCTACTTTTGGAGAATGTGATTAGAGGTATGTTCTTTATTGTACTGGTGAAGAATGTTGTTATTTAACGATAATGTTTTTTAAAATATTGCACTTATTCCACACTTACCTTTATTGTATTAGAGAGCAGCGCGGGTATAGCCGAGCGGTCTGGAGAGCATGTTGCGGATCGCGCGGCCTCCCGTGTCGGAGGTTCGAATTCTCCCTCGGGCATGGATGTGTGTTGTCTTTAGAATAAGTTAGTTCCTGAGTCGTTTGTAACTTTATGAACTGATAATGCCGCAGTTAAGTCCCATAAACTTTACAAACATTTGAACATTTTGTATTAGAGATCAGATGATGGTAACACTGCTTACCGAAACCGGTAATTGTAAATAAAACGATGTATGCAGATCTTGGCTACAGAGCATTTATGGGTACTTAAGTTCCTCCTGATACCACTACGAAAACACTATATGTCAACCATATATCTGCCACCTTTTACGACGATAGATCAAAGGCTGCAGAAAAGGTAATGACCTTCTCCATGAAATCATACAGGATGATCGGTTATCAGGTGTCGATGTCTGTATTCTCCGCCATGCAGAGTACTAAATGTTATCAAGACCACTTGAAAACCTGATGTTGCGGTGTGTTTATTGATGACCATTTTCTGATAGTCCATCCTCCCCTTCTCCTATGCCTATCTCCTCTTCCGCCCTCTCAGTCTATCGCTTCCTCCACTGTCTATGAAAGATTACAGATATATGCCTACATTCATAACAGTCGGCGAAATAGTGTTCATGCCTTAGGTGCCGTCTCCCATACGTCATACGTGGATTCTAAAACATACTTCCGCCGTCTTCCATGGTGATGGACCAGACAGTGCAGAAGTCTGTTATAAACTAAACTCCGACATGGACCGTACTAATCTTATGTGACCGGAAATGTTCCTCTTGTTTTAAATTACAAGTTTGAAAAACTTCTTTAACTTCTGAATAAAACCATATATTGGTATTGAATTCAGCTGTAAGTTACCCTACCTGTCGAACTGTACGAAATACTTTGTCGACACTCCACACTTTACAGAACATCTCGAAGACCGACAGAAAAACCAGTTGATAATGTACATTTGTACGAGTTAAAACTGAAGTACACACTTGTTTATGTAGCCCTTGTAGGGAACGTGGAATGCAAAATTTTAACTTCTGATGGTGTAACATGTTTTGCACTGACATTCGTGATAAATACAGCTGAGCAGAAAATCGTCGAGTTGTTTTCACGGATTTAGGTCACAGCTAAAGATACAACTCATTCTTCTCATTGTTCTTGCTGCAGTTACAAAAATCAAAATGTTCATACGTTTGTAAATGTATCGGACTTAAATGCGTGGTTATTAGTCCGAAGGTTATAAACTATTTAAGCTAAGGTAAACTAACCTAAGAACAACACGAATACGCGTGTTCGAGGGGGGACTTAAAGCTCGACGGTGCATCTTGTAAATATCCATGGTGTGCAACACTGCCACGGGGTTTTTAATCTCAATTGCCTTCCCCATTGAGTAATAGCTTTCATTGCATTGTATTCCAACTTGGAAAGGTTTAATTAACACCACTTGGTAACAACTGCAGGTTCCCACTTTACTACTTCTTGCTCTAACTTTTATTTTCTTTTAACCAACTGTCCAATGTCTCTTGTACTACCATGTGTGAAATGGGTGTAGTGTTGAATCTTATTGTGGGTCTGTTTCTGTTTTATTTATTTATTTTTACAAGTCACTACAAACGAACCAAATGTATGTTCACTTCAGAACATTATTATTCAACACATCCAGAAGGTACTAGAATAAAATTTATATTTTAAAATGAAAATAATGTATCGTCGGTCTGGAACGCAGTACACGTACTTCAGATTCCAGAATTTCAGTCACTACGTCAAATTGTCGCTCTATTCCATTGCCATTTTGCGACATTGTTCCCTCCGCCGGTAAACAGGGCGTAGTTATACAGTTAAACGTCTTCTTGCTTAGAGAATGATTCGTCGGTTCTTCATACCCCAGGTCCCGGGGCAGGAACGAGTCGTTGGCGTTAGATACTGCAGTTCCAGATTCGTCGTCTTTTGCCGGCATCGCAATCTTCGACTTCATAAATAATGTCTATTGACCTTGTATAGCGAACATTGACATCTGAATAGCTTCTCCGACAGCCCAACTATACGAAAAGGAGTGCAGATTCAGACGAAGTCACCAGGCTGGAAAAAAAATGACGATGGATTATGTCATACCTTTGATAATCATTACCCTGAGTCTGTACCGTACGGAGTAGAACCAACAGACGTTTGCCCCTTGTTTGACGGTTTTGTGAGCGAAATTTACGAAAATCAGTACTTCATCGCAGTTGCTCAGTTTGACGTTGACATACATGGAAAGCCTTTCAGCAAAGATATAATTAAGACGTTCAATTAGCACGTTGGTTCCAGGATAGGAAGCAGTAATTATTTGATGTGCAATGATACACTGACCGTTTATCTCTAGCACAAGCCTCGAGCGAAAATTTTTCCTCTGTCTGTAATTATAGATCTTGATGCCCCATCTTTCAGTACCGAGTATTCAACAATGAATTTGTCTACTTCAAGTAGTTTCTGTAATTTTTTTAATATCATGTTAGATAATCAGTAAAAAAAAATAGTCCACTTATTCCCTTTACTAGAGGTATGAAATTGTCCACGTAGGTAAATGGCAACAGACTGGCAAAGAGTCACCGCTGGCTGAATTAGAATGGGTCGTTCTGGTGGTTTCTGAGGAACTGTCTTCCTTCTGTAGTACTCTCGACAGTGAGAGTTGTAGTGACGTTCACAAATAATCCCAGCCAGAAAACGTGCAGATTCGGTCATAAGTTTTTATGAAACCTAGATATCAAGCCCATGGTGCATTAAAGAATTTTTCTAGATCCTCAAGAAGCATTTCTTTAGGGGTCACGTCTTTTGAGATGACTCGAAATGTTTCTTTCAAAGTAATCCATTATTAAGTTCCGCTTTGACATGCTCTGATCGATTTATTGTTGTAATGGGTTCACGAAGAAACTCCTGCATTTAGTGCGTTAAGTGAAATTTCGGAGGAAGTTTTATGGGTGCCTCCGGTTTTGAAGATTTTTAACTTGTGTATTTCCAACATTAAGCCGGTAATTTAAAGTCGCCAATGATTATGAATTTATGCTTTCGGTCTGTGTTTCAGATTTGATTCAAGTTTACTTTGAATATTCTAGAAAACATATCGTCTGAGTCTAGGGGTGGGTAAAAACAACCAATTATTATTTTATTCCAGTTTCCGGCATAACTTCTGTCCATGCCCACTCACAAAACTATCTACTTCAGTTTCACTTGTGACCGTAATACACACACCACCACCACCTGTCACCGTACATACATTGTATTAACCATCTTTTACGTAAAGTACTTATTAAAAATTTAAAAAATCTTTTACCATTTGCATTATCGAAATCTTCTGTGTCGGCATATCCTATGAGTGTGTCTTGATATTTGTCCAGTTTTCTCCAATTACCAAACGAAACATCAGAACTGATCTTCTGGTGCATTTCGTTTCCACAATTTAATCATGATCGTTTAAGAGATGAGACAAATAAGGAGGAAAAAGGCAAATAGAGATGAGACAAATAAGGAGGAAAAAGGCAAATAGTCATGTATAAATGCAGAATGTTGGTGGTAAATGCAGAAGTTGGTGGTAAATGGCCTTTTTTAAGACCATAAGGTAATTTCATAATTATGACTATCTCGCTCTGGTGGTTGTGGAGTTTTGGAACAATGTTCATTCTACAGTAATTAATTTGGAATCCGCAAATTAGATTCTGACAACACACTTAATTTCACTGTTCACCCAAGAAATGTAGAACTCCCAGATGAATTCAGTGTTTCTTAACTTTACGAAGGTATTTGATAGACATCTCCACTATTGTTTAGTGAATAAGGAAATACCAACTTAGCTTTTATATAAATATATGGTGTCTGTTGTTGAAGACTTGTCCGAAAGAAAGGCACCACGATTCTTTGCTGCTAATAGGAAATACAAACTAGGATGTTAGAGACTTCTGCTGCTTATGGTGGGCAATGAATCAAGTGATGCGAGGGAGAACTTCTGCCTATATCGGGGTCGAACCCGGGTCTTGCGTTTCGTATGCACATTTTCTATCCAGTACCACTTGGGACACGGTGGATGTTGGAGCTGCTGAAAATACATTTGTACGCTCTCATCCAGGCAAAAAATCTTACAGCCTACCGTAGTATCGTATTGTCCTAGCCTATTAATTTACTTTACTCGCAGCTGTTGCTAACCGAATCCTGGAATGCGCCTATTTCGTTACAAATATCGACCCATGTGAGCATTCACACTACAGTTTAATTATCTAAATGTTCAAATGTTTGTTAAGCTTAAGGGACTTAACTGTGGGGTCATCAGTGCCTATATTTACAAACTACTTATGAACTACCTTATACTAAAAACGTCACAAACATCCATACCCCAGAGGGGATTCGAACCCCTGACCGTAGCGGCCGTGCAGACTGTGTCTGGCGCGCCGCAGACCGCTCGGCCACTGCGGCCGGCAATTTAATTATCCTTTTGCCCATGAACATGTACAATTAATGTGAAAAGGGGCGAAGGACCCGTATAAAAATTTCAGCGTGCATGAAAACGTATCGGTTTAGAGGATTGCCAATCATGGCCGCAGGAAAACGAGACGAATGGACCAGAGACCCTACGATAGTACCATAGGCTGTAGTTTGAGGGTTTGTGTCTGTTAGCAGCTGCGAAATTCAGCTTTTCTTATGTATAGGTCACCCGGCTCGTACACAGAAGAGCCGGGTTACATCCCCCGTTGCGGCACAAATTTTGCAACTCCCCCACTGAATGTAATTCACTGGCCACAACAAGTAAGGCGTCTGACTACCTTTATTGTATGACGCAGTACCGTAACACCTTCATGTTTATATCCGGCACTTCCTTCCAGACGAATGCCAACACTTGACTCTTAAAAATAGAAATTCGTCAGATGTAAAGATAATTTCAGAAGCATTCCAGCAAAGATTTTATGAGAACGTTATAATATTAAAAAAAATGATCATAACTCTTCTGTTCTAACGCCGCGCAGTCCTGAATCGGTATCTCAATCAGGAAAAAATAACCGTGAACATTGAGGGAATTCAATCGACACGCCAGGTTAATGGAGACAGTTCAACGGCAGGTCGCAGCAACATTGAATGGAGACGCGGGCTATCATGAAATCGTGCACGTCGTAAATGTTCCGATGTTAGACCTTGGTTGCAAGCCACTGTTTCACCGTCATTGGAGAACACCGTTATACTTTATCGAAAGCATCTTGTTCGTGGAATGCATCAGCATTTGATCCCAGTAATGGAAAAAAAGTAAACTACTGGCCTAACATATTGTGACGAGGAAGAGATGTATGATACAATTATATCTACGCAGTCTTACGACTCCGGTTCTCTGTGGTGACAAAAGCATTCGTCAAAGCATACGTCGCATGGCAGAACAGTGTTGCCAACAACACCGAAACGCAATTAGGTGATTCAAGCGAATAGCCATTCGGTTCGAATTTCATTCCGCTTTCAATGTCCGGAGTACCCTCTTGTTCAATATGTTACCATAACTACAGACGGAGAATACGGAAGCTGATGTGATACTCTATTACGCGCTGGTCCATTCAAATCAAATCGACAGTCTTCTGCTTCATGTTACCCTACAGGGCAGAAAACTCGTTTTATTTCACGTCAAAATCGCGCTATTTTGTACTCATAATGCAATTATTTGTTATTGACTTCCGTGTTTTTTGTTTTTCGATATCATTGCTGATTTTTAAGACTTAGTTACTACCTTTTAATACATAGTGATATATATTTGCCAACATTGGTAAAATTTTTAAATTTTAGAGTTATTTTCTCCAATTTAGGTGCAGCCATTTTTTTATATTTTTTTTATTTTTATTTATTTATTTATTTATTTATTTTGTGGGATAAATTGCTTGTTATATTTTTACAAATTTCGTGTCAGTTTGAAAGATGGCCACACCACGTTTTGTTATTGTCATTGAATATGATCAGAGATATTGGTTGCCAAAGACTGTGATATGGCGGTGACCGGCGTCTGTGGTGAGCAGTTAGCGGTTAGCAGATAGCAGTGAGTGTCTGTAGCGAGTACTGGTATGGAGCTGTTAGATCCCGTTCTGTCTGTTGAAGAAAGGTATGGAAAACATTTTATACGGAGATGGGAACAATGGAGTTTTTGGTATAATGTATTTTGTTTTTATTATCAGTGTGAAAATCAAATCCTTAACATGTCGAAATTCGTTATTTTATTTATAATTAAAATAGTGATTGTCACTGGGTGATTTATAATAATAAGCTATCACAAATCTGCTATTTTTGTATGTTTTCACTTCTATCAGTCAAGGTAATTTGTCGCCAGTATTTCAGACGATATATTCATTTTCTTTTCTTTGAATTGATAACCAGTAATTTTTATAATTCTTACACACTGATAAAAGGCACTATCAGTAAAAGCATTTTTACATATTCACGATCTTCATAGGTTTCATGAGTTTTATAACATTCATGAACTGCATAATTAATTTTTACAGCATTGTGAGAGAGCAATCTCAGACTGTGAGCTTTAACTGTATCGCGCGGTTAAATAAGGGTTTTGACTTGGATAATTCATGGTAACATTGGATTCATGAAGAGCAGGTGCGGTGGGCAGAGAAAGGTGACTGAAATTAAATTTTATTCATTGACATGTTAAGCTATTAGCTAATCTCTGCTAACTCTTGACAATGGTTCGAAACCGAAACCGGTAGCACTGAGAATTAATAAACAGCTATGGTCCACATGTTGTTCTGCATAGTAACTTTGTTTTGCATTCGTAAAACATTTTAAATAATGAACGAAATTCATAATATTCATCTCAAGCGTTTCCTGTCTGTGCTACATCTGTACATTCTACTCTGTTGCCACCAGTCACTGTTGTAAATTGACTATCATTTCATGGATTATCACATTTGTACATTTATACTCGATATTACATTGGTTTGCTCACTAGGTAAATATTCAACTATTTGTTTGTCTAATCAACGAATCCTACTCTGAAATACTGCCCGATTTGGCATTCAATGAGATTGTTATTTAGCCAAACAAATGTTCTGGTAGTTAGACGCACTAACAGGGCCACACATATTGCAATCAGCCAATGTCTGTATCAAATATTCAGCTCAATTTTATTTTCGGCCGGCCGCAGTGGCCAGCGGTCTGCGGCGCGTCAGTCACGTTCTGCACGGTCACTACGGTCGGGGGTTCGAATCCCCCTCGGGCATGGGTATTTGTGCCGTCCTTAATATTAGTTAGATCATAAGTAGTTCGTAAGTTTAGGGACTGATGACCCCGTAATTAAGTCCCATAAACTCTACAAACATCTGAATATTTTTTTTTATTTAACTCTCACATCCAGCCATAGCTCAGGCCCAATTTTATTTAAACATACTCATTTCAAATATTTAAAAATTTCTGCACTATTTTTTTTATTTTTTTACTTTTTTTTCATAATAGGTTGTGCATTCAAAGAAACTGGATGTTTTTGCCGGTTTTGCTGTAACTTGTTTTTCGCCTTGGGTGTATTTTTTTTTTTTTCCTTTTCGATGTTGTTGTCTATTAGTTTCACCTTTTTCATCATATTTTGGTCATATTTTATTCGACCGGGTCATGTGTCACATCGCTACTGACACGACACACTTGGAGTACTATTTCACAACAGCAACATGTAACACCGCATACGCTTTATTGGTAATGTAACAGGGGCGTGGTTTAGGAGACTGAGTGCTGTGGTTCGGTTGCTTTGAGGCGAATTGTGAAAAACATGTCTAGATTCATGAAGAACACAAAACTAGCCCTTAGTAAAATTGGTAGCATCGTAACCTCCATCTCGTTATAATATCATGTAGCCACCAGTGGCAAATTGAAGGCACACGAGGTTACAGGTCTTGCGGTAGTGACTGCTGAGGAGCGGGCACTGGTAACGGAATCTGTTCTCTGTGGAGAGCGGCGTATCCCGTGTCGGGGAACAGCGCCGCATTTAGCATGCGCCCATCTCAGCTCAGCTGTACTTGACGTCAGGATACCGAATGCAGTGTCAGTGTGGGAGGCGATGGAGAGTGACGTCGACAGCGCCGAATGGTCAGCGGCCCACTCTGTAGCTCAACTCAGACGTCAGTGTCTGGGACGGCGTCGCACTGCTCACGATGGTTGATCTCCGGCGGATCAGTATCTGCTGCTGTGTATTGCTGACAGTCGACATGGTATGAGGCACAGAATATGGGAACTACTGCTGTCCTCTGCACACCATGCCATCTGGCTGGTAGCTGATCCTTAACTACAGCTCTTTCATTTTGATCTCTGCTGTTTTAGCTGCGAGCGAGGTAGCTGTAATACGCCTGGTTACGTTCCCTTTTCGTCACACTGTCAGTGCCTTCGGTCACATAGCCTAACACTGAAATCGCCAATATCAGAAGTGACTGACTGGGTCTGTCAGCAGGTCTGACACTATTGTGGTTACTCCTGACTACTGCAACACGTCAAAATACTCCTGAACTTCAATTTTTCATTCATCGTTTACTCACATTATTTAAACTTAGATAATTAAAATGTCCGTCGTCCGGGTGTTGCAGTTCCGGCTGTATACATCGCAGGGAACTGAAACGTCATGGGTATGTTCACTAATCGATGTACTCTGCGAAGTTGGTATTTCTACTTTCTTCTACAATGTGAATATAAGGCACTGTGAGCTGTCAGAATGTCATATGTATTCTGCCGTAAAGTCAGCGCCACACGCCAGACACACGAAAACGGTCGTGAAGAAGGCAGCGGACGACCGGCAGCCAATCACACGGCGGTGACGCACCTCCTGGAGGGAGAAACCGAGAAGCGCGTGCTCTGCAAGCAGCTATATGTAGGCCGACATGCGTCTGGAAGGGCCCCTCTGAACTCGACTCCGAAATAGGCAATTAGTATGAGAGAGCGCACAGAAGTGCAAGAAGACGCCGCAGCGAGAACAGATTTAATGTGAGTATTTGTAAACTTTAGCAAATAAAACTTGTATTACTAATCTGTGTACCTGTTTTAGCTGTTACGCATCCCACGCGTCCTGAGCAGATCCTTTCCTGAAAGATACTCCGGGGAGGACAAAACAAAATGTTTCTTCGTTCGACAACAGTACGCTGTTGCTTCTTGTAAAGCTTTTTATTGTCGCCTGTAAAGTAACTTTCGGTGTAAAGAGTTAAGAATGTTGAATTTTTACTTTCAAACTGCATGGCTATCGGAAAAGAAACACCAAGCACCGATGGTAAAGATGTTTTTATCAGTGCTGCAGTTACATCAGTAATGCATTGCGTAAGTATCGTCGACAGCTACCAAGTGTCGACTTGTGAGTAAAGGATGTGTTGAATAAATAAATAAATAAATAAATAAAGCATGTGAATTAGGTAAAATAGCAGGGCGGTGGAGGCGCCATTCCCATGGTGGTTGTTCATGAAGTTTATGTAGCTCTTTAAATTAAATCAAATTTTTGTAAACCTGTTGGACAAAACTGCTGTGGTCATCAGTCGCTAGACTTACAAACTACGTAACTAACACTAAGGACAACACACACATCCCACCCCGAGCGACGAGTTGTATCTCCGGCAGGAGAGGCCGCCCTGTCCATTGCATGGTGCCTTGGGGCTTCTCCGACGTGGCGTCCTGTAGCTGTTGTCGACCATGCAACACACGCACCGAAATTTGGAGCCAGTGCTCGAGATCGGCACGCGAATTGTCTCTCCTTTGGTAAACAGTTCGAAAGATTTTAAAGTACATTTTACGCTGGTGTCCTTAAAAGATTCCTAATCTACATCTACATAGATACTCTGCAATCCACATTTAAGTGCCTGGCAGAGGGTTCATTAACCACTTTAATAACTTTTCTCTAGCGTTCCATTCTCTAATAGCGCGCGGGAAGAAAGAACACCTAAATCGTTCCGTTTTCGATCCGATTTCTCTTATTTTGTTGGGATGGTCATATCTCCCTAAGTAGGTGGGTGCTATCAAAATATTTTCACATTCAGAAGTAAAAGTCGGTGACTGAAACTTCGCAAACAGATCACGCCGCAATGAATAACGTCTTTCTTTTAATGATTTCCACCCTAATTCGTGCAACATTTCCGTGACGCTTTTCCCCCCGTAACGTGATAAAACAAAACGAGCTCCCTTTCTCTGAACCTTCTCAATGTCTTCCGTCAGTCCCACCTGGTGAGGGTCCCACAAGGGGCAACAGTACGCAAGGAGAGGACGCACAAATGTGATGTAGGCAGTCTCTTCGGTGGCACTGGTGCATCTTCGAAGCGTTCTGCCAATGAAACGTAACTTTTGGTTCGCCTTCCCCACAATATTTTCAATGTGTTCTCTCCAATCAGAGTTGTTCGTAATTGTAACTCCTTGGTATTTGTTAGAATTTTTGACCATAAGGTTTGACTGATTTATCGCGTAATTGAATTTCATCGGATTTCTTTTAGTGGTCATGTGTATTACTTCACACTTTTCTTTATTTACTGTCATTTGCCAATTGTCGCACCAAGTAGAAATTTTGTCTAAGTCGCTTTGCAGTTGCTTTTGATCATCCGCGAACAGTCTAAGGGAGCTATTCAGATTGTATCCTAAATCGTTTATAAACACCAGGAAGAGTAGGGGACCTATAACGTTTCCCTCTGTATCGCCAGATATCACTTCTGTGGACCAAATGCAACACCAGATAGGAACATACCAATTCATTTTTTCGGCACTCGTAGAAATGATGTGCACATTTTACTCTGCTCGTTACTGTGAATGCAACATGTGGGGTCTACTGCCGCACACGTTGTACAGGAACACTCACTGCACTCATTTTATGTGACCGCGCAATGTGGTTTCGCAAGTCCTTCATTCTCGGTCCCTGTCTCTTCGAGATTACACCCAGTGTGGCTGTTATAGGTACATTAAAAGCTTCATTTTATAAAGACCTCCTCGTGCAACACCGTTTCTCATGAACGGAACTACGTCCGCACCAATAATTTCATGCAAGAAGGGGAGAAATTGCATGTCGCTCGCCAGGTGAAAACCTTCCGTAACGACCGCGTCATATTTAGGCATTTCAAAGGTGTATGGCTTTCCAGATGTCCGGACCTAAATTCATGTGACTTGTGGTTGTGGGGATGTTTTAAGGGCCGTGTCTATCATAATGTATATAGAATCTTCCTGATCTTAAGGATAACATACGACAACATGTCGCCCACATTTCACCAGATATGCAGCGGGAACTGTCGACCATGATGGGCTATGGATGGAAAAAGTGGCTGATTTGGGAAACAATATTGTTCAAAACGGTCGAATATTTGTAAACCTACTGGACCAACTGCTATGATCATCAACCCCTAGACTTACAAACTGCTTACACTAACTTACACCAAGGGAAACACGAACACCCATGCTCGATAGAGGACTCGAACCTCCGGCGGGAACGGCCGTTCAGTCTCTAGCATTTCGCCTTAGACCCGCGTCGAGACAAGATTGAACAAATGTTGTACTTTGTAACCATAACCATCGTTATCGTGTGCTTCATCGTTTCGTCCGTATTACTGCACTCACACATCGTGATTGCAGCACCCGGAGCACTGCCAGTGTAATTATAAACATCCGGTATTATCTACACTTAATTTTCGACATACTGCTTCTGCTATTGCAAGAATAACGTCGCTATAGTTCGCCTTTCCACATTTCCTTCACGCACGATAAACAGACACGAATGCCACAAAAATATTTGGAGGTCATATACCTACTTTGGAGTCAAGCGTGAAGCAATGCCCGTTAAAAGACATTTTGCAGCCATTATACTTTACGATGAAATGAAAATCTACAATGCTCTATTAAAACTGTATAACTGCCGGGTCTGTCGTAAATATCTTTGAAGACAGTTACCTGTAAAACTACAAACTACTGGACGAAACTAAGAAACTGTAATTCAGAGTTTATCTCTTTGACTATTCGAAAGTCGTAACCTGCAAAACCACTAGATAAATTGAATAAATGAGAGAAAAAGAAGATATCGTCATTTAAAATTTTGTACATCTTGCAAACAATGAGGCGATCTTGTTAGATTTTATTGTATCGGAGGCGACGGTCACTTGCGTAGGAATTATTTATTTCAAATGACTTGTTCCAGCAGATCAAGTTGCCAGCCTTACTAGATTTGAACGAAACCATTTAAAAAAATCACTACCTCGTTGTCCTACTAGAACGTGCGCAACATTAATAAATCTATGTCCACATTAAGTCGTCAAGTAAATGAAAGAAATAAAATAAATTATGTACACACGAATTATGTGGATACAGTTTGTATCATTGTCGGCGAGGACTGAAGGGTAGTGAGCCGCTAAGTTTTGACAGCAAAGCCATACGAACGAGTTTCTAGCAGATACGGCTTTCCGAACCAAGAAGGGTGTCAGCCGGGAATGGGTATCAGCTGGGAATGGTATGGTACAACCGTAAGCTGCCTAAAAAGAATAACCTTCGGATTTGCCCTCGTGAGTTGAAGATAACACTCCCAGTCATATTTCAGAAGGATTGTTTTATTAGGTAATGTGTTTGTGTCCGAAAGAATAGACAACATCTACAACTGTATGTACCTCTAACAGGCACTATCTGTGCTGAAGTCAGTATACTTCTGATCCCCTGCTGGAATACAAATAAAGTAGCGAACAACTGGAAATAATTCACAGAAAGTACTCCGAACTGTGTGGAAGTTGAGGATTTGGGAAGTTCGGAAAGCGTGTATGGATAGCCTAAATGCCCTCTGTAATAGTAGTGCCGCGTCGGATTAGCCGCGCGTACTGGAGCGCCGTGCTTGGGAGCGCGCTGCCGTTCGCCGTCGGGTGTTTGTGTTGTCCTAAGTTTACCTTAGTTTAAGTAGTTTATAACCTACGGACTGATAACCTAGAAGTCCAATAGATTTACAAACATTTGAACACTTTTTGTAATGATAGTAATAATAACCACCTAACGTTTAAAGTAGAACAAACATGAACGAACGATAGCACAGGATCAGTCTTACAGTAGAGTAAAAGAAAATAAAAAGGAAATTGAACTACAAAAAATGGCTATGACTAATAATGTCCGAAAGCGATAAATTTTGGTTCGAGTTCCGGTCCGGCACCAACTTTTATCCTCGCTATCGAATGTAATTCAAAAATGTTCAAATGTTAGTATAGTCTATGGGACTTAACTACGGGGTCATCAGTCCCTAAACTTACAAACTACTTATGAACTACTTACGAACTAGGACGGCACAAATATCCATGCCCGAGGCGGGATTCGAACCCCCGACCGTAGTGGCCGTGCAGACCGTGACTGGAGCGCCTTAGTCCCCTCGGCCACCGCGGCCGGCCGAATGTAATTCAGTGCCTTCAAACAGCAGAAATGATTAAATACTTCTATTTCATATGTGAGAAGTTCGTATAAAATTATTAATTGCATCAGCTTTGCACTAGAGTCATTTTATTACATAAACACTGGGTCAAGTTAGAGACTCACATGTCGCCGAAGTGGTGTCAAATTAAAAGAGTTGTACCGAGCCACTGAGGCACTTGAAATTATTATATACTAGAAACACAGTACTGATATTTCCGTTGAGATCAAAGCCAATTTGAAACTCAGAGTAGTTACATAACTACGAAGTGTTAGTGTGAGATATGGCAAAATCAAATCATTTTTCATTTAGTGAATCTGCCCTTATACTGGTATCAACAGAGCATCTTCTCTTTCACTCTGTCGCAGACATCGTCCTTATTTGCTTGTAACTTTCTTTCCTTCACATGTGTCAGCATACCAAAATTTCTTCTCTACTTCTCTCTTTTTTATCTACTTTCCCTACCACTATCCTCTGCTGTAGATATGTATTCCACCCCAAGATGTTCTCTTCTGTATTATCCTCATGAAATTTCTATTCTCCCTTACTATTTTGAACACTTCACTTTTCATTCTGTCCGTTTCACGTACTTCATTATTCTTTGTAGCCACCTTAAAACACTACGTAAAGCTCGTGCAAGAAGTCGTGGCTCGTGCGCAGACACGCATTCTCGAGTTGTGCGCAGGTGAGTCCATTCCTTTGTTTTGGAATTGCACGTTACCTGCTTCGTCTATCAGTCGGCTATCAACGACCAGTAAGCAACATGCAATTGAGGCTGCTGCCCTTCCAAAACAAAGGAATGGACCCGCCCAGCTCCGAAATCGAAAAAGCAGAGGCCACGACTTCTTCGTCGAGCACTACTTATTTTTGTTCTTTTTGAATGATTGTCCACTTTTGGTTGGAAACATTTCCTTTGTAGTAGGTAATTGTCATTTTCATTTATTTCATTTAAACTCTTGCTACGTTTTAACATATAGCAGAACTTACATTTGAAGTTGCACATGTTGTATTATAGATTTAGTTCATTGATGTTTCGTATTTTAAGCATTTGAAATAGATGGAGATAAGAAATAAATAAATAAGTAAATAATCAGTTGCTTACATTTGTTACTAACCATTTTAATAATAACAAATTACAATCATACATATTACGATAAATTAGTTGAAGTCGAGTGCAGAAAAACATGATTAGTTACACGGTGTCGGCCGCAGTGGCCGAGGGGACTGAGGCTCTCCAGTCACTGTCCGCACGGCCACTAAGGTCGGGTGTTCGAATCCCCCCTCGGGCATGGATATTTGTGCCGTCCGTAGTCTTAGCTAGTTCATAAGTAGTTTGTAAGATTAGGGACTGATGACCCCGTAGTTAAGTCCCATAAGTTCTACAAACATTTGAACATTGAGTTACACGGTTGTTACGCACATGTCGAAATGGAATTGATTCTGAAATTGCGATTAATTGTAATTATGAGATAAAGGAATTTAATAGAAAAGAAACATACTTAGAAATAAATGTGTTTGCTGTCCTGGGGGCTAGTGACATTGTACTGTGCCAGGCGCTGAGTACCTTTAAATGTTTCCCTCAAGACACCGATAGCCTGGCACAATTTCCTTTAAGTCAGTGAACAACTATTTACGTAGTTACTGCTATATTTTGCATTTCTATTAGTTACCTACAGTTCTTAACCTTCTGGTGATATTAGTGTCTTTTCGCTATAGTTTTATGCTTTCTTATTTCTCACGTTATAGTTTCCACATTAATTTAAAGTACGCCTGGTTTGGAATGATGACAGTGGGAGATAGGTCCTGTCAAAGTTGAACCTCATCGCTGTCACCTCCTTCATTTGTTTAAGTGCCAGCGTCTTCTCCCTAGTCTGTTCCCAACTATGGTTGTCCACTCTGAAGGGCATACGGGCGCACCTACTGTAGGGACTTGTTCTTTTCTATTCTTCATATATCGCGTTGGTTGTCTACGACTGCGTTGTGTCCACTTTTGTTCGTCTCTTATTATTTCAAATATCGTTTCGTCTATTGTAAAGTCTAGCTGTTCTTTGTTTCTGACATGTGTGTATCGTCCTCAGAGGAAGACAATATGTTCAGGGGAGTCTTCGGTGTTTCGCTTGTGTTGGTGTCACCCAGTCGCATTCGAAACAGGTAAGGGGGTTATGGGTTATGTCCGGGATGGAAGTGAACCATACCGCGGCTGTGGTCAATATGCTTCATCCGTTTTTTTCTCCAAAGTCTGGTAGCAGTGTGTGCCGTCTACAATAAAAATTGTAATAAATATTCTCCAGCGGATATTTCATAATTTTAGTAAATATATCCGTCACGTCAGTAATAATTGGTGACAACGACGTGATTTACTGCGGCTTTTTATTGCGTCGGCGGTCTATTGCGAGACCTGCGTCTGTAATTGGTTGACAGTGCAGCTATTTGTTGCTCTAGCTACGAAATTCTTGTTATTAGGTCATAGTAGTGTACAGGACAGTGATATAACTGTATAAATAACTTCGTAGTAAATATTAACACGATATCTCTGAGTTCTGTGAGTGTTTAGTTGTTTTGTAAAAAACAAAAAGAGATCATCCCATGAAGGCTTTCACGGCCGGTGTCTTCATCAGTAAACACTTCCGGGCTGAGATGCCGTGGTCGATCTATAAAACTTCCTCTCCCTGACGTTTCGTTCTCGACTACGGAGAACATCTTCCGAGGTTGAGTCGACGACTGGCTGCTGGGGGCTGAGGCCGCTCCTTATATAAGATCGTAGAGGACGCCACCCCACACCAGGGGTATATAAAAATTCCGTGTAGTTGTGGCAAAGTTTACATAGGAACCACAAAAAGAAGCATTACACGTTTGACAGAGCATAAAAGAAATTGTCGCTTGGGACAGATCGACAAATCGGCAGTGGCGGAACATGTTTTCACGGAAGGAGATCACGAAATAAAACTTGGTGAGACAAATGTGCTGGCGAGGACGTCACACTATTATACACGTATGTATAGGTAAGCAATTGAAATTCACAAACATCAATACAATTTTAATCGTAAAGAAGAAGGATTAAAATTGGACAAGATATGGCGATCGACGTTGCATAAATCACGTGACAATCGATTGCTCGCAATCGAGAGAACAGGCGATAGACAGAGACAGCGACGTGACAGCCACGTGACGTGAGGTGGCGTCCTCTACGATCTTATATAAGGAGCGGCCTCAGCCCCCAGAAGCCAGTCGTCGACTCAACCTCGGAAGATGTTCTCCGTAGTTGGGAAAAAAACGTCAGGGAGAGGAAGTTTTATAGATCGACCACGGCAACTCAGCCCGGAAGTGTTTACTGACGAACAAAAAGAGAGTTCGTAAAAAAAAAAAAAAAAAAAAAAAAAAAAAAAAAAAAAAAAAAAAATTGTAATAAATATTCTCCAGCGGATATTTCATAATTTTAGTAAATATATCCGACACGTCAGTAATAAGCTATATAACTTGTAATATCAGCTGGACAGATACCGAAACGGATGCATAGGGTTCTACCGGGGTTGGTTTGAATGCACCTTTCAGTTGAAATAATACACTTCTCTGTCCAGGTATCACAATTGTTTTGGTGGTAACTAGGCTCAATCTCTGAGAATAGGTACTTGCTGCGAAGGCAGCACAGGTAGTTAAGCTACTGTCGTCACTGTGTACCCCGGCATGCGCCCCTCAGCAGCAGCAGCAGCAGCAGCAGGTGTACCGCGGCGCTTCCCGTGACCTGCGACGCAGGACCGCTGTAGTCGCAGGCGCGGCAGCCTCGCTGCACGGTAGGCTGCGCCACGCCACGCTATGCCTGCTCCGTTCCGCGGCGCACGCCCTGCCGGACAGCACAATCCCATTAGCAGCCGCTGCTGGCTGCGGGTGGGACCCCGATGTCGGAGCTACTGTACTGCCGCAGTGGTAACAGGTAGACGGCAGCAGCGCAGGTGTTCCGTCCCTGCCCCACACTGGAGAACAGTTTGCAACACGAATGTGTTAAGTAGCATATTCACGGCTGTGGTCGCAGAGGTGATTCACGACGAAATAAAAAGCTTACACGAAAAGCGAATCTCACGTGATCGAATTACGAAAGAGGAGGGGGGAGCATGGAAGGTTGCAGTTGTACATTATTAACCTGTAGATCACACAGAAGTGCCTGGCAGAGCATTCATCGAAGCACTTTCACGCTATCACCTACATATCCATATGCGAATAGCACTCGGGAAGAAAGAACAACTAAATGTCTCTACTAGAACTCTAATCCCTTTGATGTGAATCAGCAATGTATTTCCATTTAAAGGAGGCGACGGAAATTTTTTAAGCAGCTCTTGTTGTTATGGTCGTCAGTCCGGAGACTGCTTTGATGCAGCTCTCCACCAATTTGAGCAAGCCTTTTCATCTCGTCATAAGAATGGCGACCCACATCCACTTGAATCTGCTTACTATACGCGGCTCTTGGTCTCCCTCTCCGATTCTTACCCCACACTCTTCCCTCCAATGCTAAATTTACGATTCCTCGATGTCTAAGAATGTGTCCTACCAAGCGATCCCTTCTTTTAGTCAGGGTATGGCAAAAATTCCTTTTCTCACTAATACTGTTCAGTGCCTCTTCATTAATTACGCGATCTACCCACTTAATCTTCAGCATTCTTCTGTAGCGCCATATTTCAAAAGCCTCTATTCTCTTCCTGCCTGCACTGCTTATCATCCATGTTTCACTGCCTTACAAGGCAACACTCCACATAAATGCCTTCAGAAAAGTCTTCCTTACAATTAAATTAATATTCGATGTTAGCAAATGTCTCTTTTTCAAAAATGCTTCTTTTTTACATTGCCATTCTGCATTTTATATCCTCTGTACTGCGACCATCGCATGTTATTTTACTACTCAAGTAACAAAACTCATCTACCACCTTCATTGTTTCGTTACATAATCTAATTCCTTCAACATCGCCTGATTTTCTAAGACCGAATTACATTATTTTTGTTTTGCTCTTACCGCATCGTAAAACGCCATTCTTGGGTGTCTTCACACACCATCATTTCTGTGACACTATCTCCCACGTATCGTGATAATGCAGAACAAGCTGCCACGCGGAGGGTGGCTCGCAACGGAGATTCGAGTCGTCCCTGGGCAAGGGTGTATTATTCCTATTAGCTTGAATTAGTTTCACTAGTTGCTAAGTCTATAGACCGCCGACCTCAGCAGTTTGGTCCCTTAGATTTACAAACATTTGAACATTCGAACAAAACAAGCTGCCTTCTTAGTGCTCTTTCGCGGTTTTCCCCCGTCTGACGTTCGAGTTCCGCCTCGAGCATGGGTGTGAGTGTTGTTCTTAATCTAGTTTGACTTAGTTTAAGTAGTTTGTAAGTCTAGAGACTGATGACAAAGTAGTTTGGTCTCATATCATTTCAAACATTTCAACATTTGATATCTTCCGTCAATCCCAACCAATACTGATCCTATATTCAGCAGCAATATTTAAAAAGTGGACGAACAAGCGTAAAGTATGGAGATTCTTTAATTGTTCTGTTAAATTTTCTATGTATTTTGTCCATAATATGCAATGTTTGAGTCCGCATCCCATCAGTATTTCTTATGTTTTATAATCTTACGCATTGCCAGAAAGAAGTGCCTCTGACTTATATGTAATTGATTTAAGAAAACCACAGTCACTTCTTATTTAAAACCTTTTAATTGTACATCCATTTAACTACCCACTAATTTCGGCGCACTAATGGCGTCATTCTCAAGTGCCTGTGATTACATAAACATTACAATGATTCAACCCCATTAAAGATAGACAAAATTTTCAAACTTTACCGCAAAATTTAAAAAGTAATTACCTGAATTGTAGAATACTTTATTTATCAAAATGATTGCCAAACCCTCTGCAATAGGTTGTCGGACAATCACAACTAAATCATTTCACTCATTTTATACCATGATCTTGCAGCCTTCATTCTACAAAACAGTTATTTTGCGACCATACTGTACAATAGATTTATTCACTGTGTAATGCGGTTGAATCATTGAGATATTTTTGTAATCATAGCCTCTTACGAATGACGCCATAGTGCGCGGAAAGTAGCAGTACATTATTCGTTGTATGCAAGTATAGTAAAGAGATTTTTTCTAAGAAGCGACTGTGATCCTGGAACATATTGAATGTGTTTTCTAAATCAGATATTTTCTATTTAATCTCTACAATTCAAGTTGATCGGAATTCTAATTACTACATAATAGCTGAATTTAGTGCCTTAAGACTTGATTGATTTACTTTATAAACTGTTTATCGGATTCCTTTTAGTATTGATGTGGAAGACTTCGCATCTTTCATAATTTAGGGTCAATTGTTAATTGCCTAGATTTTTTCCCAAATCCTTTATATAGACAATAAAGATTAGAAATCAATAACACTACTCTGGTGGATGCCAGATATCACGTCTGTTTCAGCTGGTGCGTTTTTATCAATTACTATAGGAAATTTCTAATGCAGTCACGTATCTATAACATTATTCAATATGCAGGTATTTGTTGGTGGTTTCCCGTAACAACATCGTTTTAGAGTAATATTGACGTATAACTATGCTCTCCTGCCTGTATTTGTCAAAATTCTCCTCCTATCTATGCCTATAATCTTTTGCCCTACTGCTTGTGCATCTTATGTCACACTACATCCCTGTTCACCTCTCCATCCAATCTGCGCTTACATCTTCTCTCTTCTTTTCTTCTACCTCTTGCCTCTGTCCCACTTCTGTGTGTACCTCCGTTTCCTCCCATTTTACAGTCACTCTACCATCCCTCTGTCTCTGACAATATGGAAAATAACATATACCGCAAAATTTGTTGATCAGTTAAACAGTGCCGAAATAATGTACCCATCACCATGGAATATGCGGAATCTCGTTCTTGTTGCGAAGGTAAAGTGTTAAAAATTTAACCACTATCGAATAAAACTCTCAATTGGAAAGCTTTTGTAAATTGCTCTCAGTCATGCAACGTAGTAACTAATATGTAGCCATTGTCATTCTTCTTGTTTTTAACGTCAAATGGGCAATATTTTATTGCAATCAGATATACGGCACTGATGAAGGTCTGCAAATTATGGCCAGCCGCGGTGGCCGAGCGGTCTGCGGCGCGCCAGTCGCGGTCTGTACGACCATTACGGTCGAGGGTACGAATCCCCCCTTGGGCATGGATATTTATGCCGTCCTTAGTATTAGCTAGTTCAAAAGTAGTTTGTAAGTTTAGGGACTGATGACCCCATAGTTAAGTCCCATAAACTCTACAAATATTTGAACTCTTTCTTGCAAACTATGTCATTTGTATCGTCAGTTGTAATCAAGACTACCGGGTGCAGCGGTTAAAGGTTTTCTCACGTTACGTTACTGGCGCAAGAAACGGATAAAAGCCAATTTTAAGAGGATTCTACACTATATAAAACTTGTAGATTGTACAACGTAAAATTTGAAACAATACGTACCTGTCAAAATACCTTTACTCGTAAATTTTCAACTTCACTTTATATCTGAAAAAAAAAATGATTTGTTGGTTGCCATGTTTAACGATATGTTGTTGTTGTTATGGTCTTCAGTCCGGAGACTGGTTTGATGCAGCTCTCCACCCTACTCTATCCTGAGCAAGCCTTTTCATCTCCTCATAAGAACGGCAACCCACATCCACTTGAATCTGCTTACTATACGCGTCTCTTGGTCTCCCTCTGCGATTTTCCCCCCACACACTTCCCTCTAATGCTAAATTTACGATTCCCCGTTGTCTAAGAATGTGTCCTACCAAGCGATCCCTTCTTTCAGCCAGGGTATGCCAAAAATTCCTTTTCTCACCAATTCTGTTCAGTACTTCTTCATTGGTTATGCGATCTACCCACCTAATCTTCAGCATTCTTCTGTAACACCACATTTCAAAAGCCTCTATTCTCTTCCTGTCCGCACTGCTTATCGTCCATGTTTCACTCCCGTACAAGGCAACACTCCACACAAATGCCTTCAGAAAAGACTTCCTTACACTTAAATTAATATTCGATGTTAGCAAATTTCTCTTTTTCAAAAATGCTTTTCTTCCCATTGCCATTCTGCATTTTATATCCTCTGTACTGCGACCATCACATGTTATTTTACTACCCAAGTAACAAAACTTATCTACCACCTTCATTGTTTTGTTACCTAATCTAATTCCTTCAGCATCGCCCGATTTTCTAAGACCGCATTCCATTACTGTTTTTTGCTCTTGTTAATTTTCATTTTATATGCTCTCTTCAACATCCTGTCCATTCCATTCAACTGCTCTTCCAGGTCCTTTGCTGTCTCTGACAGAATTTCAATGTCATCAGCAAAACGCAATGTTTTTATTTCTTCCCCCTGTACTTTAATACCTATTCCTAATTTTTCCTTGCTTTCCTTCACCGCCTGCTCGATATACAAATTGAATAACATCGGAGAAAGGCTACAACCCTGTCTTACTCCCTTCCCAACTGATGCTTCCCTTTCATGCCCTTCGAGTCTAATAACTGCGGTCTGGCTTTGGTACAAGTTATAAATAACTCTCCTTTCCCTATATTTTACCCCTGCTGACTTCAAAATTTGAAAGAGTGTATTCCAGTCAACATTGTCAAATGCTTTCTCCAAATCAAGTTTAACGATATATGATTCAATGAATACGAAAAAGTCTTACATCAAAGAAAATATTGTTTCAAAATTACAACGCAATCTGTGAATATTTTTCGAGATTTCAGAATTTGGACAAACTATCATTTAAATTTGTAAATCTAGATCTTCCTAAGAGCAAAACTCCGAACATACTTGACGAATGCTTTGAAATTTTGACACAGCGTTCTATCAAATTTTTTAACTGATCTCATATATAAATATATTGATAGGAAAACTTTGTTAGCAGATATCACTAAATATACGCTAACACACACACACACACACACACACACACACACACACACACACACACACACAATTACAGTTATCTAAAACCCTTCCTGAATTGAAATGCAACGCTTTGTGCTCAATTAGTGTAGGACTCTTTGAGTTTTTGAAGGTACACAAACCGAGAGAACATTTTTATATATAGTGATATGGATCTTTATTTTGTTGTTGTTGTAACAACGCCAAGTTATAATGCCAGGCGTCTCCAAAGTATTAGTATTCGCGACCAATGTTACCAACCTGTATTGTGGCTACCAGAACTATCAACGTGTGTTGCAAATTGACCAGAAAAAATACATGTATCAAGAATTTTTTTTCCGTTATTTGATAATGTAAGGGCACACTGTTCTTTTATTCCTTAGATTTTACTTTCTCAGCCTACTGAACAAGAACGTTTCATATGACGATAATATTTTCTCGAATTCGGTGGATGGTTTGATTTTGAAAGGGACTAAACGACAAAGGTTATTAGTCCCTTTATCGAATTGGCCATGTGTCTCTGATTAGAACGTTTCATTCCATATAAAGAAAGTATTGAGATGCCTTCATCTCTTATTTTAAAAGAAAATCGATTTCAAACGCACTGATAATAATTAGGAAGAGCAATCAGTAGACTGGTCTTAGGTCTGCAGTTCATATTTTAACACCAATGCGCGGCAAGGTATTTGAATAAAAAATTTTTGTTGTATTTGCAACAATAGGAGTAAACTGCCACATTTTCGGATGTCGTTTACCCGGTACTGAATTCCTTGAATCTGCTAGAACCAGCCGAAAGTCGACTGAATTGTCAGTCGTGCACGATCAGTATGTTGCTTCACGCACTCTGTGGTCGGCTGTGGCTCCGCCTCTATCAGTCCAAATGTTTGTAAACCTTAAGGACGTTATCGGTCCCTAGAGTTGGAAACTACTTACACTGTCTAATGTTAATGCACGACTCGAACCTCCGACGGGAGCACAGCGCAATCCGTAAAAATGCGCCTCAGACCCCACGGTAACGATTGCTAGGTAAAGTGGCTCCCCTGCGCCTGTCAATATTGCACGTAAATGCTCTTATCGTTACTTTTGCAGTTCTACAGTGTTATAAGTTCCGTCTCCTCAGCTTCTATGTCCCATGTGATTTACCGATACATTTCACTTTCATTAGTTTAGAAAGGCAAAGGTTTAACATAAAAATAACCGAATATTCGAATGATTCCTTCCGCACTGTAGTATTAGTCAGTATTAAATAATGGTCTATGCCATTACCATCTTCGTTTTCGTTGTGGTAGATGATCTACTGATGCTTGAATCAGGCGAAACGTGTTTCAAACGTTTGATGACAATGTTTCGTAATGAAGGGTGTGTTTTCTATACCAATACTTTTTTTAAATTAATGTGTAATTTACATGTGCATAATTCGATATTTTCAAAAACGGTGCATTCAGTATCACCTACTCCTCCCATATTGCGAGTCATTTCAAATGCAGTATAGTTTCAAACTAGCTCTACAACAGTACAAATCCTGACGACGCACATTTTAATCCTTACATTAGTGCGAACATTTCTTCCACGCCCTTTTTTTAACAAGGATTATAAAATTACCTACGCAAAAGTTCTAGCGACGTTACATTCAACCTGTTAGATTAATTTATCTGCACACTTCAAAATTTATTACAGTTTTTGAACGCTGTGGTAGATTTTCGAAAACACACATAGTGAAATGAGGTGATTTTCAGGCGAAGACCTGTTTGACTCAGCCATTTTCGAAGCGCCATTTTCATCTGGATATCAAGTTCAACATGACTTGTTCTTAAGGGGGAGGAAAAGGTGAAAATATGAGCGCGCAAGATTTAGTCAACGAATTGTATGCGAAATGAATTTCTACCCTAATTTCTGTATAGAGTTCATTTTTTACTCTAGTTGGAAGCGAGAGGGCATTACCGTCGAGTAGCACCACTTCGCGGATTCTTCCGGCGTCACTCTTTGGATATTGCTGCAGGAGGTCTCAGTTGTTACTATAAATGTCTGGAGTGATGTTTACATTTATTAGTGGTACTTCCTATTCTCGTCCTTTTGTGGATACGCGCATATCTTTGCACTAGGATTTGCTACTTCGTTTGAGCTCAATCATTTTCTTATTTTTCCTGTCTGAGGTTAAAATCACCATTTCATGCCACAATTAACATGTAGTCAGAGCCAATACCTACGAAGCGAATTTTCTAGAAAATATCGCTGTCAGTAGAGAGATTATTCAATCGGTCATGGTTTACTGTAAGACCAAACATGTTGGATTTACGCTAAGTTGAATAAAATATGATTCCATATTTATTCATCTTCTACAAACCAATTTACAAAGCAGATTTCCGAAAAACTCGCTCGCAAATTATTCCAAGTGCGTTTTATAATTACAAATTCGATATCCATAAAATGAAAGTGAATTCTCACGCATCTTAGGTGAAATTGACTATTATCGTGGAGCGATTACGAACAGTCTTCCTTAAATAAACGCTTGTGTGATGAATATAAATTCTCCCTAAGAGTCGAAATACATAAAACTAAACATATATCGCTGATTATATATATATATATATATATATATATATATATATATATATATATATATATATATATATATATATATACGCTTCTCAAGAATAAAGAATAAAATATATTTAACACCTCTGAAAAACATCATTCCATATAGCACTAAGTTTCATGGCTTCTTCCTTGCTGTTAAATTTATCGTTATGTTGAACGATTTCAAATACTTCTCAGTACTTCCGTGGGTTTTTATTGTTCTCGAGTCAGAAACATACAAATTTACAGTAGCCATACATATCATAAATTGATAAATAGATACAATTGTAATTATATTACATATGTCCAATACTGTCAAGAGAAGCATGAATATAAGACTGAAGGAACATAAAACTCTTTGCCCAGTACAGAAAACTGAAAAATCAGCTGCATCTGAGTATGTACATCAGTCTGGAGATGATGAATTTTTCAATCTTGTAATTTTATCTACAACGGTGAACTAGTATCAATGGCTGTATATAGAAAAAAATAGAAGTACGAGTACAGGGTGCTTCAGGAGAAAAAGTGAATATTTTAGGTGGTAGTACAGATAAGCTGCTATAAAATGCTGTGTATGTGTCCAATTTCTACCGATTACAGAGATACAGTAGTTAGTATGAGCAAATGGGACTGAATACGACGTTCGTTTTTCTTCTTTTGTTTATTGTTATTTTGAAACTAGCATATACACGCCAGTAGGCTGGCAGCAGCATTTAAGTGCTGCTCTTCAGCAGAAAACATAAAACATTATCATGAAGACTTAAAACGTGAAATGCAGTTAAAACAATGGTGAATTAAAATATAGATATGAAGACAACATGGCAGAATTTGCATCTTTGACAGAGGAATAAAACATACAGTCAGTTAAAACAATGAACCACGGTGACGTTAAAACATGCAGAACGACACCAAAATTAGAAGAAGAGCACTCGGAGACATTGAGGCGCTATGTTCCGATGCGCGAGGCCATTCCCCGTCGGGGGTTTCCAATCCCCCCTCGGGCATGGTTGTTTGTACCGTCTTTAGTATAAGCTAGTTCATAAGTAGTTTGTAAGTTTAGGGACCGATGACCCTGTAGGTAAGTCCCATAAGCTCTACAAACATTTGAACATTTTTTGAACACTGTGTAAAACTGTCTGGAAGCGGCGGACGCAGATAAAAATACAATGAAGCACACAACACAGGACAATGTACTGTTAAAACTGATGGCGCAGGAACACGCTGGGTAGGGAGGGACGAGGATTGGAGGCGCGGGGGACGGGGTAGGAGCGAGGACGTGGGAGTTGTAGGTACTCCAGGGTAGGAAGGGTACAGCCGAGAGGGGTGAGGAAAGAGGAGAGGGAGGGTAGAGGGGGCGCTTCATCCACGGAAGGGACTCAGGATGGGTAAATTTCAGGACACAGGGCGTCGTCGGGAGGGGGAGTTGGCGGAAGTTACCCTGGGAAAGGATGTGAAGAGTGTGGAGGAAGGTAGAGAGTGATGCAGCGGCGTAGACGTGTCAGAGGTCTGGAATTTGTGAGGATGGATTATACCAGGTTTACGGGAGTCTATCTTGCGGTTTGTTGTAAAGGATTTGGATCTGTTCGAGGTATTTAATTGAAGAAGGTGTTTTCCTTTCCGCCCTATATAGCGCTCTAATAGTAATCTGCGCATGCGCGAAAATTGCTGGTGGACACAAGCTGCAATAAAACAAATAGTCACTGCACATAGAAAGGCTACTTATCACTGAAAATATTAAGATATTTAGAAGGGAATTTACTTAAACTACTTAATATTTGTAAGCAAAAAACTTCCCACTTACTTCTGCCTCTTCAAGAGGAATAAACAGTTTTAAACACTTAGCATATCACGCAACATAGTTTGAGTCACCACCTTCAGGCTTGGCAAGCGATAATGTCAGCTTATCCAGTTCTCTCACCGTGAGCTACTAGTATAAATGCTTGATAAAACCACGGGCTCCACAATAACAACGAATGCACCTCGGCCGCCAGGCCGTCACACTGGAGTCCGAGCACTGCCAGCTGACGTGACAACTGCCGCATGCGCGCAAGGAAAGCTTCCCACGGAGCTCTCGCTTCTACCCAAACTACCGCTCTCTACACGAAATTCCAACTACCTACTTAAATCCAGCGACGGTTGACCAAAGATCAGCAAGCCAGAGAGATCGAAAGGACGGGTGAGGTCGACCGATAAGCAAAGATCAAACTGGCGTCAGCGTCGCCACGCTTCACAGACAATGTCGCTTCGTCCAGATTCTTTTCCGTATAGTTGACAACGGAAAGTCGAATAGTTACAGCCTGTAGCCCTAAATCTGTTTGAATATTTCTTTTTTTTCTATGCAGGAAAGTCATTTATGTTCATCCACTCAAGTATTGGTATTTCTATTCTTAGCTACAATATAGGTCTTTCCACAAGTACACCAAACCTTGAACACTCAACTTGCTGAGAGAGAAGGGCATTTATCCTATAATATTTGGAATGACTGACTTACGCACTTATTTGGCATTAAAGCCGGCTTGATGTCATTCGTTTTGTGCAACCTTTCCGATCAGAAATTTTTTTGATGAAGAGAAGATACATTTTCCCTTATTGTGCCTTAGTTCCAGAATGCTAGTAACTTATGTGTGTGAATACCATTCTTCTTGGAAACCTACAACAGATGTTTGGCGTCAAGGTTTTCCGCCGTGCAATTTCTTTTGACTTTGTCAAAAAGACCTTTATTAACAACTCTCATTTTCTGTGAATGATGGTTGGATTGCTTATGCAAGCAAATGTCCCTATTTGTGGCTTTATCGGAAAACCTTATCTTTCAAACTTCCATCAATCTTTAGCATAACTATAACATACAAGATTGATATTAAGTTTCCAGGTTTCATTGTAACATTACAATGGAATTGAGTTTTTATACTATTCAAGTAACGAAAGAATTCTTCTAAAGCTTTTTTACCATGAGACCAAACGATTAATGTGTCATCCACAAACAGAAATGTTGGACTTGCTATTTTATTTGCCTTCTTCCAGACTAACTGTTCGAAATTTTCTATTTTGAAATTACTGTCTGGAGAAACTGCGACACCATCAACTCGCTCATAGAACTCATCACCGAACTGTAATTGATTCCAAGTAAGGCAGTGACGAAAAAAGCAGTCAAATTCTGTGGAAAAGTTCCTTTATATAAATCATTACTTAAATAACTGCAATCATAGTGAACAACCACGCTATACCATAACATACAAGACCAGGTGCCAGAGATATTCTTTGAAGTTTCTCGAAAAAATTACGCGACTCTTTTACATAAAAGTCAGTTTTACCTATCTATAGTTGTAGACGAGTTGCCAGATCATATTTCATATGCTGAAAAATTGGCAGCACTAGTCTAGAAGTATAATAGATTTCATGAATCTTGAGTAGCCCGCAGAGTGTGGGACACATTGCTTCTGACATTAATGAGACATTTTAATGCCTCTTTAAATCGAAATTCATGACTTCACCAGAGCGTTGGTTTTCTTCAGTAAGGACCACAAGGAGCACCTCTGAAGGTGTCCTGTGGACCTGTGGAAGAAATGTTACAAATGTATCATGGTCCACGACCTCAGAATCCGTCCATTCATCAACGATTCTCCGGTCGCGAAAGCATTTATTTCATATTAAAAAAAATTCTGCGTAAATTTAAGTGATGTCCACTTTTTTCAAACTTCAAGGAAAACCACATAGGTTCCAATACAGTGAGCTTAACATAACTTGTTCTGTAATCACTCATTCTCCAAAAGTAATTTGTTCTTGAGTCCATAAATTCTTCAAACAGTTTTGTCTATTAAAACTTTTAATCAGTAAAGAAAAACGTTGATGATACAAACTGTAGTGATAATTGAATTTCCTACTGTGATTTTATCCACTTCATCAAACGATTGCACCATTTCCTTGTTAACGGACACAATATTTGCGCAAAAAAATGTTTCTCAATTTTACGTGAAACGGGGCCATGGTACAAAGTTACTTCCACTGGCGATAGACCTTTGTACGGTATGTAAACGCGTAGCCCAAATTTTACGGGCAATCACAGAAAGAGAGTCAGCGCTTTGCTTCAGCATCGAACAAAGGAAAAGGAAAAATTAATGAGCCACTTCAGTAAAATGAGGGACAAGTGGCTCATTATAAGGTAATCAAAGGGAAAGCAGAAATTCTGTTTGTCAAGATATTGCCATTTGAAGCGGAAATGCTTTTTGATCTTGACTGTATTCTTGTTCCGAAAAAACGTAATCCATATATTCAAACAACAACGAAGTCGTTCAGATGTTTCTGCGCAATAATTTTATGATTTTGTTGTAACGACTGAGCAAATGAATCAACCTTAAAAAAACACGACCAGTTTCCGATAGAATCATAACTTTTGTTTTGTAGTGAACGTCTACCGTCAATATTTCATTAGTTACTACGAAGTTTCATAATCTGCAATCATCAAAACTAATAAGGTGAAACAAACAAACTAATGTTTGTTGTACAACTGCAATATACTCCAAAAGAATGTTCGAAGGTATTCATAAAGTAACCACTCACCTAAAAGGACTCTGAACTTACGAACCGAAGTGTCATTGATAAAATCAGTACCTAGTACTGGCGTTACCTATGTAATTATTTAAAACGTATACACATATGTATAGAATTGGGGGTTGCATACCAATATTTATATGGACTATTCTACCAAAACCATTTATAAAAGAACAAACGATTTTTAAACTAAGATTATTCACAGACACACATTTCTTAAAATTAGTGCATTTGACTAAAATTACATGCAACTGTAATTAACTTTTAATGAGGTACATTCAGTTCCTAAGAACTTTAAAAATATTATTTAAGAATGTTGTTGTTGTGGTCTTCAGTCCGGAGACTGGTTTGATGGAGCTCTCCTCCCTGCTCTATCCTGAGCAAGCCTATTTATCTCCTCATAAGACCTGCAACCTACATTCATTTGAATCTTCATACCGTATTCATTCCCACCTAATTTTCAGCATTCTTCCGGAACACCACATTTCAAAAGCCTCTATCCTCTTCCTGTCCGCCGCGGTGGAGTGGCGAGCGGACTAGAGCGCCATGCTGCGGAACGCGAGGTTGCTCGCCGTCGGGGGTTCGGGCATGGGTGTTTGTGTTGACTTTAGGTTTAAGATAGTTTACGTAGTTTGTAAGCTTAGGGACTGATAACCACAGCCGTTAAGTCCCATAAGATTTACAAACAACATCTTCCTGTCCCCACTGTTTATCGTCAATGTTTCGCTCCCATAAAAGGCCACACCCCACACAAATGCCTTCAGAAAGGACTTCCTTACACTTAAACTAATATCGATGGTAACAATATTAAAGAATAGATACAGATATTCGTGACAATGTTAATGAGTTGAAAGTAAAAGCCACCTAAAATTTTTATTAAATATTTTTCCAATTGACAGAAAATAGCAGTGATAAAGTAGTATATTGGTCGTAATTACGCTTATATAAGCAGTAAAAAATATCTCTTTTATAACAAAAATATCGTCTAAGACATTAGAGATTTCAAGATTCCAGATCCTGAAGCCTCGTAATAAATATGGAAAATTTTAGCAATAAAGACTATTTCATTTGTATTGACAAAAAAGTTCAAGTGCTCAGCTCGGAGTGAAAAAGTATGTAGTCTGCTACAGGGGTCCATGTGATTAAGAGCGGCTGGTGTTTACATTTAGTAATAAGACGTTATTAGGATGCGGTGCGGAGAGACCTAGAGGCAAACACATCACTCTCAGAAGTTTTAGTCCTTCCTAACCATGACGTCACTCCTCCTCAATCAAATTACCCCTAAAAAGACTTCATAAGGCTTAGTTGTGCTCAAACAAACTTCAGCAGGAGTGTTTGCTACGATCTATTATACCCAGCTTTCATTCCTCCTAGTAAAGAAAGACACTATATAAATGTCGAAGAACAAGTAAACAAGGATAGAAGCAGTGACTAACATTACCAACCATTTGTCAACTGTGTTAACATATTACTGTGATTCTTTGGGTTCTAAATATTTTATGGGTAATGCTGTCGTCAATATATAACAATTAATAGGAACGCGAGTGCATAGAAATAAAAATCCGTAATTGTCACTCGAAGATATCAGGTCAGTCTCTGAGAAAGCAATGATCGATTTCGGTTTATTGGAAGAATTTTGGGAGCTGCCTCCTTGTAGGACCACTTCTTGCGTACTGCCCAAATGTTTGTGTTTCCCCACAAGATCTTTTCAAGGCATTTCGGAGGCGGGCTGTAGGGTTTGTTACTGGAAACATTGATCAAGTTACTTAGGTGCTTCCTGAACCCAAATTGGAATTTATGGAGGGAAGGCACTGTTCTTCTCGCGATGGATTACACTGTTGAGGACATATAGAAGGAATTTGAAGCTGATTGCAGACCTATTCTACTGCCGCCAATTTACATTTCCCTTAAAGACCACAGAGGTGTACAGCGCAACCGTTTTCTCTCCTTATGTCTGCTAGTGGAACAGAAAAGAAAATTACAAGTAATGGGACGATGTATCCTCCTACAGGCAATTTACTGCGGAGAGCGACTTTGTTTATAGACACACTGTTGTATGAAGGTCAAAGAATCATTTGTAAAATAACGTCAACTGTCGCTTCTTGAGCCACAGCGTTTGAATTTTTATTAAGACAAGCGAAAATATTTAAGTAAATCCTGTATGTATCTCGGAACTATACAGCTTCTTATGAAAAGTATCAAAACAGTGCTATCTATTGGTAAGCGACCAGTAAATATCACGTTAACTGCCAGTACAAAGGAGATCAGGAAGCACTTTGATGTTATTTATTTTTTTACTTAACATACCTCATAACATTATATTGACGTATATTAGAACGTCATTAGTACTATGCTGATAGTTGAGAAGCATAAAAGTAATGGTCTATGTTTAGAGCCCCAACTACGAAATTTAGATTTCTAAATTGCAGATCGGTTAGGGATATTTACACACTTCTGAAGCTCAAAACGCGAACTATGAACAGCAAAGCCAACATCAGTCACACGTCAGGTAGTAAGGGACTATGACCGTCGAGCATTTCGGATATATGTTTCAAAAACTCGCACAAAATATCCGAAAGGAAACAGTCGTAACTTGCAAATTCAATTCGATAGCGTAGCCATAAAATGCCTGTGCGTAAACGGTTGAATGGACTAAAGTAAAGTGATTTATCAGCCCTTATAACTGACATTGTTATATACACCGGTCAGAACAATGAGGGGATCAGTTCAGATATCTAGGTTTTGAAGTGTTGCCGTCGGAAAAATGAACTAAAATGGTACGAGTTCTTTCTTTCGGTTCTACGGAGTCGAGACAAAACATTTACAGCGACCGAGATAGTGGTAATAACCGAAAGCTGCTGCAGAGGTGGTTGGTGTTGTGTTTCCTCTACCTAACGGTTTACAGAATGAGTAGGGTTCAGATAGCGTAGTGAGCAGGTAGTGGAATACAACAACAACGTTACTTACTTGAAGCTATGGTATGGAGAGCCATTGAAAGGTTGGAAGTGGGACAGACACAGAGGGAGGTGGTCGTAACTCTTGGAGTGTTCTAAAGTGTAATTTTCATGGCCTGGACGCTATTTCAGACAAGAAGAACCGTTAACAGAAGACAAAGCCAAGATCATCCACGAGTAACATCAGCAAGAGATGCAACTCAGCTGCAATGCACTCTTCATGTAGATACAGAACGCACAGTATCAACACACAGTCCAAAATCGCCTTCAGGATTGTGGCCTTTACTACGGTGTGTGTCCCATTAAAACGACGACACACTTTAGCTCGAAGCATCTGTGCAGAGGAACATCAGGATTGGAGTCGTAAAGAATGGCGCCAGGTTCTGTTCACAGGCGAGTTAAAAACTTGTGTTCAGTTGGACAATCGTCTTTCCCTAATCTGGAGAGAACCCGGAATTCGAAACAATCTCGCTTATGTGCAGGAAACATCACCACATCATGGTGGTGGATGAATGGTGTGGTCCCGAGTCAGTATTTACGGACGTACGGACCTCTGTGTCGTTCAGAATAGTTCTTTGACTGCTCGGAGATATAGAGACAAGACCATTCGACTATGTGGTGTGCCCTACGCAGGTGCCATAGGAGTTGGATTCCTTCTGGCGGACGAAACGCTAATCTCCACAGAGCTGCACTGGTGGACAATATATTTGAAGGTCAAGGAACTGAAGGACTGAAGCGGCCAGCATGTTGGGATGCTCTTAGTAGACGCACTGTGGCAAAACCCAGCACTTCCCAAAACAGTTGCAGAACTCGATGTTTCACTCATGGAAGAATGTCCAAATAGCCCTCAAGACCTTGTAACTCAATTTAATTTCGCTTCGGTACTATACTGCTGCAAACGGCTGAAACCAAAGGGCAACTACAGTCGTTACTTTACCCTATGACATGAAAGTTTTGGTATGGATACTTCATCATGGAATCGTTTGGGGAAAATATTCCGGAAGGATCACTCATGAGGGTGTTGTCATCAGCTAAAATGAAATAGCCTTTGAATGGATCAGATCGTGGTATAATAAATCTATTAATTGGCAGGTATGCAGGAAAATTGAGCTGAGGACAAGTTAAATGATGAATAATATTAATACATTTAACAGCTATGAAGAGATGATGATCATACCTGAACGACAATACACCTCGCATAATGCAGAAATATGTTTGTGTAATATTTTTGTAATTAGTTGGCGTGACCAATCATGAAATTAGCCAAGTGAGAAACTACTGAAATGAGATAGAATACCTTCTAGACTCTAGAACCCTTCGTCAATACCAAACTCTTGTTTCCATTTCTAATGACGGAACGTTAAATACTAAGCTTCCTTCCTTCCTTCACTTTCTTGTTTCTGCTCTAGAGGAAGATAGGGCTGCCATTCATTCAAGGACACTGAGATCCCAAGCTGACACTGAAGGCAAAAGAAATGAAGCCGTCAGAAACGCAGAGTGGATTCAAGTTACGTAGACCGAGAGTAGAAAGAACGTCTTAATTTTTCTTTTCGTCTTAGATATGCTTAAAATCGTTCAATTTTTTTAAAAAATGAAGTGTGATCGATTGTTTCTTTCCCCGAGGTGTGAAGAACGTGTTGCTTATGGATTTCTATGATTTGCTAGCAAGTTGCCGACAAAGATCTTTTCGTTTCTGACTATTCGATAAGGTTGAGCATTACTTCTCATTCTTCTACTCTTCATCCACTGAACTAATAATGTCTGTCCATATGAGTACTGTAACAACGAGTAACCAAAAATAATAGAGATTCTTTTGAATAGTTCCAGTAATACAGTCTGGTTCTAGATTAATGATCACCGGCATTGAAAACGTCTGTTTACGACTGTTCGCAGACAGTGTATCTACAGATATCCGAATAAAAAAGATAGGAAAATTTCTACGAAGTACCTACACAATTTCACAACCGTATGTGAGTCCCCATCATTATAATCTCTGACATATAGCTTAATCTCTTCGAGATTCGGTGCAGTCAGGATATTGCCTTTTTTGCAAGATGGAAGCCATATTCACTTAAATTTATGAGAATAACTGGGGAAACTTTGAATTATCCTCCCAGTAGATTTTGAAACGTTCCTGTGATAAGATATAACAATCTTGCAAGAATAAGTTGAAGATGTAGTTTTCGAACAGCCTGTGTGGTACAAATGGTTAAATGTCTCCCAGTAGATGTACCGCTTTATTTTATGGAGCTACTTATGGATATCATCTTGATCAACATATTCGCAAGTCTAAATGCTAACAAGTGTACTTTGTCGTGTCACTTCGCTATTGGACCTTCCTCTCAAGGTCTAAAACTAGTTTTGAAATAACAGCAAAGCTGGTAGTAGCTGTTCGTATGTCTATACCTCAAAAATTTTGGTGCAGGAGGTGAGAGCGTGGAGAGAAATAACAGAGGATGAAAGTAGAATTCAACCACCTCTTCCCTGTCCATCCTCTCATGTGTCGGAAAATCACGTTATTAATACAATACAGGCTGTGAGAGAACTAAAAAATAACAAAGCACCAGGATGCGATGCAATAACTGGAGAAATGATGACAAAACACATAACTGTATCTTCAAACTAATCCAAAATATGTATAAAACTGGAGAAATACCGGAAAATTTTAAAAAGACTATCGTAATTCCTATATCAAAGACACCAGGCACTATGAAGTATATGAAGAACATCGTTCCTCGAGCGTATTATCACATATATAAAAAGTATTAACAAAAGTAATATATAGCCGAATAAAAAGTAAAATTGAGGAGAATTTGGATTAAGATCAATTTTGATTTCGGCAGAATAAAGGAACAAGAGAAGCTAACTTAATGTTAAGACAAATCACGAATAAAATGTTGGACCTAACAAGACCACTGTCCATTGCCTTCGAGGACATGGAAAAAGCCTTCGATAACGTGAATTGGAATGTCCTGATGGAACTTTTGACTAATGTTGGTCTAGATTTCAGAGACAGGCTGATAGTGCATGAACTCTACAAAAAAACTAAGAGGAATTCTAAATATACATGGTGAAATACAAGGGGCTTACATAAGAAAGGCGTACGACAAGTATGCAGTTTGAACCAGTGCTCTTTAACTTGTATATTAAGGAGGGAATTGAGGAATGTAAAGAGTCTATGGAAGGAATTAACGTCAATGGAGTATAAATGAAAATGATAAGGTTTGCTGATGACAGCCATCATTGAAGAGACTGAAGAAAATCTACAAAAGGTATTACCAAGAATGAATGAGATTCTGCCTAATAAATATAACATGAAAATCAACACAAACAAGACAGAGATCATGATATGCAGAAACGAGCAAATTACATCTGACATTAAGATTAATGATGTACCATTAAAAAAGTTAATGTATTCACACACTTGGGAAGAAATCACACCAGATAGCAAAAGTTCAGCAGACATAAAGAGCAGAATTGCGCAAGCTACAATAGCCTTCAACAAACGGATGCTTCTTACATAATGAAATACAAAATAAAAGACCAAATAGTATTTATAAAATGTTATGTATGGAGTTTGGCATTATATGGCTCCGAAACTTGGACACTCGGCATTTGCAACAAGAGGAGACTGGGAGCATTTGAATTACAGTGTTGGAGGAGACTGCAGAAAATGCCTTGGACGGCGAAGATGACTGACGAAGAAATTCTTAAAAAAACCTGCGGAAAAGGAGCACTTTTTAAAACGATAGTGAAGAGAAGAGTCAATTTAATAGGTCATCTCTATAGGCGCAATGAGTTTATAGTCAATGTTATGGATGAAATGATAGAAGGAAAAAAGAGGCAGGAATAGACCCAGATTGCAGTACTTGAAACAGATGCAAAGAGATACAGAAGTGCAACCATATCAGAAAATGAAGAGGCTATCCAAGAACAGAGAAGTGTGGAAAAAAGAAATGCTGCCAACCAATCTTCGGATTGAAAACGAGAAAGAGACTGAGTACGGTACCTGTCGTTGAAGATTCCACAATTACAAATCGCAGGCCATTGTTGTTTATTGTTGTGATCTTCAGTTCGCAGAATGGTTTAATGCAGCTCTCCATGCTACCCTGTCCTGTACAAGCCTCTTCATCTGAGAATACGAACGGCAAGCTACATCATTTTAAATCTGCTTACTATATTCGTCCCTCGGTCTCCCTCTACGATGTTTACACCAAACACTTCCTTCTAATGCTAAGTTGACCATTCCTTGACGTCTCAGAATGTGTCCCACCAAACTATCCCTTTTCTTAGGATATGCCAGAAACTCCTTTTCTTCACAATTCTCTTGAGCACCTCATTAGTAAAATGATCCACCCATCAACTCTCCATCATTCGTCTACAGCACCACATTTCGACAGCTTCTATCATATTTTGGTCTGAATTCCTTATCTTTCAAGTTTCATTCCCATACAGTGCTACACTCCAGACAAATGCTTTCAGAAAGGACTTCCACAAATTTAAAATAATATTGGATGTCAACAAATTTCGCTTTCTCAGAAATGCTTTCTTACCATAGCCATTCCTCATTTTAATTCTTCCTTACTTCAGCCATCAGAAGTTACCTTGCTACTGAAATAACTAAACTCATCTACTAATTTTATCGTCTTATTGCCTGATCTAATTCCTTCAGCATCGACTGATTTTCTGAAACTGCACCCCATTACCGTCGTTAAATTCTTGTTAATGTTCATCTTATATCCTCCTTTCTAGAGACTATTCATTTCATTTCATTGCTCCTGGTCCTTTGCTGTCTCTGACTGAATTACAATATCATCAGCAAACCGCAAGGTTTTTATTTCCCCTCTGGACTTTAAACCCCTCTCCAAATTTCTCCTTCCGTTCCTTCACAGCTTGTTCAGTGTACATTCCAGAAAGGCTACAACTCTGTCTTATTCCTTTCCCAACCACTGCGACCCTCTCATGCCTTTCGACTGTAATAATTACTGTTTGGTGTTTGTACAACTTGAACATAACTCTTCGCTTGCTATATTTTACCCCTGCTACCTTCAGGATTTGAAACAGTGTATTCAAATCAATATCGTCAAAAGCTTTGTCCAGATCAAAAAAAGCTAAATACGAAAGTTTCCCTTTCTTTAACCTATCTTCCAAGGTAAGTCGTAATGTGAGTATTACCTCGCGTGTTCCTACATTTCTCTTAAATCCAAACTGATCTTTTCGAAGGTATGATTCCACCAGTTTTTCCAATCGTGTGTAAATAATTCGTATGACTTTTTAAACTGATAGTTCTATAATTTTCATATACGTCTGTACTTGCTTCCTTAGGTATTGGAATCACTATATCCTTCTTGAAGTCTGTGGGTATTTCCCCTGTCTCATACACCTTGCATAGCAGATGGAACAATTTCTTCATGACTGGCTCTCCAAACAATGATAGCACTTCAGACGGAACATCGACTACTCCAGGGGCCTTGTTTCTACTCAAATCTTTCAGTGCTCTGTCAAATTCTTCTCGCAGTATAGTAATCTCCTATCTCATCTTTCTCTACATCCATTTCTGGGATACTGCCATCAAGTATACATCCTTTCTACAGGCCTTCTGAATATTCCTTCCACCTTATAGCTTCCCCTTCTTTGCTTAGTACTGATTTTCCATCTGAGGTCTTGATATTCATACCGCAGCTTTTCCTGTCTCCAAATGTCTCTTTAATTTTCCTGTATACAGTATCCATCTATTCCCTACTTATAAATCCTTCTACGATCTTGCATTTCTCTTCAAGCCACTCTTGCTTAACCAGTCTGCACATACTCTCAACCTCATTTTTCAGACGTCTGTACTTCCTTTTGCCTGCTTCACTTGATGCATATTTTTATGTTTTCCTATCATCAATTAAGTTCAGTATCTCCTGTGTTAACCAAGGATTTCTATTAGGCCTTCTTTTTCTTTCTATATGCTACTCTGCGGACGTCACTACTGTATGTCTCAGAGCTACCTAATCTCAACCACTCTATTACTTAGCTCTATTTCAGCCAATCCTTGCCTAATGCTCCTTCAAAACTCTCGACCACCTCCGGTTCCTTCAATTTGTCAGTTTCCATCTCCTTAATTTTCTACCTTTTTGCAGTCTTTTAAGTTTAAATGTACAGTTCATAACCAATAAGTTATGGTCAGAGTCTACATAAGCCCCTGAAATCGTCTTACAACTTAAAACCTGCTTTCTAAACTTTTGCCTTACTATTATAAAGTCAATGTGGTACCTCCCAGTGTCTCCTAGTCTCTTCCTCGTATATAACCTTCCTTTCATGATGATTAAACCAAGTTCTAAATTCTACCAGGCGATCTCCTATTTCATTCCTTTCCGCCATTCCATATTTACATAGTACATTCTCTTCTCTTCTCTTTCCTACTACCGAGTTCCAGTCCCCCATTAAGGTTTCTTCTCCTGTAACGGTCTCAATAATTTGTTTTTTATCCTCATACGTTTCTTCCATCTCCTCACCATCCGTAGAGCTAGTATTACTGTTGTCGGTGTTGGATTAGTGTCTATCTTTGCAATGATGATGCATTCACTATGCTGTTCACAGTAAATTACCCGCATTCCTATTTTCTTTGGAATGTAAATATACTGCGCTCTTTGCAGAAGTTCGGTTAGTAGCTTCCAGGTCTGCATGTATAATGCAGCAACGTATGCAATTAAGCCATCCCAATACGTTTTCCTAATGTCTAAACCAATCATGCTTTCTTCTGCTTGATTCCCTCTATTGTTATTACCGTCCCCTTCGATGACAATTGTATTATGAAAACTGGTTGTAAGGTGTTGAAGCACTTGCCAGCTATTAATCTTAGCTGTTGCCATACGGTTTGCTAGAGTGACATCTATGTTGATGGCTAAACCGGCATGCCTCTCAAATGTACTCTGTAGGCCTTCTCGATTTAAAGCGATGGAGCCACGTTCCTGTACCGCATCCACGAATATCTCACCTCGTTCGTCAGTTAGCTTACTATGCCGCAGAGAGGATTTTGCAATCACATCTGTTTCCACGAGGAGACAGGCTTAGGGAGCTCCTATACATTGTGTAGATCTCTTACAGTAGAGCAGTGATTTCCGCGTATATTTTGATTTCAGTCCAGCGAAGGTTTTTGCTAATTTCCATTGTTTCCAACAAGAAGTTTCTAGTAACCACTGTTTAGTCAGCTATCAGTCTCCTGTAGGGAATTAGCGGTCTTGTTTAAAGTCGATTACTTAATCTCTACAATAAATTGTTGATTTGTTAGGATGGATAGGATGTGTGACTGCTTCGTACGTACGCAGGAGGGGCTGGCCGCTGTTCGCGAACAGCTGAGCGTGCTGATGGCCGCGATCAGACGCCTTCAGGCTGCTGCCTCGGACTGTAGCGTCAGTGGGGAGTCTGGTGCGTAGTATGGGGCACTTCAGGTGTCACATGCTTCACCCACGGTCCCTGCTGTCGAGACATCTTTGCGTGTACCGGACCCGGTTGAGCTCCCCTCTCCCCCAGGGGGAATGGCGAGTTCAACGGCGTTCGCGTCGCTCGAGGCGGAGGTTCAAAGTGGGGACTGGCCTTGCGGCATCGCCCGCTCTGCCTGTGAGTGAGCATGTGGCCGCTCCTTCCGCAAGGTCCGAGCGGGCACACGGGGGGAGGGGTTTATTAGTGATCGGGAGCTCCAATGTTGGGCGGGTGATGGAGCCCCTTAGGGAGATAGCGGAAAGGTCGGGGAAGAAGGCCAGTGTGCACTCTGTTTGCTTGCCGGGGGGTCTCTTCCGAGATGTGGAGGAGGCCCTTCCGGCGGCGATAGAGAGCACTAGGTACACCCGACTGCAAATTGTCACTCATGTCGGCACCAATGACTCCTGCCGGCTGGGTTCAGAGGTCATCCTCAGTTCATACAGGCGGTTGGCGGAGTTGGTGAAGGCAGAAAGCCTCGCTCGCGGTGTGGAATCTGATCTAACTATTTGTAGTGTCGTTACCAGAACCGATCGCGGTCCTCTGGTTTGGAGCCGAGTGGAAGGCTTAAACCAGAGGCTCAAACGATTTTGCGAAGATATGGGCTCCAAATTTCTCTACCTCCGCTATCGGGTGGAGAAATGTAGGGTTCCCCTGAATAGGTCAGACGTGCACTACACGCAGGAAGCGGCTACAAAGGTAGCGGAGTACGTGTGGAGTGCACATGGGGGTTTTTTAGGTTAGAGAATTCCCTCCCTAGGCCCGACAAGATGCCACCTGAGCCGCGACAAGGTAGCAGTAGGCAGAACACAACAGGGAAGGGAATGATCAATGTAGTAGTGGTTAACTGCAGGAGCGTCTATAGAAAGGTCCCTCAATAATAAACGATCACAATGCCCACATAGTACTAGGGATGGAAAGTTGGCTGAAAGCAGATGTAAACAGTAATAAGATTCTAAACTCAGACTGGAATGTTTACCGCAGAGATAGGCTGGACGGAGAAGGGGAGGCGTGTTTATAGCGATAAAAAGTGCACTAGTATCGAAGGAAATAGACGGAGATCCGAAGTGTGAAATAATTTGGGTGAAGGTCACGGTTAAAGCAAGCTCGAACATGTTAATCGGATGTTTCTATAGGCCTCCTGGCTCAGCAGCTGTTTTTGCAGAACACGTGAAGGATAATTTGGAAAATATTTATAGTAGATTTCCCGATCATGTTATAGTTTTGGAGGAGATTTTAATTTACCCGATATAGATTGGGAGACTCAAACGTTTATTACAGGTGGCAGGGACAAAGAATCCAGTGAAATTATTTTGAGTGCATTATCTGAAATCTACCTTGAGCAGTTAAACAGAGAACCAACTCGTGGTGACAACATATTAGACCTTCTGGTGACAAACAGACCCGAACTATTCGGAACAGTTAATGCAGAACAGGGAATAAGCGATCATAAAGCAGTTACAGCATCGGTAATTTCAGCCGTAAATAGAAATATTAAAAAATGTAGGATGATTTTTCTGTTTGGAAAAAGTGACAAAAAGGGGATTTCAGAGTACTTGACGGCTCAGCACAGAAGTTTTATCTTAAGTAAAGATGGTGTTGAGGAACAGTGGTCTAAGTTCAAAGCCATCGTACAATATGCAATAGATGAGTATGTACCTAGCAAGGTCGTAAGAGATGGAAAGGAGCCACCATGGTACAATAACGGAGTCAGAAAACTGCTACGGAAGCAAAGGGAACTTCACTGCAAACATAAACGTAACCAAAGCCTTGTAGACAAACAAAAATTGCACGAAGCGAAATGTTGCGTGAGGAGGGCTATGCGATAGGCGTCCAACGAATTCGAAAATAGAGTTCTTTGTACCGACTTGGCTGAGAATCCTAAGAAATTTTGGTTTTATGTCAAAGCGGTAGGTGGATCAAAACGAAGTGTCCAGACATTCTGTGACGTAAATGGCATTGAAACAGAGGATGACACTCTAAAGGCGGAATTACTAAATGTCTGTTTGCAAAGCTGTTTCACAGAGGAAGATTGCACTGTAGTTCCTTCCCTAGATTGCCGCACAGATTACAAAATGTCAGATATCGAAATAATTGACAGAGGGATAGAATAACAATTAAAATCGCTCAAAAGAGGAAAGGCCGCAAGACCTGATGGGATACCAGTTCGTTTTTACACAGAGTACGCGAAGGAACTGGCCCCCCTTCTCGCAGTGGTGTATCGTAGATCTCTAGAAGAGCATAGCGTCTAAAAGATTGGAAAATGGCGCAGGTCATCCCCGTTTTCAAGAAGGGTCCTCGAAAAGATGTGCAGAACTATAGGCCTATATCCCTAACGTCGGTCAGTTGTAGAATTTTGGAACATGTATTATGTTCGAATATAATGACATTTCTCGAGACTAGGAATCTGCTCTGTAGGAATCAGCATAGGTTTCGAAAAAGGCGTTCGTGTGAAACCCAGCTCGCGCTATTCGTCCACGAGACTCAGAGAGCCGTAGACACTGGTTCTCAGGTAGATGCTGTGTTTCTCTACTTCCGCAAAGCGTTTGATACATTTCCCCACAAACGTTTAATGAACAAAGTAAGAGCATATGGTCTATCAGACCAGTTGTGTGATTGGATTGAGAAATTCCTAGGTAACAGAAAGCAGCAGGTAATTCACAATGGAGAGAAGTCTTCCGAAGTAGGAGTTATGTCAGGTGTGCCACAGGGGAGTGTCGTGGGTCCGTTGCTGTTCACGATGTATATAAATGACCTTGCGGATAACATCGGAAGTTCACTGAGACTTTTTGCGGATGATGCTGTGGTATATAGAGAGGTTGTAACAATGGAAAATTGTATTGAGATGCAGGAGGATCTGCATCGAATTGACGCATGGTGCAGGGAATGGCAATTAAAGTTTAATGTGCTGCGAATACACAGAAAGAAAGATCCTTTATCAGTTAGCTACACTATAGCAGGTCAGTAACTGGAAGAAGTTAATTCCATAAATTATCTGGGAGTAGTCATTAGGAGGGATTTAAAATGTGACGACCATATAAAATCAGTCGTCGGTAAAGCAGATGCCAGACTTAGATTCATTGAGAGAATTCTAAGGAAATGCAGTCCGAAAACAAAGGAAGTAGGTTACAGTACACTTGTTGCCCACAGTTTGAATACTGCCACCGGTGTGGGATCTGTACCAAGTGGGATTGATAGAGGAAGTGGAGAAGATCCAACGGAGAGCATCGTGCTTCGTTACAGAATCATTTGGTAATCGTGAAAGCGTTACGGAGATGATCGCTAAACTCTAGTGGAAGACTCTGCAGGAGAGACGCTCTTTCACTCGGTACGGGCTTTTGTCGAGGTTTCGTGAACTTACCTTTACTGAGGAGTCTAGCAGTATATTGCTCCCTCTTACGTATATCTCGCGAAGACATCGTGAGGATAAAATCAGAGAGATTAGAGCCCATACAGAGGCATACCGACCATCCTTCTTTCCGCGAACAATACGTGACTGGAATAGAAGGGAAAATCGATAGTGGTACACACACCGTCGGGTGGCTTGCGGAGTATTGTTGTAGATGTTGTAGATGTAGATGTACCTACATCGCTTTAAACGCAGTAAAACAATTAGACTCCGATCTTTAAGCAGTCATAAGAGACCAAACCTTGTGGGTTACAGTTAATGCTGTTTCACAACGAATATCTAAAAGGCAACTGCTTAAGTTTGTCTCTATAACTTCAGATCGACGGTCCTATTGCCAAAAATCTCTGTAGACCAAATAAAATAACAACTAGCCAACAATTAAAAAAATTAAAAACAGTGAAATTAAAAACAATTGCTTAGCTAGTCACACGGATATGTGCAGACTAAAGGATTTTGGCAAGGCACGCGTATAACTGGGGGGATACTGTGGGATAGCGTAGAGAGTATCTCTATAAGTAGTTACTGCCCTTGCTAGTTGGCAAACCTCGAGTTCTTCCGAGGCTGCCAGAAAATTTTTTTGGCAATTAGTCTAGAAGACTTCACAAAAGCCAAGGAACGATTTATTGTATTTCAAGATTATTTTTTCTCTTGTTTATGTGCATTTTCAATACTTTTAAATTACTTTTTATTTTATTTACATTGGAATTATAAATGATTCCAGTTTATATGAGTAATAACTACATTTACATTTATAAAACAGTGTGTGAGAAAATATAAAATGATTATGTACAACCTGTTTAGAGTTTCAAGGTAACAGGTCGAAATATTGTGGCAATAGGTTGAAGTGAATTGAAAATTTGAATTGAAATTCCTATTTTCTTATTCATTATCAACCTACTTCTGCATCATCACTTTGTACTTATAGCCCTGTAGTCACCTGAACAAATTTCCTGTTCATCCTGCCATTCCTGTTCATCCGCACCACATCTAACTTTAACCTATCCTTTTCTCTTTTCAAATTTTCTAACTTACCTACTCGATTAAGGGATAAAACATTCCACACTCCAATCCGTACAATGCTTGTTTTGTTTTTCTTCATGACGACATCCTCCTAAGTAGTCCCCACCCGGAGATCCGAACCGGGGAAAATTTTACCTCCGGAATATTTTACCCAAGAGGATACCATCGATATATATTCATACAGTATAGTTGCATGTCCTCGGGAAAATTAACGACTGTAGTTCCCACTTACTTTCAGTCAGGCCATTACTGGAGACGAAATGTACCACGTCACCCAGTAAAATAAGCTTTCAGTGATTCGAGGAAAAGTTTTATAAGTATCGTTTGTATTATTATAAGGGTTAATCTCTTTTATACCACAGAGAAGGGTGTTTTAACAGCTTGTACAGATTGTGACAGAAATTCATTCTAAATAGATAAACTTTCTTTAGGGCAAAGGTAACATAACCGTTTCGTACCAGTAATACTTGCATAGGGAATAGTCTTAGCGATCGGTAAAGTAGGTATAGGGTAAGGTGGTACAATTTCCATCATTTCGGAGAAATGTTGTTGTTACTGGAAATATGTTGAGAAAAGAAATACTTTTAACTATGGTACTTGTTCTTGGATGTTTAACGAATATGTAACACAAATATTAGACCATTAGAAACGTTAGTGTAAACACAAAAAGGTTACAGAACTGTGAAAAATCGATCGAAAATGTACCACACTAGGTACAATTACGATCAAATTTTTATCGCTGGCTTCTTCCACATAAAAAGCACTTGTTCCCTCGTGCACCAACGCAAACTTCATAGTACCAAACATTGCATAACAAAATTTGCAAGCGCGTGGAAACTAGAAAATTTATAAGAGCGCGTTCGACGAAGTTGCTGCACGTGCCGCTTAACAGAAAAAAAAATTATATCTCCGTAGCGGAAAGTGGTGTATTCTTGGAAAAGACAGGAGGAGCTGCAGAAACCTGCTACACTACAACGCGACACAAAGGCAAGTGCTACCAATAGTACGAGACTGACAAATTATGTTGATCGGAATTGTACCTATATCGAATTTGTACCACCTTACCCTAATACTGTTACGAATAGCAATATCTTACTTTAAAACTTGTTATTTAATAAGTTGTTTCATGACAGAAATGATGCTAAGAACTCCAGTTCGCATGACTATATGAGTGCTGTCAGCAACCTGTTTGTACCAAATTGCCGATGACGATGATGCATATTATAATGCATCAGAAAAGAAACATAACGTGTACCATGTGACGTTGCACCGGTACATAAAAAATGGCAACCCATCGATGAATTACCCATCTAATACCTGCCGGTGGAACAGAGTGCCGCAACCGCAGATATCACGGAAGTACTTGTTAGTCACGAGTCCCCTAAATTGTTACACGAAACATTAGTTTTCTCAGCTATTTAATGTCCTCATTTCTGTCTGATATTATACGAGTAACAATTTTTTACAGATATGTATTGACAATATAATTTTGGGCGCGGCACGCAATTCCGCGCGCGGTCTCCAATGAGGCACTGTCTGCGGTATTTACACCGTTAATACTGTTACCTAATGGAAGTCTTTTATTGCTGAAATTATACTTAGCCAGTTTTATTGGGCTGAGATTGTTACAACAATTATGAGAGTTACTATGATAATTAGTATTGTGATAAGTATATATTCTTGCTCGAGCAATGTGTAAATGAGGTTTTCAGAACCATAAAAAACTATAGCACACTCTATCAATTTTTGACATTGTAATATGTACGTATGTTAATATCAACGGAGCTTAGGGTGAACAAAGCTTTGTTTATACTGTTGGGAAAATATGTACACACGATAATATATGAAAGTTTGTCTCTCATTTTAGTCCCATTTTCCTCATACACTCCCTAGGCAGAAATCACCATAATGTGGTTCTCCACTGCTTTATTAAGGTTGATAACGAAAACCTTTAAATATGGAAGAAATAATGATTTAGTTAATCGACATTTATGCTTTGTTCTTCATTTTTCCAATTGCAGTTCCTCATTTGACAGAATATTTATTGTTGTCTAACACGCATTATTTTCATTAGCATACATACAAGACTCTCGTTAATCTCGCCTTTCCTGACACTTACGTTTGCCGCATTAGCAGAAGTGCTGTATTACTGAGAGCACGGATACAAATACGCTTCTATATGACGTATATGTCTGTAGGAACTTGCTTGCCTTCTAGCAGAAGTGCACTATATTGTAGAGTGAAGCGTAATTAATGATCGAAAAAAAACCACAAGTAATTATTTCAAGGTGGATCATCGAAAAGATGGACCGTATTTTTGGTGTCGCAATCTGATGTACGGTATTATTATTATTGTTATGGCGGTAGAGTCGAGCTCTCTCGAATACGTTCCCGTACAAGGAAGAAGACAGCGTCTACCTGTGCGACCCCGCATCTGCTCGTTTTATGGTAAGTTTAAGTATGCACAGTTTAACGAACAACAATGTTGTGCTCGATAATTCATTGTTGTGATCGCCTTTTCGATGTGAGCCGTATTACTGAGAGGCCGGACTAGTGAGGCCAAGAACAGCGAGTGTAGAGTGTATGCAGAAACCGAAACATTTTCATGGATCTAAATATTTGTTAATGCATCTTAACATTAAATAGGTGCATTATATTTTCATAGGAAATATAGGATATGTGGACTTATTTTTCAGCAAGTCAATCTATTTTTTCTTTAAACTTTGTATAAGTGCCATAATGCTTCTCAGAGCTAGAACACAAAGAGTATTTATGAAGTATATTTATGCATGCTATTTAAAGGACGTGGACGCAGCAGGCCTGCGAAGTAAAATAAATTTTGCTGAAATTACAGCAATCCCTGGTACAGCAAGAGTGAAGCCATATTTGAATTAAAAAAAGGCTCTTTTTCAATATTTATTGTTTCAGAATTTGTTTTGCACTTTTAGCAAATCATCAGGTAACTGTTGAAAGAAATATAATAAAATTATGACAGTATCCCATCGCACACCTATGCATACCATTAAAATTCTTAAAGGTAAAGTCAGGGGGCCACAAATATCCCCTAAAGGCACATTAGTCAGGGAATCTATATCTACAAGAATGTATATGTATATGTATGTTCCGTATAGACAGACGACCGGGGCAGTATTAATGACATCTTCAGGAAATCTTCATACACGATAACGACAGCAGCCTCCTAGAGGATAAAGAGGAAATCTCTTCTCTAACTGTAGTACTGCCGCTAGGTGTTTTACCGTCGTTTGCTTGACTTCATGTTGATAGTGCCCAAGGGTTGACTGTTTCTTCGCTAAGGGCACTACTGTCATTTCAATTGCCAGATTGAAGCATTTAATTAAAAGTTATACTGTGATATTAGTATGTAAATATGGTTTTAAAACTCTCAGGATTGTATAAGCATGTTATACATTGTGTTTAACCATGTTACGTAGAACATTTTATCTAATAAAATACGTATACACATCGATTTTATTTCTGTGGAATATTATGTCTACCAATTTTTACCTAAAATACATCATACAACGTAAACTAAATATGGCTCCTAAATGACAGCAGAGATGGTCATAAAAGTACAGATTTTATATATATATATATATTTTTTTTTAATTGAGTAACATTACATAACTGTATTACAAGTATCGTGAGCCATAACGCTTAAGTCACCGAATAAAATGTATGAAATAGTTCTCCACATAAATACAAATGGTGTGGCGTCGGAATCAGACGACAGACTGTTCACATAGCCACAGTGGGCACTACTTAAAGTGAGTTAGCCTACAACGCCTCAAATGTGACAAACTAATGTAAGAACAGATTTAATATTAACATTTACATCGTCTGCAGTTATTTACGGTCGTGACAAAAAAAACAATGATGCTGATGTATTAAAACAAAGCCACAATGAAGCGCGAAAAGAATTAAAATTTAAAAGCTTAAGTTAACGTACACGATTATTTTACACATTTCATTCGACTGCTTGAGCGATATACGTCACAACGTATGATGTGACGTGATGTAAGTCAGTAAATAAAATAAAAATAATTTTATTTTCAAGCTATTTGGGAGCCACAATTATTTAATGTTGTTTGTTGAAATTCTTTTAGGTATTTTTTTCCTTCTGAAGACGATACCCTTAGACGTGTCGAAACCTTGGTAAAGTTCAATAAAATTATTACATCAGCTGATTGACTGTGTGCTTCTTACACTCTTAGACAAGATTGTTAACGAAAGTTAATGTTGTTCATCTACATGTACATATACATACATACTTCGCAATTCACTATAAGGTGCGTGGCGGAGGGTACACTGTACCATTACTAGGCATTCGCTTTCCTATTACACTCCCACATAGAACGAGGAAAAAAGAATGCTTATATGCCTTCGTACGAGCCCTAATTTCTCCTATCTCGTCTTTGTGATCACCACGCAAATTGTAACTAGGTAGCAGCAAGATCGTACTACAACCAGCATCAAAATGCGGCCCTCTAAATTTCCTCAACAGAAATTCACGAAAAGAACGTCGTCTTTCCTCCAGCGATCCCCAATTGAGTTGCCGGAGCATTTCCGTGACACTCGCGCATCGGTCGAACCTACCAGTAACAAACCTAGCTGCTCGCCTCTGAACTGTCTCTATGTCTTCCTTTAAACTGACCTGCTGCGGGTCCCAAACACTTGAGGAATACGCAAGACGTGGTCGTACAAGCGTTTTATACGCGGTCTCCTTTGCAGGTGAAGTACATTTTCCGAAAAGTCTCCCAATAAACCGAAGTCGGCTATCAGCCTTACTCGCAACTGTCTTTACATGTTCGTTTCATTTAATATCGCTCTGCAATGTTACGCCTAGATATTTGAACGACGCGACTGCATCAGGAAGCTCTCTATTAATGCTGTATTCGAAAATTATGGGATTGTTTTCCCTACTCATGCGCATCACCTTAAATTTTTCTATATTGAGAGCTAGCTGCCATTGTTCGCACCAACTAGAAATTTTTTCTATCTTGAATGCTATTACAGTCAATTGAAGACGATACCCTCCCATACATCACAGCATCATCAGCAAACAGTCGTCTCCTTGTGACGTAATGTAAATATTAAATTTCATCAGATTTTATGACGGACGGGCTATACGGAACGTGAGATCGGATCTCATTCTGGGCGGCTGGCACGCCAGAGCGGCAGCGAGCAGCCCCCGTGGGAAATCAGCCGTGCATCGCTGCTGCTGCTGCTGCCGCCGCCTAATTCCTGCACAAAACACGCGCGCGCGCGTCGTTCGATGCCGCCTGACCTACGACTTCCTGGAGTGACGACGCGTTCGCGGAACTGTCGCCGCACTCGTCACGAGAACTCAGTCGCGCTCCGAGCTGCGTTCTCGGAATGTGTAGCGCATAAAAGACACAACCCAAGAGCCTCTCGACGATTCCGATAAACTTTTAATATGTTGTAGTGATGGTCAAAATATCACACACGAATTTATTTTATATGCGTGCCTATAAGGCCGTTGAAATGGTGAACAGTCTCCCATAGGAACACGTTCACAAAATAAAAAATAAATAAAAATAAATAAATAAAAGCACATGTTATCTCCGTAAGCACATATCGTCCAAACAGTTCACACCTATGTTCAAGAAAGGCAGTAGGAGTCACCCACTAAACTACAGACCTATATCATTGACGTCAATTTGCAGCAGGATTTGGAACATATCCTGTATTCAAATATTATGAATTATCTCGAACTAAAAAATGTTCAAATGTTTGTTAAGCTTAAGGGACTTAACTACGGGGTCATCAGTCCCTAAACTTACAAACTACTTATGAACTACTTACGAACTAGAACGGCACAAATATCCACGCCCGAGGGGGGTTTCGAACCCCCGACCGTAGTGGCCGTGCAGACTGTGACTGGAGCGCCTCAGTCCCCTCGGCCACCGCGGCCGGCTATCTCGAACACAATCATCTATTGACCCAAGGTGAACACTGTTTTAGAAAATATAGTTCGTGCGAAATACAACTAGCTCTTTACTCACATGACGTGATGAGTGCTATTGACAAGTGTTCTCAAACTGATTCCGAATTTCTTGATTTCCAGAAGGCTTTTGACACCGTATCTCAGAAACGGCTTTTAATCAAATTGCGTGGTTACGGTATATCGTCCAAAATTCTATATTGGATAGGGGATTTCCTGTTAGAGAGGACACCGTTTGTAATAATTCATGGTAAGGTAGTCCCACAGGGTGGTTTTATTGGCCCAATGCTGTTCCTTATTTACAGAAATCATTTGGGAGAAAATCTAAGCAGTTCTCTTATTTTGTTTGCAGGTGACGCCGTCATTTATCGTCTAGTAAAATCATTTGAAAATCAAAACCAACTGCAGAACAATCTAAATAAGAAATAACTATGGTGTAAAAACTGGAATTTGACTCTAAACAATGATAAGTGTGAAGTCGTCCACATGAGTACGAAAAGAAATCCCTTAAACTTCGTTTACAAGGTAAATCAATCAAAAGTGAAGGCCGTAAACTTCACTAAATACCTAGAAATTACTGTTACTTCAGACTTGAACTGGAAAGAACACGTTGATAATCTCGTTGGAAAGGCGAACCACAGATGCGTTTTATCGGTAGAACCCTTAAAAGATGCAAGAGACTGCATATACTACGCTTATCCGTCCTTTTTTGGAGTATTGCTGCCCAGTGTGGGATCCTTATTAGGTGGGATCCTTATTAGGACATCGAAAGAGTTCAAAGAAGGCAGCTCGTTTATTATTGTCACAATACAGGTATATAGCGTTACGGAAATGATACAGGATCTGGGATGGGAATCATTACAACAACGGCGCTTATCGCTGCTGCGTGGACTACCTACGAAACTCCAATCCCCAACATTCTCCTCCCAATGCGAAAATATGTTCTTGACTGCCACTTACATATGTAGAAAAGATCATCAGGAAAAAATAGATAAATCAGAGCTCCAACGGAGAGATTCAAATGTACTTTCTTCCTGCGCGCTATTCGAGAATGGAATGGGAGATAAATAGTATTAAGGTGGTACGATGAACCCTCTGCCAGGCACGTAAATGTGATTTGCAGAGTATCCGATGTAGATGTAGACATATAAGAGAACACTTCAAATATAATTTCAATGTTTGATTTTTTTCGTGGTAATACGATATCGACATATTGTCTACCAGAAGAGCAACTGTCAGCAGCTTTTATTCTTTTATTTTTATTTATTTTTATTTTTTAGACTTGCATCAGCAGTCTATTAGGTACACTACTTCGCCATTTTCAAGTAATGGACCTTTCCAGGTAAAATATTGTGTATGGAAGCCCTCTATTCACCGCCACGTAACGGGTACAGAGTCTCCATACGCCTCCCATCGCCTAACACCCATTATCACGGCCCTCATTTCTGTTTCCCCCTTGCTATTGAAGCATCTGAGAATGAGTGCACATCAGTGTGTAATAATTCAGCATGAATGTGAAATTCGCGTGGTTTTTCATTCTTAAGTGACCTTTTATTTATTTATTTTAATCAATTACAGCAAAGACTCGTTTGATTAGTTGGATGTGGTCAGCCACAAACTCCTCTTTTGCACTAACCTCTTCAACTCAAGATACGCTTTCACCCTATACATTAAATTACTCGCTGGATGTATTTCTCTATTTGCCGTCCCTCACTTTTTTACAAATACGTCTTCTACCTTTAAGTTTACTTCATGATGTCTTCACGCAAATTGTTCAGTAATATTTCATACACATTTTGCATACATGAACCTCTTCAAAGTAAAAATATTCCGGCGAGCATCCACCTCCACTCAGACTGTAACACAACTATGTGGTGATCTGAAACGTAGCGAATTTAATTTTCTTTTACTGTTTAACATTTTGTAAAAGGAATGTACTGTGTTATATATTATAGGATGAATCTTTAGCATATTTTTCGTAATGGAACACATCTTGTTTTGACGTGATCACAGCCAGACATACTTCGCATAACTAATATTACGCAATTATGGCAAGACTTCTGAGAGTCTAGCCGTAGCTCACCAAAAACTACTGCAAATGAGTAAAAGAGATCAACGATTGTTATTACGCAAGAATTAACATTCAACAGCACACAATCTACACCAATATTACCGTGAGACAGGATAAAATGTGTACCTGTGAGAGGATTTAGAAATTACCGCTAAAAAAAAACTTAACATACAATAGTATCGGACTTTTGATTTCTTCACAGAAAGATGTTAAAATACAAATGGTAAGATGAAAACTGACATAGTGTCCAAGTAAAATACTGTAACTACAAAGCAAAATACGGCCGCCAGCCTAATGAGGCATAAATCAGTCGTAAATCTACACTCTTCTATGTCTTTGGACATGTTCCCGCACATGCAGGGTCGGCTTTATTAATTAGGCATTGAAGTAATTTATCCATTTCAGCAACTGTTCAGGTTATACATTAATAAAAATCAGCAACCAGTTGCTTGTGGTTATTTACTTTAGACGACCGGTTTCGGGCGCTTGAGTGCCCTTCTTCTGGTCTCTATACAGACAAACAAGTGGATTAGTATACAGTAAAGGCTATAAAACGTACAAAAGTCGGTTACAGAAATTTGAAGCAATTACGTAGGTTTCCGCGGCCAGAGTCAGATGACATAAAAGTTTTCTGGGTTTTGTATCATGATGTAAGGCTATTACTTAAATAACCGACGTTTCGGCCAACGTTACAGTGGCCTTCATCTGGGAGTACTGTACATCAACGTTGGCCGAAACGTCGGTTATTTAAGTAATAGCCTTACCTCATGACGCGGTACAAAACCCAGACAACATTTACGTAACATTTGAAGCAGTTTGGAACCAAATCGATTGTAATAAAAGATATGTTCATATAATTGGATAAAATTAACACTTATATTTTAGTACTGTTGCTTAATGAATGTACATGCTATTAGGAGAATCAAAACCAAGTGCAGAGATTATGCAATGGATAACAATCAGCTGCTAATGAAGTATCTATGGATGAGCCTCATAGTGAAAGAGTAAAAATAAATAAGGGAGAACGCTATAGGAAAACAGTAATACTCGATGTGTTGAAATAGAAAGCGTGAAGAGGGGAGCATGTGACTGATAAAACAGTCGCTTAACAGATTAATATTTAGTAGTGTAAGAAGTAAAATGATATGTGGCGCCATAGGCGTAATATTTCGGAACTAGCAGCTTACACAGTAGTAGGATGCTTAGAATGTCACTGTCAGGGCATCTGTCAGCATAAAGAATTTGTCAAGCCACATCTGATCTACACTCACATAGTTTGTTTCGAAAGCCTCCGGATTATATGTTGCAAAGGGGCAAGTATGTTTTCACACTTTACTCTTCTAGTGGGTTCATGAAGTCATTTTCAGAGAATGCGTTCAGTACAATTTTTGACGACGTTTCATGCTTGCGTCCGGTTTTGAACATTAAATTATGCCAACTTGTCGAGGGTAAGTTAAAGTCTTCACCAATTACAATTGTATGCTTTGGGTACGTTTATGATATTTGTTTCAAGCATTCTTTGAACATTTCTGCAGTCCAATCGCCTGTGTCAAGGGTTCGGTAAAAACAATCAATTATTAATTTATTATGGTTGTCAGGTGTAATCTCTGTTGATACCAACTCACAGGAGTTACCTACTTGAATTTCACTACAAGGTAAACCGCTTGTGACAGCAGTAAATACGCTACCATTAGATTTATTCACTCTATCATTTCTGAATACCAATTGTCCCATTGTAAAAATTTCAGCTGAACTTTCGTCGGGTTTCAGGCAACTATTGGTATCTATAATGATTTGAGCTTCAGTGCTTTCATTCAGCGCTTGGACTCTGGTACTTTCCTTACACGTCCACGACAATTACCAACTGCTAGACGACTGATTTTTATCTGTTTTCGTCCTACACTTGATCTGTACCCTTTGAGATTGAACCACTTTGTCTGTGTTCCCGAGGCCCTCTAATCTATAAAACCGCAGAGTACATGTCTCACAGATTCTTCTACCCGTGTAGCCTCTTCCTGCGTCTAGTGAACTCCTGTTCAGCGGAACCCGGAACCGCACCTCCCTATGGCGTAAATCAAGGAATCTGCAGCATATACGGTCACCAGACCGTCTGAGACTCTGATTGAGACCCTCCAATAGCCTCTGTACCAGAAGTCCACAGTCGGTCCTGTCAACTATGCTGCAGATTGTAAGCTCTGCATTGATTTTTCAAGCAAGACTGGCTGAATTTACGAGTTCAGATTGCCTCTGAAAATCAGAGATAATTTCTTCAGATCCAAAACGACAGACAAGTTTGGTACCGGCGTGACCCGCCACCTGCAGCTGCTAGCCTCCCCGTACTCTTCATCGCATCCGGAAGTCCCGATACTCATCTAGAATGACTCCACCCGGTATGAACACGGATTGCACATAGACTTCTTCTTTTCCCTAGCAGCCGTATCCCAAAGGGACTCGATTACCCACGTAAATGCTGGAGCTCACAACTACAAGCAAACCCTTCGACAGCTTGGATCTTTCAGGCTGCGAGGTGCTCTCAGAATAAGAGACACCTTGCGACTCAGAAACATTCTTTGTTACATATAGCGTGTCAAATCTGTTGGAAAGACGGACCGGGCAGGTGTCACGATCGGTCCCCTGGGAAGTTTTTCTCTGCCTGCGTCGCAGTGGGGCGACTTCCCATGCGACCATCAGTGAGATGTCTGACTCATTTAGAGCGGTAGAATGCCTCGTCAGAGCCGCGCGCCGATTGGTGGACACGCCGGATGCGACAGACGTCCGTTCGGTTCCAACGTCTGGCCTGCACCATCGACGCCCCTCGACCGCAGCTGTGTGTCCGAGGTTAACGCAGCTCCAAGCTGGAAGCTGCAAGCTCATCTTGCACACGCGCACAGCAGTCACAGCCCTATCCATTACAAAAACACCCAGAAAACAACCGACTCAAAAGTTAGGTATAGACTCTAAAGTAACTAAGGTAAGCCGCGGCGTATTAGCCGTGCGCTCTGGGGCGCAGTCCTGCGGTGAGCGCGGTTGTTCGCCGTCGAGAATTTAAGGACCCTCTCGGGCATGGGTATTTGTGTTGTCCTTATGTTAGTTTACCTTGGTTTAAGTAATTTGAAAGCTACGGACTGATAACCACGCAGTTGAGTCCGATAGATTTACAAACATTTGAACATTTTTGAACTGAGGTAAACAAAGAGTACTAGTGGACGTACTACTCCAACGAAAACGAAATAAAAGACTGTGGCGATAAAGGAGACGCGATACACAGCTATCACACTACACGAATTTTGATAAAGCAAACTGCTGGCCTACAAAATCCTATAACAAGTAACGGACGTGATAATTAATACCGCCGAGCAGACAGGTAAATGAAAATAGCTGATTGGGACTTTTGTGCGCTCTCGATACAGCCTGTTGTAAGCTAACAATACTAAACCACCTTTAACTCGGTTCGAGACAACGACAGAAGGCCGTCGCGATTCATACAGAGGAATCTGAATCTAGTATACACTCCACCACACTATAAACATAGTCAACTGAAGCAAGAATCGCACATACAAGTAAAAATAAGTCGCATCTAGTGAGAAGCCGATTAGAAGTGGCGGTGTGCTCTGCTGCGCTATGGTCCATCCAGCGACTGATAGATTCTTGTTGCTGTTGTCTTCAGTCCGGAGACTAGTTTGATGCAGCTCTCCACGCTAACATGTCCAATGCAAGACTCTTCATCTGAGAATAAGAACGACAACCTACATCCTTTTGAATCTGCTTACTGTATTCGTCGCTCGGTCTCCTTCTAAGATTTTTACCCCACACACTACCTTCTATTGCTAAGTTGACGATTCCTTCATGTCACGGAATGTCTCCCACCAACCTAACCCTTCTCTTAGGATATGCCAGAAACTCCACTTCCGCTGAGCGCCTCCTCATTAGTTACGTGATCTACCCATGTAATCTTTATCATTCGCCTGTAGATTCCCATTTCGAAAGCTTCTACCATCTTCATTGTCTGAACTCCTTATCGCCCACGTTTCGCTTTCATAAATGCTACACTTCAGCCAAATTCTTTCAGTAAGGACTTCCTAACATTTAAATTAATATTGGATGTTAACAAGTTTCGCTTCTTTAAAAACGCCATTCTTCTCATAGCCATTCCGCATTTAATAACTTCTTTACTTCGGCCATCAGAAGTTATCTTGTTACCGAAATAACAAAACTCATCTACTACTTTTACCGTCTCATTACCTAATATAATGCCTTCAGTATCGCCTCATTTTCCATTACCTACGTTTCACTCTGGTTAATGTTCGTCTTATGCCTTCCCGTCAAGACACTGTCCATTCAGTTTAATTGCTCTTCCTACTCCTTTGCTGTCTCTGACAGAATTACAATGTCGTCAGCATTCCGTAAGGTTTTTATTCTCTCTCCCTGGACTTTAACTGCCACTCAAAATTTCTCCTTGCATTCCTACATAGCTTGCACAACATTGGGGAAAGGCTGCAACCCTGTCTTACCCTCTCAGCAATCACTGTGATCCTTTCATGTCCTTCGAATCTAATATTTGCTGTCTGGTTTTTGTGCAGGTTGAATATAGCTCTTCGATCCCTATACCTCATGCCTGCTACCTTCAGAATCTGAAAAAAGTGTATTCAAGTCAACATTGACAAAAACTTTCTTCAGATTCACAAATGCTGAAAACGTATGTTTCCCTTTCCTGAATCTGTCCTCTATGATAAGTGTTAATGTGGTATTGCCTCGAGTTTTCGGCATTTCTCCTAAATCCAATCTTTCCCAAGTCCGTATTCCACAAGTTTTTTCACTCGTCTGTAAGTAATTCGTGTTGGTATTTTGCAACCATGACATAGTTCTGTAACTTTCACATTTGTCTGCATTTGCTTTCCTTGGAATTGGAATCACTATATTCTTCTTGAAGTCTGAGGTTATTTCCCCTGTCTCATACATCTTGCATACCAGGTGAAACAATTTTTTGATGACTGGCTCTCGTAATGATGATAGCAGTTCAGACAGAACATCGTCGACTCCAGGAGCCTTATAGCCTTATTAAATCTCTTAGTGCTCTGTCAAATTCGCCTTGCAGTATAGTATCTCCTATCTCATCTTCCTGTACTTCGTCTTCCTTTTCTAGAATACTGCCTTCAAATTTACTTGCTTTGTACGGCCTTCTATATATTTATTTCACCTTTCAGCTTTCCCTTCTTTGCTTTGTACTGATTTTCCATCTGAGTTCTTGCTGTTCATAACGCTTCTTTTCTATTAGGTCTTGTCCTATATGATCCTCTGCGGCCTTCACTACTTTATCTCTCAGAGCTACCCCCTCTTCTTCTACTGTATTACTTTTCTGCTTTTCAGCCAATCCTTGCGTAGTGCTCCTTCTGTAATTGTCAGCAACCTCTGATTCCTTCAAATTGTCTAGGTTCCATCGCCTTTATTTTCTACCTTTTTGAAGTCTCTTAAGTTTTAATCTACAGTTGATAAGCAATGGTCAGTTTGGATATGACTTAGAGTTTAATATCTGGTTTCTAAAACTTTGCCTTATCATTATAAAGTCAATGTGCTACATCCCAGTGTCTCCTGGTCTCTTCCACGTATATAGACTTCTTTCATGATGATTAAACAAAGCGTTTGTGATGATTAAATTTCGCTCTGCACAAAATTCTACCAGACGACCTGCTCTTTCATTTCTTTTCTCCAGTCCATATTCACCTACTACACTTTTTCTCTTCCTTTTCCTACTACCGAGTTCCAGTTCCCCATCACTATTAAGTTTTCTTCTTCTTTAACGGGCTGATTATTTTTTATCTGCTCACACATTTCTACCATCTCCTCAACTGCTAAATTATTGATAGAAAATTACATTTTGATTGACAGATATATAGTAGGGAGTACCGTCGGATACTATTGTAATAATCGCACAATATTTCTGCGAGACAGCTGCTCGCCATCTTCAGGTGAACTGCCGCTGTTGCTTCTCTGCTCGCAATATATATGGTGGCTCGTTAGCACGGCGCAGGCGCCGCTGCTGTGACGTCATGGCAGACCACAGCGTCGACGGCGTGAACATGGAGAGCCCCCTACCGGAGGGCCGTTGAGCGGGCCGCTGGTGGTCTGCGCAGGCGCGGCGCGGGCAAGAGCGGCCGCTGGGGGTGGACCCCTTGTGCGCGTGCCAACCGGAGGAAAAAGTGCGTGTTTTACGCGTCTTGACTTCGATGACCCATCTGCGTCGATTGCTGACCATCGTCTGTCTGCGGCTGATGTTGTCTCAGTACTGCCAAGGCCGGTTCCCATGCATTACTAAGTTGGAATCCCGTGTCTCTATTAATTAAATTTTTTGAAATGCGTATTTCGACGGCCTCTTTAATTATTGAGTCCCAGTAGGTGGAAGCGGAAGAAATGATCTTCGTCTCTTCGTAATTCATGCAGTGTCCCGAATCAAGACTGTGTTCAGCTACAGCCGATTTTTGTGGTTGACACAATCTTGTGTGGCGTTTATGTTCGTCGCATCTGTCTTTCACAGTGCGACACGTCTGTCCAATATAAGACATTCCACACTGGGACGGGATTTTGTATATACCCGGTCTCCTGAGGCCGAGGTTGTCTTTAACGGAGCCCAGCATTGTCTGCACTCTCGCTGGAGGGCGGAAGACACACTTTATATTATGTTTTTTAAACAGTCTGCCAATCTTGAACGACACACCACCGACGTAGGGAAGAAAAACCATCTTAGTGCAGCTCTCCGTTTCTTCTAGTTCCTCTTCAGGTTTCGAGCGAGCTGGTCGAAATGCAGCACGAATCTGTTTCTCAGTGTAGCCGTTCTGGGCAAACACAGAGCGAAGATGGTTGAGTTCTGCTTGTATACAATCTGCATCTGAGATCGCTCTTGCTCTGTGTACGAGTATCCGTAGTACACCACTGCGTTGAGATGGATGATGACAGCTCGTAGCTTTCAGATAAAGGTCGGTGTGTGTAGGTTTACGATACACACCATGGCCCAAGGAACCGTCTCCATTTCGGCGAACCATGACGTCCAGAAATGGGAGCTTATCATTTTCTTCCAATTCCATGGTAAAACAGATGTTCGGGTGGAGTGAGTTGAGATGGTCTAGGAACGAAGGCAGTGTGGCAGACCCATGTGGCCATACGACGAAGGTATCGTCCACATACCTCCAAAAACATTTAGGTTTCAATGGCGCCGTCTGAAGGGCTTTATCCTCGAAATCTTCCATAAAAAGATTAGCTACTATGGGAGACAGAGGGCTGCCCATAGCAACACCGTCAGTCTGCTCAAAATATTCGTTGTTAAATAAAAAGTAGGTCGAGGTGAGCACATGTTTAAAAAGATGTAAAATGTCCTCTTCCAGCGCGGCCCCAATGAGTTGTAAGGAGTCCAATAGAGGCACACTTGTGAACAGGGAGACCACGTCGAAGCTCACCAATAGATCTGTAGGTTCCAGGCGTAGGTTCTTGAAACGCCGTATAAAATCTTCCGAGTTACGAATGTGGTGTTCACATTTTCCGACCACAGGGCTGAGGAGAGATGCCAGATGCTTAGCCAGATGATAGGTTGGGGCTCCAATATTGCTTACAATTGGTCTTAGCGGAACTCCACTTTTGTGCACCTTTGGTAAACCGTAAAGGCGAGGTGGGACAGGCGCTCGTTCTCTTAAACTCTTCTTCAGAGGTTCCGGAAAGTCGCTGGATTTGAGGAGGGCGGATGTCTTCCGTTGTACTGCATCCGTCGGATCTGTCTGGAGGCGACGATACGCTGAGTCCTGTAGTATGTTCATCATCTTGTCAGTGTAAGACGTCGCAGGCAGAAGAACAGTAGCGTTGCCCTTGTCAGCTGGTAAAATCACGATCTCTGTGTCTTCTCTTAAAGAGCGGAGTGCTTTCCTTTCTTCAAAGCTGATGTTTTTCTTGGGTGCGGGCATCCTTGTTATGGCCCTGCAGGCCTCTCGCCTTATTTCTTCAGCAGTATCAGTCGGAAGTTTAGAGACACCTTGCTCAACCGCACTAATGAAGTCCTTGATAGGTAAGGTTTTCGGAGTGGGCGCAAAATTAAGTCCCTTTTCCAACACTGACATCGCGGGTTCGCTCAGTGGTTTATCTGTGAAATTCAACACAGTCCGTCCATTAAATGTGTTTTCTTGCGATGATCGACGTGTAAGAAGCTGGAACTTGGAAGTTTGACGCGCCGTGGTTTGCTGCCGCGTCCAGTCCGAAAGCGCCCATGAAGCGGTGTCCACCCACTCCCAGGAATCCACAGTCAGACAAGACAGACGATGGTCAGCAATCGACGCAGATGGGTCATCGAAGTCAAGACGCGTAAAACACGCACTTTTTCCTCCGGTTGGCGCGCGCACAAGGGGTCCACCGCCAGCGGCCGCTCTTGCCCGCGCCGCGTCTGCGCAGACCACCAGCGACCCGCTCAACGGCCATCCGGTAGGGGGCTCTCCATGTTCACGCCGTCGACGCTGTGGTCTGCCATGACGTCACAGCAGCGGCGCCTGCGCCGTGGTAACGAGCCACCATATATATTGCGAGCAGAGAAGCAACAGCGGCGGGGGCCCTAATTTACGACCGCCGCCACAAGGTGGAGCCCTCCCGTTCCCCACCTCAGTCATACCGCTGTGCCAGGTGCCTCGTGTACAACGACCACCTGACACAGAATTGCCGCAACCCCCCCCACATGTCCTCACTGCAAGTCCCCTCACCTGCACAAGCACTGTCCTAACCTTGCCTCCCCTCCTACCTGCAACACCTGTGGCGGACCCCATCCCACCTACTCCTACAAATGTAAGTCCGTCCCAGCCCCCACCGTCCCCGAACTCACCGTCCCCATTCGCCCCGTCGACCCACCCATGCACCCCAACAACTCCTTGCTCCCTCCCCCCACTGCCGAGGACGTCATCCGGTTTGTAACCACGGTCCTCGCCAACATCCATCCTTTTCAACGCCCGCACACCCTCCAGCAGATTGCACTGGCCGCACGGTCAGTGTTCCACCTAGAAACCTTTGCCACTTTCTCCCGCGCCCACTCCCACTTCGCTTTTTCCCGCCTCGAAACACAAGTCTAAGCCCGCCCGCTCCCCCTTCTTCCGTTCCTCCTCCCGTACGCCCCCCCCCCACCATCACCATGGCAGGCTCATCATACACCTTTCTATACCATAATGTCCGGTCTCTCCCAGCCAACAAGCACCTCTTCATGCATACCCTTTTCCATCACCGCGTGGACGCCTTCCTCCTGAATGAAACCTTCCTCCAACCCCGTCGTCCCGTCAGTACCGCTCCTTACCTCCTTCATCGCACTGATGGTCCCCCTCCCTTGGCCAGAGGCGGAGTGGCGATCGGCCATCTCCGTCACCACCCCCGTCCGGCTACACCCGCTCCTCAATGATCCTACAGAACATTTAATCCTCAGTCTCTTCCTCCCATCCCTCACCGTCACCCTCGCCACCATCTACGTCCGCAGCACCTCTCCTCTCCCATATGACTTCCTCTCTCACGTTGACCGCACCTACACGACCTATGTGGTCGCCGCAGACCTAAACCTGTCTTCCCGTCCGCCTGCTGAACTCCGGCGGTGGCATCAGTTTGTCACCACCTCGCTCCGGGGCGGAATCCTGCCCCTCCCTCGCCCGACTCGCCCCGAAAGCAATACCACCCCTGACGTCGTCTTGGCGTCTCCCAACCTCCTTGGGCGTATCACAGCAGACGTCCTTGACCTTATAGGCAGTGACCACGCCCCTGTCCTACTCACCCTTGACCACCACCCCCGCCCTGCCCGAGCTCCTCGTCCTAGACCTCCTCCCAAACTCATTCATGACTACTCCCGTGCCGACTGGAATGCCTACGGTCGCTCCATAGATACCTCGGTCGAAAGCCACCCCCTTCCCCTCCGCACACCCGAAGATATTGAACACGCCTCCACCTTTCTCCAGCAAACCCTTGCTAACGCGGTTGAAGCCCACATCCCTACCAAATCAATATACCCGCACAGTCCTACCCTGCCTCCACAGGCTGTCCTCCTCCTCCGAGAATCCCGACGCCTCTACCGCTCGTACCTCCGTACCCGGGACCGGGACACACTCATACGCCACCGGCAAATCCAACGTCACATTAGAAACCTTTTGTCCGCGAAAAAACGCCGGGACTGGCGGCAGACATGCACCCGCCTTAACGCCACTCTCCCCATCAACTCCTCAAAGTACTGGAAGGCCTTCAATCGCCTTACTGGCCGTCACTCCTCCCCCTACTACCCGCTTCTCCATGATAACCGTCCCTTTCCCGACAATGCCAGTAAGACGGAACACTTTGCCTCCTACCTTTCCGACATCTTCTCCCTTCCTGATAATCCTCATTTTGATTACTCCCTCTTTCCCGATGTCCATGAGCGTACCGACACCTCTTCTCCCCCGCTCGCCCCCGGCTTCCAGTACTTGGGCCACATTCCTCCCTCCGACTTAAACACACCCATCACAGCACACGACATCATAGCTACACTTCGCACCAAACGCAACACCGCTCCCGGTCACGACCGGCTCACCTACAGGCACCTCCGTGCCTGTCCCCTCTCCTTCCACACTGTCCTTGCCGCCCTCTACAACACTATCCTGTATACCGGTTTCTATCCTCGCCTGTGGAAAATCTCCCGCATCCTCATGTTCCCCAAACCCAACAAGCCCCCATCCCAAGCCTCTTCCTACCGTCCCATCAGTCTCACCTCAGTGTTTAGCAAGGTCCTTGAATCCATCATTTCCCGTCGTATCCACCAACACCTCCGACAGCACCAGCTCCTTCCTTCTTCTCAATGTGGCTTCCGACCATCCTTCTCTGCCGACGACCAGCTCCTTCGCCTCATCCACCTCTTATCCGTCCAGCTCAATTCCCGTCGCTCCGCCATATTTGTGTCCCTAGATATAGAAAAAGCCTACGACCGTGTCTGGCATTCCGGCCTCCTTTTCAAACTCCAACTCTATGCCCTTCCTATTAACTATGTCCGCCTCATTGCATCCTTTCTCACCAATCGCCCATCCTATGTCACTGTCTGCAATTCCAACTCCCATTTGTTTTACCCCTCTGCCGGGGTGCCCCAAGGATCTGTCCTCTCCCCTCTCCTGTACCTTATCTACTCCGCCGACATGCCCCAACCTCAGCCTCCCGTCCATCTCCTACAGTATGCTGATGACACCGCCTTCCTAGCCCTTGCCCCCCTCCCTTGCCCGATCCCAGGTTTTGATCCAGTCTCACCTCACCGCGTTCGCCGCATGGTGCAACCGGTGGCTCCTCTCCGTCAACCCTGACAAATCCCAGGCGATCATTATAGGTCGTACCACCCGCACCTTCCGCATCCCCGATCTCTACATCACCCTCCACGACCGTCCCATCCGCCACACTAACACCATTAAGTATCTGGGCCTCACCCTCGACCGACACCTTACCTGGACCCCCCATCTGAAATCCATCCGTGAAAAAGCCATGTCCCGCCTCAACCTCCTTAAACTGCTCACCGGCCGGACGTGGGGATTACGCCCTTCCACCGTCCTCCACACATACAAATCCATCATGCGCCCCATCCTCTGTTCCTTCCACCCTGCCTGGGTATCTGCTCCTCCCACCTTTTATCACACCCTCCAAGTCCTTGAACGCCACGCCCTCCGCCTCGCCTACCGTATCCGCCTTCCTTCCCCCACGCGGATCCTCTACGATCTCATCCCCTTCCCTCACCTCCTTCAACACCTTGAACGCCTCCGCCTCCTGTATGTCACCTGAAAACTCGATTCCCGCAACCCGCTAGTTTACCCTATCCTCACCGCCCCTGGGCCTCTGCCACGCCTCCACCACTGCATTCCTCCCTCTCTCCACCTGCACACCCTACATATCCTCTCCCAAGGCAACTTCCGCTCCCTTCCCCTACCGGATGACGCCCTTCGTCCCGAAATATACCCCTCCTATCAGCTTTGATCCCTTCCCCGTAGACTTAGCGGCCCCCTCTCCCCATCCCCTCCTTCTCCCCCTCCCCGCTTGGATTTCCCTCCTCCTCTCCCCACCTGGAGTCTCAATCGCGCCTGTCTTTCCTTCTCCCCACCTTCTCCCCCCCCCCCTCTCTCTCTTTTCGACCCTCCCCCGCGCTTCCTCGCTTCCTCCCTCTCCTTGCCCCGCGGGGGCTGCAGCGTCGCCTTTTAACAACAGTGTATTCTCGTGTCAAGTGCATCGTCATCGCCGTGTGTTCATCTCCAGTGCGTCGCAACTCGTGTCGTCACTACCTATATCATCGTGTGACTTCGTGTGTCCAGTGTTGTCTCTCCATGTGATTTTATCGCCACCGTGGCACAGACTGTTTTTAATCTGCTTATGTGTGTCAGTCTCTCTTGTTCATGTGTCTTAAGTCTGCAGTATTGTCTCCAATGTCCAGTTTGTAAAGTCTTCCATTTTTTCCACCGTACCATGTTTTTATACTCATTGTTTTTAACTTCATGTCTTTGTTCCTTTTATCTCGCTTGTCATATGTCTATTCTCTCGGCTGAAGAGCAGCGCTGATGCTGCTGCCAGCCCGCCGACGAAAGTCGGAGTGAAATTAACAATAAAGGAAAAAAAAAAGCAACAGCGGCAGTTCACCTGAAGATGGCGAGCAGCTGTCTCGCATAAATATTGTGCGATTATTACAATAGTATCCGACGGTACTCCCGTGAACCATTCAAGAATATGTTACGTCGGGAAAGCCTGAAACAGCACAGATATATAGTAGATAATTTCTAAGGCAGGCATAGTTAATCATGGTGTCACAAAATGAAAAGTTAATTTCTCCATTAATGCTACGCCCCTCCGGATTGTTAGGTGTTAAACAAGAATAAATGTGTTTGTTTATTTATTAGGCGATTACTTTTTGAAAACAGTTTTCCGCTTTACGTTTGTTCATTGTTAAGAGAGTGTTATTATTACTGAACAATAAATACGAGCAAAATTTTGCGGTACTCCTGGATGTCGCGACCACAAGTTGAGAAAACTGAACTGGAGTGCCATGTTGTAACTTTTTCTTACCAGTGTTTGCCATACGTTCCTACCTTCACCGATTCTATGGAGAACATCATCAGGCCATTCAATATAATTTTCGAAGTTCTTTTGTAGCACTACATCTAAAGTACTTCGACTTTATCATTATCCCGAAGTACGAGTTTCACTTCCCTAGAAAGCTCGGCTTCAAACGTACATTATGAGAAATTCCCTTCACACATAAATGCCAACGTCTGATACCAATAGACTTCTGTTGTATAATTTGCTGATGGCAGGGAGCGATCTTATAAATATATTTTTTGTGAATAATGAAATACCCAGATTGCGGTATTTCATTTGTATTTATAACAGACGACCGGTTTCTATGTACATATACATCATCTTCTGGTCTCTAAAGGTGAACATAAAATGTATGGTTACAAAAAATCAACAAATGCCACATAACTGTATCCATAGGTAATCATATGTCAATAGTTTTTTCTCATACACCTGCACTAAATTATAACATTATTACAGAAATGCATACTGTAGCAAGGTTGATAGTACTGGTGGGTCCTCACACATTAAAATATTTGACTGACAACAACTGTACAATATGGTGGTTCTCTATGTATATATTATTACACGAATTTTAAATCTGACAACCAACCGGCATATTTTAATGTGTGACGACCCACCAGTACTTTCCAACAGGCTACAATATGCATTTCTGTAATAATGTTATACTTTAGTGCAGGTATGTGAGACAAAACTATTGACATATGATTACCTATGCATACAGTTATGTGGCATGTTCCTTTGTTGATATTTGTAACCATACATTTTATGTTCGCCCTTACAACCAGAAGATGATGTCTATGTACATCGAAACTGGTCGTCTGTTATAAATAAAGACGAAATACCGCGATCTTGGCATTTCATTATTCACAAAAAAGACTTCTCTTGGTCATGACTGCACCCTTTACCTGCACTAGTGTATTGTTTATGTCCTTCTTGTTTCGGTCGTTACGGGTTATGCTGTTTTCAAGGTAGCAGAATTTGTGAGATCATAATGTAACTTTTCATACCTACCTCCGTGATTACAATTGTTATACTATCCATATATGATGTGTCGTAAATCGATTACTTTTAATGTGTATATTTCTGTAAATTTATTTTCCCTGGACAGGTTTGTTAGGCTCCCTGAAATTAGTAATTTACTATTGAAAATTTTGTGTCAATATTCTTGGCTTTGTATCATTCCGTTAATTCTAATGTAAATGAATAATATTGTAGAGGTTCTGCTTTATATCTTTTGTAAATCATATTACTGTATAAACGAAGAGGGGTATCTGCACCCCAAAGAAAAGTGATGACGTGTAGGGAAAAAGGGAAAAAGCGCGCCAAGTGGCCGGATAGCGTGGCTAAAAGTTATTTGGAGAGGAATCTCTGTCTGGACGCTGAACACTGAACTGTGCCAGTGACATGTGGCTCAGGTCATATTCTCCGAGAATAATGTTGAATGACCTCGAATGAAAAATATTTTAGGACCTTTATTGGCGTAATACTGGTGGCATATTATTCAAATTAATTCGACACCAAGAAGATCGAATTTTTCCACTTATAACAAAAGCCAGTAAAGGATAACATTACGTCACAGCGAAGCACATTTCAGCACCAGTCTTCCATCATTGGCGAAGCACACAAACTTTAATTACCATACTATCAGCCTAAAGCTCGCATTTGTGTTCCATTTTTTAAATAATCGTTATAATAACTTTAAACAGTACTGTTGATCCGTTATTGTTCAATTTAATTGTCCTGTGTAGGGTCCGTTCCCTATTAAGTTGAACTATTCCGTGTATCCTGCTCAAATCATTTGAAAATCATAATTATATTTAACTTTAATTGATTGCTGAATTATGCTGTGAAAATTAACGATAAGTGTAGGTTACTTTTAACTTTTATCTCGACAAGTTACAAATCCTTCAGTAAGTGCTGCATTATTAGGATGTGTGCACAATCTTAATAAAAAAAGTTTTGCTTGATACGATTACACCTTTCCTTGCAGTATTAAAGTTTATAGCTCTTTATGTTAGTTAAAAGAGTGAACACATTGTACCACCAATTGTAAAACGTGTCTAATATCAAACAATTGTACTACTGAGCTATTTCTATGCAAATAAGTAAGCACAAAGTAGTCTTATGACAATAGTTCATGAAGAAGATAAAATACCAACGTTAACATATGTTTGAATAAATTATACTAGTTTTCATAGAAACTGACTGCTTGACGAGTCTCGCAACATTTATTATAGAATAGTGGTAATTATTTCAGCAATCAATCGTAAAAAATATAAATTTTTATTTGTTTGTAAATCTAGATTTCGATCACAGTATGGTCATTATCAATGCTAAAATAAATACAAAAGAGCCAGTTAGAATAACATACATGTCACATTATAAGCCAATTTCACAAGTTTCAGTTAAAGTCAATGATAGAAATACATATCTTAAAACCAATTGAAATACTTAAAACATCTCGACCTCCATGTTAGAGGTTGCGTTTGTACTGACGCAGCTGTTAAAACCCTTACACCGTTGACATCAGCATGAGTCATTTGCGACTAAGGCGCCCTCTTTAAAGTTTCATATAAATAACAAAATTATATGATGTATATTTATGGTAGAAAAAGTTACATTTTATTGTAATTTTAGTAGGCATTTTAACTTTAAACTGTTCTTTATTAATGAGTCTCGTTTACTGACCACACAGTGGTAGAAATCTAGATTTGCAAAGAAATAAAATTGTATATTTTTTACGACTGATTGCTGAAATAATTACCACAAATCAAATACAGTCGTGGAGCACCAATTCCAACATGGAATCTAGCCTGATATAGAATAGTGGTCTGTCCTATCAGTAAACTACAGGATTTTGAAAAGTCATGAGTGTCAACTTTGGCATATTGGCTTATGGATTCATTTTTTTTAATGAAAGAGCTGTCATAATAGTTTTCTATAGTCCATAATTTGAAAGGAATGGTATTAATGACGTTTAATATTTAAATAATTACTGTCTTCAAGAATAGATTACTGTGATTGTTGTCTAACGTTCGCAAAATTGTTTGAGTTCCAAGCAGTGTTGCATTTGAAGTATATTCTTACCATATATTGTAATAGATTTCTAAGGAAACATTTCCATTATTTCATAGTTACAATCATGTTATAAAAGAACAGTTAATCTTTGGTCCATAGGGACTGGCTACCGTAACTATAATAAGTTGTGGTGTTTTGCTCTTAATGTGGTAGTTTATTCGAATCCTTGGACTTTCAAACTATCGTTTCTCTTGTGCTATATTTCTTTTTGAAGCGAAGGCTACCTCTGATGCTTTCATCCATTAGAAAATACACGCGGTCAAAGCCTCTCGGAGGGACACAATTCTGTACGCTGGTGATTTTAGTAGCAATTCAGTGCAATTAGCAATATTGCACTAAACGTAGCTAATCTGTGCCGAGTTATTGCGTATTACTAGCTGTGCTGTAAGAGACTCCTAAGCTAAACGACGAACGTGAGTATTGCAATTTACTTATCTATGTCATTGTAGCCAATTTTAATTAAGTTTTTTTCAGTTTCACTGCTATTACTTCTCAATGCCTTACTCCTTTCACGATTTACACTCAACCATAAGACTATGGATTCCATTCAAACCATCCTACAATTTTCTATGAGTTCGTAAGTTAACTTCATCACACTCGTCAAACTTCCGCTTATTTCTGCCATTACTTGTCATTTGTATATGCTGTAAAGTTGTGGAGACAAGCTTCATCCTGAACGTACGCCCAATTTTATGCAGGTACTTCTTTCTTGGGCTTGAAGTCAAATTTTCCGTGATATTCAGATGTTGAACATCCTAAGAGAGATATTTGGTTCTGTAGACTTACAAGCTACTTAAACTAAATGATGCTACGGAACCACACACGCACACAAGCACGCGCGCACACACACTTACACATACACACACTAACCGAGCCGTGAGTTTCCTTCAATAGTTACCAAATGAAATACCAGGACTGTCTCTCCGAGTTCTTCATTTTTCGAGAGCAAATCTATAAATATCACGGGGTCAGATTTATCAACCTGGGCAAAAGAACTAGCCTTTTACTTTTATCAGATAGTAACTACTAACTACAGTGGTTCTCAAATTGATTCCATATTTCTAGTTTGTCAGACACATTCTTAGACATCGGGGAATCGTAAATTTAGCATTGGAGGGAAGTGTGTGGGGTAAAAATCGCAAAGGGAGACCAAGAGACGCGTATAGTAAGCAGATTCAAGTCGATGTGGGTTGCCATTCTTATGAGGAGATGAAAAGGCTTGCTCAGGATAGAGTAGGGTAGAGAGCTGCATCAAACCAGTCTCCGGACTGAAGACCTTAACAACAGAAATCATTTGATACAGTTCAACACAAACAGCTTTTAAGCAACAAGTGTATCTAGGAGCTATCGTCGCAATTGCGCTGTTGTACGACTAGATTCTAATTTCTCTGTCAGATAGTAAAGTATAATATAGTACATTAGCTTATGAGAATTAACTGCGGGGTCATCAGTACCTCAACTTACAAACTACTTATGATCCATACAGGAGCGCAGACAGCACAAACATCCATGCCCGAGAAGGGATTCGAACTCCCGACGGAGAAAGGCCTCGCGTATCGGAGCAAAGCGCCTCGATGCGCTTGGCCGTCCCGCCGCGGCAGAACAGGAAGTGTTTCGCTATACATACACTTCTCTTCTCTTGTCTATCATTGTCACAATTAGGAAGCATTTCCGTTCTTTTAATTTTTTTATTTATTATTTGAAAAGCGATTTTTACGTAATTTAAGTTACGAACATTAGATTGGTGACAAAATGTAATGCTTTCAGTACATTCACAATGAGGTGAAATTCATGCAATATACGGCATGGAGAGCACCTCTGCAACCACTCAGCTAGAAAAGAGCATAATGTTATCTATGAACTAAAATGTCTAAACCATAATATCTAGGATTTACACTGGACGGGACACTGTCTTACAAAGAGCATCTGACAAAGACTGCTGGTAAACTGAGTACAAGAAATAGTGCCATATATAAATTGTGTGGCACAGCTTGGGGCTCTACAGCAAACAAACTTCGCACATCAGCAGTTGGGTTAGTATACTCGGTGGCAGAATACTGCGCTCCTGTATGGATTAACAGTCCATATACAAACAAGATTGATTTGTACTAAATGATACCATTCGCACTATCAGCGGCACAATTAAATCCACACCTATTGTATGGCTGCCAACCCTGAGCCATATTCCACCACCAGAGATACGGCGAAAAAATGCTTTTCTTAGAGAGTACAATAAACTTATAAGTAATTATTCTTTTCATTTTTGAATTTCATAAGATACTTCGCCGCGTGTTACTTTCTTTTTGCTGTAACCGACTTTGAACTATATATTAAGTACTTATCGATATGCAATGCTGTCCTGTGGTATGCTGTGGCTTTATCTGATATAAAATGAAAGGAGAAGTAAACAACAAAATTGTTTAAAACACACATAATTCGAGAAATCAGGCCTACACGAATAGAAGTCATAATCTGCTTCGTTATGATGTAGCCATGTGGAATTTAAAGCAATTCAGAATAATTTTAAATAATTTATTAAAAATCCGTTGGATTTACTAATTTTTTTTTCATATGTTCTTTGTTTACATAACATGAGACGGTGTATCGACACTGCGGCATGTGACCCATAATTATTGCCCTGGAGAAAATCGTTTTCTCCATTGTGTCTAGCTGTTCCACATCTCCCGTCTCTGTCCATCTCCTCCTCCCTTCCCACTCTCTTCGATACTCTCCTCCCTCCTCTGCCGTATCATTTCCTCCTCCTTTGTCATCTCCCTAACCACTCCTACCACTCTCTGTCCAATTCTTCCTTTGCTCGTCCTACGTATTCCAAATTGAGAAATTAAAAATATATAAGGTACGTGAACCAAATAAGGCCTATCTAACGTTAAGGAATTTCGTATTCAGTACGTGTAAGTGGTAATATTCCGATATCGTATGTGTAATCTCCTACAACTATATTCAGTTCAAAAATAAATTCAAATGGAAAGTATATGTAATTAATATCGTCACTTTAAAGAAAATGTTTAACCCCTGCAAGTGGGCCTTGTTAGGAGACCTGTTCCTAATGTGGCCCATAGCTACATTTAGTTCATATTAAATTCTGAGGCACATAAAACTGTTGGATTACACTGCAAGAGTTGTAATGTAATTTTATTTTCGACATAAGTGGAATGACATGATACATAGAATTTTATATTTACATTTTTTTACAAACTCTTCATACAGTACTGTTAGTAACTTACTTACTGGTTAATAACTCGTAAGTTTATTAAATTTAATCAGCAACCAACATTGTTCTGACAGCAATAACTTTCCTTATCGTAAGTTAATAGGAACATAAGTCTAATCATACATCTTCTATGATGGGCCTTATTGGGAACAACCCATTTAAAACGCGTGTGTGTTTATTGTTTAAAAAGAAACTTTTTTTTTTTGGAAGATTATGCCACTATCATAATAGAGCACAATTTTATGTATCATATACATATTTACCAGTAAAAATGCTTTATGACCGAAGCGACTGCATTAGATGAAACGTACCGCGAAAATAAGAAGCAGCCCTCCTTCGTCGAACCGTGTAGCACAACTGAACGTAAAATGGCCAGCACGAGAGCGGAAGTAGTTGTTCAAAATGTTCAAATGTTTGTACAGCTTATGGGACTTAACTACGGGGTCATCAGTCCCTAAACTTACAAACTACTTATGAACTACTTACGAACTAGGACGGCACAAATATCCATGCCCGAGGGGGTATTCGAACCCCTGACCGTAGTGGCCGTGCAGGCCGTGACTGAAGCGCCTCAGTCCCCTCGGCCACCGCGGCCGGCAAGTAGTTGTTGTTTTGTCCACTAGTTGTCACAAGCTACCATTACCAACGACATTTAGCGTAGTTTTCAAACCTTCTATGGTAGAAAATGAGAGTGGGCCTTATTAGGAACCGGGCCTCATTTGGTACATGTACCTTATTCAAATGTTTCTAAAGCTATGGTATAAAAGTGCAGTGGTCATCAGTCCCATGACATACAAACTACAAAAAACTAACTTATGCTAAGGAAAATACACAAAACCATGCCCGAGCGAGGACTTGCACCTCGAGGGGAGCAGACACGCATTCCGCAGCCAGGCGCTTTAGAGCGCCAGACCACTCCAACGCAGCCAGAAATTAAAAATTAGGAACCTACTTAACAATTTCTGATAACGACGTTATCTGACAACAACGACACTGTTATGGGACAGTAAGCGAAATAGCGAAACTAATAAACAACGATATTTATAAACCACAGTACAAGAGTTTTTCACTTCCAAATCATAGATCTAGTAACTGCAGCATTCGAGATGTCTGTTATGCACTTGTACCAATGAACTTATTAGGAATGAATGGCCCTAAAATGTGATTTCACGAAACAATGTTCCTTTAGTTTGTTCAAAACTGTTGAAATGTTTCTAAATCTAAGAGAAAACTGCTAACGGCTTGGATCCGTAAACTTACAAAGTCCTCAAACGTATGCCAAGGACAATACACATGCCCACGTCCGAGAGAGGATTCAAATTTCCAAAGGGAAGCGGTCACACAATCTTCAGCGTGGCACTTTAGGCCACGCGGCCATTTTTGCGCAGCCCTTCGTTTGTCATTTCTAGCGGAGCATGATCGGTATGCTCGTCAGTAGACAGCACTTCAGTTTACAATTTTCATCTATTGTTGTTGAATATATCAGTGCATGATAGAGAAGCCACAAATGTTCTAATTTAACTGTATTCTGTGTATAATTAACATATAATGCAAGCAATTCAGTCTTAATTTTCAATAAGTATTCCTATTTGATTCATTTATATTTAAAACAGCGCACTGTAACACATATGAAGGCACTACACCAAGAAACCCATAATACGAGGCGCGTTCAAATGAAAAGTTACAAAACATCACAACAACCAAACCGATACTCACATAATTCCTCGAGGACGGAAAAACCATTACCAGTGCCGTATCCTGAGAGACAGTACGTAGCCTACGCAAAAGTACGTAGCTATCAAAAGCAAACGGTCTGGAATGCTCACAGAGGTAGAGATTGTGCTCCATGATTAAACGCGTCGACATCTCTTCACAGTCACACAAATTGTATTGGTCAAGATCAGGTGGGAGCAGCTAGAGAATCCGCCCTACTGCCCGGAAATGTCGCCCTTAGACTTCCATCTGTTTGTTCCGCTAAACAATTTGAAAATGCTGGTGGCCGAGGGGACTGAGGCGCTCCAGTCACGGTCTGCACGGCCACTACGGTCGGGGGTTCGAATCCCCCCTCGGGCATGGATAAATGTGCCGTCCTAGTTCGTAAGTAGTTTGTAAGTTTAGGGACTGATGACCTCGTACTTAAGTCCCATAAGCTTAACACACATTTGAACATTTTTTTGAAAACGCTGCAGCTCGGGCGAGGAACAGAGGGACACAGCTGGGGAATGGCTCTTGTCATAGCCACAGGAATTCAGGGAACAGGGAATCCCTCGGCTCGTTAAACAGTGGAACAGTTGTACCAGCCTCCAGTGATTGCTATTGAATAAAGACTTCAATCATCCGAACAGTGTCGTTTCCAACCTTTTCATTCGAATACCCCTCGGACCAGTTCGCTTATTTTCCTTAATTAAAAGGGTCGTAACATATGACATAAATAAACAGTTGGAATTTCCCAGAACAGCAAGAAATGAAATTCACTTCAATAGAATAGTTATAACGCCTGAACACTCTTATCTGAGTCACACGAAGTATGTAGATTTGCGCTTGGCTGGTGAGCAAGTTAACGTAGCGCAGGTGCAGTGCAGGTAAGTTCTGAGAACTCATCCCACAACGAGGAAGCAGTTAATGTGTTAGGTGCTCACAATAATTTCCCGTCTGCATTACAGAAGTTAGCTTCGCGGGAGTACCTGATAATGAACGCAGTCTCCGCCAGAGCAACCCATTCCGCCTGACGAACATCGCCCTTACAAATGCTCTGGCATTACCTTCACGTCTGCCGTAACTAATAGTCCACAAGGAAGTGTAATCTCCTCCATTAATGGTTGTCCTGAGTGCTTTCTACTATATCTGTTCGTTACAAGCGAACTAAATCTTTTAGAAACAATTAACATTAAACAAAGCTAATTTCAAGTTACAGATTCACACGCACTCCTTATACTTACTTCCCTTGAATACAAACGAACTAATATTAAAACTGCGAAAGAAGTTTATGCTTTCACGACTGAACCGCTTAACCGATTTTGATGATACTGGGTATGGAGATTTTAACTCAGACCAACAACATAGGCTACTTTAGATAGATATTTGTTGATTTTAAGTGTGCAACTCGAAATACGGAACGTTTCTGTTATAGCTTCTGAGACCTTTGAAGACTCCCTGGATAAGCTGTTCTTTCATTTTAGAAATTTATCTCATGGATTAAAATACTTCCAATGGTTGTAATGATTCCGATGCTTACACAGTACGTCAACGTTCTCCAACCGCTAAACAAATTTCGTGGAGACTTGGCCGGCCAAAGTGGCCGAGCGGTCTCCGGTGTGCCAGTCACATTCTGCACGGCCGCTGCGGTCGGGGGTTCGAATCCCCCTCTGGCCTGGATGTTTGTGCCGTCTTTAGTATAAGCTAGTTCATAAGTACTTTGTAAGTTTAGGGACTGAAGACCCCGTAGTTAAGTCTCATAAGCTCTACAAACATTTGAACATTTCTGAATTTGAGGACACTTGGATCCTGCAGAATTCACACGTTGTATAAAGTAAACCGTCTCCAGTTAGTGGTTTAGTGGCGATGTAGCGAACAGTGATTTTTTTTCATATTTAATTACATCTTGATTTTCGCCTCGATAAAGAAGGAAAATATTTACGCAAGAAATTTGACACTCTCTCACCATGATGATCCTGATGGTAACTTAAGAACGAAATTGCAATATTATTTACTTTCGATGCTTTTTGAGACATGGCCCTCATGAGGCGTCTCCTGGACTTGGGCCGGCTGGATCCATGAGATTCCTCGAGCTGGTATAAGGGGTGTCTGTCAAACTTTTGTCTCAATCTTTCCCGGTATTTGGCACTGTCTCTTCCATCTCCTGGAGATGCGATGCCCGCTGCTTTGTAAAGTAATGGAGGAGCCTTCATGGAGCAAGTAATTATTCGTCAGATGTAATTTAGTGCTGTGGTGACATTTTTTGCATGTCTGGATCTACCCCACACTGGACAAGCATATTCTGCAGCCGAGAAACACACTGTAACGCAAAAACACAGTGACCAACGGCAATGTGCGTGTGTACACACGATCAGCATAAATGACTGTGTAAAGTATGATAAATATGTATAGGCTATGTGTGTACTTATCGTGTGTAAATCGATTAATTCTCCTGGGTAAATGAGTTATATGAATAACAAATGTTTAATTGGTTTCATATCGTAGAAAGAAATTAAAATTGTAAAGATTTGTAGTAGACACGTTGGCTTAGCGAGGCCAATGTTCGTAGCAACTTTGCGTAGGGCGTTATCTCTGAGTGCAGTCTGGCGCAAGGGGCGAAAGGGTGTTATTGAGCTCTCGAGGTGAACGGCAGAAACGTTTGACAGCAGCAGCAAACTGTAGTAGCGTTGTTAGTTATCACATGTTGGTACTAGCAGAAGTTTTGGCAATTGGGCACTGGCAAATAATTAACGCTGGCACAGCGTTATACCTTCAAGAGGAATAATGTCAAGAGGAATGCTGTGGGCCCAATGTTTAAACAATACTTCGTCGCCAAGACGATCCCTTTCCGCCAGTCATTATAAATTGCCAGGTACACCACACCACGGCTGCAAAGTAAGATCCACGCAATTAACCGTGTTTAGATCTGTAATGCTAAGCCAACATTTAGTTCTACGAAGAGTGTGGAATTAGTGTTGATAAAATTATTCACCCACGGCACTATCCAAGCAGGTTCCTATTGCGTTACCTTTAATATCCCGAGGCTCAACCTGAACGATAAAAGACATTACGTTAATCTAATTAAAATCATTAGAGTTTCAAATCATTTCAGTGAACAAATAACAATAAGTACCTTTATAAAAATTGAAAGTACGTTAGCAATAACTGCAGATCATTGACCACTAGCATGTTGCGTAATCATTGAACAGCATAAAGTAGTGAATATTAATTTTGTGTTAGGCATTAAATTTACGTGTATTAAAAAACGCACTGCAACACCTGTTAAAAGAAAAAATATGAACAATTCAATTATACTGCAAAATCTGTTTGATGGCAGATAAGTTGTTGATATTATACGGAGTTCATGCCCTAATTGTCATTCTCAAAAATAACATTTTATTCAATTTGTTAAAGAAAAGTTAATTGCATAATGTCTCAGTAAATAACTCACGTTTCCAGTCAGCTGGTCATTGTAGGCACAATGCAACCAAAAGAGTTGCAATTACTATTGCTAATAAAGGTACATTAAATTGGGATGGCAAACATTAAGGCGATGGTTTGATTTTACGCAAAATTGTTGCATGTATTTTTTCTTACAACTTTCGTGTTCATTAGAGGAATTTGTGCTAATTATTTGCATTGCATAAGTAACCTAAATTTACTGATTTTATATTGCTCTGCGTTTCCTGATACTGTGGTGTGCACATTTAGTCTGCATTTTCTAAATTACCAATCGGTGATTATTGGTATTTCACAGTAAATTTTCACTAAATAAATTTGTTGTCGTACATCGAGCTGGTGACCGTATCTATTTACCTGTTTAAAGCTGTTCACTTGTTACAGTTGTGTCTCGAGCTTATTAAACTAGAGACATTTATTCAAAATTTCCCTCACCAAACGATCGTCATTGCGAATTAAATCGCGTAGTATAGTTTATGTGTGTAATTTACACTTCGTTATTGGTTTCGCCTCCGATAGCCTTATCCGAGTAATTAATTCATTAGGCACAAGTGTAATTCTAAAATCTAATTACTCGCGATTGTAGGTAGCGTAGGCCGATAAGGTAACAACAATGCCTCACCCGTTGTCCTTAGGACTTTTGGAATTGCTCCCCACTTGCTCCCTGCTAGTTTTTGAGGAAGTTGTTGCTGGTAGTAACCTTCAGTTTGGTGTTTTGATAATGGTACTTGTAAAGGTCATCTAGTTTAATGTAAACCTGTTCATGTGTTTAGCATTGTACGGCGATGCCAAAATCATCAGCTTATATAAAACGTTTTGCGTATGTGTGTATTTGTTGATCGTTGGTGTAGATGTTAAAGAGGGAATCCCTGTGGTAATCCATTTCTCTTAACTCTCAACCTACTTTTTTCCAGTTAAGTACGACGTAGTAACGCCTGTTACAAAGCAGTAGCTCCATTATGTTGGTAAAATTGTAATCTATTCGTGTGTTGTATATTTTGGTCAGGAGAGTCTTATAATTGATGGTATCGTACGCAGAGGTGAGGTTGATCAGAGCCACCCAGTCATCTCTCTCCGCTCAGAGCCGTTCTCTATAAATTCAGTGATGTTCGAAATCTGACCTGTACAAGATCTTCCTGTCTTGAAGAAGTGTCGAATAAGTTTCGAATATAGACAGTCCTGGATACGATTAAGGATGAGACGTTTATACAGTTTGTATAGGTGACACAGAAGAGATATCGGACGATAGCTACTCGGCAGTTCTGGGTCTTTGCCTGGTTTGAGAAGAGCAATTACTTTGTCTTGAAAATTTATCGGGAGTTCAGCCGGATGACATCGTCCAATCTTCGCAATTACTTTGATTTGAACCATAGTTTTGGTATTTGGCAAGTATTTTTACAGTTATTATAGAGGTTTAGTAGCCATGATTTTATTTTAGGTCCGAAGCGTTTGATCTGTTCTGTTAGCATCTCATCCACCCCAGGTGATATTTCATTTTCATGCTATTTATCCCTTTTTCAAGTACTTCGATAGTGAATGGTTTCATAAGTAGATCTGTTTCAATTTCCTGTCATCTTTTGATTTTTGGGTCCTTGCATTTATTGGTTTTTTCCATTTACAAGGAGTTGATGAGCAACTTGATCTGCTCTCACAGCACTCGGTTGTTTGATCTCCGTGAGGTCGCCATTGACTTTCTTCATTGTATTCCAGGCCTGCTTACTACTGTGGGTCTTGTCCATCGTTTCAAGGGTTTCACTCCATGTTTCTTGTTTCTTGATGATGACCCTCTACCTCGTACATCATTTCCGTCACAGTCACTCTCTTCTATTGCCATAACATAACACAAGCTGCCCTCCTTTGAACATTTTTAACAACTATCGTCAGTCCCTCTTGGTGGCGATCCCATGATGCGCAGCAATACTTTAAAAATAGGACGAACAAATGTAGTGTAGGCAGTTTCTTTAGAAAAATTGTATCCTCTAAGTCAATGAAACGTAACCTTTCGTTCGCCTTCCCTACGAGGTATCCTATGTGTTGTTTCAAATAAAGTTGTTCGTATTTCTAATAACTAGGAATTTCGTTGAATTAACAGCTTCTAAATTAACATATTTATGCCTAAATGAATTTTAACGGATTTCCTTTAGTGCTCATATCAATCACTACACAATTTTTATTACTTAGTGTACACTGTCAATTTTCGCTCCATGCAGATACATATCTTATCTAACAGCTGCTTTTTATCCTCTGGTGACATTGGTTGCCCGTAGTTCAAAAATGTTCAAATGTTTGTAATTCTATGGCACCAAACTACGTCATCACTCCGTAGACTTACAAACTACTTAAACTAAGTTAAACTAACCTAAGGTCAACACTCACATCCATGCCCGAGGGAGGATTTGAAACTCAGGCGCGGGAGGCCTTGCGATTCGTGACGTGGCGCTCCAGACCGCTCGGCTACTCCCGCGCGGCTAGCCGATAATGAAACGCAGTCTTTACGACTGTGTTACTGTACTAACTATAAAATTAACTGGAAATAACGTGCAAAGAGGATTAACTAACAAAATTCTTTCAACTTTGCAAGGCAATCATTGTCTAAAAACAGAGAGATTCTCAGCAGGTGCTAAATTTAGAGGACGTTATACTATTCCAAGCGATATTGGTTAATTTTATTTTTATTATTTTTTGTTTCCCGCACCAAAGGTTTCAAGACTTTATAATGGTATGACATAGATTTCAAAACCAGGTTTTAAACTCTAAGAAATATCCATGAGCAAATATAGACACTCCTCATATTGGTTATGCATTGTGGACTGAGACTGAACATACATCGAAATGGTAGGAAAGAGAGGAGAAATGACTTCCGATAAGTTGAAGAAACCAGATGTTCTTGACTGTTTCAGAGGAAGATTAATGCAACAATTGATAGAAATTGTAGAAAGTAAAACAGTAGAAGATGAATGGGCAGAATGTAAATATGAAAGAGTGAAGGAAACTGAGGACCAAACAGGTAGAAAAGCATGGCCTACAAAGAATCCTTGTATATAACAGCAAACACTGAATTTAATTGATGAGAGGGGAAAATACAAAAGTACAGTAAATGTAGTTTCTAAAATGGAGTACTAAGAAATGAGATTGACAGTAGTGCCAAATAGCTAAGGAGGTACGACTGGAGAACTAATGCAGTTCCGTAGAGTAATGTACAATGGGGAAATATAGATACCGCCTACAGGAAAATTAAAGAGACATTCGGGGAAAAAATAGCAACTATATTAATATGAAGAACGTTGCGGGAAATCCTGTTCTGAGGAAAGAAGGAAATGCTGAAAGTTGCAACGAGTATGTAGCTGGGGCGTACAAAAGAAATGAAATTCGGGCAATATTGTAGTAACGAAGAGGAAGTTGGTGAAGATGAGGTAGGAGTTACTATTCAGAGGTAATTTGACAGAGCACTGAAAGGCCTAAGTGGAAACAAGATTTCTGGAATAGGCAATATTCCCTCAGAGCAATAGAAGCCACTCGGAGAGCAAACCAGAACAAAACTTTTCTACATTCTATGGAACATGTATGAGTAAGGTGAAATACACTCAGATTTCTAGAAAACTGTAATAATCATAATTTCAAGGTAATCGGGCGCAGACATGTGCGATAGTTACAGAATCGTCAGTTTCATAAGTGACGGATGCAAAATTCAGACACGAACTATTTACAGAAGAAAAGTAAAGTTTGCAGAAGCCAACCTCGGGAAAGATCAGTGCCGGTTTATGAGAAACCTAGGAACAGACGAGGCAGCCAGATTCGCGTTTGGGTGTGCCTGCGTGAAACTTCTTATGCTGCTGAATAAGTGATGATGTTCATAATCAAAAGAGAGAGAGAGAGAGAGAGAGAGAGAGAGAGAGAGAGAGAGAGAGAGAGAGAGAGCAAGAAAGATATGGTGGCTTGACCCCCCCTAGCACATTGTATGCAATGAATACTGTGAATCTTACACTACGCCAACACAAGCAAAGTGGTGCAGTTGGAACAGTACTACAGTTAAATTATGAAAATATAGTTTTATAAAATGATCCTCTGAGATCATAAATCAGAACAGGAGGGATAACTTTACAAATAACCGTCACTGACGGATTGTTAAGTCGTTCTAAAATGTATGAACCACAGACATTCCCGAGGTGGGATGGCTTGCGTGCTTCAACGATACAGATAGCCGTAACCAAGGTTCAAACCACAGCGGAAGGGTATCTGTCGAGAGGCCAGACAAAAGTGTGGTTTCTGAAGACGGGCATCAGACTTTCAATACTTATAGGGGCAATAGTCTGATTGATTGACTGAGCTGGCCTTGTAACATCAGCTAACGGTTTAATTCCTCGTAATTAATGATACACCGACAGCCGTAAAGTTTGTTGTTTTATTAAACGACCGATTTATGTATTACTGTCTTAATGGCCATATATACCGGTTTACTTAATAATTCCCCAGAATAAACATGTGTCACCTCACAAATGTTTCAAAATAATGATCAATTTTTTGCAGAGCTTACGGGACTCAACTATGGGGCCATCAGTCCCTAAACTTACAAACTTCTTATGAACTAGCTAATACTAAGGACGACACCAATATCCATGGCCGAGGGGGGATTCGAACCCCCGACCGTAGTGGCCGTGCATTCTGTGACTTGCGCGCCGCACACCGCTCGGCCACAGCGGCCAGCCACACATGTTTCCTCAGGACGGGGGGAATTATTAAGTAAACTGGTATATAAGGTCACTTATACAGTTTACTTGGATATATAGCCTGAAGATGGTATTAATGTAATACCGAAACCGGTCCTTTAATAAAACAACGTAAACTTTCCGCTGTTTGTAAATCTTTAATTATTTGAAATTAAAATTAGACCAGCCGCTGATCCAATTCCAATATAACATGGATCTACATCGATTGATCAGCTAAAGTGGCTCTGTCATACAGTAACTGTCAACGGCTGAAAGCAAGAGGAGTCATTTTTCCCGAGAATATACAGCTATACTGTGTGATTACATGATGATGGTATCGTATAAGGTAAAAAATTGTGGTAAATAGTCCTCCATTAGGATCTCCGCCCGGGAAATACTCAAGAGCTTGTTGTCATCAGGGAAGACAATACTGGCAAGCTACGGACCTGAGTGTGGAATGTTAGATCCAATAATAATCGGGTAAGGAGCTTAGAAAGTTTTGGTTGAAATTATATATAGTGGGGATTGGTGAAGATCGGTTGAGAGATGAACAGGATTTCTGGCTTGGTAGAAAAGGGTTATAGTTATATAAAAAATTGGGTATTACAGGTGTGTGTATAATAATCAAAAAGAAAACAGCAATGCGGGTAAACTACTATGACCAACACAGTGATCGCATTGTTGTAGTCAAGACAGATAGGAAGCCAACACCGACCACAGTAGAACTAGTTTATATAGCAACTAGATCTGCCGATGACAGGAGATCGAAGAAATGTATGAGGAGATAAAGAAAATTATACGGACTGTTAAGGGAGAAGAAAACTTGATTGTGATGCGGGACAGCAATTTGACAGTAGGTTAGTGGGTGATTATAGCCTTGGGAGGCACGAATGAAAGAGGAAGCAGTCTGGTTGACGTCTCCACACAACATAATTTAGTTCAAGTGTTTGTAAACGTAATGGACCACACTGATATGTTCATCAGTCCCTATACTTGCAAACTTCTTACGATACTTTATACTCAGGACAACACACACACACACCCTTGCGGGGGAGAGACTCGAACCTCGGTCTGGAATTGCCGCCCAGTCCATAGCAAGGAGTCTTAGATCACGCGGTCATTTCACGAAGCATAATTTAGTAATAACTAATACTTGGTTGAATAACCCTGAATAATAGTTCTATAAGCCTACGTTGAAAATACAAGGAGACACTGGAAGGTACGAAATAGCTTTTATAATTACAAGACATAGTTTCCTGGACCAGGTTTTAAACTGTAAGATATAACCAGGGGCCAATATTGACTGACCATAAGTTAGTGGCATGAACAGGAGTCTTAAGCTAAGAATATTCGAAAAGGAAATAACGAGATGGGATATGGATAGATTTAAGTAACCTGAAGTTCCTGAGACTTTCATAGGCAGCTTTTGGGAACAATTGACAGAATCTAGGGGAAGTAATGCTGTTTAAGATGAATGGGAAGCATTGAAAGGCGAAATAGTGAAGGTAGCAGAGGACCAAATAGGTACACAGACCAGACCTACAAAATTCCATGGCTGTCACAGGAAAAAAACGTAATTTAATTGATTAAAGGAGATGCTGTAGCAATTCAGTAAATGAACCAAATAAAATGGAGCACAGGTGAAAAAAATTGAGTGACAGAAAGTGCAAAATATCTAAGCAGGGCTGGATAGAAGGCAAATTCAAGCTAGTAGAAGAGTATATAAACAGGGGAAAGATAAATACCGGTTACAGGAAAAAAGAGACATTTGGAGACCAGAAAAGCAACTGAATGAATATCAAGATCAGAACAAAGATGGAAAAGCTTAAAGATGGAAAGAATATACAGGGCGAGTCAGCTAATTCATAACACCCCGTTTGTCGCCCCGCCATATATACAAAGATATCGTTTGGGCAGTGAATTGAAGGGACAGAGCCTACATGAATACATAACATTTCATGTAGGTTCTATTTTTTATTACAGAGATATGAAGCCATCTTTAGTTTTTTAATGGAACCCTGTGTTAAATTTTAGCGTAACATTTTGGGCTTGAAAAGATGGTTTCAAATCTGTGTATATCATAATATTTAGACGAAAAGTTTTTGAGACAAGGATATTTTCCCGTATCGTATTCCTCCTTCGAAGTCGCATTGTTTGTGCAAGGACGAACTCGCGACGTTTATGTGTAGTCTACACAACAGGAAAGGTGCAATGGACAAGCCGCTTCGAAGGCCGAATACGATACGAGAACATATCTGTGTCTAAAAAACTATTCGCCTAAATATTATGATATACACATATTTGAAAACGTCTTTTAAGCCCGTCATGTTACGCTAAAATTTAACATTGGGTTCCATTAAAAATAATGATGGCCTCATATTTTCAGCAGGGTTATTGGGAGCTCCAATGATAGGCGCGCGATTGAGCCTCTTAGACAGATAGCGTCGAGATCCGGAAAGAATTCCAACGTGCACTCGGTGTGTCTGCCGGAGGGCCTCAACCGAGATGTGGAGGCGACCTTGCCGGCAGCTATCGAGGGTGCAAGTCGTAGATCACGTCGGCACCAATGACGCTTGTCGCTTGGGTTCTGAGGACATCCTCAGGTCCTACGAGCGGCTGGCGGAATTGGTGAAGGCTGCTGCCCTCGCACGCGGGGTGGAAGCAGAGCTGTCGATTTGCAGCATTGTTCCCAGGATTTATCGGGTTCCTTTGGTTTGGAGCCGAGTGGAGGGTCTGAACAAGAGGATTTGACGACTCTGTGACAGTCATGGCTGCAGATTTCTGGATCTGCGTTATCGGGTGGGGAATTGTAGGGTGCCCCTAGATAGATCAGGGGTGCACTACACTAAGTAAGCGGCTACTCGGGTAGCAGAGTACTTGTGGAGTGCACATGATTTTTTTTAATGCTAGGTGCTAACTCTGATGAGCACTCACCTGTAAACATACAAACAGCGAATTCAGGCCATGTTCGGCTCAAAAATTGGAATATCAAAATATTAGCCTCGAACTTACAAATTATTAGAAACGAAGTTCCAGAATTTGCAGCGCTGCATGGAAGTTATTGTGCTGGGATATTTCTAGGCACCGAAAGCTGGCTAAATCATTAAGTGGCAAATTCAGAAATATTTAGCGAGGCGTGGTATGTATATCGGAAAGATATAGCGGATACAACTGGAGGAGGAGTGTTCATCGCTGTGGACAAATATATTGTTTCTACTGAGATCGCGGTTAAAAGTAACTATGAAGTTATCTGGGCACGTATAGCATCTCTAAAAGAAGTAAAGTTAAAGGTTGGGTGCTTTTACCGGCTCCCCAGTGCTGCTGTAGCAGTTTTAGAGTCATTCAAAGAAATTCTACACCAGGTAGATCACAAAGACAAGATAAGAGAAATTAGGGCTCGTACGGAGGCATATAGGCATTCTTTTCCTCGTTCTATTTGGGAGTGGAATAGGAAAGGAAATGCCTAGTAGTGGTGCAGTGTAGACTCCGACACGCACCTTACGGTGAATTGCGGAGTATGTATGTAGATGTAGTAGAGGTAGTGCGTAGGTATCCGGGCCATGTAATATTAGTCGGGGGACACTTCAACCTTAAGAGTATAAATTCGGACCTCTCTAGTTACATTTTAGGCGGTACAGACAAGAAGTATTGCGAGCTACTTCTGGACTCATTCTCCGAAAACTGTCTTGAGCAGTTAAACCAGCAACCCACGCGCAATGGAAATATTTTAGACCTTATAGTCACTAACAGGTCCGACCTTATTGACGATGTCTGTGTAGAGACAGGAATTCGTGTTCATGATATCGTAATAGCGTCGATGGTGACCAAGGTCATAAACTAATCAAGGAGGCTGGGAGCGTGTTTTTGTTGGGAAGAGCCGATGAGCAAATGTTACGAGCGCACTTAGAAAATGAATCGGCATCGTAGAGATTCGTGCGTCTATAAAAAGATCGATGCGCGAAGCATACAATAATTACCACAGCCATACTTTAACAAAAGATCTTTCCGAGTACCCGAAAAAATTCTGGTCCTATGTAAAATCGATAAGCGGGTCAAAGCCCACTGTCCAGTCACGCGTTGATCATTCCGGGGCAGTAATAGAAGAAAGCAAACGGAAAGCTGAAGTTCTAAATATAACCTTTAAGAAATCCTTCACGCAGGAAGACCGCACAAATGTACCATCATTTGATCAACGTACTAATTCCGAAATGGAGGACATAGTAATAGGTATTTCCGGTGTACAGCAGCAGCTGAGAGAGCCAAATACGAAACTGGCTGCTGGTCCGGATGGAATACCAGTTCGGTTTTACAAAGAGTATTCTGCGGCATTGGCCCCCTACTTAGCTTGCATTTATCGCGAATCTTTAATTCAGCGCAAAGTCCCTAGTGATTAGAAAAAAGCGCAGGTGACTCCCTTTTATAAGAAAGGCAAGACCCACACAATTACAGGCCAAAGTCGTTGACATCAGTTTCATGTAGATTTTTTGAGCATATTCTCAGTTAGAATATAGTAACTTTCCTTGAAACGGAAAAGCTTCTTTCTGTGAATCATCACAGGTTTAGGAAACATCGTTCATGTGAAACGCAGCTTGCCCTTTTCTCATATGACATCTTGCGAGCCATGGATGAAGGGCAACAGGCGGATTGTGTTTTTCTCGACTTCAAAAAGGCGTTCGACGCGGTGCCACACTGCAGACTGTTAACTAAGGTACGATCTTATGGAATACGTTCACAGATTTGCGACTGGCTGGAAGACTTCCTAAGTAATAGAACGCAGTACGTTGTTCTCGACGGCAAGGGTTCATCAGAGACGATTGTATCGTCACGCGTGCCCCAGGGTAGTGTGATAGGATCGCTATTTTCTATCTATATAAATGATCTGATGGACAGAGTAACTTGTAATTTGTGGCTGTTTGCTGATGATGCTATGGTGTATGGGAGGGTATCGTCTTTAACTGACTTTAATAGCATACAAGATGACTTAGAAAAAATTTCAAGTTGGTGCGAAGAATGACAGCTAGCTCTCAATGTAGAAAAATGTAAGGTGATGCGCATGAGTAGGAAGAACAACCCCATAATGTTCGAATACAGCATTAGTAGTGAGCTCCTTGATGTTGTCGCGTCGTTCAAATATCTAGACGCAATATTGTAGAGCGATATGAAATGGAACGAACATATAAGGACTGCTGTGAGTAAGTCGGACAGCCGACTTCGGTTTATTGAGAGAATTTTGTGAACATGTACTTTATCTGTAAAGGAAACCGCGTATAAAACGCTTGTACGACCACGTATTTACTATTTCTCAAGTGTTTGGGACCCGCAGCAGATCAGTTTAAAGGAAGACATAGAAGCAGTACAGAGGCGAGCAGCTAGGTTTGTTACTGGTAGGTTAGACCAATGGCCGAGTGTCACAGAAATGCTCCGGCAACTCAATTGGGAATCGTTGGAGGAAAGGCGACGTTCTTATCGTGAAATTTTGTTGAGGAAATTTAGAGGGCCGGAATTTGGAGCTGAGTGTAGCACGATCTCGCTGCCGCCTACTTACATTTTGCGTAGTGATCACAAAGACAAAATAAGAGAAATTAGGCCTCGTACTGAGGCATATAGGCATTATTTTTTCCTCGTTCTATTTGGGAGTGGAATAGGAGAGGAAATGCCTAGTAGTGGTACAGTATACCCTCCGCCTTACTGTGGATTGCGGAGTATGTATGTAGATGTAGATATCTCTGTAATGAAAAATAGAACAAACATGAAATTTGATGTATTCAAGTAGCCCCTGTCCCTAAAATTCACTGCCCAAACTCCATCTTTGTATCTATTACGGTTGGGGAGATAGATGGGGTGTTATGATTTAGCTGCCTCACCCTGTACTGATGAGAGGTAAAAAGCAAATGAACTTCAACACAGTATTGTAGGAAGTAAGGAGGAAGTGAATGAATATGAGATAGTAGATACTATACTAAGAGAACAATTTGAGAGAGCATTGAAAGACCTAAGTCGAGACAAGGCCTCTGGGGTAGACGAAGTTTCGTCGGAGCTGCTGAAGCCTCTGGGAGAGCCAGCCATGACAAAACAATTTCACCTGGTGTGCAAGATGTATGAGACAGGTGAAATATCATAGATTAATAATTCCCATTCCAAAGTAAACAGTGCTAACCGGAGTGAAAATTACAGAAGAGGCAGCAAATAACCTTGAAGAGCTATTAATCGAAATAGGTGGTGTGTTGAAAGAAGCGTATAAGATGGATAATATGAATAGCAAAACAAGGGTAATGGAATATAGTCAAATAAAATCAGACGACTCTTAAGCAATAGAATTAGGCAACAAAACAGGTCGTAGATACGTTTTGCTACTTGGGCAGTAAAATCACATACGATGGTCGCAGTACCGATGATGTAAAATGCAGAATGGCAATGGAAAGAAAAGTCTTTCAGAAAATGATAGTTCTGTGAGCATCGATTATTAATTGAAGCATTAGGTCTTTTCTGAAGGGTTCCATGTGTGGAGTGTTGACTTGTACGGTAGTGAAACGTGGACGTTAAGACAGGAAGAGGATAGAATCTTTTGAAATGTGGTGCTACATTTGAATGCTGAAAATTAGGTGGGTAGATCTCATAACTAATGAGGGAGTATTGAATAAAATTGGAAAGAAAGGGAATTTCTGACATACCTTGACTAAAAGAAGGAATCGGTTGATAGGACGCATTCTTAATCAAAGAACCGTGAAATTGTCGTTGAAGGGAAGTGTGTAGGGTAAAAATCGCAGAGGGAGATGATCAGACGAATACAGTAAGCAGGTTCAAAAAGAGGTCGGTTGCCTTTCTTATGAGGAGAAGAAGAGCCTTGCTCATGACAGCGTAGGATGGAGAGCTACATTAAACCACTCCCCGGACTGAAGATCGAAACAACAACAAAGTTGTTGACTTTATTTGATCCCGTTTCTCTACAAAGACGCAAGTTCTGACGAGTACTGGCAAAGTTCAGTGAATACTTTATAAATGGCGTTTACCTTCATTTCAAAAACCGAATTTAATGTCACAGTTTATGTTCCTGTATTATATAAATGTTCCTTTCGTGCCAATAAAGCACATCCAGTTGCGACACTTAGCACAAATTCAACGTCCCTCAAATGAATACGCAAATTTCGCGCGCTATAAAATAAGTTAATATTGCAAGTCATAGTTCCATTTCACATCAAAGTATTCTTCGATAAAGTTCACCAATCTTCTAAGAGACTGTGTAAAGTTCACGCCCAAGCACTTCAACCAATAAATATTATTGTAGTGGTACCAAATTCACAGGAACATTTCTTAATCCCATATCTTCACCGCTAGACAGGAAAATTGTACGAAGTCCACCATGTGAATATTGGTGAATTACTACATTGTCAGTCGCGTTACAAACCAACAAATATCCTGCCTCGGGAAGAATCGGACGTTAATTACCCTAAATCAAGATAGCGGTCCCGTATTTGTACGATTCTCTGAATTGGACAATTTTACAGGATCTTGAAATGGGACTCGATCATTCCCTGTTTCATATAATAAATGCCGTTATTAGTTTTCATAACGAATGCATATTTAGTTACAAGTTAATAACAGTAATTTCAGATATTTTAAGTGAATGTAAGCAATTAATTTATCACCTCTACTGAGGTTCACACTAATCATAGAACATGTGTACTACTGTTAGTTTTTGTTTTAAAAATCAGTTGTACGCGGTTACCGACTTAATATTCTTACAAAAAGCATTTGTTGCTGAATAGTTCGTAAATGTTAAAAGTTTCAACAGTTCAAACCTCATAGAGCTCTGCAAGATCCATCCTCCCCCAATACATACATTGAAATCGGTACAGTGGTTCTCTACTTATAAGTTTTTAAATTTAAGGCTGTTAAAAAATGAATTATTGTCAAATATTTCAAAACCTGAGGCTGACACCGTTGGTGTATTTACACCACTTTACTCTTCTCAACTTCACTTAAATCAGAGGGTAGTGGGTTTCCAATGGGCGTACTGGGTTTGTGAGTAATTAATTTCTTTCTGCTACATTTGTTTTTGTCATCGTCCTGGCTATCCGACATATCAGTCTCCAACGCGGATTTTTTTATAAAAATAAATATTTCTCTACGAGCAGCATTGTTACAAGGCAACAGTCACCTTACTGCTTACCGAGAAAGATAGATTAAAGAAAATCAAACCTACATATTTATCTGTTGTACATTAGAGAAAGCAATGTTGAGTTGAATGCACTCTTTCAAATACTAAAGTCAGCAAGACCAAAATGTTGAGAACGGAAGGTTATTTACAACTTGAACAGAAAACAGATAACAGTTATAATAGTCGAAGGGCATGAAAGAGAAGCACTGGTTAGTAAGGGAGTAAGATAGTGTTGAAGCCTTTCATCAATATTATACAATCTGCACATCAAGTAGCTGTGAAGGGAAGCAAGGAGAAAACTGGATTAACTGTGTGGAGGAGAATATGAGATAACATTAACAAGAGCAAAACAAGGGTTATGAAGTAGTTTAATGTCGTCTAAGAAAATCAGGCGATGCTGAAAGAATTAGATTAGGTAACTAAACACAAATGTGGTAGATGAGTTTTGTTATTTGGGAAGTAAAATAACATACGATGGTCGCAGTACATATGGTGTGAAGAGACTCATTTTTGAAAAAAAGGAATTTGTTAATATTTTTCTCTGAAGGTATACGTCTTTCGTGTAGCCCTCTAAGTGAGTTAAATGTACACGCTAAGCAGCTCAAACAAAAATAGAATGGAAATGTTTCAAGTGTTATGCTGTAAAAGAATGGCGAAGATTTTATGGGAAGATCACTTACGTAATGACAAAGTACAGAAGTGGGAAGACTAGAAATTTGTGGCTTAACTGAAAGAAGATATTGATTGATAGGATACAATCTCAATCTGGGACTACATGGAACATTTAATTTGGTATTCTTCTCAACCAGGTGGCCTCATGAAGTTTACTTCTGTCCCGTTAGTTTATGCCACAACACTTTTATGTTTTCTCAGGACTTTTTTTTTCTAAAATCAGTGTACTAAGTTCTTTTCCATTCTCTGCATTTACCGAGTGTGGAGGATACGACGTATAATTGCCCTTTAGAAATTAATTCGTTTTCTAGTGTTTTCCTTTCCGTCTCTTTGCCCAGTTCCTGTTTCTTCTCCATATACTACTTCATCGTTCCCGTCTTCCTCCCTCTATCCACTCTTTGTTTTCGTCCGTCTCTCCCTTACTATTCAGTCTTCCATCCTCTACGCTCAATCTATCTGTGCTTGTCTTTTTCCTCCTCCATTTCTCTGTCAATTTTCTACATCCTTCACCGTAGCTGTTAAAGGCTATAATATGAAAAATTACGATCTTACAGCAGATTTTGTGGTAACGGCTGATAATGGGCACAAAACTATTGTTACAGAAATGTAAACGTATAACAGCACCAAGAAAGACTATACGTTTCCACTGTTGGCGAAGACATCGACGTATTAATTCAATTAATGATCGCGCTAGTCATTTAGACAAATGATGACCGGTTTCGGCCTGATAATTGGCCCTATTCCGATAAAAGTGGTTTTGTGTGGACTCCACGCAGGAGACAAAGAGGGACTACAGTACATCTGCTGAGTGGAGTCCCAACGGAATCACAGGGATCTTGAGACTAACGTGTGTATGATGCGTAGAGTCGAGCCAGCGGCAGATGGATCTGAAGATGGCCCGGTAAGAGGCCAAAAGCGGTTATAATTCGTATAATTTAAAACTTCTGCCATTATCAGAGATGGATATGCGGTTTTATTGGTTTTATTGCAAAGTCTTAAATAATTTATTATTTTTTTTTTTTAAAAGAATAAGAATTCAAAATCTTACAAAGTGATGACTAGCTTCTACAGTAGCTATATAATCGCAGACAATGGATGGATAAACAATTAGATTGTCAGTCACATCACGATGAGGATTTAGGCCAGTCAATCTATAAAACATTTTGTTGGTCGTCATGGCGATTTAAAATGCTGGGCTAGGCCTTCTTCAAGAAAAATTATAGTTTTTTTAATTTTTTTAATCATTTATGTCAACACGATCATTGGCTTATTTGCTAATTAATAATTAATAAAAGATTACTGTATCTCTCGACTATGTTGTAAAAACGCCCTAAGTGTTGTGGCAATGTAGCTGTCCACTCTATGTGTTCTTGCAAATGAACCACTTTTTGATGCACTTCCTTGGAATATTATTTCATAAGAGGTTGTTAATGTCAACACTACCTAATCGATACACAATGTAGTAGTTGGTAGCACGTCAGACTTCAACGTGTAGTTTTTATGACTGTTGGAGATTTTATTGCGTGGTGAAATTAATATCCGAATTGTAGATGATAAGAAATCTACACTCCTCGAAAATGAAAGGAGAACACCATGAAATCGTCGACCCAGCAGAGGGAAATTTTGTTCACACTTTTTTGAGGATGGGTACAACACACCGTCACACAGACAGAGCCATACGTACGTGAGTATAGTTACCAGAACGTGTGCAACGTCGACACTAGTACCGTGTGCAATGCAAGCTGCAATTCTCCCATGGAGACGATCGTAGAGGTGCCGAATGTAGCCTTTCCAAATTGCTTGACATGCATTTTCCAACTGATGCCTTAATAGAGCGCAATTTCCTGATGGTCGTGCAGACAGCGCAAGATGACATTTCATCCGCTCGCAAACATTGTCTGTGGGGGATCGTGCTGGCCAGGATACTTGACATAAACCTTGAAGAGCACGTTGGTTGGTAATCGGATACATGTCGACGTACATTGTCCTGTTGGAAAAGCATATCGCCTTGTTGTTGCATGAACTGTAGCAAGGCGAATCTAATGATGGTTTCGATGCAGTATGCACAGATCGTTGTTCCCCCGACAAGCACTATAAGGCCAATTCCACTGTAGCATATGGCTCATCATATAAATGTGCAGGATCATTCTTGCCGTTAATACGTCTTCCACTCACGTTCCAAAATTGTTCAGCCTTCCATCAGTAAAGTCGCCGTAAGACGCTAATGGAGCGAATGTCATCTTCAGTAAAAAATATCGCTTCTGCCTCGGTGCTAATGATGGTCGTACGCGTATGCGCACTGACCCCCTTAGCATTTTAGTCCCCCTATCCCAACCAAACAACAAACTCGTGTGTGGCGTCATGCAGAGAAATGCGAAAATCTCGAGTGTATATGACATAGACATATGGGGCCGACACCCGGCATCTTGGTATGGAGAGCCATATCCTACACTGGTCGTTCTTCTCTGGTTATCGTCTAGGAATTATTAAACAGTGCACGGTACAATGAACCATCATTCATCTCGTGTTGGTACGGTTCATGCACTACAAGGCGATATGTTTTTTCCAACAGATCAATGCACATCCGTAACGTGCTGTTCAAAGTGTTTGACAGCTACCCTGGCCAGCCCGAGCCCCACATCTGTCCCTGACTCTGTTTGGGACCAGATGAAATGTCATCTTGAGCGGACTGCAAGACCGGGATGAAATGTGGTCCAAATGAGGCACCAGGTTTGAAATTGCATGGTAGGCCATTCCGCAGCACTTTATTCCGACATCTTTGATGGGAGAATTCCAGCTTTTACTGCAGTGAAAGGAAAGTACGCCCCGTACCAGCGTCGACACTGTGCTTGTTCTGGTGACTGCACTCATGAGCGTTTGGCTCTATGTGATCGTGTGTTGTATGCGTCCTCAGGAATGTAAAGGTAAAGCAGTCAACAATCCGAAGATTGGTTTGAACACCACAGTGCTTTACTAGGCATGGTCCTGTCTGGAGGTGGTATGCCGTTGTCTTCCTCCGATCTTCTAACTGACTTACCCAGGCATTTATAGGGGGACCTACAGTTTAACGTGGGTTCCGAACCACGGTGCTACTCGGTATTTTTCACACGAGCAATACTACCAGAGGTGAAAGAAGTGGAAAGTGACAGATAAAAATCCTAGAACCTGGCGGGGATCGAACCCATGACTTTCGGATTTGTAGTCTGGCACTCTACCACTGTGCAACCGAGGTACACCCTCAGGAATGTATCAACAAAATTTTCCTCTGCTGGGTCGAAAAATTCATGGTGTCCTTTTTTTATTGAATGTATGGAATTCATGGTACGTTGGGGGAGATCTGAATTACTTTACACAGGTTTCCAAAACACATCGCGTTTTTATTTTTAGGATGACCGGTTTCGACGTTACTCAGACGTCATCTTCTGATGTATAAGGAAAGTTTGTATGAAAGAGCTTATTTACTAAACATCATAACAAAAATCTTTTTCTCTATATACCAAAACAACTATGGTTACATACCTTCTTGGTTCTGAACCGACGTTAAACTATAGGTCCCCCTATAACTGGCTGGGTAAGTCAGTTCGATGGTTTGAGGAAGGCAACGGCATACCACCTCCAAACAGGACCATGCCTAGTACAGCACTGTCGTGTTCAAACTAATCTTTGGATTTTTGACTGCTGTACCTTTTTACATACCTCCTATATCTCATATCTGAGTTTAACTATATCCTTTCATTACAATTTTCATGGTACAGTTGTATTCAGTAATACAAAAATGAAATATAAGCATTCATGTTGAAGTTAAACAAATCATTAGATCTACTATATACAGGTCCACGCCGATTGCACAAGAGTCACTAAGTGAAATGTACGTAAAGGATTGATATGCAGAATGACAGAGATATATGCATATGTACAGTCGAGTCCATAATAAAACATAGTCTTTGCTCTGTTGGGTTTTCATACATAGTGACAACCTAAAGTTAGTAATTTTTATATTTTTTTTCTTTTTCTTTTTTTATCAAATACTTTTTTTTCATGGGTCTATTTTGTTTGAAAGCTATAAAAAGCTACAATTATTATTTTTGTACTTTGCCGCTTGGGATTTACATCAGTTTCGGTGGTCTGTTTGAATTACTTGCATTAAAAATAGGCACTTCAAGTTTCTTTTCAGGTGATTGATATTATGCTAACTCGTCTAGCGACACTGCTGCTAATTGATATTACAGCTGAGTGTGTTACTCTACAATAAAAATATATAGAAAATCCAGTCTCTGTTAGACATTAGTGGCAATAAACGAACACCATTGGGGCCACAGTACTTCAGGGGCGCATCCAGCTGGCTAGCTGGGCCCCAAGAGATTCGGAATAAACCCGTTTAAGACTTGCGGCGCGTTAACCACGACAAACTGTTATTGACCTTGTCTGCGAGCGGAACGGCGTCGCAGTAATCGGACCAATTAGGCAGCGGCGCGGGCATCGGTTTCAGCGATCGAGCGCAGCGAATGGCCGCGCCCATCGGCTCCGGCCGTTGCGCCGGCGGCCGCGCGCTCTGCGCATGCGCACGACAGCCTAACTGCGCCGTTACTGATCTCCGCCAATCAGCGGCCGTGCACACGCAGCGCCGGCCGTGGCTCCGCGCCCTATTGCCCATTCACGCAGACGGCAATCGCTTCGATAGTGGGACTATTGTTTGGTAAACAATCTCACTCGAGCGTGGCCACGATGCGTTCATATGGAACAACGCTTTTGTACAATTAGCCATTACCCTCGTGATTTGGTAAGTGTCTAGATTTTAGAACACATTTGCCAGAGACAGCAATTTTTTTTTAAAGAAAGGGCTATTTCACGGTAGTATAATTTCATGACTCTAATGTAAAATATGTAATGAGAACGATCTCCAATCGTTCAGAGGGGTTTGAAAGCTTAATGTCAATAGCAGAAACAGTAAATGTTAATCGGACTTTCAAGTGACACTGCTACAGTACATGTAACTTGTGAAGGGATTTAATATGTGAATGTAAACCGAAAACGTCTGTTGACCATTTATGCTTATGGATCGTTACGAAACTAGAGTGCGATGATGATCGCACAAATTCATTGATGAATATGAACACAAGACAACGTTACTTACTGAAATGATTTGTAGGTAGCCGCGGTGAAGTGGCCGAGCCTTCCAAGGTGCCTCGCTGCGGCGCGCGCGGTTCCTCGCCGTCGGGGGTTCGAGTCCTCCCTCGGGCATGGATGTTAGTCCTTAGGTTTGTTTCATTAGTTTAAGCAGTTTGTAAGCCTAGGGTGTAATAACCTCCGTAGTTAAGTCCCATAGATTTACAAACATTTCAACATTTTTTTATGTGTAGGCACTGTGTTGGACAGATTCATGGTGGGAAAGAAATACTGACCCATCCTTGAAGAGGTGTGTGAATTCCCCCATCTTTCGTTATGTTCGAATACTTACACAATTTCAGTATCTAATGGTAATTTTAGTAAAAGTGCACGTATATTTGTTTATTCGTAATTTTCAATTTTTATAGATGGTTCATAATAATGAAAAATTCAATCAAAGAAACATTAGTTACAATTTTTTCAGTATTGACTTCACTATTAGTTGACGATGGTAGTCTTTCAGAGTAGGTAGGATAGGGGGTTTTGGGCACTGAACATCTTTAAACTGGCCAGAGCAGGCGGCAGGTAGCGGCTGTCCCCACCACCACTTCCCCTCAAACGCCGGCAAACTGGACACAACAGTGGCCTCGTGGCAGGTGGCACGATCCCTCCCCTAAGCCTCCCCTCCACGTTCCCTCTGATGTGTGAGAGGCACCCTCAGGAGCGCCTCTAGTGTGATCTACTGGTACTAAGCCAGGGAACCGCCTTACATCTTCTGGCATCTTACAGAACTACGAGGGTAGTGTAGGACAGAGGTTTAGGGGGGGGGGCTTCTTCTCTGTATGTGTTACTACATGTTACTCTGTGACAACGGTTGCCGCCTGCTGTTATTACTGTGTTTGTGCAACTGACTCTGCTGCTGTCCGTGACCTGAGGTTTCTGTTTTTGTGTTTCGGTCACATCCTGCCATGCCGGGGGACGTTATTGGAATTTTCATGCCCCAAGCAATTGTTCACAAACCAGAACACAAGATGTACTTTTCGAAGAAAAATTCGCAACAAAAAAAATGAATTAAAACTGTTATGTGCGGACAAAGGGCACAGCACCACAGCAGCAGGGGGTATCGGCACATACTCTTCATGGAGAAAGGGTGGTGTGCACGCTAACCTCGCACTTACAATTATGTCTTCTTGTCAGCACATGGCCTGTAAAGTTCTACGCCTTCTGCGGTTCGATGAGGAATCTGGAAAGACACTGGAAAGGTTTCGGTCGTGGTATTCTACAATAGTAAAAGAGAGATTAATATACAACCTTCACTAACAACAGTTGAAAGTGCTCAATTTCCTTAACAGGTTTTGCTTGTGGAGTTGATCTTCTTTCTTGATTGCTGCACCTGTTGTTTTAACCTGTATTACTTAAACCTAATTATTCTATCGGTGCCTAACTAAAGCAGTTCAGAAATGTCTCAGTCTGTCTAGCAACTAGCAGTCAAAATTTGGAAGCTCCTCGATGCCCAGTTCTATCAGAGGCTGCTGATTCAGACGTAAGTGCAATTCGGAACTAATAACTGGATGTCAATGACTACGTCTCGGCCGCAGCGGATTAGCCGTGTGTACTGGGGCGCCATGTTGTGGTGCGCACCGCCGTTCGCCATCGGGGTTCGAGTACCCCCTCGGGCATGGGTGTTTGTGTGGTTCTTAGGTTAGTTTACCTTAGTTTAAGTAGTCGGTAAGCTATGGACTAATAACCACACATCTGAGTCCGACAGATTGAAAGATGACCGTCTGTCGTCTTCCATATACATATATTTTTTTGTATTTTTCTGTCGCTAGATCCTCATTTTGTTAAAACTTCAACTCCACTCTTTTCCAGGCTTGAAGAATAACATTCTTATTTGATGTGTTAAAATATGAGTTAATATTGCTAGGTTTTTCTTATTTTGTTATGTTAATAATTTATTGTTATATTAATTAATGTGGCTTAACTACAGCTTCTCCCCTACGCCACTGTCCCTGTGAGAATAAGCAGTTGTTTTACTTTTAAGTGGGTGCGAGAATCTATGGCTGTCTGAATGTGGGGAGTGATAGCTCGCTTTGCATCGTTCTCTCTGGCTCAGTGTTGATAGCTGCTGATACTACCAAAGAGGTTTCCACACCCTTTGGTTGCAAGCTAGTTGGCGAGCCTTCCCTCTCCAGTGCACGTGTACTCACTCTCCATCCCCACCACCGCTCATCTTGGATTTTCTGGCTTCTGGTGGCTTCCCGCACTATCACTGGAGGCCGCTCGACGGATCATTCTGTCCTGGTCGTCTGGTGAGGTAAGGTTGGTTCTGCTCTTGTTTCTGGAGATGCTAGTGTTTCATTGACTAGGACGTTTAACTTAAATTCGTGAACTTAGAATCAATTTTTTGGAATATTTTCTCCGATCGTGTGCAGAAATGAGTTCTCGTTTTTCAATTTAGTGATTTCCAATAGAGAATCGTGGTGTGCGTGATTCTAGTTGCAGTTTGATAACGCCCTAGTATGTTAAAACCTTTTGAGATCATGTGGCGCTGTATGGACTCTGTGTAAATACTTTCTAGTTTGTGGGGCCCGATTTCTAATAGGTGATATGTTCATTTTTGTACAGTGCATGTAAAAATCTTCTCATCCTTTCCTTCCATGAGTGATATGTGTTCCATATGGTTGGTTCCACTCTTGTTTGTTCCACGCCCATCAGGCAAGTAACTATGCGGGTATTGTTCTGATTTCCACTAATATTTCGCGATCTTCTCTCCCCGCCTATTTTAATTTTGGCGTTTCTTCTCTGACTTGTAGTACGCACTCTGTCATTGTCTGTAATTCTCTTTGAGCCTTGTACAACCTCCTTCAATAGCTTTCTTATGTAATTGTAAACATTTCTATGGGTTGCATGCTGTAATTCTTATTTTTATTTTTCCGACTTTGTAATTATTTCATTTTTTTTTTCTGTCACAGGGCCTCATCTGTCTCTGTAATCGCCCCCTATCGCGTGAAGCTGTATTTCATTCGTTTCCTTATATACGTTTAGGCATTTCTATGGGTTGCATGCTGTAGTTAATTTTCTTTATTTTTCGGAAACTGAATTTATTCAATTTTATCGGTTTTCGGAATCACGTGGGTCCGAGTTCCGACTTCCGGGGTTTGCAGCTAGTTGCCTTAATTCACAACACTTCTCATATAAAACCAGTACCTAGATCGATTTCTAACGGACTGCAACTTAAGAATCTACCGTGATTTTGTGTAATGAACCCGATTTACAACCAATTCACCTTCAGTGGAATGCGTTCATGTAACGTAGCCGTGTGTCGCCGTTAGCGTGTTTGCTCGGGGTCCAATTCAGATGTAATTTAACTTGGCTATACAAACGCACCATCTCAAAACAGGCGCGACAGACCAGAGCCAGCTTCAAAGTGTTTTTGTTTATTGTGTTTTGTGCTAACTCCGACTTGCTGAATTTCGCCTACGATAGCGGCGCCTGCTTCCGCCTCGTCTCAGAACGCTGATTTTGGTGAGTTTCGCTGTGGTATTGCGTGTGTATGAGCAAATGTGTATTGTTTGTGAATCCTTCCCCCAGTAGCGTTGCCTCGTGTATAATTTAGGCTCGGCACCGTCCGCATTAATCCCTGTAAGAGATGCATTTGTATTGTATTAACAAAATTGGTTGCCCATTTTGCTTGATTTTTATCTGAATAAACAAGTTTAAGTTCAGCATAATCCGTAAGTTGCCTATAAAGTGTAGTTTTAGAGCACCTTTCCTCTAGTATTTAATATTGTTCTTCACAAGTGCTGATAACATGCTCAGATGCAATGTTTCTTATGTCTAAATTCCGTTGCGCCATGAATGTTTTCTTAGCTAACTTCCTAAGATAACTTTAGTTCTTGGGGCTTGCTTGTTAATGTATGTGTGTATTAATGTGTGAGCTGCTGTGTATACTGACCACTGACGTATTACCTTCCTGTTACTGAAGTAATTTGAAAGGAGTCAGTTCTCAATTTGGCCCAGGGAACAAGCAGGGAGCAGGGAGTAACCGGTAGTTCACACGGTTCTGATTTGCTAATTTTAGTGATAAAACAAAGCTCTTCTTTCGTACAGTGGTCGCCTTTTATCTGGCTTATCGCTGCCAGGATTCACGCTTCTAGCGGATCATCTGTTAAATGAAATAGTTTTTTGCTTTAAATGTGTATGGGAATATTCTTAATTTTTTTTCTTTCCCCTCCCAGAGGATTAATGTGTGAGATTAGCAGCGCGCATTAATCTATTTTATTTTTAATGTTTTCAGCACATGTGTTTCAGTGTATTTTTGTGTGTGTTTTTGGAAGGGTTATTTTATTTGTTTTTGGAAATAGAGCACAGCCACAGTGCATTGCGCGTGAAGGTTTTAGTTCGTATTTTCTTACGCGGTTTTTTAGGCTAATCTTGTGTTTGTTATTTGTGTTCAAAATTACTTGTGAAGATGGAGAATACTTCTGCCTTGTCCGTTTACACTCGCACTAAGCGTTTAAACCGAAGTCAGAACCGTGAAAAGTCGTCTAGGTCAGATCTTTCGACCGAAAGGGAAAAAGTTGCGAGTACAGACGGCCGCGTTCACGTTGAAAACGCGACTTGTTTCAACGTGGACGCGACCGGAAGTGAGGGCAGGGGCGAACAATGCGAACCGCATACCAATATGCCGGTTTCTGTTACTGCGCTAACTAGTTCAACCAGTGGTACTAAGCCCGTATGCGTTTCTGACACTGCACTAAGCGACCTCATGACCTTCATGAGAGAAATAAAAGCAGAGGTAGGTTCCATAAAGGAAGCGCAAAATGCTTCAGTTGTGGAATTAAAAGCTGGGATGGAAGCGCAAAATGCTTCAGTTCAGTCCAGGCCGAACTTATCAAGGTTTCCGCGCACTGCAGGCGCAAAGTAACACCGTTCAGATTTTTAACAAAAATCTGGATGGCTTGTGCACCGATATAGTGCGGCTAGTTCAGGAACGGCATGAGGTAGCAATGAATGGTATCGCAGAAAACGCGACAAAAATTGCAGGGAATGCGGAAGCTATATCGGCCCTCTCCGACCGTGTAGACACGAATATCCACTCTCTGGAGGAGAGATTTAACGAGAGAGTTGATTTGGTAGACTATCGGGCGAAAACACGCATCGATGAACTACGCGCATGTACCGATGAACAAGGCGCACGCACCGGTAAACTAGACGCACGCACAGATGAACTAGGCGCACGCTTTGAAGAACTGGCCACCTCTACAGACCGGGGAGACGGCGGCCGAAAGAGCAGTTCCCGCTGTTGCAAATAAATCGGAGGACGTTCGCGACTTACTCCGATTCAAGGAAAAAAAGTGTCGCGATGTAGCGGCCGAGTTAGAAGTTAGTTCTCAATTTGGTCCAGGGAACAAGGTTTTATAGCAGGGAGTAACCGGTAGTTCACACGGACCGGATTTGCTAATTTTAGTGATAAAACAAAGCTCTTGTTTCGTACAATGGTCGACTTTTAAGATTTACATACAACAAACTACGTCTCGACGCCAGTCTAACTGACACAATTCCGGTGCATACTCTTCACTGTCTGTGACCTTTGTGACGATGCCTCTCGCGGAATATCAGCTGTTCAAGCGCGGCGCCGGCTTAAAAATTTCCATGAAACAATCTTATTGGCCGGCGCGCGTAGCGTACCACAGACAACAAATGACCACGGACGCCTCCGGCGGTACACTTGCTATTATGCGACCTATCGCGACTTTTCAACTGGTGCGGTATGTTTGAGGAACCGCCGGCGTATTGGCGGTTCGCTAACCACAACAGTTCTTACATAATGTGTACAATAAGCCCTCCTACTAGTCAGAAATGAAGGTGATTTGTTTAACAAACGTACGGTTTCGAGCTCGTGTGCACCTTCAGATAGTTATACATCCATTTACTTGTTTCAGCATTCTATTTTGGATTTCACTGTTTAAATCCAAAGCAAATGTTGTGATAGTGACTAAACAAGTCAAATAATTGAAAGTAGTAAAGTAACATGCGTATAAAATTTTTTAGAGTACATTGTTCTGCACCTTATAAGGGAACAGTCATCGACTGTACTCATCTATTACGTAAAAATTAATGTTTGTGTCTTCGTATTTTATGCGCGTCCGTACCGTTCAACCGATTGTGGTTGAACTTTGTCAACATATTGCTTGTTACTTTCACGATGGTCATAGGTACCATTAAATGACGGTACGACGAATAGTCCAGGGGATATGACGTAATACACAATGAAATGCGCGGAAAAGTGCTGCATCATGCGACGTCTGCTTCAAAACCACTGCAACGCTTTCAACCCAATTTGGTGCACGTATTCCTTCCATGAGGTAAAAATTGACGTAGGGGTAAGAAATGCTTAAGACAGATAGTTCAGAAAATATGACGTCATAAACAACTATATGGTTGAAAACCTTTGGGATCATGCGACATGTGAATAAGGACACTTTATTCATCCTAAAATCTTCGTGGCAGTTTGGACACTTGACCTACAAAATAAGGGGAACGTCACTGTCATAAAATCTTGGATGGAGCGTGACGGAGGATACTTTACATATGGACTTCGTCAGATTCTACATTGGTATTCCGATCCTGATGAATCTCTTATTCTAGCAGCTATCTCTGGAAGTAACCTAAATATTGTTCATACCATGTGAATTTTATGTGAGTAACTTAAAGTAAGTGGAAAGCATACTTCATTCAGATTCTGAAATTACTTTTTTTTTTTTTTTTTTTTTTTTTTTTTTTTTTTTTTTTGCTGTCAGCTTGTGCATACCAAGCGTACCGAATCATTGGGGTGAAACTCACCAGCAAAATGAATTTATTGTTTCTGATGTAAAGTTTTAATGAGAATTTGAAAGTAAATACATAAATCTAATATATAAAAATTGTTTGTCTTTTTGTTCCTATTTTATGCACGTACATACTGTACATCCAATTGCGATAAAGTTTTGTGAACTTACGCGTACGTTTTTCTTCACGCTGAAACAGCTGGACGAATTTGAATGAAATTAGTAATGCAGATAATAATACCGTGAGTTAATGCATGAGCTGTCCTTAGGAAGCCACCGTACGGTGCATAATGGAGAGCACCTTACAGTGGGTTACTCTTCACGCTGCAAGGGCTGGACGGAATTGATTGAAATGTGCAATTAAGATGGCTTGGATCCCGAATTAAGGCATGGGATACATTTGTAAGCCCCCGTAAGTTCGTGGTGGATTCTACGTTATTACAAACATCCAAATTGTTTGACTGGTCACCATGGATGTAAGAAGATAAATTTATGTTTTCATGTAATCTGCAAGCCAGTGAATTTAACATGGCGGAGGGCACCTTGCGACTTTGAGACAGTTTGACCAGTCACCATGAAATTTGGCACATATATATCCATGTTTTCATATATAGGAGGGAGAGGAGCAGGTGGAGGAGGCCGGCCGAGGTGGCCGAGGTGACTGAGGCGCTCCAGTCACGGTCTGCACGGCCATTACGGTCGGGGGTTCGAATCCCCCCTCGAGCATGGATATTTGTGCCGTCCTTAGTATAAGGTAGTTGATAAGTAGTTAGTAAGTTTAGGGACTGATGACTCCGTAATTAAGTCCGATAAGCTTAACAAACATTTGAACATTTTGTGGAGGAGGAGGTGGAAGGAATTGGGAGGAAGGAGACTGATAGGGGAGATAATAACAGACAGGTGAAGGAGATGAACAGAAGGAGGGTAAGAAAGAAAAGGGCAGAGTTAAGGAAAGGAGGTGACGAGGTGAGGAACAGGTAAACAGAGAAGAGAAAGGAGGTTATGGACTAATGGAAGACTGGAACCTCATATATATTTGTTCTGTGGCACCAACGCGCCGGGTATAAGCTAGTTATGGATAAAAGTAACTCAATTGATTTTCTCAGTCAGGAGCTTAATCGTTTGATGTATCAAACTCTTCGATACTCGGTTATTTTCAACGCGTATATTGCATTCTTACCAAGTTATCTAGTGTTAAATACTTGTTTTCCCCTGGGTCAACAATGCATTAAAGCGCGAGCGGAAGGGCCGATACAGGGTTGTGGAACACCCTGTGCAACAAGCAGCTTGTGATTCCGCTGGGCAGGTAGAGTAAAGAACACGTCTTTTGGGTCATGGGTTCAACTTTCTGGGTGCGCATCGTACACCACAAGCTCGAATTATTTTCATGTAACAAGCATAAAATATAATAACAAGTAGACAACTATTTTTTTCTTTTTCTTTTACAGAGAAGAAGCTGTTGGAAGAGTCGCGGCCGCCCCGCGCCACGTACTTGCGTAAGTAACGCGAGCAAGAGTCGCTCGCGCACGTGCGCGGACGATAAGCTCCCGTTTTAACATGTGGAGCCGGCAGGCGCCAGCCGCGCCGGGTTATTGCTTGCAGATTATCAGCTGGGCGGCCGCTCACGCGCCCACCGTAAAACACCGGACCAGCGAGGCCCAGTTTTATGGGGAGTGCGCTGCCTGCCTGCAGCGGCATGCGCACCCGCCTGTAATTTGGGACGCTGCCTCACAAACGCACGGTAAAATGGAAGTCTCTGAACGGAAATACAGACGTTTCAATTCTGTATTTAAAAAGAAACGTTTCACCTTTTTCCATGTTGTTATGGCCTCTGTTGAAAAGTTAGGTGATTTATAATTTCGCCTTTCATGGCAAGACGTGTGCGTAATCTGACAATTTTCGTGCTACATCCAGGCTGGTTAGTAGCCGGCCGCGGTGGCCGAGAGAACTAAGACGCTCCAGTCACGGTCTGCACGGCCACTACGGTCAGGAGTTCGAATCCCCCCTCGAGCATGGATATTTGTGCCGTCCTAGTTCGTAAGTAGTTCATAAGTAGTTTGTAAGTTTAGGGACTGATGACCCCGTAGTTAAGTCCCATAGACTATACATACATTTGAACATTTGAATTGAGCTGGTTAGTATTCGTGAAAGTGACATGAACCGCTTTTAAAAGCAAAAAGAGGCAATAAAATAGGTACTAAACTGCATACGCAAATGCTATGACAACTTCGTCTTGCGAAAGAAATTTCTAATGCGAACTGTTTGATGTACATATTTTGTCAGAATGTAATACCGACCAAAAGCAGATATGTTAAATGTATTGAGTTTTAATATACAGGGTTGTTTCACTAACTGTGTTTGCCTCTGTTACTTATAAAATAATAGGTGATGGGAAATTTTAATGCGGTAGGTCAACACAAGAAATGTTACACTTTCTGCGGAGCTATGAACGTAGTTTATTGTATCATTTTCCAAAGATTTACAGCACAAAGATATAATTTTTAAATGGCATAATAGTTTTTTTTCTATTGTGCATTGGATTCGTTGAAACCAGCTGCGTCCAAATCAATTTAAACTACTTTCATATCTCTGTTAGTTTGGGAGATACAATCCTTCATAGTTCCAGGGGAAGATACCACAAACGCTGCGCATAATGCAATGCGCCTTGTAAAAGTTGTGCGTCCGAGTTATAACGTCGCTGGTGTCACGGAGCGAGAAGCTTCTTTGATGCGCTGTTAGACTGCCGACTGTCGCCGCACACGGCCGTATACCCGACAGTTGGAGCCACACAAACATCTGGGGCTCAATATACCATAGTTACTGACATTGGATGACGATGGCATGTGGCATGTACGTTGACATGTTGCTGGTGCTCGGCGAATGCCGACACGATGTCACTGAAACTTCTCGCTCCGTGACACCGGCGACGTTACAACTCGGCCGCACCACATTTAGAAGGCGCATTGCATTATGCGCAGCGCTTGTGGTATCTGCCCCTGAAACTTTGCAGGATTTTAGCTCCCAAAATAACAGTGATAGGAATGTAGTTTAAATTGATTTGGACGTAGCTGGTTTCAACGAATCCAATGCACGATAGCAAAAAACTATTGTTCCATTTAAAAAATTATATCTTTGTGCTGTAATTCTTTGAAAAATGATACAATAAACTATGTTCATAGCTCCGCAGAAAGTGTAACATTTCTTGTGTTGACCTACCGCATTAAAATCTCCCGTCAATCATTATTTTATAATTACAGAGGCAAACACACTTAGTGAAACACCCTATATGTATTTATATGTTTTATGTATTATGATTGCTGATGAACGAAGTTTTTTGACTTTCCATCCATCCCCCACGTTTCTGCACATCTCCTCTTCCCCTTGTTCTGATTTAAACAGTGGTACTTGTTATTCAAAGAAACATTTCCAACACTATTTATTTATTCGAATTTTCTATTACGTGAATCTCCCTCATCCTCCTCTATGTTCACCTACCGCCCCACCCCCATTTTCTGCCCATGTCACTGTACATGCTCCTCCTCCCATTTATATCTCCTCCTGCCTGCTATATATGAAATAGTACACATATCTGCCAACTTTCATTGTAAGTGATCGAATGGTGTCAGCGTACATTGCAAGTTACGATCCACAATGCTTCATAGAACAGCTTCCAGACGCTAAAATTGTCACCATAAACACATTTATACACCTCCAAGTTTCAAGGTGGCACTTCAATTTTTTTTCTCAAATTTTCCAATTTTCTGGTACAATGTCAAACTTGTTTCTTTCATACGGTCTGATAAGCTTTGTTTGAGTGATAACACGACAGGAATCACGATTTATTTCTTTAGCTGGCTTACAAGTGGATGATAATACGCAATCATATATTAACAAATTACTCAATTTTTCACTCACTCTTAAATCTTCATCTATCATAGACGTCATCAGATTAATGGGATATGCAGTGACTCGACTTTCTTCTGAAGTAGCTAAAGTGTTACGTCGCAAAACCTGTCTTGGCCTCTATCAAACATAGCGTATCAAACAGATTTGCTACAGCAGGGAAAAGGCGGCCTTAATGGAACTAGCAGAAGATCCTGCAACTGTGGTCGTACGAGCCGACAATGACGACCCAACTGTTGTCTTGTGTCAGCACGATGAAAGTGACAAAATGCGCAGCCTGCTGGGAGACAGCGCATACCGGAAGAACTACGCTGCTCTACTTCAGGAGTGGAGAGGAAGAACATGAAGAAGGATTGCCAGGCGATTTCTTAACCAGGTGAGAGTATCTGTTCGACTAAATCTTTATTTACTACTGAATCTTCAGAAAAATGAGGTACACTACATTTTCAGTAACATTGTGCACTGCATTAGTCACTTCGTTAGTATTTTATGAATTTGTTCAGTCATTACGTCTGAAAGTGCACACATCGCATTCCAAATTTTTGTGGAACGCTTCAAGCTTAAAGATGCTGACATCCTTGTAAATTTATGTCTTTTCTCAAATGTTTATAGAGCTTATGGGACTTAATTATGGGGTCATCAGTCCCTAAACTTACAAACTACTTATGATCTAACTAATACTAACGACGGCACAAATATCCATGCCCGAGGGGGGACTCGAACCCCCGACCGTAGTGGCCGTGCAGACCGTGAATGACGTGCCTCAGTCCCCTTGGCCACCGCGGCCGTGTCTTTTCTCCTGCTTACAGAGTGCCTTCAGTGACCCTTAGAACTTATTGGCAGGAAATTAAACTAATCCATCCACACCCGCTGTATACATGAATTGACGTAATATTCTTTCGTTTCCATGTTGGAAAGTACGAGGAAATAGTAACTAAGGGGAGTCAACTGTTGCCGTTGCCACTTATATGGTTGTGGACATTGTGAGGAAGATATCCGGGAATGAGCTAATATCTTCCGACATGAATATGACACCTTGGTCGAATGGAAGACACTAGACGCACTTCTGCACCTTAGACCAGATTATAAAGTTTACAACGGATAACAAGCTGAACGGAGTGCTCTCCATTCTGGATGTCGTGGTTAGAAAAACAGCTGATGACGCTAAACATCTCAGAGAAGTTTCCAGGAATAACGGCTACAGGGGGTGGCACATTAGCTGAACTTTGCGTCCCATGAAAAACTTAAATAACCAGAGAGTTTTCTAGGGAGGACGCAGCTATTCCTTTTATTTCTTTCTGGAGCGAGTTAACAGGGAAGATACTATGAATTCTCAGGAAACACCGTGTGTGAAGTATTTTCTGCCCACCAACTAAAACACAAGCACTGCTGGGAATTTTGAAAGATTACCTAGGTCTCAGAGAACCAGAGGTCCATCAAGACTCATGCCAATGTGGTGCAGCATACATAGGTTAGATAGTGCGTACTGTCAAAGATATTTCCCGAGAATATTTAATGCGAAAGGATTGCAACAGCATAAAAAGTCAGCAGTCGCAGAACATTTACTGACACGAACTGATATCAGGAGCCAACGATCACACCTCGGTACGAACCCCGGACAGAACATTTGGCCGGCCGCGGTGGCGGTGGGGACTGAGGCGCTTCAGTCACGGTCTGCATGTCCAGTACGGTCGGGGGTTCGAATCCCCCCTCGGGCATGGGTATTTGTGCCGTCCTTAGTCTTAGTTAGTTCATAAGTAGTTTGTAAGTTTGGGGACTGATGACCCCGTAGTTAAGACCCATAGACTATACAAACATTTAAATTTGAATTTTTTGAACATTTGGCGTGAGGAGCGAGGGAAGAGCTACTGGACGTGAACCGCCGACAGGGAGGAGGTAAATGTGCTCCGCCAGCACCCTATGAATCAGTTACTAAGAATGAATGATGATTGTAACTTGATAGTTTAGTGATATTTTGTACCCACTAGTACTCCACAATGTAGGGGAGACCGGAACACGTTACTTTTTGATATTTACATACTTTTTAATATTTTTTAATTTTTCTTCATATTAACTTATTTCAGATATTTAAATATATGAAGCTATTGTTAAATTTTAGAGAGTTCCTTACTGAATCTGCATGGCAGTTATTAAGTTTGAAAAATTAGTTACTTGACATATGTCAAGAGGGCCAATGTGCCCCTACATCGGGTTAAGTTGGCCCATAGGCTGGGGCACGTTGACCCGTATAGCCGTTTTTTTTTTTTTTTTTTTTTTTTTTTTTTTTTTTTTTTTTTTTTTTTAGTTACGCTAGTATAACTTTCGGAAATCAGAATAAAACTAATACTTGTCGATAAATGTACTTTAATATTGAGTTAAATGCTTATCATTGATGACTATGACAAAGGGACAGCTTAAACTTACTAGGATGTATAGTGTCTTAATACAAACCCGTCAGCTTTAAGTACTGTCCAGCTTTAACATTTTTTTTAACATTCATAAAATAGACCACGGATTTCATTTTTCACACATGTCCGATGAGCCCAACACTTGCAATTTCTGCACTGAATCCCTTGTTCTCCAGGTTGACAGTTTGAAAAAGACTTGCGACACCTTTGACACGCTGACTCTTTCTCATCGTCATCATCATCATCGTTATCTTTACTTGGTTTCTTTTTGCGTTTTAGGCGTCCTGCAGAAGATTTAGTTAATTTCATTTTATTATTGCTCGTACTTTCTTTTTGAAAAACTGTTTTCTAAGCCGATGATTTAATTTTTCTTTCCAAAGCTTTGGTCCAATAGCATGTGTTGACATTCAGTTTCTGTTTCCTGACAGTGCAGAACTGACATGAGGTGTGTTTGTACTTACCAAAGTTTCTCCACTAAGATTTACTTGACATCTCAAACTCCTCGCTATCAGACCTCACGGCTTCTTTCACTTGGAAAACTGCATCGTATGTTCAGAAATTATTCCCATATCACTTTCTCATTTATAATTTCGAACATTTCTTCTGTAGCTATAAATAAAACAAATATTTAAACCAGGGTCGTAACTCAAACGTTCTGAAAACAAGGGAATTCTACTCAGATTGCTATTTAAGATTTTAAAAAATTCACAGGTTGGTGTTTAAAAATACTTTTTATCTCGTGGGAATGACGATCTTGTTGTTGTTGTGGCCTTCAGTCCGGAGACTGGTTTGATGCAGCTCTCCACAATACCCTATCCTGAGCAAGCCTCTTCATCTCCACATAAGAACGACAACCTACATCTGTCTGAATCTGCTTACTGTATCCATCTCTTGGTCTTCCACTGCGATTTTTTCCCCATACACTTCCCTCCAATGCTAAATTCACAATTCCTTGATGTCTAAGAATGTGTCCTACCAATCTATCCCTTCTGTTAGTCAAGGTATGCCAGAAATTACTTTTCTCCCCAATTCTGTTCAGTACCTCCTCATTAGTTACGCGATCCACCCACCTAATCTTCAGCATTCTTCTGAAGCACCATATTTCAAAAGCCTCAATCCTCTTCCTCTCCGCACTGTTTATTCTATGTCTCACTCCCATACAAGGCAACACTCCATACAAATGCCTTCAGAAAGGTCTTCCTTAGGTTTAAATCAACATTGGATGTTAACAAATTTCTCTTTTTCAAGAACGCTTTTCTACCCAGTGCCATTCTGCATTTTATATCCTCTGTGCTGCGACCATCATTTGTTATTTTACTGCCCAAGTAACAAAACTCATCTACCTCCTTTATTGTTTCGTTTCCCAATCTAATTCCTTTAGCATCACCTGATTTTCTTACCCTGTACTCCATTACCCTAGTTTTGCTCTTGTTAATGTTCATCTTATACGCTCTCTTCAACACACTGTCCATTCCGTTCAATTGCTCTTCCAGGTCCTTTGCTGTATCTGACAGAATTACTATGTCGTCGGCAAAACGCAATGTTTTTAATTCTTCACCCGGAAATTTAATTCCTTCTCCAAATGTCTCCTTGCTTTCCTTTATAGCTTGCTGGATGTACAAATTGAACAACAATGGAGAAAGACTACAATCCTGTCTTACTCTTTTTCCAACCACTGCATCCCTTTCATGCCCTTCAACTCTGATAACCGCTGTCTGGTTTTTGTACAAGTTTTAAATAACCTTACGTTCCCTATATTTTACTCCTGCTTGCATGACCTCTGAAACTTATCAAAACATGTTTAACATCGATAATTATATTAATAATTTAATAAACTCGATTAACTATAAATTTTATTGTCATTAGAAATAACAAACCTTTCATCAAATTTAAAAAAGTATATGCCCTATAGGTTGGGGTAAGTTGGCTCGGCTGGCCATCGTGCCTCGTCCTCTCTGTGCCAACCTGCTCCACTGCCTTATTTACAATAAATTCTGTTCGTTACAAAACTCACCAAAACAAGATATAGAAAGAATCCTAAGGTTGCGGCCTTTAATTATACTACTCAACTGCTGCGCCTAAAGTAGAGTAGAATTTTAGTGAAACACGAAAACAGTCACTAAAGCTTGTTCAAAACTTCTCCGCTGCCGATATTGGCCCTGTACAGGGAGAGGGATAGTGCTACCAACTTGCTGATTGATTCCTAGGAAGTTCTTGCGTCTACTGTAAGAGCTAAATCGACTGGGCCATCCTGCCCCTATGGCCAAAGTGCCCCCGTCTCCCCTACTATTTTGACACGATTGTATATAATCAGTACGAAGCAGTCACCAATAAAACTGCATTACGTAGGAAGTTAGACTACTGGAAGGGTCAAGTTAGCTAATGGGTTCTCATTATTGGAATAAGATGATGTACTTTTACTGGAAGTACTCCTTCTTCAACACGAGTACTTTAGCACTTCATTCCAACAGGAGATACAGAAACTGTGTAGTGCCAACAATGTAAAATTCCTCAACTTTTGCATCCACGATGGAGGAGTTCATGATTCAACAGTTAGCAAAAAAATGTTCAAATGTTTGTATAGTCTATGGGACTTAACTACGTGGTCATCAGTCCCTAAACTTACAAACTACTTATGAACTACTTACGAACTAGGACTGCAGAAATATCCATGCCCGAGGGGGGATTCGAACCCCCGACCGTAGTGGCCGTGCAGACCGTGACTGGAGCGCCTCAGTCTCCTCGGCCACCGCGGCCGGCCAACAGTTAGCAGGTGACAGTATAGAAGAGAGCTAGTCTCAACATCACTGTTATCATGATCGTTCTAAAGAACTATGCCGATGAAACTTTCTCACAAACCAAAACTGTAGCACACAGATTCGAAACTGCGACCAATGCCTTTCGCGGGAAAGTGTTCTACCAGCCGACTTATCCCGGCTCGTTTCACTGCTCGGCTAGTACCTCTCCTCCTACCTTCCCAACTTCAGATAAATTCTCCTGCAAAACTGGCACGACTAGCTCCCGCGGAAAAAAGAATATTGCAGAGATTTGGCTCAGCAACATCTTAAGAGTTGTATCCAGATTAATATTTTCACTCTAAAGCCGTGAGGACAGATCGTGAATGCGTGCCAGTACTGCTCAGTCGGTACAGCGATTTCCCACGAAAATCAGAAGTGTAACATTAGAATCCTTTTTAGATTCACAGTTTTAATCTGCAAGGAAGTTTCTTATCAGTTGACAGTCCGCTGCAGAGTGAAAATATCGTTTTGCAAGTTTGTGGATGGCTTTATACAATCGAAATTTTGTTGTGACTGGCGAAGTCTCAATACAAAATTAATTATTAATGATTACGCAGCCCAGATTGTAATACAAACTGCTGCATTGTGTCGTTTCTTTATTCTTCTTGTCTGGTAATCTGAAACTGAAGTGCTGCCAGAAGATTGACAAAATAGCAGTTTCTGTTGCCTCTAGTCCCCAGTATCGGTGCCATATTCATTTCAAAGATGGATATTATGATGACTGTTACCGTAGCAATGGATGGTTCATTAGGGCGATATACTCATGTTTTCATAAGATTTGGAGAACGAGGCGCATCAGTTACGGGAAGTATGTAATAGCGATCGTATTTGTCGTCAAGAGTTATAACGGTATGTTTTGCCCTGGAAGAAATAGATGATTTTGGTCATTTTGTAAGTAAGGGAGTTGTGCGTAAAGATGTTTGATTTATTACTGTTACGAATGATTTTACGGTACCACAAACAGTGCAGGTATTATAATCGAGGATTTGCTGAGATAGCTAAACCACTGACACAAATTCTAAATCACGATGTCAAATTTTATAGACAAGGAATTCGGGAGGCTAAGAGAAGCGTTAGTTTTCCCACATTTTGTGCACGAGTTTATTTCGTCATACAGTTAATCTAGTTATTTTTGGGGTTGTTTTGGGCCCAGTAATTGAAGGAAATAAACACGGTGTGGTTTATGCATATAGAAAGATGAATAGAACAACTTTAAAACATTCGACAATCAAAATGTTGAGCCTGTTTTATGGGACGGTTCAAGGTCATGACAGGCCTTGAAACAGTTTTACATAGACCCAGGGAAAACAAGGAAAAGCAGTTTATTTGAATTAGAAAGTGACACGCCTATATATAGAAGGTCAAGGAATTGGAGAGTGGCAAGCAACGCGAGTAACAATCTGGGGTGTAAACACTTGCGGTCATGACTGTCATTCAGTGTGTGCGTCCCAGTGTCCAGGTCAGTTGCTTGCGTAGTAATTCCAGCGAGGTTGAAGAGGGTTGTTTCGCAGGACATATTGTAGGACAAAGAGAGTTTCTAAATGTTATAGGTGATGTGCAAGGAAAGAACAGTGAATCGCTATGTTGTAACTGTATGTCATAGGTACAGAGAAAAGATCTGTATAGGGATATAGAAATGATGGTGGAGGTAATGGTAAACAACTGCATGCTGAAGGAATAAACTTAATGTTGGACCTCATCAAAGAGTTTTGTCATTTGCTAAAACTGTAGAGATTATGGATGACCCGTCTACATCACTATGTAAATTGAAGAATGGAATGTGTAAGTTGTACAGCTGCTGCTAATTGAAACCATTATGTATATTTTCACCACAGACACTGAGACTTTCTGCCTCAGTTTTGTTACGTCTTTTTATAGGGGAGTGTCACATAAATTTGTGTTTCGAAGATAGCGTCACCCTTTGATTTTACCAGAGTGAGCGGTGGGGTAAAAAACTGTTTGGTTATTAGTCTCTCGCTTACAAACTACTTTATCTAATGTAAACTAAATTAAGGACAACACAAACACCCATGCTCGAGGGAGGAATCTAACCCCCGACGGCGCTTCCTATAAGTATTTGGGCATCCACACAGAAATTGGGTCATACCAGCAATTACAGATTTGGTCTGTTTTTTCATCCATGTGTCAAAGAACATACACCACTGGTTGACGTCGACAGCCGAAATTTAGGAATTTAGAAAGGTTCAGTAGTTGACGCATGGTGTGCTCTTCTGGAGTAGCGCAAGCAGATCATGGTACATGCTAAGAGAGACCCTTTACAGGTTTGCACTAAGGATACGTTTCAATTGAGCCAAAATTTTCAGAAGTAATGGACAGTGGAAGTAGTGTCGAGTGCTACAAGCAGTAGAGGATTGCCGAAATGACACGGAGACAGTTGGTCAGCAGTGTGTTATTAATTAATGGGTCAGTTTGGAATTTGATAGGTCCAGCCTGTTTCACAGCAGTAATAAGGACAACTACACTGAAGAAATACAACTTCAACTGTATTGGCCTAACGTAAGCTTAGAAATAGTACCGCTACAGAAGATGGCATTGACAAATAAACCTTTACAACTCCAACTTATTCATTTCCTATTTAGACAGATATCTAGGCTACATGGATGGCTTTAGAGCGGCTTTTGAAAAATGTAGGCTACGAAGAGTTTGAGTGACAGCAAAAGAGAACATTTACTGAAGTGTTTTGGACGGATTACATGTAACTGAACGGAATTTTAGGTGTAAATGAGATATGGAGCAAAATGCTAAAGGTTGATGCAAGAGAAACATTCCAATAAAGTAATCATTTGTTTACTGGGTTTGTGACCAGCTAGTGCAGTTTGCAGAAAGCATTTGCTGTGCACAATCACAGAGGTCATTTAACATGGTTGATTACGAAGTTCTTGTCTCGTGTCGTGAATCGAAGCAGACCATCTGGACCAGCAGGACGTAAAAATCAGATGAAATAATCGTTTTATAAAGAGCAGCAGTATTTCGGCATTCGAAGGACAAAGAGCCACGGAGTCATTGAGAGTTTCACTGTGGGATGATGTCTTCGTGTTCGCCGATGATTCAGTACACAGCCTAGTTCCGTCGTGGAGTCACCGTCAGTATGAGTTAAAATGTGTGCCTCCATGTCGTCGCCAGGGTCTGAATCCATTTATTGGGACTCGCGGTGCCACCACACCGGGGATCTGCACGACATCTACTAGTCAGGGAGACGCCATCGCGAGAGGCGACCGTTTCACAATCAATTCAGTGGAATCTCCTACCGCGAATTCCAGCTGGCTTACCAAAATCGTATGCGATTACTGTGAGGTCTCTGAGCGCAGCACGTTCCTAGCAGCAGCACGTTCCTAACGGAGAGATGTTACACACCTGATGCGCAGCAGACCCACATGTCAGAGCCAGATATCAACAGCCACAATTTAATAACGTCCGCCTCTCTCCACTGCGCTAATAATTACTTGCTACTTGCAGCCGCTTTGGCCTCTGTGAACACGTAGTATCTCGCCTATCTTAAATCTTGGCGGTGATTAGTGGATGACTTACCGGGAACGAACCCTCATAAATACAGAACAATAGCATTAACATCAGTTTCTTGAAGACTTCTTGAGCATATTCACAGATATAATATAGCAAATTTGCTCTATACGGAAAAGCCAACGCATCAGAACTGTATGAAGAAGCATTGATCGTGCGAAACTGAGCCTGCCTTTTTCTCTCATGACATATTACATGGATGAAGGGCGGCAGACAGACTTCATATTTCTCGATTTTCGATAGGCGTTCCTCATTACAGACTCTTAACAGAGGTACGGGAATCTGAAATAAGTATAGAAATATGCGAGTGGCTCGAAGGCTACTGAAGTAATAGAACCCCGTACGCTGTCCTCGAAGGCGATTGTTCGTCAGAGACTACGGGATGGTCAATAGTGCTCCAGGGGAGTGAAAATAGAACCCGTGAGTGAAAACATAATACTAATAAGTATATACAAATTTATTTGAAATTTACAATAAAAGTACGTAATAGTATTTACAGCAAGTGGCTTTACATAATATGAAATATATACCGATATGAGTACACAGAACAATATGGCATTTAAATTTACCATTTAATGATACAAATTTTAGTGTACAAGTAATGCCGTATAAGGCTAAACATGAAATGTGGCAAAGATTAAGGGTCCACTGGAGGATATCACGTATCAGCGACAAGTATCTGGCGGTCATACCAGCGTCGACATAAATGCAAAACAAAATAGCCATTAGGTTTACCATTTTTAATGTTTTGTATTTTGCTTATCTTTTTAGCACTTACTGTTGCATGACTGCCAAATACTAGTCGCTGACACGTGATGCCATCTAGTGGACCTCTAGCACGTATGTTCCATACCTGGAATCCTACTCGCATTTCATCTTTAGCCTTATACTGTATTGTGTCTTCGTACACTAACCTCTGTGTCATTAAATGGTAAATCTGAATGCTGTATTGATCTGTATACTTCATATAGGTATGTATATCACATTATGTAGATCCACTTGCTGTAAAATCAATTATGTACTTTTATTTTAAATGTCAAATAATTTTTATATACTTGCTGGTATTATGTTTACACTGACATCCTTTCCGCCTGATAGTAGGCATTGCCTATGAGTAGTGCTTACGCCTGGCTCACTGCTTACAGGTCTCTGCAACATCCTGCTGCCAGCGGAGTCTCCTGACCGTCGTCGTCGTCGTCGTCGTCGTCGTCAATGCCGGCGGTCTTCGGAAGAAGTTTCTTCGGATCGCTGCTTCGCCGAGCCCCGCCGAGCCGTCTCGCTGCCCGACGCTGCCGCTGGACGACGCCCAGGCCCGGTAAATATCGCTGCCGCTGCTCTGGCCCATCCCCTGATTCTCGGGAGACGCCGTCGCTCTTCCCGTTCGCCGAACCCCTCCACGGTTCCGGCCGGCTCGTCCTGCAGCCCGGCCACCGCTCCAGCCCCGTCGCGGTCGTCGCGCTCACCGCCAACGGTACAGCCCCTTCGCCTCCCTAGCGTTCTGGGCCCCACCGCCCGCCGATCTTCCAGCCGTCGCTTCACCGCAGACAGTGACTGTGACACACTTCTCTTCGTGTGTCTTCCTATGTTCCTTCTACTTCGCATCCCTCTATCGTCATGGACAATATTCCCATTACCACCACCTTCGTCCACTACAACGCCCCCTCCCAAGGCCCCACCTGGAGCAGTACATATGCTCAACCTGCCAGTCTTTCCCTCTCCACCATCCTCTCCGCCACCACCGACTCGCAGGTACTGCCCCCTCCCCATCCTCCATCTACTGTCCCTCTACCCCTCACTGATCCCCGTGAATACCCTTCCCTCCTGCCTGCTCGCATCACCAACGTTCGCCATGGCACAATCGTCGACAAAGTCACCTCCACAGAAGCTTGCACCTCAGGTCCCCGCTCCCTGACCCATCCCTCTCGATCCCATCACACCCCTCTGCATCCACTGGGGCCAAGAAGAAAACCTCCAAGTGCCGAAGTGCAGAACCTCCTCCTGGCTCCTCAAAGAAAGCTTCTCCTCCCCCACTTCTACTTCCTCCATGCCACCAACATGTCCTGGATATGAACCCCCTCCTCCTAAGCCTGACCTTTACACGTTCTCCCATACCGACCAACACTTCCTAGATAATTGTCCCCTCACCACTGAAATCAGGAAATACTTCCCATCAGCCCCCATCACAAAACTCATATCCCATAAGAGCTCCATCCTGATCAAGTCCCCCCAGCCTGTCCTTTGACCTCCTCCAACGCCTCCTGAGCGATCACCTCGGCCCCCATGCTGCCCTGACCCCATACTACACCGCCTCCACAGCACGTGTTCCACAACCTCCCCTCTGGCCACCAATCTTCACCACCATGATTATTAAACTCAGTTCTGTGCCCAGCACCTCCACAAGCATTGTCCCAACTTGCCTCCTGCCTGTGGCAGCCCCAAACCTACCTACTCCTATAAATGCAAGTCCGTTCACCCCCCGCCCCCCCCCCCCACCACCCCAGAGCTCACTGTCCCTGTCGCATCGATCCCCTGATACACCCCAACAAACCCTTGTGCCCTCCTCCTACCACTGAGGACGTCATCCTGTTTGTCACCACCGTCCTCCAAAAGGTACTACCCTTTCAACGTCCAAACACCCTTGAACAGATTGCCCTCGCAGCTAGATCCGTGTTCCAGCTTGAGACCCACACACTCCTACTTCCAGACCTGTGACCGTGATACGCTCACATGCCACTGGCAACTCCAACGACACATTAGAAACCTCTTGTCCGCGCGAAAATCACGGTACTGGTGCCATCTTAATTCAGTGCTCCCCACGAGCTCCTACAAGTACTGGTGTACCTTCCACCGCCCTACTGGTAGTCACTCCTCACCCCACTACCAGCTTCTCATTGATGTCCGTCCCTTTGCTGACAATGACAGTAAGGCAGAACACTTTGTCTCCCACCTGTGCAACATCTTTTCCATTCCCAAAATCCTTACTTTCACTACTCTCTCTTCCCACATGTCCATGAGCGCACTGACACCTTCAATCCCCCCCTGCTGGCCACTGGCTTTCAGTACATCCCCCCCACTCAGAACTGAACATGCCTATCATAGTCCAGGACATTACTAACACTTCAAACCAAACGGAACACCAGTAGACCTACCGACATCCTCTCCCCTCCTTCCATGATGCCGCTCTGGCCTCCCTCTACAAAAGTTATCCTCTACACCAATTACTACCCCAGCCTGTGGAAAACCTCCCGCTTTCTCATGTTCCCCAAATCCGAGAAGCCATCCCAGGCCTCCTCTTATCGTTCCATTAGCCTCACCGTGTTCAGCAGGTCCTGGAAACCATCCTCTCCCTCCGTATTCATACCCACCTCCGCCAACACCAGCTCCTTCCCCTCTCCCAGTGTGGCTTCCGACCTTCCTTCTCTGTCTTCGCCTCACTCACCTCCTCTCCGTCCAATCAAACTCCTGTCGCTCCTTCGATATCGAGATAGCCAACAACCGTGTATGGCATTCCGGTCTCCTATTCAAGCTGCAGCTCTATGGCCTTCCTATTAATTATGCCCGCCTCGTTGCTTCCTTCCACAACCACCACCCCTCCTATGTCACTGTCTGTAACTCCAATTGGCTCCAAATTGAACGGCAAATAACGTTTCAACAATTTATCTGAGGCGAAATTTGAATAAACAGATACGTAAAGGTAAAAATTCCCGAAAAATCTCTGTCTTAATTTTTCCTGTAATTCACAAGGTTCAGAGATATTTGCAAAAATAATGGCTATTTGGCTATGCCTGTGTGTCTGCCTGTAACGTGTTTCACGTTTTTACGGCGTGTAGTTCAACAGATCGGCACCAAATTTTACAGACATAGTTCTTGGGTCGCACAGGACGCAGATACGTGCGTCGGATCAGAAAGATATATGAAGTGAAAGTTGTTCTGAATTTAATATCGGGTAACTTCGCTTTTTGACTTTGAAAGTTGGTGTAAACGTATATAGATATAGTTTCTTACGTGAATTTACTATAATAGTCTGTTACTGTATCGTTCAGTAAAGGTTCGAAGAGGTTTGAGATTAGCACTTCATATAAGGAAGAATATGTGACAAATTAATCTGTTAATCTTCAAATTATAAAATATAAATGAAAGTCTGGAGGAAAGGGAATGAAAATTTAGATTAGAAATATAACGATAAAAATCATTGTAAATGATAAATAAGTACTGAAGAATGTATTAAATATAAAAATAAGAAAGAATCTGCAAAAGTAAGGATAATGTAAAATTAAATTAAAAAAAAAAAAAAAAAAAAAAAAAAAAAAAAACAGGAAGTCTCTCCACTAAATAATATGAATTTTGTAACAATAACACAACACTGTGGAGGAGGGTAATCTTGAAAATTTGAAAATAACAATTTAAATGGAAAATAAATATACCAATATAAAATTTACACATAATAGACTACGCAGACTAAGTACAATTAAAACGGTTGCAAAAGGTGAAAGATATATCTGACTAGAAAATATAGGTTCACAGATACTAGTTATTTTAAACCCATAAGAGAGATTACATATCTTTCGTTTGTTTTTTCCACAAACATTCAGATCAGTTTACCGACTGGACCATGTGACTATAATTCACCTTTGTAAAATGCTATTGTTTTCTACTTTCTTTCGATCTATTTCCCATCTGATATGTCTATCTCCTGCTCTCCTCTTCATCCTCCCTCTATCTAATTCCCTGTCTCTGTTCATCACTCCCTTTCCTTCCACCCATCTTCAATCTCTTCCTCCATCTATCTCTATGCACGTATCTTCGTTCGGTCGTCGTACCTATATCAGATGAAAAAAATAAAAATTAGGGAATTGTTTCAAATTAAGTGTTATCTGCTAGAAACTATCACAAAGCTACTGTGACATAAAATTTAAATGAAATAACAATGCCAATAAACAACGTTTTGTTCTGAATTCGTTTCTATGGTGTGGTGATTTCCACTAATAATATCATGGTCGATCTTCCTGAAAATTAATCATTAGACATGAACGTATCTAAAATGCGTTTCCACGAAAAGTTGTTACTTTAGTGTCGCATTTTTACCATAGCACCTGACCGGCACGCAAGGCAGAAGTACAGGGTGATCAAAAAGTTAGTCTAAATTTGAAAACTTAATAAATCACGAAATAATGTAGCTAGATAGGTAAAAATTGACACATATGGTTGGAATGAAATGGGGTTTTGTTAGAACAAAAGTTCAAAAAATGTCCGATAGATGGCGCTTCATCTGATCAGAAAAGCAATAATTAGCATAACAAATTAAGACAAAACAAAGATTATGTTCTTTACAGGAAGTGCTCAATATGTTCACCATCATTCCTCAACAATAGCTGTAGTCGAGGACTAATGTTTTGAATGGTATTGTAAATCATGTCCGGAGTTATGGTGAGGCACTATCAGTTCCGATCGGAAGATTCACTTGAATGCCTGCCTTGTTTAAACAACTGTATTACAGCACTGGTGCATACACTGTTACCGGAACATTCAACACCAGATTAATCGAGGGTAAAATCTATAACCTAGAAGGATTGTAGCAGTGAGAGCATGTCATCAGCGGCGACTGTCATTAATGTTTTTACTCCGTCATTTGTTTTAAACGTTTAGTTTTTTTCCATGGTGATGTATTTGTATAATTATTTCGGTAAAGTTTCACGTTCGGCACCAGCTGATGTTGCCAAAAATCTCTTGACTGCTCTTTGAAAACTCAGTGACATACAATGTTTACCATGAAATATGACATTATCACCGAATGCCGCAGCTGCCGAAAGTAAAATTATACCTTCATTTCCAGGTAATTCTACCATGGTAAACGTCCATTTTTTCTGCAGCGATTTAAAGAAACACATTCGATATATCATTAGGGGCCTCTTACATCTATTGCCAACATTATTAGAAAGCATTTTGTTCTCGAGAGATAATAGGGAATGTCGTTTTCTGTAACACAGTGGTAATTCTACGAAGATTATTATCAGACTGAAAATTTTAAGTGAATAGTTTTTAACCACCAAATAACCGTTTCATGCAGTTCCTGCTTCGTCGTTAAAACGTTCTTGTACGAATCAATAGACAGCGTAATATGAGTTTAGCTTTCGTTTAGCATCATATTCATCCGTTTGTTTGATTTCTCAAAAATAAATTTAGTTGCAAATTGCAATGAACATTTATCATACAAAGATCAAAAATTTACAGCGAGAATAAACACTCCAACGTTTATGCTGGAAAATCTATTTCGTCCATGAAGATAGTTATAATAAAGCGAAGTTTGTATTACTCAGATTGAAGTAAGCTCTGTCAACCGAAACCAATTACTGCTCTGTTGCACAATCCCATTCGCTGTTGACAAGTGATTATCTCGTTACAGCAGAAGTTCGTTAGGATAGCGTCCTCCATTGTTAATGGAAAAGGATACCGCTGCAACAGACGTCCCACTGAAACTAATAAACATTGCTGAAACTTTGAAATAAGTGTACCATATGAGGACTCTGTAATTAAAAATAAAATTTATCAAACCAGTATTTCATTAATAATTTGAGATGATGGGTATTGTGAACTGACAACAACATAGATGAATTCACACTCCTGTACCTAAGCTATTCATTCCGTACTTTTGTGAGTGATAAAAACCATTAAATAGTGGATACAACAGCATATTCTTTTCTAGTTTAACAGAGCCATCATATTTTGAACGTGAGCACCACTTTGTGGGCGTTAGGTTACAGTCTGCAGAATAAATTCTTATCGACGGTAGGAAAAAATCCATATATAATTCATACAATAGTATACAATACCTAATTAATTTGATACATCTAACACGAAGTGTTCCACGAAGTACACGAAAAAGAAAAAGAAACAGAACAAAAACATAGTTACATAATGAACTTTATTGGTAATAGGTAGATCAGTGCTTCAGCTATTTTACACATAGACAAAGGACTGACATAATTTTGGGGTGGTAGAACCAGTTTTTGAGTTCCTGTGTTGTACAAGTCTGCCCTCTGTGAATGGAGAAGGTGACAGTGGTGTTACAAGCCGTCTTCAGATATTCGTTGTTATGAAAACGAAGGCAACGGCAAATAAATTTCAAATCAAATGTGTGTGAGGTCTTATGCGACCAAACATCGTGGTCATCAGTCGCTAGACTTACACACTAATTAATTGAGTAACTTAAACTAACTTACGCGAAGGACAACACAAACACCCATGCCCGAGGGAGGATTAGAACCCCGACCGTAGCGGCCGTGGCAGACCGTGGCTGGCGCGCCGCAGACCGCTCGGCCACTGCAGCCACCGCAAATAAATTTCCTTAGATGCAAGATTATACAGAAATCACTAGGAGCAAGATCAGAATTGTATGACCGATAATGAAACTGTTCCCAGCTGAACCTCTTCAAGGTATAAGAGATATATGGTCATCAACTCTCAACAGTCTGAATCTTTTCTCGATCAAGGAATTCCTGCATACCTGCCAGCGTTTTGACGACGACGAATAGAAGACTACCGTCACACGATAATTCCATTTAAAGATATCAGGCGTTTTCGTTAGAGAAACATAAAAGTTGATTCCACGATATGGCGAGTGTTTCTGTTCCTTTCGGGCACAGTGTCGAAATGGAGTACTAACGTTGCTTTCCCTGTAACCGATAACGGTTCACAGGAACATATGTACACACCCACAAATATATATATATATTATATATATATATATATATATATATATATATATATATATATATATATACGAGGTGCGTCCAGAAAGTAAGTTCCGATTGGTAATAAAATGAAATTGTTCACAGATACAGAAGAAATTTTTATTGCACAAAATTCTACAACTCTTAAACTACTTTTCCACATAGCTGCCGAAATTTTGCAGGCATTTGTCATAGCTTGGCACCAGGTTTTGAATACCTTCTTCATAGAAATCTGCCGTCTGTGTCTTCAACTAGTTGGAAACAGTTCCCTCAGCTCGTCGTCATTGGTGAAGTGATGACTGCCAAGGAAAGTCTTGAGATGTAAGAACAGATGAAAGTCGCGTTAACCAGTTCTTCTGTAACCAAAGGTGGACGCCCACTTCCTTATTCATCGTGCACATCACTACGCCCGCCATTGAACTGTCGGACCCATCTTCTCACCACCGAATCCCTCATCGCATTTGGTCCGTAAATATCGCAAATTTGACGATAAATTTCACTTGGTTTCACTTTCCTCGCATTGAGAAACCGAATCACCGACCTGATTTCACAGTCGGTGGGATTTTCAATCAACGCCGACATTTCAAACAAGCACAACAAAGCGTACGTAACTGACAGCGATCTCCAAATGATATCAAACTCAATACCATAGAGTACTCTCTCTAAAATCGACGTAGTACCCCATGTGGAATCCAACAGTTCGTGGAGGCTTGGAATTACAGTCATCGACATCTGTATTATCGGATGGTTGCCAGAATCAACAACTAAATTGCCGCCTTTGGACGCGACACTACTTACTACAGTGGGAGTTTGAACATGGACCCACATATGCTACCTCAGTACCGCTCGAGTTAATAACAATTTATTTCATATACCCTGTATGCTCTGTCTCCACAATAAGCCTTTCTTCCCCTAAACTTTTACCCTAGACAAGAGCCACCTTTCTGAATCTTAAGAAAAAAGACGTTTTGCATACCTTTAGTATTCAACATCATGTTTCATAAATGTTGCTGTGATTTTGACTAACAAAGACTTTTCAAAAGTTGCTTTTATTTATTTATTTTATTTATTTATTTATTTATTTTTAGTAAAATCTTGGGCGATTTGGAAAACTTTAAGATGGTGTACTAATATATTATCTGGCAGTGTATTGTATTGCTCCCTGATGCTTTGGGCGAAAGTCACTACGGTAATATGAGTGTTCCTCTGCGCCCTGCGATAGTTGTATTTAGCAGACATACCTGTGGTGTTGCTGAAAAGACGTTTAGCATTGCCTTTGTTTCTTTTCTCATTTTATGTAAATAAATTGTCACTTACACTGCTCAGGATATCTCCTTAGTAGCGTTACGCGCCGGTAGTTCGAGAGAAAGCGAATCACTTACATCTTAATGCATTTATTTCCCTTTGGTAGTCTTTATCAAGGAATTAGTGTCCTTGTTAAGTGAATCGTTTCTATATTCGTTCCTAGTGATTTGGAAAAGCAAATCACTTTCATTGGCTAGAGTGAGACAGTATCATACTCCTCTCGATTCAAGGAGAAATTCCTAAAATAGAGTTTATGGGACTTAACTACGAGGTCATCAGTCCCTAAACTTACAAACTACTTATGAACTAGCTAATACTAAGGACGGCAGAAATATCCATGCCCGAGGGCGGATTCGAACCCCCGATCGTAGTGGCCGTGCAGACCGTGACTGGCGCGCCTCAGTCACCGCGGTCGGCCCTCTTCTTTCGGCACTGGGCAGTGAATGCATGTAAAAATGTTAACTGTATCATATTCGGTCGCACAGAAAAGTACATAATATTAACGGGAGTTACGCAAGACAGTGAGAGGTGATCGTCACCCCACTAATGATTTGGTAAAAATAGTGAAAAGAGAAATTTTCCCTGCAAATGTTGCAAACCTACAGGTAAATATGAACCACTGTATCAGGAGAATCATTGTGACCGTAATTGAAAAGCAAAGCGAGGTTGGTATTTTGAGAGAGAGAGAGAGAGAGAGAGAGAGAGAGAGAGAGAGAGAGAAAGGGAAAAAGAATTTGGAAGTGAGAGAACTGGCGTATAATTTTCACTTAGTTTAAATCAACAGACCTAATGATGTTTGCAAATTTGCTCTGGCAGCCTTCGGGTAACTCTGTTTAATGTTGATTCAGCTTTGTTTATTTTTCCCGTAGCAGTAATTCCGCCACGGTTCAGTGCAAAAAACTCTTTTTCGTTAGAATCTAAAATTCACTGTACAAAACAAACTTTTTTCTGCTTCTAGTACTCCTATTCCTCTTATTTTCTCGTACTTTTATCCACAAATGTTGTAGGTATCAATAAGTGATATTTTATGTTCCACTATTCAGTACGATAGATGTGTAGCTGCTGCTAAAGCGTTCATAGAGGCTACTGGGTATGGGATTTCCTAATTTATTGAATAAAATTCCCTACAGTTTTACAGAAATGCTTAATATATGTTTCCCTCGTTAGTGAATAGCGCTCGTGGTGTCTAGAGCCCTGCAAATATATTCCTTCGATAGTTCAGTGACTTTTGATGCGATGAGGCATGTTTTCTGACGACTAGTGTTATCTATATTTACATAGATACTCTGCAAATCACATTTCAGAGCCTGGCAGAGGGTTCATTAACCACTTTCATAACCTTTCTCTACCGTTCCATTCTCTAATGGCACGCGAAAGAAAGAACACCTAAATCGTTCCGTTTTCGATGTGATTTTTCTTATTTTATTGGGATGGTCATGTCTCCCTATTTAAGTGGGTGCTAGCAAAATATTTCACATACAGAAGTAAAAGCTGATGCATTTTCCAAGCGTTCTTCCAATGAAACGTAACCTATGGTTCGCCTTCCCCACAATTTTTTCTATGTGTTGCCTCCAGTCTAAGTTGTTCGTAATTGTAACTTTTAGGTATTTGGTAGAATTTACTAGCTTAAGGATTGACTGATTTATCGTGTAATTGGAGTTCAGCGGATTTCTTTTAGCAGTCATATGTATTGCTTCACACTTTTCATTACTTATTGTTAATCACCAAATTTTCGCACCATGAAGAAATGTTGTGTAAATCGCTTTGCAGCTGCTTTTGATCCCCTGTTGACTTCACTAACCGATAAATGACAACATCATCCACGAACAGTCTAAGAGAGCTATTCAGATTGTCTCCTAAATCATTATAAACACAAGGAAGAGTAGGATACCTATAACGCTTCTCTGGGGATCGCCAGATATCACTTCTGTTTTACTCGATGACTTATCGTCAGCTACTATGAACTGTGTCCTTTGTGATAGGAAATCGTGAATCTAATCGCACAATTGGGCCGATATTCCATAAGCACACAAATTCATTAGAAGCCGCTTGTGAGGTACAGTGTCAAAAGCCTTCCGGAAATCCAGAAATATGAAATCGATTTGAGATCCCTTGTCGATGGCACTTAACCCTTCAAGTGAATAAACGACAAGCTGTGTTACGCAAGAACGATGCTTACTGAATCCGTGTTGACTATTGGTTAACAGGTCGTTCTCTTCGAGGTAGTTCATAATGTTCGAACAAAGTATACGTTCCAAAATTCTACTGCAAATCGACGTCAATGAGATGGGCCTATAATATTATTCTGGGGATCACTTCTGTTGCCTATCTTGAATATGGGAGTGACCTGGGCAACGTTCCAGTCTTTGGGTACGGATGTTTCACGGAGTAATCGGTTGTATATGATAGCTAAGTATGGAGCTATTGCATCATCATACTCGACAGTAATGTAGCTGGCCCAGAAGATTCTGGCCCAGAAGATTTGTTTTCGTTTTACTACGCCAGGAATATCTACTTCTAAATTTAGCATGCTGGCAACAGTTCTTGGTTCGAATTTTGGAGTGTTCACTTCGTCTTCTTTGGTGAAAGAATTTTGGAAAGCTGTGTTTAGCAATTCTTCTTAGCAGCACTGTCATCGGTAGTATTACCATTGCTATCGCGTAGTGAAGGTATTGTTTGTGTTTTGCTGCAAGTGTACTTTACATATGAGTAGAATTTATTTGGATTTTCTGCCAGATTACGAAACAGGATTTCGTTGTGGAAGCTATTATAAGCTTCTCGCATTGAAGTCCGCGCTAGATTGTGAGTTTCTATAAAAGATTGACAATCTTGGGAATTCTGTGTCCGTTTAAATTTTGCATCCGTTTATCTTAGCTTCTGAAACAGTGATCTCACCTGTTTTTTGTAGCACGGAGGTTCAGCCCCCTCTTTTATTAATTTATTTAGTATAAGTCTCTCGATTGCTACTGATATTATGTCTTTGAAAGTAAGCCACAACTGATCTACACTCGCATCTTTAGTTTTAAAGACTGGAGACGATCACTAAGGTAACCGTGAAGGGAATTTTTATCTGCTCTTTTGAATAGATATATTTTTCGTTTATTTTTGCTGCATTCGAGAATTTAGATATTCAGTTTCTCTACTACGACTCTATTTTCGCTAATCCCTGTATCTGTTTGGATGCTCTTTACTAGCTCGGGATTATATGGTGCTAGGAGATCAAGGGTATTTTGCAACCATTTACTATTCTAGTCAGTTCATGAACTAACTGTTGGAAGTAATTATCAGAAAAATCATTCAGAACCAAATCGGACGTTGTTTTATATTTTCCGCCGGTTTTGAATAGGTATTTATCCCAATATATCGAGGGTAAATTAAAGTCGCCACCGATTATAAGAGTATGCTTCGGGTACCAGTTTGAAATGTGATTCAAGCTTTCTTTGAACATTTCGTCAATTGCATCGTCTGAGTCAGAAGGCAGATAAAAAGATCCAGTTATTAATTTCTTCTGCTTGTCCGACATAACCTCTACCCGTACCAACTCACAGGACGTATCTGTCTCAGTTTCGCTGCAGGATAAAACGTTTGTACCAGCAATAAACACGCCACCCCTTTTTTATTTAATCTATCCTTTCTGAAGACCATTTGACAATTTGGAAAAATTTTGGCCGAACTTATCTCTGACGTCAGACAGCTTTCAGAACCTATAACGATTTGTGCCTCACTACTTTCTATCAGCACTTGGAGCTCTGGAACTGTCTAACACAGCCACGACAATTTACAACTGTTATATCAACGGTTCCTAGATCTTCATTCGTCCTGTGTCTGACCTGCACCCTTTGAGACTGAAAACCATTTTGTGTGTTCCCGTGGCCTTGTAACTTTTTTTTCCTGAGTGTAGTGAACTCTTGACCTATGTAGCGGAACCCGAAAACACACCACTCTATGTGGAGGTCGAGGAATCTGCAGCCCACGCGGTCGCAGAACCGCCTGACCCTCCACACGGCTCTGAACCAGAGGTCCGCAGTCAGTGCTGTCGATTATGCTGCAGAGGGTGAGATCTGCCATCATCTAGCAAGCGAGACTGCCAGTCTTTACTATCTCTGATAGCCACTCAAAACCAGAGAGAATCTCTTCCGATCCTAAGTGATACACATCATTGGTCCAAACATGAGCTACCACCTGCAGCTGGCTGCACCCTCTGCTCTTCATGGCATCCCGAAGGATCTGTTCCACGACTGGAACGACTACCCTCGGTATGCACATTGAACTTCTGCCCCTCCTTAGCAGCTATATCCCTACGGGGCCCCATCACCAGCCTAACGTTGAAGCTCCCAACTACTAACAAACACAACCTCTGTGAGTGCCCGGATCTTACAAGCAGAGAGGTGAGCACAGGACAAACGATACCGTCTGCGTCAGCTACATCCTCTACCACAGACAGCGGGACGAATCTGATCGTAAGACGAACTGGGGAGACCTCCATTTCGGTCCCTCGGGAAATTGGTTGGTAGGCGGGTATAGAGCAGATAAATGACAGACACACAAGAAACTTTAAATGTATTTGGTTGGTTGATTTTTGGAAGTGACTAAACCGCAACGGACATGGCCCCGTGTTCCAGTCATAGAAGTAAAACAGTGTGTTAAGCTTCCCAAAGTAATTGCGTTAACACTTCAAAGTTTAGAAAGAACAAATAAAAACAAAGAAAGTATAGAAGGATAGACATTACAATAGTGTTTTTGAGCTGGGTGATCACAAAAGTGTAAGTAAGACATCCAGTCACTCTAGTAAACATTAAAAACACCTACCTAAAAGACTTAGGCGGGTAGAGAGCAGATAAATGACAGACACACAAGAAACTTTAAATGTATTTGTACAATCCACACTCACGGATAAAATTTAAAACAGAATCGACCATTTAGGCATTGTTTGCTAAAGCAAGCTTCATGTCGTCAGGAATATTAAAATTTCGTTGGTTTGCGGCTAAATTGGGGCATTCGTGCATGATGCCCCGGGAAGTCTTAAGCCGCCTGACACACGCTGAGGAGACCTCCCAGTCGACCATGGATTGTGAGGTGACCCCCTTGCGGGCAGTGAACGGGCTTGCCAAAGCCGCAGGCCGATCGGATGGGACAAAAGACGCACGGGGCGACTGCTGCACCCCTGCGAGCGGCCCACAACAGCGGCGTCCATCCACTGCAGTCTCAAGCGTTACCAGCGAAGCGAAGCTAGATTAGATTATTTGTTTCGTTTCATAGATCCGTATTGAGGCGATCCTCGTGGATGTGGAACATGTCAATATTTTTTTTACAAGTTGATAACATAGTATTACTAACACATCTCATACACGTTTTACAACCTGATGATATAATAATAGTATGAATACAGATACTATTTGGTTCTATTTAAGAATTCGTCAGTGGAGTAGAAGGAGTTGCCCACTAGAAAAGCTTTTAGACTCCTCTTAAACTGATCTTAATTTGTAGCAAATTTTTTTATGGTTGTTGGTAAATTATTGAAAATATGTGTCCCTTAGTAGTGTGCACCTTTTTGAAGTAAAGTAAACGCTTTTAAATCCTTGTGTAGATCATTTTTATTCCTAGTATTTTAGGTATTAACTGAGCTGTTTGTTGAGAAAGGGATATATTATTTTTGACAAATTTCATTAAGGAATAAATATACCTAGAGTAGTTAATATACCCAGTTCTTTCAAGAGGCTTCTGCAGGATGTCCATGGATGTTCTAACGCCCGTCACCCCTTTTCGGAATGACTCAAACTGAACCCTAATATTTTCCTGAATCACGGAATGTTTTATTAGTTCACAGTCTATAACTAAGTCATTTCACTGTAGGTGAAGTTGAACTTATATGCTGGCTAAGGTCCATTGCGTTGTGAGCTGTCTTAGGCATTCACTAAAAGATTTGATGTTATAGGATCTTTTCGTAAATCATAAACATGTCAGTTGATATGGAAACAATTTTATTTCCACTTAAACAACGTTTAAATCAGTCACATTATTGCACAATCAAAAAATGCAGCGGCAAGCCAACAGAGCTGCTTACAGTTTTGTGGCTGCTAGAAGACTCACAAAACATGGTTTCTCTTAAACATCTTTCTACGTAACCACGTAATAAGATTGATGACAAAGTTTTGTAATTCACAATTAAACAATATTCTCTTACATTAAATATGCCAAAATACAGAAATTAAAACTTTACATTTAAGCTTTGACTATTTATCTCAGTGTATGTACATTTTTCTTGAAATTTGTATTTAATGTGGTACACAAATTTAAAGTCATCCTTTTGACTAGTGTTTACAGTGCTCAAATAATTTACATTATTTGTGTTTTCTAAGTGCACACATATTTGTTTTGCCAATACTGTGTAGGCGTAATATTATTGTGACATGGAATTTTAATGTATTTCAGTTTGCGGTCAAATTTTTTTTATTAATACGGGTTTGTATATGGTTGTCTTAGTTTTGTTAATTTCGAAGATTTGCGTACTTTTGAATTCGAAGTTTCTTAGTACCAAACGGATTATTAATTTAAGGTACATGAAAAATTAACAGTATCTAATTTAGGATCTAGTGATATATAAAAATAGTTATAACATGTAGTATTGTTGTTTTTATACAAATTAGTATCATATAGGTTCAGCAATTTCCGAAACTAAGTGTAATGCATTTTTAGTGTTTGCAGCTATTATTTACGAAAGTATTAAAAATTGAAAATTACGTAAAAGGTCAGCCAAAGTTATATTTAAATCAATGTACTATTTCTTAAAGGTATTTTACTAAAGTGTTAATAGAATTTCAAACTGAAGGCGAAAATGTGATTTTACATGTCCGGTAATGAAGTTTTATTTTAGGTGTCAGATATTTCGTGTTTCTATGTTGGCAACTGATTTTTAGGAGTTTTGCAACATAGAAGAAACGTTACAATGTACACCACAAATAATACGTTTCACATGCGTGTGGACTCTCAAAACATTTGTTTGACTTGAAGAGTTACCCCAAAATATTATACCATATGACATTATGGAATGAAAGTAAGCAAAGTACGCAAGCTTTTTATTTTTATTTTTATGTCTCCTATGTCTGATACCACTCGTATTGCAAATACAGATTTGGTAACACGTTTTTGCAGTTCTGTAGTGTGCTCCTCCCAACTGAATTTATTATCAAGCTGTAATCCCAGGAATTTTATACTGTCCACCTCTTCTATCTGCTCTTCTTTATGCATGTACTGGATAGGAATCTCTTACATGTTCTGAACTGCATGTAGTGAGTCTTTTCAAAGTTTAATGTCAGTGAGTTGGCTTTAAACCATTTATTAATGTTAATGAAAATATCATTAGCAGACCTTTGTAAAACTAAGCTCTACATGCTATTTATTGCAACAAAAACGAACTCTGCTCTGGCAGTGTAACTGATGAGAGGTCATTAGTTAACACAAGAAAAAGCATTGGCCCTAAGATGGATACTTGTGGAACACCGCATGTAATTTCTTCCCAATCTGATGAAGACTGTTGGATTAATTCACTAGTCACATGCACTGACAGCCTTCGTTTACTCTAAGCAAGGTAGGACTCGAACGATTTTGCAGCAATTCCCATGACACTAGAGAATTCTAATTTACTTAAAAGGATGTTATGGTTCACACTATCAAATGCCTTTGATAAATCACAGGCAATGTTCCAGTTATAATAGACTGGTTACACGAATACTTTAAAATTGTGCTAATTAACTTTGTTGATATTTTGTCGTAACTACTAGAATGTTTTATTTTTAAACTGCGAGCGAAGATCCAGCAACCCGGCCTGCATCCGTACACTGCAGTCACAGTTCCTAGCCGTTCTAAAGACATATGTATGTTCCAAATAAGTTCGACTGTCGTGATTTTGACTGTGGGAGAATACACTAAACTGTAACTTTGAGGCGAATATGTCTAAGTATATGCACGAGGACACTAAACAGTTCCTTTGACGCGAGGACACAAAAGTTTGATAAACAGTGAGCTTCGAAAAATATATGCCTCGCACTAAACTGTTTATGAACAGCAAATCTCAAATGTACATACTCGAGCTAATAAATCAAACGAACAACACTGATCCGTCAATTAAACGCGATTCTGAAAAAAAAGAAAAAAGAAAAGAAAATCTAAGCGTGCACACGAAAGTTTGATGAACTGTAAGGGGAAGTACGTACGAAATGAAAATAAGTCGCTTCTAGTAAGAAGCCGGTTACCTTACAATGAAGAGCTTTGCTGCTGCACGACACGTATGTACTCGCTGCCGGTCACTATTATTCCTATGTATTACCCATGATTGTTTCAAATAGAGATGGATGATGCATTACGTATCCTTCCATGCTTTGTCAGAAAGTGCAATACTTAATTAAAACAGCCGTTTCAATCTTATCAGATAAAATGTATGTAAACTGGGTTACATTGGTGATAATTAGAGGGACAATGTCGCAGCTACACAGGGTCCTATAATTACCCATGTCCTATACGTAAAATGTACAAACTAAATAGAAAATAATGTGGCATTTGGGAATTTAAAGGAGAGATCTGCTTTCTGGAAGTTAGCTTTAACAACTACCCAAAGGACCATGTGAGTATTTCTGGATTTTCACCTGCCATGAAGCCTCACTTACAAAACATTGCACCACTGGGAATAATGTACCATGCACACAATGTTAAAGTTACAAAACAGCCGCACTTACAAATAACTGTGCATAACATCCGAATCACACAGTGCTGCGAAATGGAAATTTTAGATTTAAATCTGGATTAATTAATGCAAAACGGTAGCAGTGTTTTCACGATTGTATTGACTTTACAAATTATCATAAAAAATTGTTTTTCGGAAGTGTAAAGACGTTGTATATTAAGTGCCTGTTACAATTAAATTAAGAAATAGTGCTACGGCAGTTTAGTTATTAATCAGAAAGAAGAAAGGATTAATAGAAAACGAATAGGAAACATGGAGCTCTCGTAAGCCACTCGCGGTTGCCATTTAAAACATTTTATAAATCAAAACTTGAGAGTTACTTATTTATAAAATTTATTTAATATTACTATAATGAGGGAAACTAGGAACTTTGTAAGTTTCCGAGTAATAGCGACTGTCTGATGGTGGCATGTTCCCCTGGTCAGCGTTACAACCTTAGGCACCAACCCCTCTCGGCGTCCTTTTTCAGATGCGGTTCTCCCCCTCCCAACTCGGCATCCTTCTTTTTGGCACCCGCCGCCCACGCTCATAATTTCTCTTTTTCGTGCCCCCCCCCTCCCCCACTACACGTCTCTATCTTTTCCCCTCCCCCGCTTATCAGGGACACTTGGACACGTCACCAGACAGACCTCCCCCCCCCTCCCCCCCTCCCTCAATCATCACCCACCACTTACTTCCGTCGCTGCGTAGCGTTATTAGTACTTTTGTAGGAAAAATTACGGTTGATACAGCACAGTAAGCGGCAAACAAATTGTCTCATAGACGTAAACGCGAATGCTATAATCATAAGGAACGGTGTGTCTAGATGTTAGGGATGTTCAATTGAACTCCGCATCTAGTCCTCGAGAGCCGAGAAAAACAGTGATTACGTTTGGATGATTTACTTCGCCTTACCACCCGTAGACAGTTCAAACTCCGCGTGGCAACTATCTAGAACTTTCTCCACTTTTGAGGCGAGCATCATTAGCTGCTTGATAATCAGGGCATACATTATCCGTGGAAGACGTATCTCAATTGTTCAATTTACTGAAATGCATAACTTCCGTGTGCTTTTAGGAAACAATAAAACGATTGTTTATAAACTATGGAAATTGATTTCCGTCGTAGTTTCCCGGAACACTCAATTTAATATAGGTTAGGAACATTCCAGTTCAGTTTCGGTGAGCTACGGTGGGAAATTAGCAGCTGTCTGCTCATAACAATAAATTTCACACTGTAGAAAAGGCAGAAGTAGATTAAACTCATGCCAAAATTCAAACTTTTTTACAGAGACAAACGCTACGGAAGAACCAAAGCACTCGTCGCTCCAGATATCGAACATCTCCTTATCTTTAAAACGGTAAGGCTCAAGGCTGTTACGGTAGTTTCATCTTCTGAAACTATTAACGATGAAATGATCTGTGTAAGTACCATAAGGTACACTCAACTGTAAATCTCATAAATGTTCAAATGTTTGTTAAGCTTATGGGACTTAACTACGGGGTCATCAGTCCCTAAACTTAAAAACTACTTATGAACTACTTACGAACTAGGACAGCACAAATATCCATGCCCGAGGGGGGATTCGAACCCCTGACCGTAGTGGCTGTGCAGACCGTGACTGGAGCGCCTCAGTCCCCTCGGCCACCGCGGCCGGCTGTAAATCTCGTAAAATGATCTCGAATTCAGATTTTAAAATGTGAATATGGTATACAGAAATATCATTTATCATTGGCGTGAAATGTTTTGTAGATGTTATGCTGCATCATCGGAACCAACTTCATAGTAGAAACATGCGTATGGGCACATTTAAAAAATTATCAAGGTAACTGGAAAATGGAAGTGTGAACAAATTTATTTATGAGTATTTAGTTAAGAGAAAGTAACCGTATTATTTCTATCACATGAAATGCCAAAAAAAATTAAATCGTAAACGACCTCTTCTAATTAATCTATGAAAATATATTCGCCTGGTTTGGTCTCTTTGTAGCTCTAATGTTTTTTGGTTTTTATACCTGCTCATATACATATTCGTGTAGGTCGTCTAAGCACTAGAAAGTCTCAGGCTCAACTCGCAAAGCCATTTTTTTTCTCGGAACGCGCACATAAAAAAAAAGAGAGAAACAAGTTTAAGCAAACGTAAATCTGAAATGAAGAACCTGCAAAGCACGGAACTATCTGCTGTCAGATGCTAATTGTTACTCCACGTACAGGAAGAAAGACAAGAATGTTTTTAGGAAAAGCTGGAAATCGTTTAAGCTGTTTGACACAGTAACTAGAAAGGAGATACATTACTGTCATAACAACTTTTAAGTACAAAGAGATTTAACACAGAATGTAGCTAAGCATTTTCTTCCTCAAATTCACTAAATAGCTTTCTCCCAATAACGGCTGGAGCGATAGTGGTGATGATACGATCAATTAGAAAGAGAAACCTTCCACAGACTTATTTTTTGTTTCAGATCCCAATTCTATCATTCTAAACTTTCAGCAGTTTTTTCAATGAAACTGAGAAGATAGATTCCATCAGTTTTATTTCTAATGCGTATGTACAACTGAAGCACATATAAATAAATCCAAATAAACGATTAAAAACGAGCAACCTGTTCCAAAATTGTGATATTTAGTTCCCTCTTATTTTGGCATTTGTTGAATTTCCTCAGAGGAACGTAACTCGCATTATGTATTCAATGCAGGCATGGAGAAATGACACCATGCCTGGACTGAACATAAAAGTTGACTTACATAACTCGTAAGAAGGGAACAGAGTGTTAGTGACTAGTTAAAATCGAGCATTTTAATTTTTTAGCAAATGCTGCTTCTTTTATCAACAATTGAGACAGTTTTTGAACATGCGAAAAATATCAAATCTAAGTAAATTGAATAACATAGAAGAGATTTAAAAACATAAATTATATAAATCTAGGGCTATGTCCGTTACTGAAGAAAAACATTGAAACAGTTTGTGTTCATTGTTTACCACCCTTCCTAAATATGCAAGGAAATCGTCCGAAACAATAGCTAATGATGAAATAAATTTTATTTACTACCAGTCTGTATTGAGCACTCCACACAGTAGCATGTATTCTGAATGTAAATATTGTACTACGGTAATTTTCATTACAGATATTAGTTTCAGTAATGCCAAATTATTTCACATTCATTTCTTGATGCCACAGTAAAACTAACAGCGTATAGGATTATGTGTAGAAAGTAATACTATGGCACAGGGCGAAGTTTGATTACTCGAAATAGGATGAGGGTAATGGATTACATCAGAAGCAGCTATTTATTCTATATATTCTTACTATTACTATAAATGCGAAAGAAGCTGTGCCTGTTACGCTCTCACGAGTGAAGCCGGTTTTCATGAAATAGGGTATGGTGATAGCCTAAAAAATCAAGAAGAAAGTAAGCTAAAGTCTGTAACTCAAGATATTTGTTGATTTTATGTAAATAACCCTAATGATCTACAGACATTGACCAGGTGAGGTGGTTTGCGTGCCTCAGTGATACAAACAGCCATACCGTAGGTACAACCGCAATTGAGGGTTGTCTGTGGAGAGGACAGATCAACGTGTGGTTTCTGAAGACGGGCAGCAACCTTTTCAGTACTTACAGCGGCAACAGTCTGGATGATTGACTAAGCTGGCCGTTTTTGATGATTGACTGTAGCTAAAATGGCTTTTCCATACTGTTACTGAGTTTATTTTTTCGAGGACATGCAGTTCTACTGTATGAATATATGTTGATGGCGTCTTCATGGGCAAAAAATTCATGGGGTAAGATAGTCCCCCATTAGGATCTCCTGGCGCGAACTTCTCGGGTGCATGACGTCAGTAAGAAAAACAAAACAGATATTTTACGGATCGGAGTGTTTAATTTTCTAGCCCTTAAATGGGTAGGCCAGTTAGAAAATTTGGAAAGAGAAATGATAGGTTAAATTTATATATGGTGGGCATAAGTGAAGTTCTGTGGAAGGATAGACAGTATTTCTGGTCAGGTGATTACAAGGTTATAAATTCAAAAGAAGTGGTGGTAACGCAGGAGTAGGTCTGATAATAAATCAGAAATAGGAAGGTGGATAAGTTACTATGAAAGGCATAGTGAACGCATTATCGTAGGAAAAACAGACACGAAGTTAACACCGACCACAGTAGTACACGTTTATATCCCAACAAACTATGCCGATGATGAGGAGATCGAAGAAATGTATGAGGATAGAAAAGAAATTATTCAGGCAGTTAAAGGAGAGGAAAACTTGATTGTGATTGGCAATCGGAACACGGTAGTACGAAGGGGCAGAGAAGAAAATATAGTAGGTGAATATGGACTGGGGAAAAGGAATGAAAGAGGAGATTGCTTGGTAGGATTTTGTGCAGAGCACAATTTAATAGTTAGAAGCACTTGGTTAAACTATCAGGATACATGGAAAAGTCCAGGAGACAGTGGAATGTACCACATTTACATTAGAATGGTAGAGCAATAAACCAAGGTTTTAAACTGTAAGACATATCCAGGGGCAGATATAGACACAGACCATAAATTATTGTTATGAACTGTAGATAAAGCTTAAGAGACCGCAAAAAAGTACTAAATTAATGAACCGTAAAATGGATGAATTGAAGGAACCAGAGGTAGTTGAGAGTTTTAGTGGGAGTGTACAGGATGACCAGCCAGTCTAAAACAGGTTAGGAAAAAATTCAAAAATTTTATTTCAAAACTTCGCTAAGTTTTACAAATGATCTTCCACCGCGACATACGCCTTGACAACGTGACCAAGACTGTCCACCTTGCAGGACAGAGCCGGACAGAACCAGTATTGAATGCTGATTCTAAAATCACGCCACCCTTCTGGCGTCCGTGCTGAAACTACTGACGTTTCCATGCTACCGTAGAGCCAATAGCAGACACCCACGTTTGATCACGTGTGCTACTGCTGCAGGACGCAGAGGTGTGAGAATCAGTTCCTTCGCTCTCTTCAGTTTGAGCTCTCGTACAGAACAGACGCACTTCAGAGGTCCAGCCTCTGTGCGGGGCGAACGGCCGCATGCCGTCCGCTCCCGCCTAGCGGCTGTTCGGCATCAACTACCATAACTTTACCATAACCATTACCTTAACTTTTTCCATTTTCTAATCCGTTTAGACTGGCAGTCATTCCGTACATCCGACCCCAGGGCGAAGCCCGCCATGTATCCCGTATTTCAGAATATATCAAATATTAGCTTCAATTCTATCTTTTATTTGCCCCTTTCCTAGGGGGCCCACAAGCCTTCACCGCTCCGCCTTCCATCCTGACAACGCTTCCAACCCATTTTATTTATGCAGCACTGGGATGGGTTGTATAATTTTCCTATCATCCGTAGGATAAATATCAAGTGCTGTACAATTTGGCGTCCGAAGTGCGATCGATAACCCACCTTTCGGCCCTTAGGGTGGCCGCAAAATTTGGTTCACATTATGTTGTGTGGCTGGTAGACAGCCGCTATCCCGCCGAGCCACGGCACCGCCGCCGTGACATCCTAGCCGCCGCTGCATCTGCACATTCCGTGCCGAGTGCGAAGTCCAACGCCGCTCGCCTGCCTGCCGCAGCGCACGTGTGCGCTAGGTGCGTGACGCGCGACCTGCCGCAGTTGACCGCCGACTTCGCCGTGCACTACTACACGCGCGCAGCTCACCTGCGTGCACGAGGCGTAAAAAGATCCGCTTCGCGTTCTTGCTACTGTTTCGGCCCACCGAAGGCATGTAAGTGCCGTATCCCGGTTGGCGCGGCCCACCTGCCGCTGCCGCTGCCGCTGCCGCCGCCCACATACGTCGCCTACCGGCGCCGTCCGTCCGTAAGTGCTGTGAGGATGAGACGCCGCCCCACGTATCCTGCCGGTCCTGCCAAGCAGACGAAGATGGCTCCATAACGGGTCCAAACCACCGCAACCCGTAGCAGTGAGACCCACTTGCTGCCGCTCACGCCGCCCACGTCGAAGCCACGCGTGCGTCGTGCGCGTGCGACCGAACATCGCCAGCCGCCCAGCTGCCGCCCCGCCTGCTGTGCACCGTACCACCGTCGTACTGCACCGTGCGACACCACGTCCCGACGGATAAGTACAGACTGAGAACGTGATTTGGTATTTCCTGCTGTTCCGAGTTATCTTGAAGTAATAGAATAATTTTAATATTAACTTTCCCTAGGCTAACTAAATCATATTGTTTCTTTCTCCGAGTGACTGGACTAGCTAATGTTGCAGTATAGTAGAGAATAATACTCTTGTCCTTGTATTATTTGAGCATTGCCGGAAGTATGGAAGTTTTAATTTTTAATTAATTTATAGCATGTGTACTCACACAGTTATGTGTTTGACAAAGTTTTTCATTAACGCTAGTAAGATGTAGCCTGGCGTCCACAGTGACATAATTGTGATATTTCTTTCACATAGTTTCAGTGTCACGAGCTCTCTTTCCTTGATCTTTCCTATCAATATTTTCCGTGCCGTAAATGAAAGTAAATTTCCGCTCTCGACAGACGTGTTGGGTCAAAGCAAGGTATTACCCCTCCAAGCCGCGTCTGGCAGAAATTGGAAAATCATCGGTACAAGGGATAAGTGTGAAATTCTCAATCTTGAAGGATGTGTGCTTTTGTTTTAAGATCAAACACCGACGCAATACCAGCGTTGAGGTCTTAAAAGAGAAAACACAGACAAAAAGTTTTCAATCGTCGTTGATTCTACCAGATTTGCTGACGAGTTTAGACTGAAGACCGCAGCCGCACAAACAGTCGTACACACGACTAGCGTCTGAAACAGTCGAAGCCGTTAGAACGCGGTTTTTTTTTTTTTTTTTTTTTTTTTTTTTTTTTTTTTTTTTTTTTAAGCTTATGGGACTTAACTACGGGGTCATCAGTCCCTAAACTTACAAACTACTTATGAACTACTTACGAACTAGGACGGCACAAATATCCATGCCCGAAGGGGGATTCGAACCCCCAACCGTAGTGGCCGTGCAGACCGTGACTGGAGCGCCTCAGTCACCTCGGCCACCGCGGCCGGCAACGCTATGTTGAACCAGCACATTGTAAACCCAAGAATTAAACTTTCGCCTCTCCCTCCTCTACTCTCTACATGTTCCTCTTTTTCCCCCTACGTATTTATTTCTGTATGAGCTTTTCCTTCCGTAAAAGTGGTAGTTTTCGCAAACTGGTTGCCAAAGCATGTGACAACAGTGTACTTCAGGGCACGAAATCTTGTTGATTCGAAAATGTTTTACCGAAGAGAAGCCTGGTTGAGATGTGATAAGATAGCCTTTGAGAGATACCCGAATCCCTACTGCACCTTAAGTGGCGTGCAAGAAAAAGCCTTTCAAGCTGTTACCCTCCAGAGGGCAGCTAAAGTGAGTAATGTTTTAGCCGATGTAAAGGAGCTTATAGATAGTTGCCACATGGTGAGTCAAGAGTACCGCCAGTGAGCGTAAAATCCGTAAGAGGAGTTTAAAGAAGAAAACTGTTGCACATAGCGAGAAGACCAAGAAAAACCACTTTTTCCTTATTTCTATTGCTGCCATTCCTATATACCTCCTGTTTTTACCTCGTACACGCCTTTTCTTTGTTAGATTCCGAAACTTCCATAACAGAGATCATCATGTTTTCTGTGTCAGTACATTGGCAATAAATGCACGTGAAACACGACGCATATCAGAATTATGAGAAGTTATTTCCAGTTGTTACGGCCAGAGACAGCCTAAGTTGATGTGTAAATAATTCGTATCCAGTACGCCAAGAGAGGTACTTATAATATGCTGTGATGTGTTAATAGTAATGATATGTTGTCCTTATTCCGTATAGCGAGATCGAGTGCTATTTTGCAGTAATGAGTAACCCAGACGTTAGTAAATACTGTTCTCTTTCAAAGCACTACATTATTAACCATGAAGTATCAAAATGTGCTCCAGTCACTCATAATATAGATTTTCGTAAGATTAATTAGTGTGTAGAGTTCACTTATATTTTTAGAGTATCTTAATTATCCTTAAGAATTTTAATTATACTGTCATTAAGTGAGGAAGAGTTAACGTTTGCTACCATTAACTATTTATCCCTTCTTATTTGCCATTATGAAGTATCACGTTTTGTTACCAAATCCATAATGTGGAGCCTAATTGTATGGAGTTTATGCTCTTTGCTTCCATTGTCAGCGAACCATTATTTATCATTTACATTTCCAATTGTTACATTGATTCGGATGTGGTCTGCCTTTCCTGTGCTACCTTCATTTCTTTGAGACCTTTTAGAGCCTGTCAAAGTCTGGAGTTAGTGATTATAAGAATTAAAAATTAATTGCGCGCTTTTTAATTCTTAAAATCCATCACCCCCCATTGTTTCCTACACTCTTTCTTCATAAAATTTTAATCCACATCCTGTTTTCTGGCTTTAACTAATGTCAATTCAACAGAAAGTTAGAGACTGTATCGACAATTCTGTCATTCTAGAGCTACTATGTTACGATATTTATGCAGATGACAGATTCTCAAAACGAATGGCCAACGTTTTGGAACCTTGTGCCTGCTAAAATTCAACGCGTAGAAGCCTTGAGACGTCGTTGAAATTTTAAAATGTGTACTTTAACTGCCTGATCATTATCCATTACGTATCAAACTGAATTTAACCCCCTTTCCATTCATTTGAACGAAATTCATTTCCAAGTCTCGGATACGACATTTATTTTATCCACTGTTCGTAACCGATGTTATTGTGCTGCCGATTTGTTTTAAGTACACCTGTGCGAATTGCCGCCAGAATTCTATTTCCTTGCACTGTTAAGGCGCGTGCTAATACGCCGTCACCTGACGTTAGACCACCTGCCTCCTTCAAGGCTGTTGCGATCAGCTGTAGCCGCTCCACCACACTCCCCTCCTCCTCACGCCACCTGCCTATCACGTGTCCCCCGCCTCTCGCCCCTCACACCGTGCGCGTAGACGAGACATGCCTCCCCTATCTCCCCGCATTCCGTAGGCAGCCGTTATACTTTTCTGATTATCACCTCTCCTACCGCGCTACGCACCACGTGCGCGTCTGACAGTTGTATTTGTTTACAAACAGTTCCCGTGTCGCGTAAGCTGCATTTACGCGCGAAGTATCTCAACACTGGTGATTCATGAAATAATACCAATTGAGGCTCACAAGTGATACGCCTTATGAAATTCTATAAGAATTCGTTTATTTTGTGATAAGCACTATTAACTCTTCTTCTGCCTAATGATTGTAGACGTTTATTAAAAGCAGCAATGTTGAAGAAAAACGTTAATTTTTATCCAAGAAATTATTATAACTATTTTTAAGAATATCCTTTTTCCTGCACTTGTCAGCGTTTCAAGTAATTTAGTTCTTGCTGTGTTTTATACAAAGTTAAGACACCCATATTGAGTTTGGTCTTAGCAACATTTGACGTTGATTGCGTAATAATCACTTTAGATGAGGCCATAGTGAGGCCACAATACGACTTTGATATAGTGTTAATGTTATTGTATAGTGTTCGTATATGACATATTTGAAAGGACTGTTTCGTCTTTAAGTAACTTCCAATATTTCAAAGTGAATAATTAAGTATTATGTACAAATTTATATTTTTAGACCTTGTGTATTATGCTGAGAACTAAGGTAGATAAAACCTCTGTTTTATTTGCATATTTTACTTCCTTACTTGATATAAGTTCTATCCCTTTGTTGAAAACACTTTTAATCTCACACATTTAAGTTGCATTAGTGTATTTTGTCACTTCCACAATATTTTATTTAATGAGTGATGTTACTGGTTTTAGAAAAGGTTGTTACTTAAACATAGTTGATCAGTTAATTAAGTCAAGCCAATATTACCTCTTTTTATGGCTTTACAATTGATTTCTTTTCTGGGATTACAATTACAATATAATTTATATTTATACTGAATTATTAAGTCCTTGTTAATCTATGGAAAGCATAGCCTTTGTCTGAGTATAAGCATTTTAAAATGGTGTGTATTTGTCAGTTTCCATTGGATTGATTCCATTGAGCCTCTTGTTTTGGATTTGTTCCACTGTGTAACAACGAGATTAATATTTGCCAAACAACACAAACATCTACACCTTTCTAGGAGCATCTGTAACCATTGCAAGACCCGTGCTGATTAAGTTCGGCCAGTGTCAACACTTTGATTTCACCGAATTTAGTAATGACACATAACATGTGAAACAAGTTTTAATTTTAAATGTAACGGTACATTTAACTGTTAAATGGTTTGAAATTTCACATTATTCAATTCATTGTTCTACAAATTTCTGAAGAGTTATGACATTTACTAATTTTGTTGTTTACCTGAAAACCAAATGTGACTACATGTAAGTCCCCTAACATTCACACTAAATGAGTTGGAATTGTAACACAATCCTCCCTTAGTTACTAGGTCCCCTTTCGGGCAACCCGTTCTTCCCAGGAGTGTCTGGCATCCATGTAAACTTTGTGAGTCACCACTTCTAGGGAAGCGGGAGGGAATGTACAGGATGACCAGCCAGTCTAACACAGGTTAGGAAAAAATTCAAAAATTTTATTTCAAAACTTCGCTAAGTTTTACAAGTGATCTTCCACCGCGACATACGCCTTGACAACGTGACAAAGACTGTCCACCTTGCAGGACAGAGCCGGACAGAACCAGTATTGAATGCTGATTCTAAAATCACGCCACCCTTCTGGCGTCCGTGCTGAATCTACTGACGTTTCCATGCTACCGTGGAGCCAATTGCAGACACCCACGTTTGATCACGTGTGCTACTGCTGCAGGACGCAGAGGTGTGAGAATCAGTTCCTTCGCTCTCTTCAGTTTGAGCTCTCGTACAGAACAGACGCACTTCAGAGGTCCAGCCTCTGTGCGGGGCGAACGGCCGCATGCCGTCCGCTCCCGCCTAGCGGCTGTTCGGCATCAACTACCATAACTTTACCATAACCATTACCTTAACTTTTTCCATTTTCTAATCCGTTTAGACTGGCAGTCATTCCGTACATCCGACCCCAGGGCGAGTCCCGCCATGTATCCCGTATTTCAGAATATATCAAATATTAGCTTCAATTCTATCTTTTATTTGCCCCTTTCCTAGGGGGCCCACAAGCCTTCACCGCTCCGCCTTCCATCCTGACAACGTTTCCAACCCATTTTATTTATGCAGCACTGGGATGGGTTGTATAATTTTCCTATCATCCGTAGGATAAAGATCAAGTGCTGTACAGGAGGATTACTCGAAACGGTGGAAAGTAATACAGAAGAAGAAGAATGGGTAGCTCTGAGAGATGAAGTAGTGTAGAAGGACAAGGTCTAATTAAAATCCGTTGGTAACATAAGAGATACTAAACCTATTTCTTGAAAGGGTATTATATAAAAATGTAGCATGTAAAGTTATCAAAAGGGAGTACAGACTTCTGAAAACTAAGGTTGACAGGCTTAGCAGGAGTGGCTTGAGGAGAAATTCAGGACGGAAGAAGACTATGTGACTCGGTGAATGATACATATCGCCTACAGGAATGAAAAAGAGACATTTGGAGATAAGAAAAGTAGGTGTATGAATGCAATCAGATGGAAAACCAGTACTGAGAAAAGAGGGGGAAGCTGAGAGATGGACGTCATATATAGAGGGCCTGTACAAAGGAAATAAACTTGAAGGCAGTATGAAGTAGAAGAAGATGAGGTAGGAACTACTATACAACGAGAAGAATTTGAAAGACCACTAGCACTAAAATATTTGGGTAGAAACAAGGCCGCTGGAGTAGATAATCCGTCTGAACTGCTGATATCGTTAGGAGAATCGGTCATTAAGCAATTATTGTAAATGGTATGCAAGATGTATGAGACAGAGGAAATACCCTGCGACTTCAAGAGGTCTATATTAATTCCAATTCCTGAGTATGTAAGTGCAGACAAATGTGAAAATTACTGAACTCTCAGTTTAATAAGTCATGGATGTAAAACCTAACAGGGATTGTTTACAGACGCACGGAAAAACTGGGAGACTCCGGCCTTGGGGAAGATCAGTTTGGTTTTAGGAGAACTGTAGTAACACGAGAGGCAATATTCACATTAGACTCATCATTTGAAGATCTGAAACAAGCTTTTGACAATGTTGACCGGAATACACTCGTTCAACTTCTGAAGGTGGTAGGAGTAAAATACAAGGAGCGAAGAGTTACATTCAACTTTTACAAAAACTAGAAAGCCATGAAGGGTGGCAGTGGCTGGGAAGGGAGTAAGCCAGTGTCTTAGCCTTTCCCCAATGCTGTTCATGCTGTACACTGAGCAAGCAGTGCAGGAATACAAAGAAACATTAGTATATGGAGTTAAAGTTCACGGAGAAGGAATAAAAACTGTGCGGTTTGCTGATGACAGTAATTCTGTCAGATACAGCAAAGGACCTGAAGAGCACGGAATTGACATTGCCTCGGAAGAAAGGTATAAGATGAATATTAACAAGAATAAAACAAGGTTAATGGAATGTAGTGTCATAAAGTAACGTGAGGCTGAAGGAATTAGATTAGGTAATGAGACAATGAATGTAGTAGATGAGTTTTGTTATTTGAGTAGCAAAATAACGTCTGATGGCCAAAGTATAGAAAACATAAAATGTAGAATGTCGATGGGAAGAAACGCTTTTCTGAAGAAGTGATATTTGTTGATATCCAATTTAGTTCAAATGTTAGAATGTCCTTCCTGAAATCATTTATCTGGAGTGTTGCATTGTATGGGTGTGAAACATGGGTGATCGGAAGTTCAGGAAGAAAGATAAAAGCTTTCGACACGAGACAAATGATGAAGATCAGATGGGTGGATCATGTAACTAATGTTGAGGTGCTTAAGAAATTCGAGAGAAAAAGGGTTTCTGATATATCCTGACTAAGAGAAAGTATAGGTTGGTGGGTCATATTCTTAGACATCAAGCTATCTTCAGCTTAGCGTTAGAAGCACTGACTGTTATCAAGTCCGTCTTTTTGTCAACATAGTCCAAGACCAAGTGTTTCCCATCTTCCACAACATTATGTTGAGCGTGCTGTAAATATCCCCAGAGTTCAAGAAGATAATTGCTGTTTTAATAGGGACGGACTCTTACGTTCTTGGTTTAAGAATCCTCTAGCACGCTATGGCATGTGTATTGAACCACTAAATAATCCCCAATTAAACCAGTTGGATTTAACGTACCGTACTTGAAGGTAATTGAGACCGTCCTATGGTAGTCTTGCATTGTATCAACATAACCAGTTTGACTACTTTTTTTGGGTAGTGTAACTCCAAATGTTGAAATGATTGTTAAGCTTAAATGACTTAACTGCGGGGTTATCAGTCCCTAAACTTACAAACTAATTATGAACTACCTTACACTAAAGACGACACAAACATTCATGGCCAACGGGGGATTCGAACCACCGACCGTAGTGGCCGTGCAGACTGGCGCGAAGCAGACGCCTCGGCCACTGCGGCTGGCAGTGTAGCTCCACTACCTAACAAGTCATACCTTCTTCCTGTAACTGGAGTGACAAAATATTTCAATTTCATTAAGGGGTATTAAGGTACTTAAAGATCCATTGATTTCTAAATATCACACATATTTTGAATAGGCTTTGTCTTTTTTATCAAACTATGTAGATTTACGAAGGGTATACTTTACATTTTTGATCTTTTTATTTTCTTATGGCTGGTATTTTATTTTATATTCAATCGTATAGTAAATATTTGAACTAGTTCTACTTAGCCGCTTTATGTGGCAACTACCTCTTCCCTAACTAACTTCCCAGGCAGGCCATCAAGCCGTGCACATGCGATTTTTATCTTACATCCTAATGCTTCAGGAACTCTCACATCGATGAACATGTTCATTTCCCTAACTTCTCCGAGCGGGCATTAGATAATTTACCCTTTAATATCCTTCTTACGTAAGTTTTGCGTTATGAGTCTCGTTATCTATTTAGTTTGCACTCATAAAGGGAACTCCAAATCGCTCCCTCCCCCCTCCTCAGATTAGTGGCGCGATGCCCCGAAAATGAAAATAAGGATGTGTACGAGATGCAAAACATTGATCGCTTCAAGCTCAACATCTGTAACATCGAACGAGTTATCAGAGGGACAGCGTTATTTTTATATGGTCCAGGTGTTGGTGTGCAATGCGGAAGATATAGGTTTATACCGTCCTTGCACTTAAATTGTATTTTAACAAACTTAATAACTGGCATCCATCACAGGACGTTGCATTGACTGTTATGTCTTTGTGGTAGTGTGACGTCCAAATCATCAATGTGTAAGAAAGAGACATCAAATGAAAGTTTACTCCGTATAAATACTTTACTGGCAACCAAAAGGAAGTGGCAGTAGAATGGAAACAGCAGTCGTTCGGTGAGAGGACTGAATACTCCTACGGAAAACATGTCTGGTGTGTTTTCCACGAGTTGTTTGTATTACGTGTGTTAATGTGATTTGAATCTTTATTCGACATACAGAAATTTTTACCTGGTGAGTGAGAAAGTGGAAATTGTTTTGAATGACTTTGAGTTTTCACATGTAAATTATCAAATTCTGCATATGTCCAAGTAAATCTGAACATCCCCTGGAATGTCTGAGGGCGAACATGAATATTTGTTAGTTTTTGGACTTTATAATTGACGCACTATCACGTAAACAATACTGGTCTCCGTATCTGGTAAGATACTCTATAAATATTGCATTGTCTTCAGACTATATAAAAGCAACAGACACGTTGCTTAGTTTAGGTAAAAAATTGATTCACCAATTTTGTCCAACAGCATTAACGAATTATTCATTAGGCCCAAGCTTATATTATTGGAGAACAGGGATAATTTTGCCTTAGGATTCGGCATTATGATGTAAGGGATCGAGTGAACAAAGCATAGGCATGTAATGAGATGCTTTGGCCTGGATGTCCCAAAGGAGCAGAAAGTAACAGATATTTGTGTTGCCGTGTATTGACACAAGTAATATTCCTATGTCTTCCAGATTTCCAGAAATCTGTCTTTTGAGCTTTTCTTTGTTCAATTGCTGTAACAATTGTTCCATGTAATTATGTGTGAATTGTTCGAATGTTTTTTTAAGCTTAATGGACTTAAATGCGGAGTCATCAGTCCCTAAACTTACAAACTACTTATGAACTACCTTATACTAAAGACGACATAAACATCCATGCCCATGGGGGCATTCGAACCCCCGACCGCAGCGGTCGTGCAAACTGTGACTGGCACTCCTGCAAACTGTTCTGCCACTGCGGCCGGCTCATTATGTTTCTTTCCTGCAGTGTACATACACAATCAGAACCGATGGCATCAGGTTGTCATTATGAAATAGCACACACTCGACACTTACTTTGGAGCAGTTGTTGAACAAACTCCACTCACCACATTTGTAGAAAAAGGCCTTACTTAATGTAACCATACGTCACTAAAAATATTAATTTTTTTCAGTTCCGAAAAGTGGAAGCAACATTATTGGTGGTTACGAAACGTAGTGTCGGGCGTGGTGGTCTTGGGGTAAAGTGCTCGACTGGAAACCGAAGGATCGCGGGTCAAAACCCGGTCGGACCTCGGATTTTTTTCAGTCTGCACTTTGCCTTTCCTTCACCTCTCAACGATGTGAGGAGTCGCCAGAAACAACACGTGGTTCGGATTCCACGTTAAGCTGTAGGTCCCCTTTCCCCGGTTGGATAACTGGGGTAGGCTTGGGACACGCAAGTCGCCGAAGTGTCGTCCAATTGAAAGACTTGCATCAGGCCAATGAGCCACACGAAATTATTATTATTACGAAACGTAGTCACGTTTACCTTTAATGAAGATATCGCCCTGTTGTAATCCTGAGGTCCACAGTTGTAAGTTTCGGAAATTCAAGACCCTTCACTAGGTCATCAAATTCACAGTTATTTTTTGAATCTCTGTACACTCAGAATTTCATACAAAATCAGGAGCCTCTGGAGAATTTTGAATATGCAGCACAAGTTTCACTAACGCTCTCGTCACCACCACAATCAGCAGGCATGGGATCAGGCAGTCCGACAGGCACTGCTTCGTATAGGCGACGGTACATTAAGATATGCGAAGAAAAGCTATACCCCTTAGAGATTCCATCCATTAATGCAGTTACCCAACAAAAGTAACGATCAATCAAATGCTCTGATGATCCTGAACAGATCATTAGGGTAGTACAGCCCATCGAATATTTCTTACGGTTCAATTGCGAAAACAGATACCATCACAAGATGAGCAATATACATCAGGCACAGTTACATTACACTTGTTCCATCAGTAGTGTGGATTGTGGACAGCGGCTGATCAAGATATGTTAAATTAAATGGAACCAAGAGCTATATATTTTTCTTAATAATTTATTTTTCAGCCAGTATCGGCCTCACAAAAAACTCAAATGATTGTAAATGTACTCGGGTTATCAGTCCCTACAGCAACGGTCGTGTCACAGTGGATGAACCGATCACAGAAGTTAAGCACTATTGGGCTTAGCTAGCACTTGGATGGGCTACCGTCCCGGTCTGCCGAGCGCTGTTGGCATGCGGAGTGCACTCAGCCCTTGTGAGACCAACTGAGGAGCTACTTGATGGAGACGTAGCGGCTCCGGTCACGAAGATTGACATAACGGCCGGGAGTGCGGGGCGCTGACCACGTCCGCTTCCGTACCGCATCAGTTGACTCCTTAAGCAGAGGATGACACGGCGGCCGGGCTGTACCACAGACAAATATATATGTGTTACTCTGTGGCTGTACCCAGTGGGCCCCTTGAGGCCTGTCGGACGGAGAGTATCAGTCCCTATGCTTACATACTACTTAAACTAACACACACACACACACACACACACACACACACACACACCACACACATACACACACACACACATTTCCGACGGAGGACTCGAACCAACGACGGCGAGCAACCGCGCGCTCCGCAGCGAGCCATCTTAGAACAGTGGACCACTCCACCGAGGTTTAGAAGTCACCTTCATGCCCATAAACCAAATGTAGGATCCATTTAGACAGTATAAGGAGCTTATTCAACTGGTTCCTACGTAGACAACACTTAACCTCATAATGCCTACCTGATGTAAACAGCCAACGTTTTCAATACTCGTTTTTTATCTGCGAGGCATATTGCACCACAGAATTACAACGACGTACCCACTAACTTCGTAACCCAAACCGAACAAAGCTTGTAACTGAACTACGCTTAAAAGAAAAGTTCAACATTTCTCCTTTCAGTCCCTCCTTGTTGCTAAGAGCCTGGGCTAAAATTAGCCACTGAACACACACAGCTACCGTTACCGTTATCGTCATCACTGTGCCTCCCTTCGCCGGTATTTCAAAGGCTACGTGGAAAAGGATTGATAATTAATACAAATAAAATGTAATCAAATGCACCCTCATTTAACTTTGAAACGAGACGTAATTCGAGTTTCTCATTTTCCCTTTCGTTAGGAGAGCGATGGATTCACAGCCGTTAAAAGGGTTGACATCACATGTGTGTGCCATAAGTAAATTTCTGCTACTGCAGACCACCGATGTCTGCGAATTCTCGGCCGAAGGAACACCCACCAAGCTGCCACCATGGTAAACAATGATTCTTCCCGGTTACTGGCTGACAGTATGAAACCAGACTGTACCAAAAATATTCTACATGTAATAACTACGACAGATAACCGGTGTTTCCGAGTTCTCAACCACAGTAACGCCCACCAGGCTACCTCCACGGCAAACAATAATTCTTGTCTTTAACTGGGAGACAGTATGAAATCCGACTATACCGGAAAGATTCCACAACAACTCATTGTATTCTAGATGACCATGGATAACGCCGGACTTTAAATTCAGACTCTTTCCTACCCAGATCAATGAATCCCACAATAACCTACACTAATGGACTACACTTAACTGGAAGCAGAGTGTTCTTCACGGATTACCGTCGAGAAGACGTGTAGAAGGGGCCTGACTGTACTGCGCGCCAGAGGAATGCCGTGTGTCGAGGTTCAGTGATATACTTCCTGCGCTGGAATCATGTGGAAGTTTCGGAATGCAATGTCCCCTTCAATGGCCAGCTCAACGCTCCTCAATGACAACCCCTCGTTGACCCGTTGGACCAACATTTTGGGGAAGAATTCAAGTTAATGATAGTTAACTAACAACTCCATGGTGGAACCATCATTCTACATCTACATCTACATGGGATACTCTGCAAATCACATTTAAGTGCCTGGCAGAGGGTTCATCGAACCACAATTATACTATTTATCTCCCATTCCATTCTCGAATAGCGCGCGGGAAGAAAGAACACCTGAATCTCTCTGTGCGAGCTCTGATTTCTCGTATTTTATTCTGATGATCAATTCTACCTATGTAAGTGGGAGTCAACAATCTATTTTCGCATTCGGAGGAGAATGTTGGCGATTGGAGTTTCGCAAGTAGCCCACGCCGCAGCGATAAGCGCCGTTGTTGTAATGATTCCCATCCCAGATCCTGTATCATTTCCGTAACGCTGTCTCCCCTGTATCGTGACAATACGAAACGTGCTGCCCTTCTTTGGACTCTTTCTATGTCCTCCGTCAAACCCACCTGATAAGGATTCCACACTGGGCTGCAATACTCCAAAAATGGACGGACAAGCGCAGCGTATGCAGTTTCTTTAGTAGTTCTGTTGCATCATTCATGATTTCGTTAAACGTACTGATGTTGTCTAAGTGGACTGGCCTGCATATTTGTATCCAATCGTTCATGCTTGTAATAATCTAAAAAGAGATATGGAATCACGTCCGTGTCAATTACGAGATCTACGGCAGTTACGCAAAATCTACCATTCATCAGTTGTATACAGTTGACTGTTGTTGTTGTGGTCTTCAGTCCGCTGACTGGTTTGATGCACCTCTCCACACTATCCTGTCCTGTGCAAGCCTCTTCATCTGAGAATACGTACGGCAACCTACATCCTTTTGGATATGCTTACTATATTCGTCCGTCGGTCTCCGTCTACGATTTTCACCCCTCAGACTCCGTTTTAATGCTAAGGGACTATTCCTTGATCTTTGTGTCCCACAAACCTATCGCGTCCCTTAGTCAGGATACGCCAGAGACTCCTTTCCTCCCCAATTCTGTTCAGCACCTCATCGTTAGTTACATGATCTACCCATCTGATCTTCATCATTCGTCTGTAACACCTCATGTCGAAAGCTTCTATCATCTTTCTTCTTGAATTTCCGATCGTCCACATTTCACTTCCATTCAATGCTACACTCCAGACAAATGCTATCAGAAAGGACATTCTAACATTTCAAATAACAATGGTCAACAAATGTCAAACCGCTAGGAACGCTCTTCCTCCCAAAGCCATTCTGCATTTTATATCTTCTTTACTTCGGCCATGAGAAGTTATCTTCCCACCCAAATAACAAAACCACACTTGACTAGTAGTAGTTAAATGAACGTGCGGCGCTGGACTGCATTCATGCAAGGGTCGTGCTACTCCCTTTTGAATGGCTTACCTCAAGAAAAGATATTTTAGGTACTGTACTAGGAAATACGTCTTTTTTATGTGATATCGAAAGATGTGTATTTTTGTAAATACTGTTTCACTGTCGAATTAACGACCGAGTGAAGTGGTACAATAGTAACACACTGGTCTCGCATTCGGGAGGACACAGCCTCATATCCACTTCCAGCCATTGAGAATTACGTTATCTGCCATTTCCATAACTCTCTCAAGGCAATTGCTAGGATGGTTCCTTTGAAATAGCACAGACGATTTACTCCCCCATCCTTACCCAAAAATCTGAGCGTCAGGTCCGTCTTTAATGTCCACGCTGTTAAAGAGAAGTTAAACGCAAAGCTTCCTTTCTACGGTCCTTCGAGAACATAATACCACTGAAATTTTGTTTCGTGGTTGATTTAATGAACTTTTATGTCTTTAGTTGACAATTACTTATTTAACGTAATTTACGTTTTCATTATGGGCTAGCGATAATTTTCTAATGTCCTTACCTCTTTGTGATCCCAATAGCCTTTTACTTTGTTTTAATTCAGCCATTCTGTGTAATCGGATTGTTGAAGTCACTGCGGCGTCGAGTTGATTTCCACGCAGGTGTACGTAGATGGTAAAGTAGCAATCAAGTTTCCGACATGAAGGAACAATTTCACTGCCTGTGGCAACTGCGTGGGACCGTATTTCGATAGAATATACTAAGAGGAGGAGCTGAATACACGTAAGCACTTTGGCGGGACTCACAAGACGCGGGGCTTGATATTATTCCTTTGAAATGTGCCACCAGCAGTGGCAGAAGGGGTTTGACGGGAGGGAGTGGAACAGAAGCACGGAAGAGCGAGTCATTATAATTTCATTGCCGGTAATGGGGAGTCGCGCAGGCTGGCGTAACTGCTAGCGGAAGTCGGAAGCGAGTTCCCCTCTGAGAAGCGATACTGCTGCCGGGTGCCCGCCCCCAAGACAGGGGGATCCAACTGCACGCCGCAGCACCAGGGGGGACGATTAAGGGTAGAACCATGCTTGCTGACGACATCAGCGCCAGACTAGTTCCTGGAAGGAAACGAAATATGGTTGGAAATTGTAGCTCTCATGTGCTCGTTATCCAAGCGGAAATTACTGCAATTCCCTCAGAAGGGCTAAATTCTGAGTACAATTGCTTTATGGTGCATAATGTAACTCAGTTATGGAACCCAAGTATCACTTCATCAGACTTCAATAGAATGAATTCACTAGTCCTTGAAAAATATGCAACATTTATTTGTCTTAATCAGGTGTACTATCGGGACAAATGTACTCTACCCTTCATTTAACACTGAGCCTTTGCGTCGGTGATTCAGGGTTGATTAAACTAACTAAAACCCGGCACTATTCGCTGTGGTTGGGTCATATGAAATGCTTGGGTAAGCTATGAAATAATTGTTACAAACTTAAAAGGCAACGCGAAACTACATCAATCAGTACCATGCTTCCATTTCAACGTGGAATGAAGTTTGAATACAAACATTTATTGTAAATACAGAAATTTACTATTTTCTTCTCTCCATAGGTAACGCTCCAAAATAAAAGACGTAAAGTAACTGATATTACGAGACCATTAAAAGAGTACAACATCATTTACAGATTTCGTTTAACGATTTTTCAATTTCCACAATGTAATACACCTAAAAGTTGACGCACTGTTCTTGGCAGGTATGCATGTGTTACTGAAAGTGAACCATTGGAACACCAACCGCACTAGAATGCTATTTCACTAAACTTTGTTATTGTTTTGTGTAATTGCTATCATCGCTTCTTATCCTTATGTAAGTCGGAAGTTGGTAACAGTCTTAGCTCCTTGTTTTGTCCTGTCTTTCCCAAGATGCTTTTTTATATTTATATTATATCACTTTTTACAATTGTGCATTTTATTGCGTGACAGTTTAGGTAACTTAAAAAACGGATATAAGTGCTTCTACCTCTTTTTGTCACACTTAAACCATAGGTACACATGTGAGTCTTAATTTATCTATACGTTTTACTATTCCCAGACACTTAGATGTGACTTTCAGGGTATATGTGGAAATGTAGATTGCCTCCTAATCATACCATCCACGACAAAAGCGCAAGTACGAGGTTCCTATTGATAACAGAGGTAACAGGTGAAATGGTCTGTATACCTGCTGGCCCAGTAAACATCTGATTAGATATCAAAAGTATTGGAATTCCGTGGCTACTGCACAGTACAGTGTCAAAGTTTTGATATTACCTAGTTCTTGCAGACCTGCCAAATTAAGCGAATGCGTTATTTTTTGCCAGTATTGTATCATAGGGTGCTCATTATACGGCATTTAAAACCACCATTCGTTCATGGGTAGTTCCTAAGAAAACCGCAGAAAACTATGATTCTTGGATACATTGTAGAGCATGCTGAAGATTAGGTTGGTAGATCGCGTAACTAATGAAGAAGTGCTCAACAGAATCGGGTAGAAAAGGAATTTTTGGCACACCTTGACTAAAAGAAGGCATCGATTGGTAGGCCACATTCTTAGACAACAAGGAATCGTAAATTTATCATTGGAGGGACGTGTGTTGGGATAATATCGCAGAGGGAGATAAAGAAACAAATATAGCAAGCAAATTCACATGGACGTGCGTTGCCGTTCGTATGAGGCGATGAAGAGGCTTGCTCAGGATATAGTAGGCCGAAGAGCTGCATCAAACCAATCTCCGAACTGAAGACCGCAACACCAACAAAAAACAATTGTGATGATATCTTCTTCTATACTTTTAATAATTTATAACAGATATTCTCGAGATTATATTCCGAAGCTACCTCCTCAATTTTAATACCTTTATCCATTACCACTACAGTGATAGGATAATTATAATTAAAATTAAAGCACAACTTATGTATTTATGTGTGAATGAAGTTTACCTACCGACAAAAAATAATAAGGATGAGGAAGTAGAAGTAGTATATGAGCAAATTGATGACCTAATGAAAATGGGTAAATAAGAGAACAGCCTTATCGTAATTGGTGATTTCAGTGCATCGATTTGGTGAAGATAAAAAAGGATAATAGAATGGCAATTTCGGGCTAGGAAAAATTAATTATAGAGGAGAAAGGTTGCTAGATTTCTGTGAACAGTACGAGATGATAGTCACAAATACGTGTTTTGAAATGCCCGAGTGAAGACGATATATGTGGAAAAGTCCAGTAGATGGCGAAAGGTATCAGATAGATTATATCGTAGTCAAGAAGAAATTTATTAATCAAATAAATCCTAGCCATTCATACCCTGGATATTATATAGACAGTGACCATGTTCTAGTGATAGCAGACTATAACAGCAAATTTAAGAAATATAAAAGAACTAACCAGCACAGATGGTGCGTAGAAAACCTCAGGAGAAGCAAGTAGCTGCGCAGATGGAAGAATTGACCGATAACCTGATGGGGAACAGGGAAGTATGGGAAGGATTCAAAGAGACCGTAGACGTAGCTGCTAAAGAACTAGTAGGATTAAGGAAACTAGAGCCAAGGAAACCATGGATGACCAAGGAAATACTAGACCTAATTAAAGAACGAAAGGAAAAGAACTAAGGAAATAAGATTTCGTAAGTACAAAAGAATAAAAAATGCAATTACACAGAAATGTAGATTGGAAAAAGAAAAGTGGATGCACGGCAAAAATGAGGAAATTCAACAAGATCTAACTGGAGGTCAAACTGATAAAGCCTACTCAAAAATTAAAACATTGCAGACAAAGACAAGAACAAAACCAAAAATGTTCAAGAATAAAAACGGTGACCTACTTTTCGAATTAGAGGATGTATGTGAAAGATGGAAAGATTTTTTTGAGGAACTAAATGAAGGAAAACATACTTCAAATGAGTGGGAAATTCCGGAAAAAGAGAACAGTGTGGATATCGACATGATAAAGCCACTTATATCCAAAGAGGAATTCAACATTGCCTTGAATGATCTAATTAATGGCAAAGCGACAGGCATAGATAACATCCCAGCAGAAATATTAAAGGAAATTGGAGAATCAACAAAAGAGTACTTATATAAACTTTCTGAAGATGGAAGAGAACCACCGACATTTACTTAACAGCAAATGAGTAATAATCCCAAAAAATGGAAATTCTCTGGACTGTGAGAAAAATATTACTATCTCCTTACCATTCCACATTTCCAAAATAATGTTAAACATAATAAAAAACGAATAAGGAATAAAATTTACGCAAACCTAGAAGAAAACCAATTTGGTTTCAGATCTGGAAAAGAAACTAGACAGGCAATTCTAGCTCTGAGGATGGTATCAGAAAGACGAATTGGAGTTAATAGAAAAACATACTTGACCTTTATAGATTTACAAAAATCATTTAACATGGTAAATTGGAAATTGTTATTCTCAACAATGAAGGACACAAACCTTGATTGGAGGGGCAGAAGATTAATCTGGAAACTGTATAAAAGAAAGGAAGCAGAGATAGAAATGAATGGCGTGAAGAAGAAAGCAAAAATAACGAGGTGAGTAAGGCAAATGTTCCCATTATCACCATACTTGTTCAACTTATGTATTGAAAAAGCTATTGAAATGTTGAAAAGAATAACCAAAGGAATTAAAATTAACGGGGAACGAATACACTTTATCCGTTTTGCAGAATATATAGTAGTATTTGCTGACTCAGTAAAGGAAATGGAGTTTATGTTGCTAAAATTAAAATTTGCCAAACTTCTAAGAGAATTTAATCTAAAAATTAATAAGAAGAAAACAAAAACTATGGTAGTAGGGAAGACAAAAAAAAGGTAAAGTTAATATTAAACTAGAAGATGGTGTTCTAGAGCAGGTTGAGAACTTCTATTATTTGGGGAGCTCTATCACTGACAATAAATGTATCAAAGATATAAAGAGAAGAATAGCCCTGGCAAAGCAAGCTGTCAAAAAAAAGGGGGGAATTTACTAAGCGACACTTATATAAGCCTAGAAAGTATGAAAAAATTTGCCAAAACTTTTGTTTGGAGTGTCTTGACACATGGATGTGAAGCGTGGACTCTGGTAAAGGCAGAGAAAAAGAGACTGGAAGCAATGTAAATGTGATATGGAGAAGAATGACGTAAACAAACTGGGCTGATAGGAAAAGTAATGAACAGGCTTTATGAGAAGTGAATGAGAACAGAACGCTGCTAAAATATATAGGAAGAAGAAAATAAAAAAATGATAGGTCACATAATGAGACACAAGCAGTTTCTAAAGAAGGTATTTGAATGAAAAGTTTTAGGGAAGAAACCAAGAGGCAGGCAAAGAGCAACATATTTTAATAACATCAAGATATGGGAATAAAATCGTATGAAGAATTGAAGAGGATCACAATAGAGAGAGTGACGTGGCTAAAGGCATAGCCTTTGGTTTATGAGGCATATTGCTGCATGTGGCAGTGGCCCAACTGCATCGAGGATGTTAGAACGCATAAAACAGAACCTTTTGTGGGAATGAGGACGCCATCTTTACAACTTTTGTAGCAGCTGTTGGGAGTGAAGCAGACAATTGGAATAAATTATTACTGTGCCGTAAGACATTTAGTCTCTCTCACATCAGCTTATGTACTCGGTTACTAGTCTTTTATCAGAGTTTATTGAGATCCCATCATTTAGCCGCGCGTTTGAACCACCCCTTTTCTGGACGGAGAGGTATGTCGACCCAGTGTTCCGACAGTTGCAGCTTTACGTTCGCCGAAGTGTTAGATATCTGACCTCGCCCGCCTCCTCTTTTCCCACCATCTGGGCCTCTTCTCCTACTTACACTGGCAGTTTTCCCTGTTGCCAAATGTTAACGCCACACTGGTAGAAACAAAGGTACTTACTTGTCATTTATTTACGGAGATGCTAGTGTGATCGTCAGTCTGGAAGTTACGTGACAGACCAAGCCCAGCCCTTCTACTCACTACAGTGGTTAGCGTATCATTAAGTGAAGCAATCAAAAGATGTTTCATAAGGGAGAATTTGTACACCCTATGTCGGATCATGACAAGAGAAAAATGCATTCGAGGATTGCATAAGTGTTTAAAGTATCAGAATCTTTTTGGTCCACTTGATGTCGCAGATCTATATGTGGGGAAGCAAGTGGAGATGACGAAAAGAGCGACTACGCATTTACACGAGATTTCCATGGATGAAATGACAAGTCTTTATAATAAGTAATATTATTTTGTGACATTAATGCGTAACTCACTTTATACGAATAGTAACTTGCGCCAGCATGGGATTCAAGTGCTTGGGAACCAATAAGAGCCCTAAAATTCCTATCAAATCATCATGAAGATTTCTTAAAAATCGGAGTTGGTAGTTGTTTCCTTCGAGAAAGCCATTGATTAGTATAGGGGACGTTTTTTTTTATTTGTTGTGGAAAGGAAGGAAAACGTATCTTAAAAAGTTTTCCATCTTTATGGCTCGAAACATTAAAGCTGCGGAAAGCATTTTCCAAAATTTTTAAAGTACATCCAGATTCACGAGATCCGAGTTATGAATCACACATTTATAAAATTAATTCATTTTGCCGGCGGTACTTGACAGAACATGATAATAATATCAAAAAGGAACAACTTCCTGATGTTCTGCAAAACTTTTTATTGGTTACAAACCGGCTTTCGGCTTCTTAGGCCATCATCAGGTGACAACTGAATGTAGTACACATGTTTTCAAAGATGTTAAGATTTACAAAGATGTTATGAGAGACAATCGATACTTCACACGAAAGTTCATCGCAAATACTTATTTAGAGGTTTATTAACATTTATATAAAAAATATAATAAATATGTGTAGAGAATCAAAACTAATATGATTATTATTGAAAAGGAAGGTTGAAAATAAAACTTATTTCAGTAGAGGTGTAGAGGGGAACTGGATCTGATCGTTTAATACTAAACTAGCATCCTGAGCCAAATGTTTATTGATTTCCAATATTTCCAGTAGTGTCATCTTTCTGGTTTTCTTCAGGGGATGTAGAATCTCACAGTTTACATCATAATCATGGCCTTCTCTGAGCAGATGTTCAGCAAAGGTTGAATCTGCCTTTTTTAACCTCCAGCTTCTCTCATGTTCTAATAGCTACAGCCCTGTCAGACTGACCAACATAGTTTCCCACAAAGTTTGCATGTGATCTTGTATACACCACTCTGTGATAGGGTTTGAATAAAAATAAAACCAATAAAAAGTTTTGCAGAACATCAGGAAGTTGTTCCTTTTTGATATTAATCACACATTTTGTTGCTTATTTAGAAAACTTGCAAGAAATTGCAGAAATCTGCACAAATGCTCTCCATACAATCATAGAAATATCTGTAACATTATTAAGCCCTCTTTCGCATTATTCTCTCTGTACGGGCAGACTGATTTCATGAACCACTATATATGTTAAGATGCGGTATACACTAACAGAGAGAGTGATCCGCGAGGAAGGCGAGGAATGTAACAAGACGTGTAGCCTTAGTAACTAACACCCGTGTAATGCATACCAGTGTATTCCATAAATGGTAATTAAAGTCGGTGATATTACTTAAGTTCAATTTGTCTTATCTTAAGCGATTACGTTTGGACTTGGCAAGGCCACATGAGACCCAGAATTTCATTTTGGCTTGCTAATCAATGATCTACAGCTAATGCTGCTTACTTCCACTATCAGACGAACATATAGAACACAATGTCACAAGCAAATTCCTTCATAATTCTTGTTCATACTTCTACTTCTGGTACCTAAAATACCTACAGTAACATTTAAAAGAGATACAGCACATATTGTATACAGCAGAATATTGCCCGTGAAAAATTAATACGAATAATAGAAGTTTCCTGATCCAATAATTCCTGAAAGAGGATTTCCGAGAACCATCAGCTCACGGAATTCGTGTTCAAATACGAGAGAAGGAATTCAATTAATACTGATATTATCGAAATGTATTGTGCAGTGCTGCGAACTCCTACCTCGCGCGCGTTTTAAAACCTGCAGCTGCTGATTAGTCCCGTGCCTATGTTTTACACGGTTTTTGTACTTCAGAGTGATACTAGAAGCAAATGTCGACCAAAATAGTCTACAATTGGCAGTGCACCTTACAGCGTCGTATAATTTTATTCGTTTCCGTAATACCTCTTCTTGTGAAATGTAGAATTTTCTGCGGAGCAGTTTTTTAGCATTTTCGTTTAGTTTCATACATTCTTCTAGCAGCACCTGTGTTCTTTCAGTATGAATACTAAATCATCTTCACTTTTGCCACTTAATAAGTGTCAGTACTTTTTTCATTGCATATTGTTGTTTATGTATAGGATATCGCACTTCACACAAGTTTACACATTTTCAATTAGGTTGGCGCAAATCAGCTACTAGTGTGTTATCAGACAGATATCGGTAGCCATCTTCTATTGACTCACATGTCATAACTTCTTTCTTTTAGTTCATCGTAACAGTTGTTATCGGTAGCTATCTTCTAACGACTCATATGTCATAACTTCTTTCTTTTAGTTCATCGTAATCTGCATAGCCTTACATCGGCCGCTTTACGTTTTACTGCATTACCTTATCGTGGTTACTATCCCTTTACACAGCCGTCTCATTGTTCGGTCAGCCTCACTGAACTACAGACATTATTTTCCGGGTTATAATGCTGTAAGTAATAGAGTCCATCTACCTCGAGGAATTCCAGACGCCAAATTCACCTAAGAAAAAAAAATCGCCAGCATTGAATGTAAAATATAACAGAGTTGTAATTATAACAGCTACTGGGAATGAACACCATAGATGAAGCAGTTAGAGTGAACAGACTGAGATGGTGGGGTCATGTTACACGCATGGGAGAAGCAAGGTTACCTAAGAGACTCATGAGCTCGTCAGTAGAGGGTAAGAGGAGTCGAGGTAGACCAAGAAGAAAATTCTTAGATTCGGCGGAGAATGATTTGAAGTAAAAGGCATAACATTAGACGAGGCATCAATGTTAGCATTGAATAGGGGATCATGGAGGAATTTTATTAGAGGTACTATGCTCCAGACTGCACGCTGAAAGCCATAATCAGCCTCTAATGATGATGACGATGATTATGATTACTAAGTTTAATAACAATAATTCGACTAAAATAAAACTGTTTGGGGAGTGTTTCTGCAGTTCTGAGGCCACGAAATCTGTTACATAAAAAGATCATTAGAAAACTATCCTAAGGACAGTAAAAATAATTCTATAACATAGAAGCTTTTTTCCGTGGAGTAAAAATTTAAACACCGCCTTGACACAATATAATCAAATGTATCTTACTCCTCAGCCTCCAAAGTTTTCTGTTAGGTCAAAGTGGCAGTTCTATTTTGTGTTTATTTTTGTTGTGGTATACAATATACGGAACACTTGATTTACTGTTTCTGAGTATTTGAAAAAGTGGGCCGCTTTAACATCTGAACTCACACGGAAAGGATGCCTACTCACCGTCGCCGAATTCGTCTAAATTTATGGTACATGTAGGGCGTAGTGAGATATAAAAATGCACCAAGTGGGAACTTAAGCTGGCTAAGCGTTTAGGAAATAAAAGGAATTTTGATAAGGATCTATCACCATATGCACCTTATCAACTGCCCCTGAGAAAGTCTCTTCAGAAGACGGTATTTGGCTCAACAGGCCGGGCACCGTGTCTTAGCGCGCCCGGTCAGGGCGCTGAACGCTCTCTGTAATAAAAAAAACAACAACAACGATGAGCCATACAACGGATTACCATGAACGAATTGAACCAAGAACCGCAAAGCATAGATATACCTAAAAAAAGGTCGGGTTCGATTTCGCACGGAGGCAAATATTTTTGCACTAAAAATTATTGCTTCCCCTGTTTCTTTGATGAATATCACCCGGGTAGGTGTAATTGATCAATTGGAAAAGAATGGAAGTATCGATTTACATACACCATTCATTCCACGTATTGAGCGTGGGAAGAATGATTGTTCATTTTCCTCCGTGGGTGCTGTAATTAATCTAATCTTGTCCTCGCGATCCCTACGGGAACAATATGTAGGTGGATGCATTGCCAAGGAGCAGAAAAAAATTTGCCGCCTTGTGGAGTTGAACCCGCGACATTCTCAATACGAATCCGATTTTTTACCGGTGAGCAAAACCCTGCTTCCTAAACACGACTTCACAGGGACAGTTGATAAAATGCATATGTTGACAGATCCGTATGAAACTTCGTTTTATTTCCTAAACGCTTGGCCATCTGGAGTTCCCACTTGAGGCACTTTCCTGTCTCATTACGTCCTACGTGACGAATTCGACGATGACGTGTAGGCGTACTCTCCTTGTAAGATAAAACAACGCCAATAGGAGTAGAAAATTTGCACCTGTATGTTGATCAGACTTTATGTAAGTTAATATCGGTGTTTTCGAGGTTGCTTTGTGTTGGGCAACCTTATTCCCCGAAGAAAAAGAGGTTCGCAACGCATTTCGTGGTGAATAAATTTGTACGTTGTAGCTAGGTGACTGTATTGCTTATTAAAACATCCGATAGCGTCACTTAAATGTTGGGTCAGCAGCAACTAACATTCATGAAAAGATGTGACGTCAGAACATTTTCATTTCGTCATTCCCACCAACTTTATCTGAAGGAAGAGATAAGAAACACGACATGCTGATGATGACTGAGATCATGACATGAGGGCCAAGTCATTTTTGATATATTTCATAATTTACTAGCAACCCACGCCAGCGGTCTTCTTTACAGACGAATCACGTCTTCCAAAATTTCTCCCAATAAACGATGTCGACTTTTCCACGACTGTCCTTATATGATCTTACCATTTCATAATGTTGTACAGCGTTACAACTAAGCATACAATTGAAGCGACTCCGTCAAGCTTTATTCGAACATGACGGGATTGTACCTCCTACTCATCTCCATCACCTTACGTTTTTCTTCATTTAGGGCTAGTTGCTATTCCTCACACGAAATAGGAATTAGGTCCAAGTCATCCTGCAGCCTACTAAAGTAGTTCAAGGACGACACACTCTAGTACACCACAGCGTCATGAGCAAACATCCGCACATTGCAACACACTGTCTGTCAGATCATTTACATACGTAGAAAATAGTAGCGGACCTTCCACACTTCTCTGGGGCAACCCCGACAATACCCTAGTCTCAGATGAACACTCGCCATCGAGGACAACCTACTGGGTTCTAATACTTAAGTAATATTCGAGCCGCTCATATAGTTGGGTACCTATTCCTCAAGCTCGTACCTTGGTTAGCAGTCTGTAGTGTGGTACCGCGTCAAACGCCTTCCGAAAATCGAGTAATATACAGTCTGCCAGTTGCCTTTCTACCATACCACGCAAAATTTCGGGAGAGAAAATGACAATCTTGGTTTCGCACGGTCAATACTTCCCAAAGACGTGTTGATGCTTGGACAGTAGCTTTTCCGTCTCAAGAAAATTTACTATATTGGAACTGTGAATATGCTCAAGACTTCTACAGCAAACTGATGTTAATTGTACAGGCCTGTAATTTTGTAAGTCCGTTCTATTCCCTTTGTTAAACACGGGTGTTACCTGGGCCTTTCTCCAGCCTCTTGATACTTTGCGCCGGATCAAAGATTCGCTATAAATTCGAGCTAAGTAACGGACCAATGCTGCCTAGTACTCTTTGCAAAACCAGATTGGTACCCCATATGGACCTGGCGATTTGTTTGTTTTCAACTCTCCCAGCTCTTTCTCTGCACCAGCTCTCCCTATTACTACGTCCTCCATTTAAGAGTTTGTGCGACCATCAAATGGAGGTATGTTTGCATGGTCCTCCTGGTGAATGTTTTCTTAAACGTTAAATTTAAAAGTTCGGCCTCAATTTTGCTGTCTTCTATCGCTCCCCAAAATGATCAACGAGTGACTGGTTAAAGATCTTAGAACTGGAGTGACTTGATAGAGACCTTTCATCTGTACTGTGCAGAAGGAAATGGGCGGTCGGTAAAAACACGCTACCATTTACTTGATTTGGTCTATATCTGTTACGGGTGTCAAGATAACCTCACTATCAGGCTCGATATCGAGCTCAACAGAAAGAATACTTTTGAGGACTGTAATGAACACTCTCCCCCCTTCGATCGTACCTTATCTGTGACATACATTATATTCTTCGCTAAATACTTCAAAGCTTCCAATGTCTGCATTAAGGTAACTCTATTTACCGAGGCTTATTCGACGGAGAATTTCCTGCAACGCTGTAAATTCAGGAACTTTATTTCTAATACTTTGAAAATTTACTGCCAATATTTTGATAGTTAAAAGAGTACTGAACGCGACCTGATTTCTCTGTTTGTATATCAATAGACGGGTGTTCATCAGAACTCAAATGTTAAAATGTTAGTAAATGAATGGGACTTAACTACTCTGGTCATCAGTGCCTAGGCTTCCAAACTACTTTAACTTATGCTAAGGACAAAAAATACACCCACGCTCGAGGAACGACTCGAACCACCAACAGCGAGAAACGGTTCTCTCCAAAGCTAGGCGCCTTGGAACACTCGACCACACCACCGCGGCTCATAGGAAGTATCGCCTAGCCTAAGAAACCCCCATGTGCACTCCACAAGTTTTCTGCTACCCGGGCAGCTGCTTCCTTAGTGTAGTGCGCCCCTGATCTATCAAGGGGATTCGTACAATTCCCCACCCGATAACGTAGGTCCAGAAATCTGCAGCCATGACTTTCACAGTCAACGAAGGCTTTGGTTGAACCACGCAACTCGGCTCCAAACCAGAGGACCATGACCCACTCTGGAAACAATCTAAAACATAGAAGGTGTGTGGATGCACATCACTCGCGAGGCCAGTGTTCTTCACCAATTCCGCCAGCCGCTCGTACGATCTGGGGACTCCTCAGAACACAAGCGACATGAGTTATTGGTGCCGACATGGGCAACAACTCGCAGACTACTGCACCTCGTACGCTCAGTAGCCCCCGGCAAGACCGTCTCCACATCTCGGATGAGGCCCCCCGAAAGACATACTGAGTGCACTTCGGAACTCTTTCCAGCCCTGCCTAAGGGGTTCCTTAACGCGCTTAACAATGAAGCTCCCAATCATTAACAGACATTTCCCCCCGTGGGCCTGCTCGGACCCTGGTGAAGGACCTGACACCTAATACCTCGCGGGATGAACGGGGGATTCAACTGAGCCAGCTTCCACATTAGCCCTCTGGGATGCGAACGCGCAACCCGCCACTCACCCTGCGTCGAGAGCGGATCAACTGCGTCCTGTACACGCAAAGGTCCGTCGGCATCAGAGACCGTGGGCAACCAATGCGACACCTCAAATGTCCCATGCACTACTCTAGAATCTCCGTCGCCGCCACACCCCGACCAAGCAGCCTGGAGACGGTTAACCTTAGCCAAAAGCACGTTCAGCTAATCACGAACAGCGGACAACTTCTCCTGCGTCCCCACACAGCACACACATAACCCATCCATCCTACCTGTTACTGAAATAATTAAAGATTGAAATCAAAGCTTCTAAATGCTTTAATTCCCTGCTACACTAGTGCTCTTTACTAAAGGCGTCTGGTAGCTAACTGAGCTGTGATAAATGGTCCCCCCATTGTTCAAAACTCTTAGAAGCTATAAAGAAATCAGCCGAGTACGCGAGAGTAAAACTATTAAAAATTGATGCACTAACGGATTTTAAGAAACTGGCCGGTAATGACATGCTCTATCAGACAGTGGTGGCAGTTGGCAGTAGAGTTACTGATAACTAGCTGTAGTAATGGTCAATGACGTGTTTTGAAATACACCAGTCGCAGACGAAAACTATACACAACAGTATTCGTCAAATACGCAAGATTAAACGCTGAAGGCGATCACCTAGATTAATAATCTTCAAAAGTGAAACGCCAAGATCGCGAATTTTGTAATTTTACAAGTTGGCCACCTTATTTAAACATGGAGACAAATAATACGTGCATCATGCACGAAATATATAAGTTAAAACAACCCAACTTGTTAGATACTAAGTGCTATGTTGCACGTATTATTTAATCTCATTTTTAAAATAAGATGACCAACTTGTAAAATTTGATATGTCATGATGGTGGCATAGCTCACTGAAACCGGTCGTCATTAAATGACTAAGCATTTTGCGATCTTGGAGTTTCACTTTTGAAGATTATTTATCTTAAAACAGTAGTACATACGCTAGTTACAACTCTAAACGATGTTGGCAATAGAGGTAGACAGAGGAACGAATACAGTAAGAAGATACAAAAGGATGTATGTTGCCGTTCTTATTATCAAATGATGAGGCTTGCACAAAACAGGGTAGCTAGAAGAGCTGCATCAAACCAGTCTTAGAACTGAAGGAAGACCACGACAAAAACGACACGTCATGATTGGCATTTCAGGAAGGGGAATAGGAGAGCACAGTAACACAAAAGCATCTTCCTGGAGGGCAGTGTATGAGGGGAGAGAGGAATGCGGTTACCCAACCACAGCTGCTGCCGCGGGAAGCCGTTCGCATTGCGACATCTAGAACGGAAGTCGAGCTCTTGCTCACGTAGGCAGTGAGGTGTTCGTCACGTGGCGCAGCTCACTCTCGCGGTTGGCTGCCTGTAAGGTGGCGTGCTGTTGTCTCAGCCGTTGCCTTCAAGATTAGGCAAGGTCCTCGGACTGCATTTCAGAGCCTTATTAGGAACTGCGCTCGTGGTTCTGACACGGCCGCTAGATGTCGTCTTATACCTCTGTACTTCATTAGGCGCGTAAGTGGCAATATGTTTGAATACTTCGTATTATTTCTAAGAGAAGACAATAAAGTTAATAGTACAGGTCGTCACTGTCTCACACATAATAGTTTGATGAGAAATATAAACGTAGACAATTAAACTGCAGGACGATCTAGTAAATATTATTGCTATATAAGGAACTCATAGTTAAGTGGGGTGATCTATAATTGTTTAATAATGATTATGCAGCCAAGATCGCATTTTTCAATTATTATGTGACCGGTTTCGGCGTACTCGACGCAATCTTCAAACCTGTCGTAATTTACACAATTTCACGACATTTTTATATACTAAAAGAGTACATCCAGGTTGAGGCATCGTTAAACATAAAATTAGTAGTCACAAATAAAAAATATATATCCATCTTCTAACGGTTTTGAAATGAGGTACTTCAAAGTCTAAGTACATTACTACTACTGGACTCCAAGTAGTGTTGTACTTAGAATTTGAAGTACCTCACTTCAAAACCCTTAGAATATGGATATATATTTTTTACTTGTGACTACTAATTTTATGTTTAACGATGCCTCAACCTGGATTGTACTCTTTTAGTATATAAAAATGTCGTGAAATTATGTAAATTACGACAGGTTTGAAGATGGCGTCTAGTACACTGAAACCTGTCACATAGTAAATGAAAATGCGATCTTGGCTGCATAATCATTATTAAATATTATTGCAGTATTGCTCCATATGAGCAGACCGTATGAAACAAATTTATAAAGTGCAATCTGCAGGTATCATATAGCGAATGAATTAATGCCAAACTAGATCTATAAGACTCTCCTACCTAATGGCTTGTATATGAACCATCTGATATTTGTTGCATTTCTTCCAACTTTATACAGAAGTTGGTTTAGCAGTTTCGTTAGCTACAGTTGCTATTGCCACCTTACCATTTCAATGGGAGAAATCACGAGACTACTTCTATATTCATAGGAGAAAGCTTTAAAGTAAATTCGTCTTCTATGTGGATGGATATCAATCGAAAATCGTTGGAAAAGGTCTGGGAAGAAGTCTTCTAGTTTTCGAGGAACAACTATACACCAACCAAAATGCTCATAATATAGAACAAAATTTCTGTAAGGCTCTCAAATATTATTCTTTTATGGCCTCTGCTGTGTTGTAGAGTACTGACATTTTCAAGCTAGTCGTCGTTTTTCTCTTTCACATCTTTCAGGCGCCAATATTTTGCATAAATAATGATCTAATTTAAAATTTTTAAATTCTATCATATTACAAACACTGCGAGAAAAAATCTTGGTTTAACACGATAGGACATGTTCAGATGTTCAACTACTGAGGTTATCGTTAATAGACTTACGAACCGCTTAAACTAAATTATGCTGAACTCGACAATTAACCCAGTCACGCCCGAGAGGGACTCGGAAATCGGATGAAAACGGATGCGCAATTCGCAACATCCCATCTCACACCGCGCTGCCATACTTGCGTGGCTACAAGATGATTAATAGATCTAGAAACTTCGTTCCTATCTTTAGAGAGTTGGAGCTCAAATATTTTATCTGTATCCATTAATAACGGGGAAATGATAACAGCGACTTCTCACAAACTTCACAAATTATTTCAAATTTTGAGGCAAATTACTGATGCAAACGATCCCAGAATATAATAAAAGGAAAAATGTTAACGCTTGCAATTTCTTCCATGTATAGAGGTTAAAAGTAGGAATCTGGCCTGAAGTTGTAATTTAATTATCTTTAACTGCTAAATTTGTTAGACACGATGCGGACAATATCTACCAGATATCAGTGAATGCAGATGCAAAATCATGTACTCAACCCACAGAAAGTGATGGGAGGAAAACCTATAATCTCCTTAAGAAAACTTCCTAGTCGCAGGAGACTGTCAAGAGTCTTAATTCTTCTTGTGCAGTACCTCTTAGGTTATATGACCTTCCTAGGGTTCATATGGAAAGATATCCTCTTAGAATCTTCCTTATGGAAGGATGTCCTCTTAAACCCGTTGTGTCTAATATAGGTTCTCCGACATATTGTGTACAAAACAACTTCCTGATGTGTTAAGCGCTCTTTTTGTACATTGTGAACATTACATTAAGGACTTTTCAGATTTTTTATGTCGATTGGAGGGAATGCATTAGAATGACATGTTTTGGTCAGTTCTGTGTAGTTTCTCTCTTCATTTGTGATCCTCTCTCCGATTCGTTGTAGTTAATAGAGGCGAGGTTGGGTACTGGATTAACAAAATTAATTTCGATGTGGCTTGACTTCCACCTACTACGCATTTAATGACCAATACTATGAACAAACAAATGGAGTTGCGTTGGGAAGTCCCTTGTCACCTATCACTGCTAATTTATTCGTGGAGGACTTTGAAGAACCTGTACTAGATTCAGCGGCGATTGAAGCTGTTTTTCGGATATGTAAACGTCATGTTTGTTATGTGGCCTAATGATAGTGAGACCTTGAATAACTTTTCGTAACATCTGAATACAATTCATACTAACATCCGTTTCACCACGAAGGTGGAGGAAAATTGTTGCCTTCCGTTCTTTAATCTGCTGAAAACCGATTTTGATTACTGATATTGCTGTTGGTTTTCATCTTTGGGCGTGTGATGTCACTGTGTGCAGGCTTGCTCGGAGTGTGTTGTCTTTATTTTATCACTGGTAAACGAGGTTTTATACGCCGTTGAACATTGCTCCATCAGTGCAGTATTGCCTAGAGAATAGCAGGGTGAGCTCCTGCCGACATATCCGCCTACGCCGATTTTTATACGTGACTGAATACCCGTAAGTATTTTGAATTTCCCAAACTTCTGGATACCCATTCACCCAATATGACGAAGATTCAGTGATTTATTTTTCATTCCCTGCTGCATACCCGTTTGGCATTTTAATACGCCATACCCCAGGAGAAAAGTAAGGAATCAGGTCTTAGAAATTAATTGTCAATAGTCGAAAGAGTAGTAGCACTCAGATAGCTACAGAACTTAAAAAAAAAGTGGTGGGTCAACATCGCTTAGATAGACAATGTACACAGGAGTATGCAATATGTGGATCAAAAAATTGTTCCAGTATGTGGAGATAGGTAAGACTGGGTTCTGTTCCTTGAGCAGTCATACATAAACGGTCTTGCAATTCCTAATTCTGTATTTGTAGTGTCCCACTTATATTCCAGTAAAGTATTTCGCAGGTGGTATTCTCAGTTCTATTCGGTCAGTTATATCACACGTTTAAAACTGTGGTTCGTTACCCCGTCGTTGAAACGAATATTTTACGTAAAATTTTCTTGTCTCACCAGGTACAACGTACTTCGTCTGGGTTTTGCAGCTTTTGACATAAAAGTAACGGCATGTTCGTTCAACGCGAATAGTAATGTATCTCAGACAGTGGCTTGTGTGGTACCAAGCTGCCCGACATTATGAAACTTTGTTTAAGGAGACGGTTATTTATTACTAATTTTTCTTTGTTGACAACAGACATCAACCGCTTCATGATGAGGGGCTATGAGTAATCGGTTCTTTTATTTGTTTCGTAGTTCCGTAGGAACACGAAAAGATTAGTTCTGGCATTGACAAGCAATCTACGAAAACTTTGTTTTCTGAATTGATGGATGTCTGGGGAAACATTCAGCAAACCTGAAAGATAAACATTGAGTTCAGAATAACCTAACCAGAGCTCCTAATGCACTACAAGCAGTTTCACGTTATATAATCACTACAGTAATTTTGAATACAGGGCAACAATAATTGAAATGCTGATATATTTTTAAGTTATACATATGTGGTGTGGTATGGTTAAGGCATACTCTACTTTTCATCCTGCCGTTATTATCTATTGATTTACACGGAATGTGAGTCATTAACTGCGAATGGGAAAGGCTGCAAATGTGTACCCTGCCGGGATTCGAACCTGAGTCTCCTTCTTTCTAGAAAGTGACTCTGACTACAACACCACTGGGGACATAGCGATTACCAAAGCTACACGTATTACGCAAATACGCCTGCCGGCAAATACAAATTTTGTAAACTGGTTCCCTTACGAGTTAGGGCCTAGCGTGCCTCCCCACTGCCCGTCATTGATTGTTCTATAGGACAGATCAGAAGACCCGTGTTCGAATCACGGCAAGGCATACATTTACAACTTTACGCATTTGCAGTTAGTCATACATTCCGTGAATAGGATAGATTTTTCTTGGAACATTCAATAAGTATAGTGTAGTAGCGGAATATAATATAAAGCTTTTTTGAACGAAAGAACGTAGTCCACTGCAACTATATTTAATAAATTTCAGACTACATGACCGGTTTGGCAACGTTTATAGGTTGTTTCGCAACGTTTAAAAGTTTCACCTTCTCATGTATATGACTATCATTTCATGTGATTTATTTGCGGCTAACAAGGCATACTGGCTGCTCCTGTCAGTAGCCAGTGAAAACATCTAAATTTTAACTTTGTGGCTGATGTGAACATTGGGGATGACCGGGGGCGGGGAGAAAACAGTATGTCTTGTTACCTGTACATTGGTCACATGACTGTTGTCTTACACACCAAAGGATGGAACTGATTAATGTTGTGAATTAGTTGTGTAGTGCAAAAGTCTTCATTATGTACAACTGCAGTGGGGTACAGTCTTTAAATCAGAAAACCGTTACATCTGATCGAATTATTCTAGTTCACAGACATTTTAAAGGAAAATGTACACTCACCGAGATTCTAACAGAAAGATTCTGGCAAGGAGTAATACTTAACTGGGAGAGAGCTAATATCACCACATTCCATAAACGATTAGTTTTGATTCTGGGGTGACCTGGGTTCTTTTCTGACACTTTTCGGCCGCAGTAAAACGGTTGTCAATGATATGTCCCATTGGGTTCTTGTCTGAGCTGACGTGTACTCCTCTGAGTGGAGTGGTCTGGCCATCCGACAAAGCTGAAAAGAGCAGCATGCCGACCGTGGCCTTGTTATTGAAGCGAGATCCTTCCAGCAGCCTCAGTGTTGATGTCGCTTAACGGGCAAATGCCTGCTGATGACTGTCAGCGAGTAGTCGGCGTTCTTCTGCACATGGCGGTAGTCATGTTGGTGATGATCGCGGGAAGCGACCGGCTTGGCCTTGCTGCAACCTCAGGATTCCGGGCTGCCCTGTCATGGCACCGACCGCCAGGACCCGCCTGCACAGCTCCCAGTAAGGATAGAGCTGTAGTAATGACAGAACATGCAGTAACCTAAACCACACAGTTTCTACACGCTTTCACGACACATTAGTTTAGCCCAGTTGTGTCTGATGGCGCGCCCCATAAACATGCTGTCATGTGTAGCGTGGAACTGTTCGTGGAGCTGAAAATACCTGAAATTCTACCATCGCGGCGTCCACATCTCCCCAGGTAGTTGTGCGTTGGCCGCGGTGAAATGGCAGATCGCTCTAAGGCGCTTTGCTGCGGAGCGCGCGTTTGCTCCTTGTGAGATGTGCGAGTCCTCCCCCGGTTCTCAGGTATTCGCAAAGAGAACTGGGATCTGGCCAAGGAGTGTGTCGATTTCAGTAAGGTCCGATGGGCGGTGGGAACATTTCAACCGTTCAAGTCACCTGGGCCCGATGGAATCTTTCCAGCTCTCCTGCAACAAGCGGGAGAAAATCTTATTAGATTCCTATGCAGGTTATTCAGGGTTAGCCTAGCAGCATGAATCATTCCCAATGCCTGGAGGGCAGTGAAGGTTGTCTTCATTCCAAAGCCAGGGAGAACTGATCATACCAAGGCCAAGGATATGAGACCAATCAGCCTGTCCTCCTTCATTCTTAAGACATTGGAAAAGATGGTTAATGTGCATGTTGGAGAAAGGAGGTTAAGTAGGGTTCCTCTACATTCAAACCAACATGCATATCAACCAGGTAAATCATGTGAGACAGCTCTCCACCAACTTGTTGGGAAGGTGGAGAAAGCACTACACTTTCAAGAAATAGCCCTCTGTATCTTTCTGGACATTGAGGGGGCTTTCAGCAACACGACCTTCGATTCCATGGTTAGGGCAGCAGAGGTGCATGACCTAGGGACCACTATATGTAGGTGGACTAGGGCCATGCTCAGTGGAAGAAAGGTATAGGCTTCCATGATGAATGAAAAAATGGTAATCAACACCACTAGGAGTTGCCCGCAAGGAGGAGTTCTTTCCCCTTTATTGTGGAATCTAGTGGTGAATGATCTCATTGGAGAATTAAACTCTAGGCAGTACTTTTGCCAAGGATACGCAGACGATCTTGTCATAGTAATACTTGGCAAATTTGCTGACACAGTGAAGAATATGGCACAAGGTGCCTTGGACATTGTGCAAGACTGGTGCAGAAAACAGGATCTGGGGGTTAGTCCTAAGAAGACTGTTGTTGTACCATTGACAAGGAAACATATCCAACACTCAAGTTGGAATCTAAGGCTTTTCAATGAAGCGCTACCTGCGAAGGGGACAGTGAAATATCTAGGGGTTACCCTAGATGAGAAACTGACATGGACCCCTCACATTAGGATTATTTGCTCCAAGGCAAAAGGTACATTAGTAAGTACCAGGAGAGCTTGTGGCAAAATTTTGGGCCTGAGCCCCAAGGGTATGCACTGGATATACACCACAGTGATTAGACCCAGGATCACCAATGGGGCGGTCGTGTGGTGGAATAAGGTAGAACAGAAGGTTGCTGCTAAGGAGCTTGGTAAGGTGCAGAGACTAGCCTGCTTAGCCATAACAGGCGGAATTAGCAGCACACGAACTGCTGGGATGGAAACCACGCTGGATATGCCCCCATTACGCCTTTGGGTCAAGATGGAGGCGGCAGCTGGTGCCTACAGACTCAAATCTGTCAACAACTGGAACTCTTTGGGATATCCAGAATCACACACTAAAATAGTGAGTGAGGTAAATATAGGAATGGTTGGGGAAATGCCAACCGACTATATTATAACTCCATACTGCTTCAACAAGCCTTTCAGTATAACAATTGGAAGTAGGGAGCAGCGGGAGAAAATAGTTCGACACCGTACGGGGGATATTGTCTGGTTCACTGACGGATCGAAATCAGACCAAGGCGTTGGGGCCGGGGTATACGGGGTGCAGCCAAGACTGGAGGGCGTCATCTCTATAGGGGAAACTGGCCTCAGTATTCCAGGCCGAAATCACTGCCATCAGGGCATGTGTGGAGGAGAATTTGCGTAGGTGCTACAAAGATCGTAGCATCTATATCTATTCAAGCAACCAGGCAGCAAAAAATGTTCAAATGTTTGTAAAGCTTATGGGACTTAACTACGGGGTCATCAGTCCCTAAACTTACAAACTACTTATGAACTACTTACGAACTAGGACGGCACAAATATCCATGCCCGAGGGGGGATTCGAACCCCCGACCGCAGTGACCGTGCTGACCGTGACTGGAGCGCCTCAGTCACCTCGGCCACCGCGGCCGGCAACCAGGCAGCCCTGAGATCACTGGCAGCTCCTACAATGAGGTCTAAAATTGTTGCAGAATGTCACAGGGTTCTAGTGGAGCTAGGGGAAAGCAATAGAGAAAACCTATTGTTGGTCCATGGCCACTCGGGGATCAGTGGCAACGAACATGCCGACAGATTAGCCAGGATGGGGGCAGAGGCTCCATTTATTGGACCGGAACCTGTCCTGACAATCACCAAGGCAATGATTAAATTGGAGCTACGTAACTGGCTCAGAAGACAGCACGTAGAATATTGGACCAAAGTCCATCAACAAAAACATGGCAAGGTAATGATGCCAAAGCCTTGTTTTAAAAGAAGCTCTACAATCCTGGATCTGAACAGGAGAGAGATTAGACTCATGGTTGGATTGCTGACAGGCCATGGGGTTTTTAAAAAACACCTACATGCAATGGGAATAACAGAAGAGGACCCTAAATGTAGGATCTGTGATGACGGTGATGAAACTGCATCACATCTGATCTTCGAATGCATTGCATTGGAGAATAAAAGGCTCAGAACATTTGGGACAACCAGGCCCGAAGAAATTGTGTCTAATAAAGAACTGGTAAAGGGACTCCTTGCACTATTCAAGGGCATTGGTTGGCTTTACTAGACATACAGGGAGCGATACCGCACAATAAACTTAGTTTCGGTGCGGGCAGTGGCGGGTTAGACCAAGACTGTATTGGCCTTCCTGAAAGAATCAAATCAAATCAATCCTCCCCCTGTCATTGGGTGTGTGTGTTACCCTTGGGTTAGTTTATGTAGTTTGTAAGCCTACGGACCTATAACCGCAGTAGTAAAATTCCATATATTTACCAAGATTTGAATTTGAGATGTGCATTGCAACACCGCGACCCTGTGCAACATCCTGTAAAATATAGCAATGCTTGAGCTCGCCTGCGGCGGGTTCTCTAGCATTACAATCAAGCCTCATATCTTTTTCCTAACTATGCCTAGTGCGCTACAACAGTAACTTTAATCATCCGACATGTCGTATTTCTCTAATGGACAAAGTATTATTTATTATACTTATAGAAAGGTTTCGCGATAACGTTTTTACCTACTTACGGTTTCCAGAACACAGGCAGTTTCGGTTCAGTAGTTACCAAACTATAATATGACTATGATATTTTAATACAATGACTGCAACAAACTTTTTTGCAATACACTTATTCGTGTGCATGGTTCTCAGCTGACGTGGTTGAAGAAAACAAATTGATTTCATATGAAGTGTATCCGTTCGGGTGATGAAATCAGTTACAACGTCACCGCGCACGTAGTGCACTACTCATTTGTAAAGGTCTGCCTTTTTCAGCCGATGTAGGCTATCGATGGAATCCATCGATGTCGGATTCACTGTGACCGCAACTTTAGAAGCTGATTTTTTTTTTTTTTTTTTTTAAATATGTGCATATAAGTGCTGTCCAAAATCCGCTGGACTATGCAGCCACAGTTAAAGTGTACACATTCCTTCTTGAAAGTGGTACTGCTTCTCATTCGTCATGCCCTAGCTTCCTCCTACCTTCGAAATTTGTTATTTCGTCTGGGATTGAGATTCCTTTAAGTTACCAAGGGATCTGAATCCCAGACGAAACAACCCGAAATGCCTGTGATACAGCGTAGTACACTATGGTTCACAATTGGAATCAAGAGCATAGCGACATGTTGTGTACTTACAGAAAGGCAAATGGTATGGGCGGCGGGCAACAAGATAAAAAAAATGTTTCAAATGTTTGTATAGTTTTGGGACTTAACTACGGGGTCATCAGTCCCTAAACTTACAAACTACTTATGAACTAACTAATACTAAGGACGGCACAAATATCCATGCCCGAGGGAGGATTCGAACCCCCGACCGTAGTGGCCGTGCAGACCGTGACTGGAGCGCCTCAGTCCCTTCGGCCACCGCGGCCAGCCAGCAAGATCATATCGGGAGAACTGTCCCCGCCGACAACAATCACAGTTTTCGTCGTTAGTCAGTCAGGGCCCTTCAAGGAAGCAGGATATTATAACTGACGTATCCTAAATATTTGAACAGTAGACGTGGACAAAAATTGTATTCCGTGGGAGACAGCTAACATGTAAGTTCCAGGTAGTAGGCCCGGCAGTACATGTTAACCCAGACGACTATGTGGAACATCCCCCGTGACAACTGTTCGAACCTTTATCACTTACAGTGTGTGGAGGGCTCATTATCGACAGACTTTCCTCATCGGGAGCAATTTCGTCTCTGGTGTTTTCGCCAGAAAACAAGATTCCGGAATTTCTGTCACTCATACTATTTTCAGATGAAGTCATATTTACGCAGAGTGACATCTTCAATAACATCTGTAGGGTAAGATATTAGTAAACATCGACATGGTCGGCAGCAGTGGCCAGTGGCCGAGCGGTCTGTGGCGCGCCGTCACAGTCTGCACGGCCGCTACGGTCGGGGGCTTGAATCCCCCCTCAGGCATGGACGTTTGTGTCGTCTTTAGTATAAGGTAGTTCATAAGTAGTATGTAAGTTTACGGACTGATGACCCCACAGTTAAGTCACTTAAGCTTAACAAACATTTGAACATTTTTTGCAGCCGAAATGTGTTCGATGGGATAATTGACTGCGTATTTCGCGACCAGTCGTCTTTCATATAGGCCAAATCTCTCGACGTTTTTTGCGGTTGATAACATTAATGGTAATGTGGCAGTTACATGATGGTGCTCCATCTCATTTTACCGTTAACGTCCGGACACATCTCAACCTTCCCTGAACGATAGGTGGGACGATGAGCTCCAGTTGCATAGTTCGCACGATTACAGGATCTCAACCTTGGTGATTTTTTGTTTTGGACTATTTCGTAAATAACGAGTACGCAGAGCCCATTCTAGATGTATAGACACTTCAATAGCGTATTTGTACTTCCTTAGATTATATTCCGATGCAACCTGACCGATGTGGAGCGTTCATGCATGCGCAGAGGCACGTGGAAACCATTCTTAACGCTTACTGCAACAGCTCGAATTAAACTGCAGTCTCTGCAACAACTTATGATTCAATAAACAGTTCCTAGCATGGGAACCAGGCATCTCCAGACATAAGGTCATTAGACTTTATTTATTTCTGTATCCTCTCCTCAATAAATCCCGAGAGCTTATAAACGGTAGAGCATATCACCACGTATAGATTGGAAGAGGGTCTTTGTAAAATAGATTTACCTTGATTAGATTGGACTCCATGGGTATCGTTATTTACCAATGAGAGTTTGTTTTTCAATTTCACTGAATATTGACAGTCAGTTGAGATCTTTCGATTCAAACTCTTACGCAGTCATAATCAGAACAATAATAATAGATACCATTCACAGAAATAAAAACATTTTATTTTACCGATGACATTGTAATTCCGTCAGAGACAGTAAACTACCCGAAAGAGCAGTTGAACAAAATGGACGGTGTGTTCCCAGGTGCGTATAAGATGAGCATTAATAAGAGCAACCACTGCGGTCGGGGGTTCGAATCCCCTCTCGGGCATGGATATTTGTGCCGTCCTAGTTCGTAAGTAGTTCATAAGTAGTTTGTAAGTTTAGGGACTGATGACCCCGTAGTTAAGTCCCTTAAGCTTAACAAACATTTGAATGAATAAGAGCAAAACAAGGATAATGCAATGTAGTTAAGAAAATCAGTTGATGCTGAAGGAATTATATTTGGTAACGAAACAGTGAAGGTGGAGGCCAGATGATACATGGGCAATAAAATAACATATGACGGTCGTAATACAGAGGATGTCAAACGCAGAGTGGCAATGTGAAGAAAAGCATTGTGGAAAAAGTGAAATTTGTTGACATCGAATATTAATTTAAGCGTCAAGAAGTCCTTCCCTACGGTATTTATGTTCGGTGTCTTCTTGTATGAGGGTGAAACATGGACGATAAACAGTGCGGACAGGAAGAGGATTGAAGCTTTTGAAATGTGGTACTGTAGAAGAATGCTGAAGATTGGGTGGGTGAATCGCATAAGTAATGAGGAGGTACTGAACAGATTTGGGGAGAAAAGGAATTTCTGGCATACCTTGACTAAAAGAAGGGATCAGTTAGTAGAACACGGACATCAAGGACTCGTCAATTTAGAGTTGGAGTGAAGTGCGTGGGATAAAATCGCAGAGGGAGACCAAGAGATGAAATGGCAGAATGAAATTGCCATTCGTATGAGCAGATGAAAAGACTTGCTCAGGAAAGAATAGGATGGAGAGCTGCATGAAACCCGTCCCCAGACTGGAGACGACAATATGCGAATAGGAATGTTCCATATCATTGCTTCTACTTACCTATCTATAGGCAGTAGAGAAAAATTAAATGAGCATGAGTTTATACTCCAGTGCACACGTGACCAGCAGCAGCTCTACATTGTACGGTAACCGGCTTCTTAATAGAAGCGACTTATTTACATTTCGTGTGTGCTTTCTCTTGCAGCTCTTTATACTTTACTGTGCTCGCGTGTTTGTTTATTAAGAATTGCGTTTATTTGTCAGCTCAGTTACTGAATTTTTTATTTATTAGCTCGCGTATATATTTTTCAGATTCGCCGTTAATAAACAGTTCAGCGTTAGGTTTATACCTTGCAAAGCTCGTTGTTTATCAAACTTCTCTTGCTGCTGTGTATATTTACTTAGATTCTCGTTCAACTAGTCAGTTCAGTGTATTCATCCGCAATGTAAATCCGCCACTCACTGCTTCTGTTTTGTTTTCATCGTACTCGCGGTTGGTAGTCCTACACTTCAGTTGCTCAGTGACCGGCGGCCAGTGCACACGTGACCAGCAGCAGCTCTACATTGTACTGTAACCGGCTTCTTAATAGAAGCGACTTATTTACATTTCGTGTATGCTTTCTCTTGCAGCTCTTTATACTTTAGTGTGCTCGCGTGTTTGTTTATTAAGAATCGCGTTTATTTGTCAGCTCAGTTACTGAATTTTTTATTTATTAGCTCGCGTATATATTTTACAGATTCGCCGTTAATAAACAGTTCAGCGTTAGGTTTATACTTTATAAAGCTCACTGTTTATCAAACTACTGACTCCTCTGACGTACTTACTTGGAAGAAACAAAGGTTTTTAGAATGGCTAGGAACTGTGACTGCTGCGAACGGATGGAGGCAGAGTTGGTGACTCTTCGCTCGCAGCTTCAGGCGGCGTTGGCTTCGCTGGCAACGCTTGAGACTGCGGTGGGTGGGCGCCGCTGTTGTGGGCCGCTCGCGGGAGTACAGCAGACGCCCTGTGCGTCTGTTGTGCCCTCCGATCGGCCTGCGGCTGTGGCCAGCCCGCTCACTGCCCGCGAGGAGGTAGCCCCCCAATCCGTGGTGTATTGGGAGTTCCCCTCAGCGCGTGTCAGGCGGCGTAAGACTTCCCGGGGGACCGAAGTGGAGGCCTCCCCGGTTAGTCTTGCCAACAGATTCGAGGCGCTGTCTGTGGCAGGGGATGTTCCTGATGCGGATGGTGTCGCTTGTCCTGTACTCGCCCCTCTGCCCTCATGATCCGGGCACTCACAGAGGGTGGGTTTGTTGGTAGTTGGGAGGTCCAACGTTAGGCGGGTAATGGAGCCCCTTAGGAAAATGGCTACTAGGGAGGGGAAGAATTCCAATGTGCACTCCGTGTGCATACCGGGGGGAGTCATTCCGGATGTGGAACGGCTCCTTCCGGATGCCATGAAGAGCACAGGGTGCAGCCAACTGCAGGTGGTAGCTCATGTTGGGACCAATGATGTGTGTGGCTTTGGATCGGAAGAGATCCTCTCTGGTTTTGAGCGGCTATCAGAAGTGGTTAAGACTGCCAGTCTTGCTTGCAAGATGAAAGCGGAGCTCACCATCTGCAGCATTGTCGACAGGACTGACTGCGGACCTTTGGTTCAGAGCCGAGTGGAGGGTCTGAATCAGAGGCTCAGACGGTTCTGCGACCGTGTCGGTTGCAGGTTCCTCGACTTGCGCCAAAGGGTGGTGGGTTTTCGGGTACCGCTAAATAGGTCAGGAGTCCACTACACTCAGGAAGCGGCTACACGGTTAGCGGGGGCTGTGTGGCGTGGACTGGGCGGTTTTTTAGGTTAGATGGCCTCGGAAATACACAAAATGGGTTTCAGTCTCAAAGGGGGCAGGTCAGACACGGGAAGAAATTAGACATAAAAACCATTGGTGTAACAGTTGTAAATTGTCGTAGCTGTGTTGGGAAAATTCCAGAGCTCCAAGCGCTGATAGAAAGTACTGAGGCACAAATCGTTATAGGTTCTGAAAGCTGGCTGACGCCTGAGATAAATTCGGCCGAAATTTTTTCAAAGGGCCAAATGGTATTCAGAAAGGATAGAATAAATAAAACAGGGGGTGGCGTGTTTATTGCTGTTACAAACGCTTTATCCTGCAACGAAATTGAGGCAGAGACTTCCTGTGAATTGGTCTGGGTAGAGGTTATACCTGACCACCGAAATAAATTAATAATTGGATCTTTTTATCGGCCCCCTGACTCAGACGATGCGGTTGCAGAAATGTTCAAAAAAAGCTTGAATCATATTTCAAATAGGTATCCGAAGCATACTGTTATAATCGGTGGCGACTTTAATTTACCCTCGATATGTTGGCATAATTACGTATTCAAAACCGGGGGCAAATATAAAACATCGTCCGAACTAGTTCTGAATGCTTTTTCTGAGAACTACTTCGAACAGTTAGTTCATGAACCCACTAGAATAGTACGTGGTTGCGAAAATACTCTTGATCTCCTAGCAACAAATAATCCCGAGATAGTAAAGAGCATCAAAACAGATACAGGGATTAGCGAACATCAAGTTGTAGTAGAGAGACTGAATATCGAAATTCCCAAATGCACCAAAAATAAACGAAAAATATATCTATTCAATAAAATTCGCTTCACGCTTTCCTGAGTGATAGTCTCCAGTCCTTCAAAACTAAAAATGCGAGTGTAGATCAGTTGTGGCTTACTTTCAAAGGCATAATATCAGTAGCAATCGAGAGATTTATACCAAATAAATTAATAAAAGAGGGGGCTGACCCCCGTGGTACACAAAACAGGTCAGATCACTGTTGCAGAAACAAAGAAAAACGCATGCAAAGTTTAAAAAGACACAGAATCCGCAATACTGGCAATCTTTTACTGAAACTCGCAACCTAGCGCGGACTTCAATGCGAGAATCTTATGGTTGTTTCCACAACGAAATCCTGTCTCGTAATCTTGCAGAAAATCCAAAGAAATTCTGGTCATATGTGAAGTACACTAGCGGCAAAACACAAACAATACCTTCACTACGCGATAGCAATGGTAATACTACCGAAAACAGTACTGGTAAGACAGAATTGCTAAACACAGCTTTCCGAAATTCTTTCACCAAAGAAGACGAAGTGAACACTCCAGTATTCAATCCAAGAACAGCTGCCAGCATGCGAAACTTAGAAGTAGATGTTCCTGGAGTAGTAAAACAACTTAAGTCACTAAACAAAAATAAATCTTCCGGGCCAGATTGTATTCCAACTAGATTCCTCTCAGAGTATGCTGATGTAATAGCTCCGTACTTAGCTATAATTTACAACCGATCACTCAGCGAAAGATCCGTACCCAAAGACTGGAAAGTTTCCCAATATTCAAGAAAGGCAATAGGAGTGATCCCCAAAATCACAGGCCTATCTCATTGACGTCGATTTGCAGTAGGATTTTGGAACATATACTTTGTTCGAATATTATGTACTACCTCGAAGAGAACGACCTATTAACCAATAGTCAGCACGGATTCAGAAAGTATCGCTCTTGCGAAACACAGCTTGCCCTTTATTCACATGAAGTGTTAAGTGCCATCGACAAGGGATCTCAAATAGATTCCATATTTCTGGATTTCCGGAAGGCTTTTGATACTGTAGCCCACAAGCGGCTTCTAATGAAATTGCGTGCTTATGGAATATCTCCCCAATTGTGCGATTGGATTCACGATTTCCTGTCAGAAAGGACACAGTTCGTTGTAATTGACGGTAAGTCATCGAGTAAAACAGAAGTAATATCTGGCGTTCCACAGGGAAGCGTTGTTGGTCCCCTACTCTTCCTCGTGTTTATAAAAGATTTAGGAGATAATCTGAATAGCTTCCTTAGACTGTTCGCGGATGATGCTGTCGTTTATCGGTTAGTGAAGTCAACAGAGGATCAAAAGCAACTGCAAAGCGATTTAGACAAAATTTCTATTTGGTGCGAAAATTGGCAATTGACACTAAATAAAGAAAAGTGTGAAGTAATACACATGACCACTAAAAGAAATCCGCTGAACTTCAATTACGCGATAGATCAGTCAAACCTTAAGGTCGTAAATTCTACCAAATACCTAGGAGTTACAATTACGAACAACTTTGACTGGAGAGAACACACAGAAAATATTGTGGGGAAAGCGAATCAAAGGTTACGTTTCATTGGAAGAACGCTTAGACGATGCACCAGCTCCACCAAAGAGACTGCCACACTTGTGCGTCCTCTCTTGGAGTACTGTTGCCCCTTGTGGGACCCTCACCAGGTGGGACTGACGGAAGATATTGAGAAGGTTCAGAGAAGGGCAGCTCGTTTTGTCACGGAAATGTTGCACGAATTGGGGTGGAAATCATTAAAAGAAAGACGTTATTCATTGCGGCGTGATCTGTTTGCGAAGTTTCAATCACCGACTTTTAGTTCTGAATGTGAAAATATTTTGCTAGCACCCACCTACTTAGGGAGACATGACCATCCCAATAAAATAAGAGAAATCAGATCGAAAACGGAACGATTTAGGTGTTCTTTATTCCCGCGCACTATTAGAGAGTGGAACGGTAGAGAAACGTTATGAAGGTGGTTAATGAACCCTCTGCCAGGCACTTAAAAGTGATTTGCAGAGTATCTATGTAGATGTAGATGCAGAACTAACACGAGCCATTCTTACCATCAAGAATACGTCATCAAGTGACAGTGATGCCCTTTATTGAAGAAAAGGATTATAATCTCTTCTTAGAATTGACAAACGTCGTTTAAAAAGGGTACATAGCTTTTATGTTACTTATGACAATATACGAAGAGCTAAGAGCAGAAAATGATTTTTGAATTAATGAATCTAGTTACCCGTCACGGTGGAGTGGCGAAGCAGTCCATGGTGCCTTACTGCGGAGCGCGCGGTTGCTCGCTGCCGGACGTTCGGGTTCTCTCTTGGGCATGGGTGTGGGTGTTGTCCTTAGCCTAGTTTTGTTTTAGTAGTTTGTAAGACTATGAACCATAGCAGTTTGGTCCATTGGGGTTACAGACATGTGAACCTTTCTAGATAACCAGCCTCTTTTTTTACGCATTTATTGTTGCTAGCTTTTGTGCTTTGCTTTATAAAATAAGAAAATAATGTACAATCATTTTTACACGTGAATGTATTTCAATATATGCCTTAGAAAACTAAAGGAACGTGTTTAGTGAAATAAAGATCTTGAAAGTCAGTATGTGTATCAGAGAGATCAGAAGTATTTGGTCCCAACCCATGGACCACATTAATAGAAACAGTAATCATTATCAATCAGATTTTTGTTGTTGTACCATTATGGGTAGAAAACGTAATTAATGAGGAGGTGCTTAATCTAATTGGGGAAAAAGGAGCTTCTGGCATATCCTGACTAAGAGAAGGGATAGATTGGTAGGACACATTCTGAGGCATCAAGGAATTGTCAAATTAGCATCAGAAGGAAGTGTGTGAGGTAAAACTCGTAGAGGAAGACCGAGGGACGAATACAGTAAGCAGATTCAAAAGGATGTAGGTTGCCGAACGTATTCTCAGATGAAGAGACTCGCACAGGACAGGGTAGCATGGAGAGTTGCATCAAACCAGTCTGCAGACTGATGGCCACAACAGCAATACCATTTACTGTTTTGTAACTTGGCATACAGCTATCCTGAAGCACGCTTACAGTTGTAGTGGTTCACAGAAAAGTCTTTATAATGAAAATACAAAGGTTTGACATGACTATAATAAGACCACCAAAAAAGGCGATTCAGACTATTAAATATTAAGGAAACATTTTTAAAAATAAGAGATTTTCAGCCAAGATCGCTTTCTTTTTTTAATTACATGACCGGTTTCGGCGTACTAGACGCCATCTTCAGACCTGATTCATCAAGTATTTTTACAAAACGAGCTACATTATATATAGCAAAAAATCTTATCTATCTACAATTACATAGTTACATACCTGTCATAATTTTTTACATCACTGCTATTGCAACAATTATTAACATAGCAAATTGGTATACATCCACATTGGTGAGTCATCCAAATAAAATTTAAATGTCAATAATAAAATGACTGAATCCATATTTATCAATGCCTAAGTCAGAGGCACTTCTGAAGTGAAGCACAATATTGACAATTAGGCGGGAAATCATATACAGAGATGTTACATGTACAATAGATTATCTATTACATATGGTCCTTGCCTGTGAGGCAATGGTTTTTTCCCTATTTTTTTTTGTTTTTTTGTTTTTTTTACATTAAATATGATATATACATAATTACATGATTACATAAAGTACCATTTCATATACATTGCATGTCATACGTAGATAATGTATATAAAGTACAATGCTATGCACGACAGAGTATCAGGTGCTTTGTCGAATATCAACAATAGAAGTCAGTGCCATGTCAGTTGAACTTGAAGGAAATTTAAAATTGTCATATATTTTTTTATGTAATTTCCTTTTTTTTGTAATAAAGGTTTGATTAAAACCAGATTACATATAAGTTAATATACCTTGGAAAATAGTTTCCATGCGAAAAGGAAGCAATTGCATAGAATGTTCTATCCACATTCTACCCTTTGTGTGGCAGACAATGGCAACAAGAGCTTAGGTCATTGTCCTAGATGGATTATATATAAGGTATAGTATCACAGGAAGTGTAATATTTCGTGCTCTCCATTTCGCATGTATAATAAAAAGGGGGCACGGTCTATTAGCATCTCGGGTCAAGTACAGACATCAAAGTGACTGCTTATGTACCTTATACAGTATAACCAATAAAATTATAATACATAAGGCATTCCATACATATATATGTAAAGGAAAGGGAAAGGAGAGTTATTTAAAACTTGTACAAAAGCCAGACTGCAGTTATTAGACTAGAAGGGCATGAAAAGGAAGCAACAGTTGGGAAGGGAGTAAGACCGGGTTGTAGCCTTTCTCCGATATTATTCAATTTGTACATCTTGTAGGCGGTGAAGGAAAGCAAGGAAAAATTTGGAATAGGGATTAAAGTTCAGGGGGAAGAAATAAAAACATTGCGTTTTGCTTATGACATTGTAATTCTATCAGAGACAGCACAGGACCTGGAAGAGCAGTTAAATGGAATGGACAGTGTGTTGAAGAGAGCGTATAAAATGAACATTAACAAGAGCAAAACAAAAATAATGGAATGCGGTCTTAGAAAATCAGGTGATGCTGAAGGAATTAGATTAGGTGACGAAACAATGAAGGTGGTAGATGAGTTTTGTTACTTGGGTAGTAAAATAACATGCGATGGTCGCAGTACAGAGGATATAAAATGCAGAATGGCATGGGAAGAAAAGCATTTTTGAAAAAGAGAAATTTGCTAACATCAAATATTAATTTAAGTGTAAGGAAGTCTTTTCTGAAGGCGTTCGTGTGGAGTGTTGCCTTGTACGGGAGTGAAACATGGACCATAAGCAGTGCGGACAGGAAGAGAATAGAGGCTTTTGAAATGTGGTGCTACAGAAGAATGCTGAAGATTAGGTGGGTAGATCACATAACTGAACAGAATTGGTGAGAAAAGGAATTTTTGGCATACCCTGACTAAAAGAAGGGATCGCTTGGTAGGACACATTCTTAGACATAGGGGAATCGTAAATTTAGCATTGGAGGGAAGTATGTGGGGTAAAAATCGCAGAGGAGACCAAGAGACGCGTATAGTAAGCAGATTCAAATGGATGTGGGTTGCCGTTCTGATGAGGAGATGAAAAGGCTTGCTCAGGATAGAGTAGGGTGGAGAGCTGCATCAAACCAGTCTCTGGACTGAAAACCATAACAACGACATATTTAAAGTATAAAGCATATTTCTATATCAAAGGTATTAGAACTATTTTACAGACATTATGTTACATTAAAAAATAGTGGGGTATCCTCATCCGTCTAAGAATTCAAGATTATATTACCAAACATCTTACGAGAATTGATATCGGGCCTGCTGTGTCCAGTACTTTATAATGAATAGTACATATCACAAACCCTTTGTTATTGTGATATTCTATATTTTATTTAAATTATATGTAAAGGTTGACAGTATTACCATAATCATTAAATGGCCTTATACGGAAAATTATACCTGCCACAAGGTATACTAATGTGTAGGTTTGTGTCATGCAGGCAACCAGCCTATGTTGCAAGGACTGGTTACATAAAAGCTTACTAACATGCTGCTGGGTTAAACCTGGGCAGTCAATCTATAAGGGTGTCAATGTTAAAAATATAAGAATTACATTAGTGTAAGGATTAGGTAAAATTTTCAGCTATTATGATGATAGAGTAAAAAAAGAAATAATATAAAATACAGTGGCTACATTGGTGTTACTTTTCTTACTATAAAATATCAAAATACTGCAGTGTCTTTATATGACCTTTTCAAAGATACTGTAAAAATTATGATCTTGGAATTCTGTCTGATAATTAACGATAAGGTTGGGATACTTTTTCTTGTGACTAATTATTTGTATATTTTCCAAAATGTTTAACTTTTCCCTTGGGTACCTTATTGTGCATATCCTTAACCTTGTGCTGTGTACACTGTACGTGGTCCCCAAATGCAGTCTTATTATTTTTACTGGTGTGTTCTTTGAATCTAGTAAAAATTGATCTTCCAGTTTGTCCAATATAAAAGTTATCACAATCCCCACATTGCAATTTGTATACCCCGTTTCCTTTAAACCTGTCAGCTTGACTACAAATTTTGTGTCGCAATCTATTTGTTAAAGTATGAGTTACATTAAAAGCCAGCGTCACATTAGGTTTTTTAAACTGACTTGCTATTTTGTCTGAAATCTTGCCATTATAGGGGACTGAAATGTATTTTTGTGGGATCTTGTTATTATCATTGAGATTTTCAGGTTTTGGGTCATTATTACCTGTCTTAAATATTTTCATTTTTATTTTGGTATATAGTTTCTCAATTATGTCGGTTAATATCCATTTCTACTAGCTACTAGTGTGGATAGCTCATTTCGAATTTCATGATTTGTAAGAGGTAATTTAACTAGTCTGTGAATCACTGAGTTAAAATAAGTATTCTTGTATTTTATTGGGTGGCAAGACTGAACATTAATAATCTGATCACTGGCAACAGGTTTTCTATAGATACTGAAATGAAGTTTGCCTTCAACTTTCTTAATGGTGAGATCTAGGTAGTTTATAGAACCATTGTTTTCCACTTCAACATTTTATGCATAGTTTTTAAGGGCCGACAAGTATTCATGCATATCATCGTTATTAGCTTTTATTAAGGTAATGATATCATCAACATATATTTTATAGTATATTTTTTTTACTTTCAAATGGCTACATGAAGCAAAAAACATATTTTCCAGATGGTTGATAAAGATGTTTGCCATGGTACCAGATAAGCAATTCCCCTTGGCTAAACCATCAGCCTGGTGATATATCTTGTCATTAAATGTAAAATTATTTAACTGAAAGGGATAGTTCTATAAACTCAATGATCTCTGCCATCGCAAGTTTATTGTGTTTTAAGAGGTTTTGCTTAATCACATGGATACACTCTTTTACAGGAATATTGGTATACAGATTTTTTATATGAAACGATACCAGGATGGATGGTTCTGGGATATCAACATCATTAATCAGATTAGCAAGTTCTAGACTAATTTTAATACCAAAGCACTGATCAAACACATAGAGCTCGCTAAGTTTCTTATATAGAAATTGATTAAGCTTAGCATTTGAAGCACTTCTTCCAGCCACTACAGGTCTTATATCTTTTCTGGGATCTAAGTTTAGGTAAGTCACATGACATAATTTTTAGTCTTTGTTTAATGAAGCCATCTAGCAGCAAGTCTGAACTATCAATTTTACTCTTAATTTTAGAATTGAATTTATTTATAGGGTTCTTTTTCACTTCAACTATGTTGCTTTCTTAAAAGAATTTTGCAGTCTTCGCAATATATTTTTAAAAATTCAGATTATTTTAGGTCGGGTTTACTTGCATCTCACAAGATATTATGTATCTCTCGGATAATAGATAAGACGTATCCTCTCCACGACTTCAGAAGTGTAGATTTTGCATTGAATAATGGTGTACATTAAAAAGTGAAGTTGGAAGGTACATGGTACTGGAAACAGCAACAAAGGTAAGAGATCAAAGAAGAGCGACATTCGACATTGCCAGGGGCTACGCAGGCAGCACACAGGGAGCTGTTCTGTGGCGCCGACAGCGCCGCCACCGGCAACACTCGGTAATTATGGCCCCGCAGCGCTCACCTGTTCCCTGTCCACGTGTCGGCGCGCGCACACAGCCACTCAGACGCATACACGGGTACACAAACGGACACGGCAACCCACGCTCCCCGCTGTGAAGCCGGACAGGTGTTTGACACTAAGGTCCGTGAAGCAGAGAAACAGTATTACATGCTGTAGCAGTGGCTGCTAAACCACGTAGGAACCCATCATAGAAATAGAGAATAGTACTGTATAACCAGCTTCTATGGAATCAGTGTCAGCATCATTACTTTATTTTTTTTCGTATTCAGACGGAAAGTTCTTTGTTATTTTCTCAAAATGAAATGTTTGTAGAGCTTATGGGACTTAACTACGGGGTCATCAGTCCCTAAGCTTACAAACTACTTATGAACTAGTTAATTCTAAGGACGGCACAAATATCCATGCTCGAGGGGGGATTCGAACCCCCGACCGTAGTGGCCGTGCAGTCCCCTCGGCCACCGCGACCGGCTGTTACTTTCTCCACAATAATCTATAGTAGAACTGAATAACTTGTGTTACACCCAGTTTTACCTAATATTCAGTAACACAGTGTTTTTCAGCCTGTGGATTGCGAACCTCAAGCGGGTCGCAATGTCTTGATGCAGGGGTCGCTGTCACAGGGAGAAGTACATGCACCATAAAATAACCAGTAGTTCAGTAATAAAAAAAGCGATTGCCTAAGTGAAATAAATTTAAAGATTAAACTGCAGAGTTCCTTGTGTAACATTAATTTTGAATTGAATTGTGTGTTAATGATGAATAAACGTAAAGCGCGAAAACTATTTTGAGCAACCAACCAATAGGTAAGAGAACCTTATACAACAGTCAATTCTCAAAAATTCGAAAAGAACATCACATCTTTACAAATTTTCCATGCAGTGGGATTTTTTTAATGTGCATAATTCGCTTGCAGTCTTGCCTGAAATGTGAAACATTCATTAAGCAAAATAGAGTTTTCTGGCGGAAATCATGTAAAAATAGGATATCTGTTCTATTGTGAAAAATACGCAGACAAAAAAAATTGTTCCCACCAATTTAAAAGAAAGCTCTAGCAAAAGTAAGAAGATCAGACTATATTTTCTTTTCCATTGAGATAACACAGTTTTGTTACAGTTCATGAGGAAGGGAGGTGGGGGGGGGGACGATCGCCAGATTATTTTTATTTGGAATGGGGTCGTGTATTCTAACATATTGAAAAATACTGCTGCAACATATTGATCTGATGATCATAAGTACTAAGGATAGAAGTAGGATCATGAAGTCTTCGACAGTGTTACAGATGCGAAGCTCCTGATTCGAGTTGTGTAGAAGCTGATAATGCAGACTGTTGATTAACAAAGTTCTCGCTGAGGTAGATACTACAGATTCCTGCACTATAAAATCTAATAGGGTATCCCTTAAATGTAACCAAATATTATGTTGTGCCCAATGTTGTAGCTTTTTTTAACTGATCACATTCCGTATCCAAAGCAAAGGCTCGTTTGAATTGAGGTTCACTGAAGAGACGTCGTCGTCTTTTTGAGCTAAATAACTAGCCACCTAATACTAGATGAGTGAGTTAGACTGCAAAAAGTTCTCTGTATGAAACTGAGTAAGGATCTCATCAATAAACATTGGAAATCCATCGTCCCAATTGTAAACGAAAGGATTATTATAAAAATCTGATTTCGAAATGGTAACCTACAACTTTGGGCTATCATAATAAACCTCTCCAAAACAGTTTGTAAACCTGTGAATTTCAAGGAGAAATTGAATCGTATAAAATTCCTCTTCTTCACACTGTGACCATTAAACTATAAAATAAACAAAGTGGACATTAAGAGAAACATCTTACAACGCTTTATTGAAACTGCTAATTTTGATTACTATAATCTCATTACTAGTCAAGTATCCCAAGTTATAGTGTCTAGAATCACCATTTCTAATTGGTACGTCGTAACTACGACATTTATAGTAATGGGTTAAATTTGAGCACTTTCTTAATATTCATAATCTATTAAATAAATTATGGCCGCCATCCAACTTAGCAGTGGAAATTCGAATATTAGAAATAATGTAGATCGCGAATCACTTAGTTTCACATATGCTTTCTCCATTCAAACATATAACAGGAGTTCCTAAAAGGTTGGCTTTGAAAGTGTGCATTATGGAAGTACAATAGAATTCTGCAAGAGAAACTTAGTACTGCTTTTAAGAAATTATTTTATAATAGTGCCGCAAGCACAGAATTTCGCAAGTGAAAGTGAATTTACTATTTATTTTATTTATTTATTTATGAGCAAGGTAGTGGTGCCTGTTACTCGCTACTCGATTTTACGAGCAGTTCATGATTTTATCAGTAAAAACATCATGAAATAAGGAGAAATGGATTCATCAGTCATGCACATATACATCCGTACTCACGATTCACACAAAGTCGAAATATAATCACAAGTGCAGTCTACCAACTGCACATAGTTGGTTAAACAGTAACTATCTTCAATGGGCAACCAAAAGATCTGTAATTATCTCGATAAATGTGGACACAAAAAGCTGAAATATGAAACTTATTGCGCTAGTAGCAAATATAAACAAATGTATTACGGTGTATAATCACCAAGTAGCCCTACTGCACGTAGTGTAACCAAGATAAGAAAACTCAACTGAGAACAGACAATTCATTTAAATGATTATTGCGAAAAGTAGTCACACAAACGAAATTATTAGTAATGTTATAGCAAAAGGGAGCTGAATGCATCAAGGTGACATTTCAATAAATCAAGGGAGCATGTGGGAGTGAGTAGATATTTAGTTATGTTACCGAAAGAAAACCGCACTCTCGAGAATCAAATGAAAACTGACAACGAAAGCATTTCAGCAGAGAAAATATATGTATACACAATCATATGAGAAGGTTTCAGCGGTTTGATATTATACATCGAGTGGCTTCCATAAAATACGAGGTAGACGAAGGTACTTGGAAATTTAAGTTACTGGTCATCCTCCATAACTTAAGTAAATTATCCCGCATGATTTCGATGCCTAAGCTGGATATTGACCAAACATAGCTCTCCCATGGCTCTTTACAATAGTTGACTAAACTGCTACCTACAACCAAAGACTGTATCACACAGACATTTGTACATCCTCTCTAGCGGACAGGTATTAACAACGAAAGCAGGTACACATCTAATGTACATCATAGGTGTTACTACGATAATCATCACATTTCGGGGAAAAAAGGTCATATACCACTGCTCAAATTTCTCACTGAATACCAGACATGTACTGTCAAGGGACATCCTTGAACTTCAACAGTCGGAACCGCACTAAACCATAAATGAAATAACAAGAAATCATAAACAAAACAATGTTTTTCGTCATTTCCATGCAAAATGCCGTATTTGTGAGCTAGCGGCACTAGGTGGTGGCATGGTGTAACTGTACTAACCAGTGCTCCAGTTTCCTGAGTTGTATAGCTGCAGTATGTATTTGTCACTTGGAGTGTTCGCAAGCTAGTTAATATGTAAACTGTGTGCAGTGCACGAAGACAATTAATCCTACGTATATGGTCCAAATATTATGGTTCAAGTTGCGACGTGTTGAATATGGAAATGGCATCGCGGCAGAGCATATAGAGTTCTCATATGTATTATATAACATAATAATTCAGAAATATAATGGTGACGACACGACACGACAGGACGTTTCGCAGAATAGTTATACGGAATGTGAAGAACAGGGGGAACCTGAAACTGAAGGTGGCTCTTCAAGCAGTACACAACATTCATCTACAGGGCAACAGCTACAAACAAGTTACAGTGACTACGTGAATGCGAAAGTTATTTGGATTTTGATAACGTGGCTTCAGTGAGATATGCACGTTATTCTCTTCCACTTTGATTTAATCACGTCACCGAAATACCTCATGAGAACTTTTAGGAATAATATAAGGACTTTCAGGTGTGGGGTACTGCTGCATGTGCGTGTTTTGCGCTATTATAAGTACTTTATGCAAACAGTTTTTGACGCTGCATATTGAATACGTAATGACACACCGATGCCATTAAATTACATATAGTTTCTCTCCTATGGTATTGATATCTTGCTACTTTGCTACTCTCTGTTAGCCGCGGCAGAGTGGCCGAGCTCATTGAGGCCCTATGGTCCGATGCGCGAGGCCGTTTCCCGTCGGGGGTTCGAATCCCCCCTCGGGCATGGATGTTTGTGCTGTCTTTAGTATAAGTTAGTTCATAAGTAGTTTGTAAGTTTTGTGTCCCTGTCTCGTCGCCACTTTTGTGTCTCGTTTCCGTCGTAGGTGTCGGTGGCCGAGTGGAATGAGACCGACACAGGAATAAAGATAGTACGCTGGTGCAGGTACGGAGGGGAGCAGCCAGAAACTAGAACCACTAAAGGAAATTAGAATGAGATTTATATTGCACAGAATTTATACAATACTTAACTTTGACATAGTTCAGTACGGCAGAATGCTGATACATAGTTGATATAGAGGCCTGCCTAGTGCCTGTCCGATAGCAAAGTCTTTACTGGTGTCTATCTGATTCCGAAGGTCTTAACTGGTTCCTATCTCAGTCCCAAGTGAACGGTATCGTTCAGTGGTGGCCACGAGCGGAGTTGCAGCAGAGGGCGCTCGTGGCTGTCGTCGTAAGAACGCCGCGCCGTGCGTGCATGGCGGCGCGCGGCGAAAGTAGGTGGCGCGCACTTTGGACTTGTGCGACACCACACCCCTCCCCCCAAACCGCCGCGCCGTCGTGGCGTAGGGCTGAGGGCCACGGCGACGGCACTGGGAGGAGGGCCTGGGCGGGGGCGTTACTGGTGGGACGGGCGTCGTAGCTGAGGCTGGGATCGAGACGCCGTCCGCGCCCCGGCATCCGCCTTGCGATCCTCCAGGAAACCCGCCGAAACCTGGGGAAGGGCGCACACCCCCGCCCAGAGGGAGCAGGTCATCTTCTTTTGAGGTGCGTGGCCCAAGCTGGGGGGACCCGCACGGTCCCGGAGACCCTCTCGGTGACGCTGTCATCTGCAGCGGCGACAGCGGCGGCGACGACTGCGTCGGAGGTGTGTCGACGTCCATAGGGATCTCGTAGTCCGGGGACGAACGATGTGGCTGTGCTCCCTGGCGGTGAACAGGGTCTAGAATCAAGAAACCGGAGACAGGATCGCGCGGCCTGTGCAGGCGAAATTGGTTTGCGTGGCGCCGCAGCTCCGACCCTGTGGAAGAACGTACAACATACATATTGCGACCGAGCACGCGCTGAATGATGCCTGGCAACCACGTCTTCTTGTTGCCAGCAAACACCCTGTACAGCACCGGCGTCGAAACCTGAAAACGCGTAGCGCCGTACGAACCGACTCGGTGCGTGGGAGGCTGCAGCAGGTGAAGGAGAGTGCGGTGACGGCGGCCGTGTTGCAGCTCGGCAGGAGACGGGCCGTCACGTGGCATGCACCGATACGTAGACAGGAAAATTTGAAGAGCTTGCTGCCTGGAGTGCTGACCTTTAATCTTCTCCATGTGAGACTTGAATGTTCGAACGAAACGTTCCGCTTCACCATTGGACTGAGGGAGAAAAGGTGCGGTGGTTATATGCTGAATGCCATTCACACGACAAAACTGTTGAACTTCCGCACTAACAAATTGAGGTCCATTGTCACTGACGATAGTTTCAGGCAAACCTTCGATGCAAAACACTGATGTTAAGGCACTGATTGTACTAGACGCTGTCGTTGAGTTCATGGCAATCACGAAAGGAAACTTGCTGAAAGCGTCTACAACAATTAACCAGCGCGTATTCCAGAAAGGTCCGGCAAAGTCAATGTGTAAACGTTGCCATGGTCCCTTGGGGCGTGGCCAGTCTGAGAAACGTTGCGGAGGAGCCGCCTGATGCTCCGCACAAACAGTACACTGTGACGTCATGTTCTCTATTTGGGCGTCCATACCAACCCAGGTACAATGACGTCTGGCCAATTGCTTTGTCCTAACAATACCCCAATGTCCTTGATGCAGGAGGCGTAACACTTCTCGTTGCAGGGAACGAGGAAGAATCACTCGTGTTTGGTCGTTGTCCGTATGGAACAGCAGAACACCCTGACTTAAAGATAATGCATGACGTTGTGTAAAAATAACGTCGAACCAGAAGCCGCTCAATGTCTTTGGCTCTGGCAGGCCAACCAAAGCGAACAAAACGTGCTACCACACTTAGGTCTGCATCCGCAGCTGTTTCCTGTGCAACCCGACGAGAGTTTAAAGGAAAGTCTGCGACAGCGGAAGCATCTCTGGAGTCTATCTGACAACATGCCATTTCTGAAGAATCAAATGACACACCCTGGCCAACCGTAAGTGGGGAAAGTGTGTCCGCGTTGGCGTGTTTAGTGGTAGGTCGGTACAAAATCTCATACTGATAATTAGACAGTATTAAGGACCATCTCTGAAGCTTTTGTGCCCTTCGTGGCGGAATTGGCTTTGTGGGTGAGAACAACGACGTGAGAGGCTTGTGGTCTGTCAACAAATAGAATTTTCTGCCATAGAGATAATGATGAAACTCTGTGACGCCGTAAATTATTGCTAAGACCTCCTTTTCTATCTGACTAATTCTGTTGCGTCGGCGTCAGTAGCTTGGATGCAAAGGCAATAGGACGATCGTGACATCCAATACGATGCGAAAAAACTGCACCCAGACCGCACGACGAGGCATCAACTGCTAACACTACAGGCTTCTGTGGGTCAAAGGGAATCAAACATGCATCACTGAGTAGTGCAGACTTTAATTTGTCAAAGGCAACTTGGCAATCATTGGATCATACAAAAGGAACATTCTTCCTACGTAAGTGATACAGTGGAGCTGCAATCTGAGACGCATTGGGAATAAACCTGAAATAATAGTTCAGCTTTTCCATTACTGCTTGCAATTCGTGCACATTCTTAGGAGGAGGCAAGTCTTTGATTGCTCTAAGATGTGACTGTAAGGAATGAATGCCTTGAGCATTAATCACATGGCCTAGGTACTCTCTTTCAGTTTGAAAAAACGAACACTTTGCTTTATTACAACGTAGACCTGCTGCAGTCAACACTTTGAAAAGACACTCCAGGTTAGATAAATGTTCTTCAACTGTACGTCCGGATACCACAATATCATCTAAGTAGTTCGAGCAACACGGTACAGAGACTGTCAGCTGTTCCAAAAAGCGCTGAAAAATAGCGGGGGCGGAAGAACTGACAAAGGGTAGGCGTTGAAATTGATAAGGCCCATGTGAGTATTAATGACGAAAAACTGTTTTGACTCGTCATCAAGTGGAATCTGTAAGTATGCCTCTGCTAAATCAATCTTAGAAAAGAAGCGAGACTGTCCTAATTTGTCCATCAGTTCCTCTGGTCTGGGCAGGGGATAAGTGTCTACAATTGTTTGACTGTTCACTGTTGATTTGAAGTCCGCACATATACGAAGTTTTCCTGACGGCTTGGGTATAATTACTATAGGCGACGCCCACTGACTCGCATAAACAGGAGAAAACACCCCACTATCTTGCCAACGTTTAAGTTCTTCGGCAACTGTATCACGAATTGCGATAGGCACTGGTCTAGCTTTACAAAATTTTGATACTGCAGATTCTTTTAAAGTTACATGTGCCACGAAGTCTTTTGCACGACCTAGTTCCGGTGAACACAAGTCACTGTATTTTTCACACAATGCATTGATTTTGTCCTGAGGCACTATTGACGAAATTTGAAGCACATCTCTTTGAATTGATAATCCAAACAAGTCAAAAGCATCTAGTCCAAAAATGTTCCGTGTAGATTTGGCCTGAAGAACTACAAAAGCAACTGTTTTTGTTACACCTTGAAAAGAGGCGGGCAGGCTACACGTTCCTAGCACGGGAATATTTTGACCTGTATATGCTGTTAACACTTGCTGTGACGGCGACAACTTTGGCGAGCCCAGAAGTTCATAAGTTTCTTTATTCATTAAAGTGACAGCGGAACCAGTATCAAGCTGAAATTGCACAGTCTTATTGTCTATGTAAAGAGCCACAAAAAGTTTTTGCTTGCGGCGCTCGACAGGTGCGCGAATGTGAGCAACGTCCTCTACGGTTTGTTTGCTGCACTTTTTGCGCATGCGCGGGCCGCGTAGTGAAGTAAGCGGCGCAGACTCGGCACGCAGCGGATTATCAACACTGTCACTAGATGGCACTACTGCCGGATCTGCGTCCGCGCAATGCGAGGCTACTACAGAGTCACTAACTACTGCACTAAACTTTTGAGTAGCTACATCAATTCTACTGTCACTAGCTACACAGTACTGGGTACTATTACAAGGAGAAGTTGCAGAAGGCACTAAATTCACTACAGGATTGCACTGTACATAATCATTTTGCTTGTCCCGTACCCGTTTCCGTTGCACTGTTTTACGCGCTCGTCGGCGCTTGCGACGTGGCTCACTACATAGTTTTGCCGTAAGCGCAGGATAACTTCGCCTGACTCATCTCCTCTCCGTCCAACTCAACTCCCGTCGCTCCGCAATTTTTGTATCCCTCGACATCCAAAAAGCCTACGACCGAGTATAGCATTCCGGTCTCCTCTTCAAGATCCAGCTCTACGCCCTTCCCATTAATTACGTCCGCCTCATCGCTTCCTTCCTTACCCGCCGCCCCTCCTACGTCACTGTCTGCAACTCCAACTCCCGTATTTTCTACCCCTCCGCCGGGGTGCCCCAAGGCTCAGTCCTCTCTCCCCTCCTCTATCTCCTCTACTCTGCCGACATGCCTCAACCCAAACCTCCCGTCTATCTCCTCCAATATGCTGACGACACCGCCTTCCTGGCCCTCGCCCCCTCCCTTGCCCGTTCCCAGGTTTTGCTCCAGTCCCACCTCACCGAGTTCGCCTCCTGGTGTAACCGGTGGCTCCTCTCCGTCAATCCCGACAAATCCCAGGCAATAGTCATAGGTCGTACTACCCGCACCTTCCGCCTCCACGATTTCTATCTTACCCTTCACAACCGACCCATCCGTCACACACCCACCCTCAAGTACCTTGGCCTTACCCTTGACCGCCAACTGTCCTGGACTCCATACCTCAAATCCCTCCGTGAGAAAGCTCTGTCCCGCCTAAACCTCCTAAAACTCCTCACTGGCCGGCTCCACCCTTCCACTGTCCTTCACACCTACAAATCAATCATGCGCCCCGTCCTTTGTTCCTTCCACCCCGCCTGGATATCAGCCCCTCCTACTTTCTACAAGTCCCTCCAGATTCTAGAACGCCACGCCCTCCGCCTCGCATACCGTATCAGACTCCCTTCCCCCACGCGGATCCTCTATGACCTCATTCCCTTCCCTCCTCTCCTACAACACCTCGACATCTCCGGCTCCTTTACACATCCCGCAAAATAGAGTCCCAAAACCCTCTGGTCTACCCTATTCTTACGAATCCCGGGCCTCTGCCACGCCTCCGCCAAACCGTCCCTCCCGGCCTTCACCTCCATACGCTCCGTATCCTCTCCCAAGGCAATTTCCGCACCCTTCCTCTACCGGATACCGAACTTCGGCCCGATATCTACCCCTCCTACCAACTCTGATCCCTTCCCCGTAGCATCAGCGCCCCTCCCCTCTCTCCCGTCCCTTTTCCTTCCCGCCCGCTTGGCTACCCCTCTCCCATGCCCAGAGTCTCGTCACTCCTTCCCTCCTTAAGCTCTCTTCCCTCCCCTTCTCCCCCTCTCCCGCACTTCCCCCGTCCCTGCCCCACCTCCCCCCCCTCCATCCCCTCCCCACTCCCTGCGGGGGCGTCTCGACTTTTTATCTACGTGTTCAGTGCAAGTGTCTCCAGTGTCGTGTGTTTTACTCAGTGCCTCCATAATCGCCGTCCCCATGTTTTATTCTATACGCCGTCAGCTGTCTCCATGTGTGAACTTCGTGTCTCCGCAATGTACTTTTAAACTTGTCACCGTGGCCGGTTGTTTTTACTGACTGTGTGTGTGTTTTATCACTACTCGTCTCTTTTTTGTTCTCTGCCATATGTTTTGTCCCATTTATACATGTCCGTTTTACTCTGTCGAAAACTCTGTCTGTCAATGTTTTTAATTTCCGCAATTTTGTTCATCTTTTTTATATTTTATCTCTTCTTTGTCAAATGTTTGTATATCACATGGCTGAAGAGCAGCCACCGCAGCTGCTGCCAGCCTGCCAGCTGTTTCTACGGCTGGCTTTAAAACAACAATAAAGGAAAAAAAAAAAAGCAGGATAACTGTCTTGTATTTTAGAATCAAGAGAAACACTGTCCAAGTGCACAGCGTGTTCGACATTTACAGAATGAACTGCTTTTGCACTTTGCGAAACACTGTTTCTAACGTGACTGTTCTTTGAATTTACACTCCGCATACACACTGACTGAACATGTCCCAATTTGCCACATTGATAACAGGTTGCGTTGCGACGAGGGCAATGCGCACGCTTGTGGCGAGATACACACTGAGGGCAAGACTTAAGAACATTTTTCTGAAATGAGCGTTGGCGCCCGTTATTCAAATCACTGTTTCTAACATGACGGGGCGACCTTTGTGTCGCACTTTTACGCTGGCTACTGTTCACTGTCTGTTCAGCACGGCCTGTACTATTGTAAGAATCACTAGTGCTACACTGAGAACTACGGCTAGGAAAGCGTCCGTTGCGGCGCACTGAATTAACACTGTGGCTTTGCATTTCTACATCTGTTAAGTCAAAAGTATCATGAGCTTCAATAAGCTACAGTACACTGTCTAATGAGGGGTCAGACTGTTTCAGAATTGCAGCCCTAATTCTGGGGTCCTGAATGTTCTGCGTAATTGCATCCCTCAACATAACGTCTCTATAAGAAAGTCCACAAGAGCAAGTAAATTTACATTTGTGGGTTAAGCCCTTAAGTTCCGTAATCCATTCCTGGTGTGACTGCTCAGGTAATTTTTTTAGTCTGAAAAATCGGTACCGTGCCGCAGCTACGAGAACTTTTCTCTCGTAATGAGCATTCAGTGCATCTACTATTTGTTCAAAGTCTACATCACGATGAGATGCGTGAGGGAATAGTTTCTGCAGTAATACGAAGGTCTGGGGGTCCACAATCGATAAGAAAAGGTTCTTCACTCTCTAACCTGTAATTTGATGAGCCGCGAAGAGTTCTTGAAACTGCGCGAAATAGTCGCTCCATTCTTCCTCGCGTTCGTTGTACTAGCGAAACGTAGGAAGCGTTGCGGCGGTAGGTGTGGGCTGCTGAAGCGGAGGCTGTTGTTGGTTAGCTGCTTGCGCTGTCAGCTGGGCCACTGCTTGCAGGAGTTGTGTGATTTGCGCCGTCTGTAACTGAATAATTTCCATTAAATTTGGGTTCGGGGTAGTGGCCATGCTGACCGATTAGGCGCCGCGCATACAAGAAAATTAGTACAAAACGCAAATGCAAGATAAATGAGGACGCTCTGCAACAAAAAAGTCCACAAAACACGTAACTGAAAATGTTCCCCCAAAATTCTTAAAATAAGGGTCGGTGGGCGGGAGCAATTTCTGCGTGCTCCGACTGCTGCTGTCTGGCTGCTGGTCCAAAGTTCTTCTATCACTCCTCGTCGCTACTTTTGTGTCCCTGCCTCGTCGCCGCTTTTGTGTCTTGTTTCCGTCGTAGGTGTCGGTGGCCGAGTGGAATGAGACCGACACAGGAATAAAGATAGCACGCTGGTGCAGGTACGGAGGGGAGCAGCCAGAAACTAGAAACACTAAAGTAAATTAGAATGAGATTTATATTGCACAGAATTTATACAATACTTAACTTTGACATAGTTCAGTACGGCAGAATGCTGATACATAGTTGATATAGCGGCCTGCCTAGTGCCTGTCCGATAGCAAAGTCTTTACTGGTGCCTATCTGATTCCGAAGGTCTTACCTGGTTCCTATCTCAGTCCCAAATGAACGATATCGTTCAGTGGTGGCCACGAGCGGAGTTGCAGCAGAGGGCGCTCGTGGCTGTCGTCGTAAGAACGCCGCGCCGTGCGTGCATGGCGGCGCGCGGCGAAAGTAGGTGGCGCGCACTTTGGACTTGTGCGACACCACAGTAAGTTTAGAGACGGGTGACCTAGCAGTTAAGTCCCATAAGCTTAACAGACGTTTGAACATTTCCTCTGTGTTAAAATGTTACATGAGGTACAATGCAACGTTTTTGCATGGAAATTGCGCACTCCACTCTCCTGTTTATGACTGCGTGTTATTCTACACATGGTTTCGTGCGGTTTCGAGAGGTCGAGGTCAAAGGTGCCCCTGTGAAAATGTTAGGAGCCAGAGATGAATTAAGGAGTACATGAAACGATCCCGACAGAGACATTTCAATTCGTATTAATGTAAATAAATATACGAGTGGTAGTTTCAATGGTACTAGTTGCTGATGTAATTTATGTTTGAAATTTTGAAACTAAATCTCTTTCCTGTATATTTCAGTGGATTCAAGGACAGTTACGACCACTATCAATTACAAAAGACTCGTTTCACCTGAAAGAGTTCCAAGACACGTTTCCTGAAGGAAATTATCGCCGTTCTGTGTATTACACACTGGACTCAAAATCTGGAGGATGAGGATTCAAACCAACTCCGACCATTCTTAGATTTCATTAAATTACTCCGAAAAATGCCAGAATGGTTCCTTTCAAAGGACACGACAGGTTTCGCTACGTATTCCTGACAAAAATATCCCAGCATGTTCATTAATGACAATTCATAATACCAAAAACCTAACAATTCCAGACACTTTTGTTAACCTTTCTACCAAAACCCTCAACTGCAAAGAAGTTTTAGTCCTATCCAAAGGTCTCACCTGCAGCCCCTCACCCAAATTTAACCTCGCTGATCTCCTCTCCTTCTGGCGAATTCTACAGTGGAAAAACTACTTTGCCATCAATCCCTCCAAACAAAGCTAATCTAATTCCAACATCACCAAATTCATACCACCACCCAACCGTGAACCTCCCTCACTCCCACCTAACCACCCTCTTGTCACATTCCAGGTATTCCTCACATCCAACATGGCATCACCACTCCATCGCAAAGTACTTCCCGAAGGAAGAAGAAACGCACAATATAGATGCCTGTGGCGTTTGAAAGGCCGGAAATGGTTGTCGTGTGCATATACTTGTCTGATTTATTGCGTGAATGTATGAGTTTCTTATTCCGACGAAGGCCATGGCGGAAAATTTAATTTTTGTGAATGTGATTATCCATTTCCGTGCCTGACTGCAGCTCAGCGAGCCTCTTTACGGTGAGATTTTATCTATTCTCCATTATTGATATTCCAATCGGATTTTGCATTGTTAAAAATATATGTAAGGTTTACTACTTATGTTGATCACCCAAAATATCTCTGGAACAACAACAGCTATTTTAAACGACTATCACCGTTATCGATGTAAGGCAGGGGCTCATCATTGTAAATATTTTGAAACATTCTAATTCGAAAGAATATGTGTTCTTTTAACATATACTTAAGGTTTTTTTCTTTAAATGGACATCCTATATTATTTCATGAGTGCTCTTTTCTGGTCCGTAATAAGCAATGTTTTGCCTTAACCCATGTCTCTCTTCCACCGTTTCTTGCGCTGTGTGAATTCGTCAATGTTGACGTTTCGCACCGTGAGATGGCCCTCGTTTCGTGCATGTATTTCATACAGCATTCATCAACCCTCCTTTTCACGCAAACACGCGTATCCCTCGTGCTGCGCACATGACTCACCTCTAGTCTCCACGTACCTACACTTTTATCACCATTTTCATCTTTTTTAACCTATATTTCTCAGAAATTTTTTTCCACTTTTTCTTTTTTTATCGGACCTTGCAATTATTATTATTATTATTATTATTATTATTATTATTATTATTATTATTATTATTTTACATTTTTCCTTCTTCCAGCACATGCACATTTTGATCACGTGGCTATGCACACACTGTGAGATTTCCGCCCAATAGAAATACTGGTAATTAATAGCATTTGATAATTAAACAGTATGAAGTTCACTGCAAACATTGACCATGCCAATGCACTAAATGTTACACAATTTTAATCTTATTAATTATGGTAGCAATGTATGTACACAGTTGGGTGACAACATTTGTAGTTAGGCCATAGGTAGAAATTCTCCACGTTGGGATTTGCTGCGTGCTTGTAGCTGACGGGAGGCCAGCGAGCAGGCCGATGTTGGTGGCTTGTTCCAACTTAGGATTTTACAGTTCGTTTCCAGTGAGGGGAGAGAGGGACAATGGCGAGTGCCAGGCACAGTGCAGTGCACAAATATTGTAATACTACTGGCATTTGAAGTAATACGATGCAGTTAGGAACCTTTAAGGCCCTCATTACAAAATAGCCTGTTGATAAATAACCAATACATTAGCTGATATAGTCACATCTAACGTAATATGTTTAATTGACAATGAAAAGTAATAAATTACCAACGAAGACAAGACAGTTACACAACTAGCATGGCAATGTTTGTTTATAAAAATAATATATTAACTGTTTTTCATTTTATTTTCAATCAATCTTTTGTATTTTACCTTGAAATATTCAGTTAAATCAGTTATCTGTGATATAAGAAATTGTACGATTATGATAAACAGTACAAAGGATGTTTATACTAATATAAAAACGTAAGAAAATATTTGCTTAATGTGTAGTGTAATTATTTTGATTTTAAGTAAAGTTTTAGAAATGTATTGGCTGAGCGCTGTACGTTGGCAAATCGGTTAGAACAGTTCACATGGGGAAGTTGATGACGTAGGGGAAAAAACCCCGGCAGTTGAGCTTTTGGCGCGCGCACGCGCCTGGGCAGGAAGTGAGGACTCGGGACCACCTGGTGTGGCTGGCCGGGCGGCGTCGCTCTGCATCAGTCGGCATGTGGATCTCGAGGTGGTGACTTGAGTTTTGTGTGTGGCAATCGCCACGTGTGGTTGCTCGTCGTAGACTGCACCAAGTTAAATCGAGTGCTACTGTGTGTTTGTGAATATTTAGTCGGTGCAACAAGGTGTGCATCGCATTGAATTAAAGTGACTGTGATATTTTAATGTAACACGTGTCGTCGCATAGGCATGAACATAAACGGTGTTTGAGACAGCCACGTGGTGTGAAATCAATTAGCGACAAATATTCATTTTGTCTGGGGGCTCACGAGCTATAACTTTATTTGGTACATTTACCGACGTACAGACGCGACAGCCACAGGGTTCAAATATTGTGAAATAAACACCATAAAGTGAACTTTCACGTGTTTTCAAAAATAGTAGTTAGTACACCCTTTTCTCTCATGAACTTGATTTTATTATGAATTTGTTTTGTTAATCATATGCAGGGAAGGAAAGCTGCGAACGTGTGATATCATCCCCTAGAAAACGAGTCAATCGCAATCACAGTTCCCGTGTTTTTGCATGTTTAGGAAATTGGTTCGCAGCTGGTGGTTGTGAGTTAAAAAAAAATTAAACTTTCTCTATTTTAAACTCTCACCCCGACCTTCACCCTCGCAACACTGGTTAGCCCTCTTTGCACCACCTAGCGCGGTTGCATGTCCCTATGTCTGTCAGTATGCGGAGCTCACTCGGCGTGTGTGCTGCATTAGTCCACATTTTTAAATATGACGTGTCCAGCCCAACGTCTTACATTTTAAGTGTTTGATATCGAGTAATGCTCCACTTCTCTAGAGAATTTTTCTTTGTTTTAGTTACAACAACTTTTACATGCTGTGTATTTATTTCTAGCTTTCATATTTCCGTACCAATTGAATTTTGCTGTTCGGCATATTATTGATCGTCATCATCTGGAATGAACAACGAAAAAAGTAACGATTACTGCAGCTATGGAATACACAAATGCTTCCGACAGTGACATTAATGGACACATTTTATCAGACAAGACGAACTTACGTTCGATGTAATATTGAAAATACGTGGCGCGCCGATAGAATTATTAAACGATTGTGATATGATTCTTATGCTTGACAAAGGAATAATAGGTAGCATACCCCAAAACTGTAAAAGATGGCATCAAATAATTTTGCATATTTAGATCAAAATAACTGATATGGCTTGTGTATGAATAAATGTTCACCATTTGTCGGTTGTGCAAGGAATGATCCACTTCATTTGTGTGTGTGAGTGAGTGTTGGCGTTACGTTAGTTTAAGTTAAATAGCCTAGGGACTGATAACCACAGAAGTTAAGTCTCATAGTTTTACAAAATGTTACACTGAAATTTGAATACCAGTTCCTTATATTTTTGAGATAGCCAGAATAAAAATGATGATTACTTTTAAGTATGGAACGACTAAAATCAATAGTAAAGATTCAGTAAAATTTATTCGAAGGCTGGTATGGATGCACTTTGAATCAGATACGTCGTATATCCTTTACTAACAAACAGTTTCCAGTGACGAATATGAGTTTCGCACATATGATCCAAAAATTAAGTAATTAAATAAATAAACTGACATAAAAGGCAAAATTCACATGATTGTCGTTTGACACCTCTGTATAACCAACCCCCAAGAATTAATCTTGTCAAATACCAAAATCTCTTGGACTTTCTTTAATTTATCCCATCTATCCATTATGAATTCTTGTAACCCTCGCTTCCAAATTAAGCATGACAACCAAGATGAACACAAGGTATGATCCAGTCAAGGATTATAAACCAGATGATGGGCAAGACTTTTAGGAACCATGTTATGAATAGACTCATTCTCGTTTCTTATCTAAACTTTCAACACAGCGCCACAGTGGAATGGCTGAGCGCACTAAGGCGCCTTCCTGCAGAGCGCACGGTTGCTTCCTGTCGGAGTCCTCCCTCTGAAATGTTCAAATGTTTGTGTAGCTTATGGGACTTATCTACGAGGTTATCAGTCCCTAAACTTACAAACTACCTATGAGCTAACTAAGACTAAGGACGGCACAAATATCCATGCCCGAGGGGGAATTCCAACCCCCGACCGTAGTGGCCGTGTAGGCCGTGACTGGAGCGCCTCAGTCCCCTCGGCCACAGCGACCGGCCCTCCCTCTGACACGTGTGTATGTGTACGTGTGTGTGTGTGTGTGTGTGTGTGTGTGTGTGTGTGTGTGTGTGTGTGTGTGTGCGTGTGTATGTGTTGTCGTTAGGTTAGTTTAAGTTAATTACATTGTAAGCCTAGGGTCTGATAACCACAGAAGTCCCATGCATTTACAAATACTAGATTTGTTTAAAATTCTGCCTCAAAAGGCGTAATATTATACTGTTTTCTGTTGTTATTGTCTTAATAACATCTTTATGATACGCGTGAATTAGCTACATGGAGCGAAATATTTTCCAATGTTTGGATAATGTATTAGGCCGTATCCATTGCTGCTTCGTTTCGCTGTTGGACGCCACACAAATAAATGTGAATTTGTACCATTACATAAATGTTTAATTATTACCAGAAACAGCAAATTAGTGAGAATTGAATTGCTGACACATAATAATAGAGTTTTATAGAGAATAAATAAATAACATTGCTTAATTCACTATATTCTGTAAGCAAAGGGATAGAAGTGGATTCATACATTTACTATTCTGAAATAAAACCGATTATTTAAATTAATCTATCATTCTCACCTACAAAGGGAAAATAATACAAAGTATTTTAACTTGCGATATAAACATAGAGAATTTTAAATCCCATTTTGCAGTTCAAACTTGTGGACTTTAGTTTTCTCAAAAATACCACAAGTCCAGTTATTCCCCTTCATTTCTAAACCGCACCTCTGCACACTTCAAATATGTTTAAAAAGTCTGAGTCCACAAAAGCAATTTCGGAAGCTTCAGTACTCGGATCCTATTCGAGATACTGTTAGGAGGTAGTTATTGGTTTAGTTTGACCCGGCTTCCATTTACACCTTTGATAGAACGTATGTTTTATTGTAATTGTGTTACAGTTTATAAATAGTTTGAACGAGGAACCGGACCATGTGCTGAATCCGATTGTGCGAATCAGTTAATTCCTCTCTAAAATGATGTCAATCGTCCTGAAATTATTGCTGAACAAATGGTAGTATTTAATTGTGGACCATTCTGATTTTATGGAGATAATAAGAGAAAATCTGTTTTCCTAACATGTTTTCGATGCACGACACCTCTACATTTTAAAATAGTACGAATTGCTTCAAACTGTACACAAAAGTTTATATACTAAGCAATCCACCCTCATGAGTGAAAGACACTGACAAGGTGAGGTTGCTTCCGTGCCTAAACGATACAGATAGCAATATAGTAGGCGCAACCATAGCGAACGGGTATCGCTGGAGACGCCAGACAACCGCGGGGTTTCTGAAGAGAAGCAACAATTTTTGTAATAACAGATTCATCAGTGTGAGTGATTGAGCTACAGTTGTAAACAACAGCTCCATGCAGCTACTGTGAACGGCTGAAAGCCAGGGGAAACCACAGTCGTTACTTTTTCTGAGGACATGCAGCTCTATTTTATGATCATATGTGAATGGCGTCTCTTTGGGTAAAATATACGTGAGGTAAATTAGCACCCTATTCGGATTTCCTGCCGGGAACTTCTCAGGAGACAGTCGTCGTCAAGAAAAAACACCAGGCATTATAGGGATCGGAGTAATGGATAGGATGAAGCGATTTATGGTGGGAATTTGTGAAGTTCGGTGGCAGGATGAACAGGAAAACAAAGGGATATAAATATACCTTAATTTGGTGGGGCCGAGGAGGAGCGCATTGAGGCGCTATGCTATGATGTGCGAGGTTGCTTCCCGTCGGGGGTTCTAATCCCCCCCCCCCTTGGCATGGATTTTTTTTTTTGCTGTCTTTAGTATAAGTTAGTTCATAAGTAGTTTGTAAGTTTAGGGACTAATGATCCCGCAGTTAAGTCCCATAAGCTTTACAACCAATTTAATTTTTTATAAACAAATAAATGAAAAAATCCAATTGGTTGTAAAGGTTTATGGGACTTAACTGCGGGATCATCGGTCCCTAAACTTACAAAGTACTTATGAACTAACTTATAATAAACACAGTACAAATCCCAGGAGTATGTCTAATGATTAATAAGGAAATAGGCATACTGGTAAGTTACTGTGAACACATAGTGAACGCATTATCGTAGTAAAGACAGGCGCTTAACCCTTGACACTGACCTCACTAATACCTTTAATATACTAACTAGCTCGATCGATGATGAGGTGACTGAAAAAATATATGATGAGATGAAAAAAGCCATTCAAGTAGTTAAGGGGGAGGAAAACGTGATTATCAGCGGTATTGGAACTCGTTAGTAGGAAAAGGAAGAAAAATAACAGCTGAATATCGACTGGGGAAACATCACAAACTCTTTGTTTAAGTATCATGACAGAAGGATGTAAACGTAGAGAGACCAGGAGACTCCGGAAGATACGAAATTGACTTTACCATGGTAAGATATAAAATTCTGAAAGCACATTTTAAACTGGATAACATTTAGGCAAATACAGCCTCTGACCATAACTTATTTATTATGACCTGTAGATTGAAACTTAAGAGACTGGAAAAAGATAGAACAGTAAGAAAATGGAAACTGTGTAAACTGATGGAATCAGACGCTGTTGAGAGTATGAGAGGGTGCACTAGGAAAGTATTGATTGAAACAGAAAAAAGTAATACTGCAAAAGAAGATTGCGTATCTCTGAGAGATAAAGTAATGAATGACGCACAGGATCATAAAGGTAGATGGATAATGCCTAATAGAAATCCTTGGAGAACACAAGAGATAACGTAATTGACGAAAGAAGAAAATGTAGAAAATCAACAAGCGAAACATGCAACAGCCTATACAATCAGCCGAAAAATGTGGTTGACAGACAGTACAGATTGGTCAAGCAGGAGTGGTTAGGGGGAAAATGCAAATGCATAGCAAATCTAAAGCCCAAATATATTTTTATTATAGTCGACATGATCGACTGGAGAGTGTCCGCAACTGCGCTTTATTATTTCAAACATGTGTATTTCCGTCACCACTTGCACATACATTTGTTTAATTACATGTGTCGATCATCTTGGATCATCTTCACATCTGAAAACAAAAGTAGAATAAAAATGTAGTGTTTGATGAACTTACTAAAGGTTAATTCAACAACAGTTAAATTATACATGGCTGGAAAGATTTTTCCTTACCTTTTAATTTCGTCCGCAACTCGTCTGGCTTATTAGTAACTGGTATTGAGTTTTACAATTTGATGTAAATACTTAAAATTGTATTCCCGTTGGGGCAGGAAGGGAAAGAGCAAGTGTTGTGGGGGGGGGGGGGGGGGGGTAGGCGGATAGATAGGATGGCTTGAGACCTAATAAGCTAGTGTCTTATACTGAACAATTATTTGTTACACTTATTTTCCAAAATATGTGGTTCTTGAATATATCCAACCATAAAAATTATAAAGCTCTAGGTGATAGAAGTATAAAAATATGGTAAGATAATTAAAACATCCTTACGGTATTTTAAAACATTGAAAATGTAAAATATGTATAAAATTACAAATGTCACACTTTAAATATTTTCAAACGTCAATCTGTATAAAATTATCATTAAAATGATTCACCGTTGTGTAGGAAATATTAAAATTCATATAATAGAGTATGGTAAAAAAAGGTAAAGCAGTCATCAATCCGAAGATTGGCTTGAACACCACAGTGCTTTACTAGACATGGTCGTGTTTGGAGGTGGTATGCCGTTGCCTTCCTCCGACCTTCGAACTGACTTACCCAGCCAGTTATAGGGGGACCTACAGTTTAACGTGGGTTCCGAACCACGGTGCTACTCGGTATTTTTCACAGGAGCGATACTGACAGAGGTGAAAGAAGTGGAAAGTGACAGATAAAAATCCTAGGACCTGGCGGGGATCGAACCCGCGACCTTTGGATCTGTAGTCTGACACTCTACCACTGTGCAACCGAGGTGCATATGGGGGTTAACTGCTTCTGTTGATACTTGGTAGATTTTTGAACAGTTTCCACATTTATGTTTATAGACGACTGCTGCTGTGAATGCGGAGTTCTACATAGGTCAGACAGACAGAACGTTCGAAACACATTTTAAAGAGCACTCATCTCTTCATAGTAATGAAACAACATTTGGAGAGCATTAATGACACAAAAACCACGCTGTTGGAACAATTAATGCGCATTTACAAGTGCTCCAAAAGGATGCCTGCTAACGACACGGGAAGAACTAGAAATATTCACACACCGCCTCAAGAACCTGGGAGCACACTCAATCTGCAAATTGATTGTAATATCAGTGCAGTCTTTAAAAACTTTGAAAGCTTCTTGCAACCTCCGTCCTCGACGCAGCGCGCCTTGGAGCGGAGGCCCCACTTTCCGGTGGCTGGCGGCGGCAGCGCGTCGGCCCGGACACCGCCCTAGCAGCAGGTCGGCGTGCAGACTAACTTCCGTACGTACAAGGAAAACTGCGCGCCGCACTACGCCTCCAAGTATCAACAGAAGCAATTAACATCCATACCATCCTGTATTATATGGATTTTAATATTTTATACACAAAGTTTAATCAATTTAATGATACTTTTATACAAACTGACGTTTAAAATTTTTTAAATTATGACATTTGAAATTTTATACCTTCAATGTTTTAAAATACCTTAAGCATGTTTAAATTATCTTAACATATTTTTATACTTCTACCACCTAGAGATTTATAATTTTTATGGTTGGATATATTCAAGAACCTCACTTTCACAAAATTATTTAAATAACTAACAATTGTTCACTATTAGACCCTAGCTTATTAGAGCTCAATCCACTCCACTCCAACCCCCACCCCCAACTCACTTGCTCCTTCCCTCACCACCACTACCGAAACCAAAGTTTTAAGTGCTTACATCAAATTGTAAAACTTAATACCAACTAGTACTCACCCAGACGAGTTGCAGACCCAACTATGAGGTAAAGAAAAATCGTTTCATTTATGTATAATTTAACTATTGTTGAATATACGTTTAGTAAGTTTATCAAATTGTACATTTATATTCAACTTTTGTTCTTAGATCTGAAGATGGTCCAAGTGATCGAAACATGTAATTAAACTAATGGATGTGCAACTGTTGACGGAGATAAACACATCTGAAATAGCCGACACATATCTTGTCGAGGAATACCAGTCATAAAATCACAAGATAGACTAAATCTGAAATTAGCTGATTACTGTTCAACATTTAATTGCGTGGTAAGGTCTCACTGCCCATACCTACTTTGAAACATATGTAAACATTATGACGTCACAATAGCACGGAACATAAACCTGAAAAGTCTGTAATGAAATCTAACACACACACATACACACACACACACACACACACACACACACACACACACACACACACACACACACATAAATCTCTTGACAGAAATGTTTAATGGCTCTGAATTTTCCACTTACGTCGTGGATAACACTTCTCTCGAAAGCGAGTCTACTCTCTGCAGCAGCATGCAGCTAAATTTTCTAATCTACTTTTCATTAAAAAGTAAATAAAAATGCGAATTAGGTGCTTTAAGCATAAAATGCTTGCTGTAAAATATAAAGTGACGTCGTGCAGGGAGATGCAGATAGGATGTGGACGTACTAACTATAGGCAATGCATTAAAAATGGAACCAGGAAATAGTTACATTTTAATGATATTATGTATTGTAATTCAACGCATTACTAACCACATTTTACACGAATCAACAATTTGCCAGATAAAACAGTACAATTTTACAAAGAAATGAGACAATGAGCTACAATCAGATAGACAAAAAATACCTTAAGCACATTCCTCGAGTACTTTCTCACTACATTTTCCATTTCATATCGTCAAAAAATACTATTTTCGAAGATTATTGATCCATTACAATTCATAAATACATCTCACCATTAAGTATACAAGAATATCATGCTTGTCACTAGCCGACCACTGTCTCTCGCAGCTAACCGACAAGTACAGCAGTTGCTTTGCCAGAACAAAAGATTACACTAACCGCGTGAAACACATATCGTGTATGTACTTCAATGAATACAGAGATCTTACAAACTTTGGAGAAGGAATTAAAGTTCAAGAATAAGAAATGAAAGCTTCGTTCTTTGCCAATAATATCTTAATTCTGTGAGAAACGCCAAAGGACCTGGAAGGGCCGCTAAACGGAATGGGTAGTGTCCTGAGAGCACGTTAAACGATGAACATAAAGATGAACAATACAAGATTAACGCCATGTGGTATGAGAATATCAGGCGAGATGAAGGAATTACATTAGCTGACGAGGCAATAAAAGTAGTAGATGAGATTTGTTGTTTGGACAGCAAAAAACTTCTGGTTGGCGAAGTTAGATATGAAATGAAGAATGGCTACTAGAAGAATAGCATTTCTGAAGAAGCGAAATTTGTTGACATCCAAAATTACTTTAAGTTTTATGACTTCCTTTCTTAAGGCATTTGTGGACAATAAGGAGTTCCGACAGAAAGGCGACAGAAGCTTTTGTAATGTGGTCGTACGGGTGAATGCTGAAGAATAGGTGGGTCGATCGCATAAGTGATGAGAAGGTAGTAAACAGACCTGAGGTGAAATACGTTTGTGACATGCCTTAACAAAGAAAACGGATCGATTGGAGGGATACATTCTGAGACAATTTAGCAATTCAGCACTAGAGCGAAAGGTGTGAGATAAAAATCGGACGGAGAGACGAATACAGTAAGCAGTTTCGAAACAATGCAGGTTCCTGTTCTTTGGTGAAGAGGCTTGCGCACATACAGGAAAGCGTAGCGTGTAGAGCTACATCAATCCAGTCTTTGGACTGAAGACCGCAATGACAAAAAGTAACTGAATACGAAGGCTTTTATCGGATAATCATTTTTCTGCACTGAGATATGTTGTTTTGATATACTGTATGATATGAGGTGTGATGTTTCCAAGGAATTAGCACGTGATTAGAATCGTAGGACGTCCAGGCCATGGTAGATTAAAATTAGATGCTATTTTGTAAGGAACTTATAGTTTCATTATGTATGAATTAGTTATATTAAGGTATTTCTTAATCCTTTAATATATAGTGTAGCTGATCAGATATGTTCGGGACTTGCTCCAAGTAAATGACTACACGCGCTGCTCTTCGTTACACTTCAACAACAACAATCGTTTATTTATACCAAAGAGAAAAAATACAGTGAGTCATACAAAGATATCATCTAATAATTAATGCGCTGCGATATCCTCCAGAGCCTGGACAATCTCCAGCGGTATAACCAGTTGGATTGGCCTGGTAATCTCTCTTCGATCTGGCGTAGTGAGAACAACAGTGCGATGAACTCCATCCCGACCTATCCGTAAGTCCTGTATCCTCTCCCTTTTCCACTTATGTCTTCCTGCAGAAGGATAATGTAGCCAACTCTTATCTTTCGATTTCTACTGACGTAGTTGTAAGTAGTCTTTCTTCCAGCGATTCCAGAAGTTTTCTGTTAATTTCTGCTGGAGTTTGATTTGTTTTACTAAGTCCGTTGACTTTGAGGGCTCGGGACTTCTCGATAAAGTAGAAATTCTGCCCCCCACCAAGAAGTGTGCTGGAATGAGCACTTCGTCATCGGCTTGTGAGATAGGTCTCAAATGGAGTGCAGCTTCAATGCTTATAAGAACAGTTGAAGTCTCTCTTAGTCCAGACAGCTTCGCCCGAGCACTTTTTGAAGGCATTACTTTACAGAACAAATCACCCTTTCCCAAAAGCCTCCCCATCAAGCGGCATGTGGAGCGATGAACTTCCAGGTGATATTAATTTGGTCGATATACTGGTCTGGTGCGTTTCATTAAACGTGAGGGTTATCTGTCACTATAAATTGTATGTGGAACACCCAGTCTGGTAACAAATCTTTGCATAGCTAATAAGAATTTATCGGCCATGGTGGCACTAACAAGTTCAAGATGGATGGCTCTAGTTAATGCACAGGTAAACAGAAGAATGTAACACTGGGTACTTGTTCTTCCAGTTTTAGCGAATAAGGGTCCTGCAAAATCAATTACAGAGACTTCGAAGGCTTTGTGTGGCGTCACTCTATCTGTAAGTAGTGGGGCCTCTATCGCTTGACCTGCAGCGTGATTAGCTATTTTGCATGGTAAACAGCTGCGGAGGACAGTGTTTATGACACGACGGGCATGTACAATACAAAATAATGATCTAAGTTCGAGGTGTACAATCCGAACCCCAAGGTGAAGCAATCGAATATGAGTATACATTAATAATAGATTTGTGAAATAATGATTCCCTTCCAGTATGAATAGATTTTGCTCTTCTTGAATCAATTCCGAGTACTGTAGATGATCTCCTAGACGCAGAAGTCTTTCATGTAGGTATGGATTTAGATTCTTGATTTTTGAATTGTTGGACAACGGTATGTTCTCCATTAAAGCTCTGATTTCTGGTAGGAAGCATTCTGTCTGTACTGTTTTAATCCAAAATGCACGGGCTGCTGTCATTTCTTCTGCAGTGAATTCTCCGTGGATCCTTTCTTTGTTAGCAAATTCAAATGTTAAAATGTTTGTTAAGCTTATGGGACTTAACTACGGGGTCATCAGTCCCTAAACTTACAAACTACTTATGAACTACTTACCAACTAGGACGGCACAAATATCCATGCCCGAGGGGAATTCGAACCCCCGACCGTAGTGGCCGTTCTGACCGTGACTGGAGCGCCTCAGTCACCTCGGCCACCGCGGCCGGCTTTGTTTGCAAGTTTCCAAATGTTCAAATGTTTGTAGAGCTTATAGGACTTAACTACGGGGTCATCAGTCCCTAAACTTATAAACTACTTATGAACTAGCTTATACTAAAGACGGCAAAAACACCCATGCCCGAGGGGGAATTCGAACCCCCGACCGCAGCGGCCGTGCAGACCGTGACTGGCATGCTGCAAGTTCCCTTTGGAAGTGAAGAAGTAATTGTGCGTAACAACTTCCAATAAGAACTGAATCTAGTGGGATCTATTACTGGTTTTATAATCTGGACTAGTGAAATCTGCGAAGGTATGTACGATCTCTCATGTTCTAAAGAGAAAGGAGAGGTGGTAACTTCATGAAGGTCTTGTCTGATGTACTGTAACATCTTCGTGTCATAGGCATGTTTCAGCTCGTTGTGTTTTTAGTAGACGCCTTTGCAAAGCAGCAAAAGCTGAATTTCGTAATTCATCAGGAAGAGCTAATGTGGGCATACGTGGGATACGAACTACCCGCCGTATATCTTGAACAAGGTAAGATGCATGAAACTCTTCCAAAACCACGGATTCCCTCGCACTCATTGCAGATTCTTGTTCTGAAGTAATACCCATCGATTCCAAATCCCAGAAACTCTTGATTTTACTGTCTGTTGGCTCTGATAATGCATGGCTAATGACGTTAACTGTGCTATGGACTGCTGAAACGCCTGCTCGACTTCCGCTAAGTATCCAGCCAAACTCTGAAGGTATTAAAACTAAAGACGGAGATATTCGTATAGGTGACGTGTCGTGAACAATTTGCCAGTATTGGTCGGCTCCTATTAGAAGATTAATAGGAACGTCTCTGTGTTCGTGCATGGGATCCGCCAGTGATAGATTACATGCGTGTTGCATAATTGGTGCATCTCGTGGTACAAAAGGATGGCTGATAAAGGAGTGCGAACTCTCAAAGGCGTTGATACTAACGTGCTTGTTATTCCACATACTTCTTAGATTTAGATGGACGCATCGGCGTTTTTTTTAGAAGTGGTAGCTGTGTACTCAAAAGTGTCGACCTTTAGGACACGAGAGTCAATCACTTGTAAATTCAGATTGGCAATCAAGGATCTGTTAACAAGGGTGGACGGACTGTCAGCGTCCAGAATACAACGTATTTTTTCCTCGCCTGTGAGGCCTGTAATATAAGCAAATGTTGTCTGTAGGTGTGTGAGACTGGTGCGTCCTGTGTTTACATTACCCAATGAACTAGCATTCTATTGTGCTAAACAAGATGTAGATTCTTTGCGGTCACAAATAGGTCTGTAATGGTAGCCTTTACAAAAAGAGCAGAGAGCCACGCCTTTCCTCGCGTAATTTTTGACAGTATGTCCTTGCTTGAGGCAAAGGAAACAGCGGTTACATGACTTCAGTACCTTTAGGCGCTCCTGTACCTCTAACACGGTTTGAGCCCAATGACCTCGCTGAGCGCAAAACACGCAATACGGCTCTGGATTCCGCTTATCGTTGCGTTTAGAGCGAGTTTGCTTAGACTGTATGTTAAGAGCCGAAGCTGATGGTAGCAGGTTTGAAATTGGTTCTACTTCTCCGCGGATGATCTGCGAAATAAGCGCTCCGTCTATTTCTTCCGTTAAAAACTCCATTATCTTTAAAACGTCTGCTTCAGAGAAATTGTGTCTTGCGTATTATCCAGCGGCGACAGATTTCTTCTGGGGAGGCGCTCAATATCTTCGGAACTAACACTCTGCCTTAGGCATTGACGTCTTCTCCCAATGATTTTAATGCCTGTATTCTTCGGTTACATTCTATGAATGTTGAGATTTTCTGGAGAAGCGAACTGGATAGGCGTAATCGCATCTAAATAAACTTGGTGCGCCTGAACGATTCTGTTACGATCTCCGTACTGTTACCGCAAAATTTTATTTGTATCCTCGAAGGTGAAGCTGTTACGGCGATACCGTCGACGAGCATTTTCGGTTCACCTTCGAGATAGCCTCGCAGGAAGTCGTGCTTATTAACAGTGGACAAGGAGAGGAGCTATCCACTGAACTTTCAAATTTTTTACAAAATCCAAGCCAACTTTCCACGTCTCCTGAGAGGGGCTCTAATTTAATGGACGGTAATTTGACTGTCGTAGTAACTGCGTTGGTCGGAAGGGTCGCGGAACTAGCGCTTAAAGTTGACAATGATTCAGAGTGTATTCTTTCAATACCGTCGGCTCCGATGAAAAGGGCGCGATCCGCTTTTTCAATATAGTCTTCACATGCAAATACATTTATTATTCTAATCCTCCTCTGAAAGTCCAACTGCATAACGATTGCTAATGTTTCCTTCAGAGCCGCATAGTGTTTAAATTCGGAAAACGGCGTCTCAGCTGAGAATTCTCCGATCGTTGTGACGAATCGAGTACTATTCGATCTCTGATGTGTTAGCTGAGAATGACCCGTTCGCTGTGACGTATCGGGTACTATTCGATCTCTAATGTGTTGGCTTTCTTTTCAAAATTTGTAACTTTTCTGTCGAGATATTAGGAGTAATGTCGGAACTTAATCTTCTGACAAAACACTAGTTGTCGTTCACAAATAAATATTATGGCAGCAGTGAGTAATGAAAGTAGACAGCTGCTAGTGACAAAAGCAAACAACAAAAGATAATAAAAGTTGTAAGCTACTCCCTGTCTTCAATAATTGAAAATCAAGTCAATATTCCACAGCAGTGTTAACAGCAGTAATTCAAGAAGCCGCAGTTTTACCTGAAAGGCAGATCAAGGCGAATTATTTAGCGTGAAAATTTATTTCCGCGAGTGTGAGTGCTGCAGCGTAATGTTGCTTATCATTAGCTGTTCCTCATTAGCAAAGGCGGAAGTTTAGCGTGCAAAAATCCTCTCACTTGCAGCTGTGGCGATTTTGTAGCTCCTTTCCCAAGTTTCGGCACCAAAAAAATGTTCGGGACTAGCTCCAAGTAAATGAGTACACACGCTGCTCTTGGTTACACTTCAACAACAACAATCTTTTATTTACACCAAAGAGAAAAAATACAATGAGTCATACGAAGATATCATCTAATCATTAATGCGCTGCGATAAGAAACATACCTTATTTTTTCCATTATCTTTGAAACTGATCAACATTTTACCACAAATTCATTTGCAGCTGCTTATATTCATAGTGTTACATATTCTAGTAGCTCGTCCTAGAAAATATAAACTACAGAGTACTATTGTATCCTTTCGACAGCTACGTTGAATGACTCCCCACATGTGCGTTTGCTTACATTAGTAGTTCTCCTTTGCAACATTAAAGTAGTCAATCACATACTATTTTTGCATTATGAGTTACTTTCTGGAAAGGTTATCATGATGTGGCAAGTTCAGAAATATTTAGCGAGGCGTGGAATGTATATCGGAAAGACCAATCAGATCCAATTGGAGGGGGAGTGTTCATCACCATTGATAAAGGTATTGTTTCTACTGGGGTCGAGGTCGAGAGTAACTGTGTAGTTATCTGGGCACGTATAACAGGTCTAAGAGAAGTAAAAATAGTTGTGTGTTTCTACGGGTCCCCAGTGATGCCGTAGCAGTTTTAGAGTCATTCAAAGAAAGGTAGTGGGTAGGGATCTGAGCCATGCATTATTAGTCGGGGGAGACTTCAACATTAAGAGTATAGATTGGAACCACTCTAGTTTCATTTCAGGAAGTATTGACAAGCAGTCTTGCGAGATACTTTTGGACACATTCTCCGAAAACTGTCTTGAGCAGTTAAACCAGAAACCCACACACAATGAAATATTTTAGACCTTATAGCTACAAAGAGGCCTGACCTTACTGACCTCTGTAAAGGCTGGAGTTAGTGATCATGATATCGTCACAGAGTAAATGTTCATAATCCCATCTAGAAGGCTAGGAGCGTGGTTTATTTATTTATTCATTTAGGTAGAATGTAATATCTGTGGGAAAGAGATTTAAACAGATTGAGTGCCAAATAGGAGGAACAAAGTTAGAACAGGTAGACAGTTACAAGCACCTGGGATGTATTTGCTCACAGGATGGCAACATAGTGAAAGAACTGGAATCGAGGTGCATCAAAGTAAATGCAGTGAGTGCTCAGCTAAGATCTACTCTCTTCTGCAAGAAGGAAGTCAGTACCAAGACTAAGTTAGTAGTGCACTGCTCTATCATTCGACCAACTTTGTTGTATGGGAGTGAAAATTGGGTGGATACAGGTTACCTTATTTATAAGGTAGACGTTACAGATATGAAAGTAGCAAGAATGATTGCAGGTGCTAATAGATGGGAACAATGGCAGGAGGGTATCCATAAATCAAAGAAAAACTTGGAATGAACACCATAGATGAAGCAGTTAGAGCGAACAGATTGAGATGGTGGGGTCATGTTACATGAATGGGAGAAGCAAGGTTACCTAAGAGACACAAGAGCTCGGCTGCGAAGGGTAAGAGTAGTCGTGATAGACCAAGAAGAAAGTACTTAGATTTGGTGAAGAATGATTTTGAAATAAAAGGCATAACTTCAGACGCGGCATCAATGTTAGCATTGAATAGGGGATCATGGAGGAATTTTATTAGAGGTATATGCTCAAGATTGACCGCTCAAAGCCATAATCAGTCTCTAATGATGATGATGATAAATGATATGATGGAAAGAGTAACTTGTAATTTACGCCTGTTTGCTGATGATGCTATGGTGTAAGGGAGGGTGTGGTCTTTAAGTGACTGTAATAGAATGCAGGATGACTTAGACAAAATTTCTAGTTGGTGAGAATAATGGTTGCTAGGTTTCAATGTAGAAAAATGTAAGGTGATGCGCATGAGTAGGAAAAATAATCCCATAATGTCCGAATACAGCTTTAGTAATGAGCTTCTTGATTGAGTCACGTCATTCAAATATCTACGCTTAACATTGCAGAGGGATATGAATTGCTCAAGTGTTTGGGACCCGCAGCAGATCAGTTTAAAGGAAGACACAGAAGCAGTTCAGAGGCGAGCAGCTAGATTCGTTACTGGTAGGTTCGACCAATGCGCGAGTATCACGGAAATGCTCCGGGAGCATGAATGGGGATCGCTGGAGGAAAGACGACTTTCTTTCGAGAAATTCTGTTGAGGAAATTTAGAGGGTCGGAATTTGAGGCTGCCGCCTATTTATATTTCACGTAATGATCACAAAGACAAGTTAAGAGAAATCAGTGCTTGGACGGAGGCATATAGGCATTCCTTTCTTTCCTCGATCTTTTTGGGAGTGGAGTAGGAAATGGCAAGCAGTGGTACAGTATACCCTCCGCCACGCACCTTACGGTAGATTGCGTATGTATGTAGATGTAGAGGCATAATCGTGTCATTTACTACATTGGGTATACCATAGAAGCACTGTATAGCTGACTAACTATAAACTTTTTTGTTGCTAGTAGTGCATAATAATTTTAAGGATTTTTTATTGTTTTCAAAATTTTTCTCAGTACATACGCACTATACATTAATCGTGGTAGTTTTTATAGCTACATACTACCAAAAATAATACAAAATTAAGGAACGTTTATACGAATGATCGTAGCTGTTGACTGTAGACAGATGCTGATGATGATAACGGGCCTGTGTTTAAGTAACGCTCAACACCTGTTATGAAACTTCAGTAGCAAGCAATCTAGAACACAGTACCAATATAAAAACATTAACTACTGAAATAAAGTACAAGTCAGACAGTGTATCAAAATTACTTTTACATTAACCTAATATCACCTAAATAGCTGCATCGTTAAGCAGTTTGTTAAATACATTAAAAAAATTATATTATATCTTAGACTAATATCAGTAATACAATCGGCTGTAAATGCAGCAATATTCATGCATGGACATCTCAAGAGTGAAGAGTGAAGAAACCTCATAGTATTTGTACACAACGAAGTTAAAGCTGTTAGAAGCCCCTGGTTTCCATTGCGATGGGATAAAGTTCTCCACATGCACCAATATGTGCTGGTAGAAGCCGAAGTCAAGGACGCAGCATTATCTTCACGCGACAGTGTGCCAGTCTGTAGTCTAAGTACCTGATGATGTGTATCAGAGAGTTCATGAAAGCTGGCTACAGGTATAAGATTAATACTGCGTAAACAGAGACAGATTACTTACAAAAATAGTTGAGCAAATATTACTTGCACTGTATGTAAGAGGCAGCCGTATATTTACGTCGATCTGTAAAATCAGTAAAAGCAGCCGAAAATTTAGCAGTTTTTAAATTTAACAGGACATTAAAATAATTTTCACATTCATTTTAGTCGTGAAAATTATTATATCAAATACTTCTCCGATAATTTTAATATAAATTACACGTCATTAATGGTTTCAAAAATCACAAATCGGCGAGCGAAATGAATGGAACAGTAATATCGCTTCACATTTACACACACCCACATAACAGATGAGTCTTGTTCTTTGTCTGTCAGCCATATGAATGCCCCGATTGAACCGTGCTTGACGTTATGTCAGTGTAGTAAATGAGTATCCACCATTAGGAGAAAATTGCGTGAAAACAGATACTTCCCACTAACAGGCTAACGAGGCAAATGAATGGAAACAGCATTTTTCTCTTTGAAGTCAATTATACGTTCATACAGTTTCGCCTGCTGATGAAATTTTTGTAGCTTTCGATTAATTAAACGCCTTTCATTTCGCGCACCTGTGAGGGTCCATAAGAGAAAACAAGGTTTTGTCGAACAAATGCAAGTTGTTCAAATCAGCTGGTCGAAATAATTCATAGAATATCGATGTACCTGATTGGAAATGATAAAAAAATGTTTTGAATTATTTACAGAAATGACAGTGGATGATGACGAACGGCGGCATCTCGTGGTTTGGGCCGTGGAACTGATATTTTGATCCGCATGAAGTCCAAGTTGACCGTTTGATATTAAGATCAGTGTATTTTAGTTAGGTACTTTGTTATTTCGTGCGATTATGTTTATCAATCCTGTTATTTCACCGGTTGTCAGATACATTATGAGTTACTTAGTTTGGGCCAAGTTGTCGTTAGATATTAACTGTGAAAATTATAAAGAAAAATTGTCCTTCTGAAACTGCTTTTTTTTAGGTTGTAAATATTAAATATTACTGACATGTCGTTGGTATGGTAGTATTTAGATTTTGGAAGCAATGCACGTATTTATCTGTAATAATTTTACTGATGTTGCTGCTGAACAATTTGTACTTATTTCGCCTAACAAAATTATGGCGAACTTTTTAATAAAAATTATAATGTGTCTGTATGTTATTTTATGGCTGTTTTAAATGCTGTATCTATGTAAAGATGTTCGTTTCATAACTTTTGTGTGAACTTTGATAATGTAATGGTGCGCCTTTAGGTTTCTGATATGCTGTTATCTAAAGTTGTTTTATTCCTTTTACTATAGTATCAGTAGATATACCTTTATTGGAAGTTCCGTAATTTTTTATATGAAAAGGTTTTCTCTGTGTTCATCCTTTGTATATTTTCATTAGATCGATAAAAATACTCTACCTGCAACACATAAGCTGTGTTTATCGATTGGTATTCATCACAAAAAATAGTTCCATAATTTATCATATGCATTTTTAAAAATCGCTTGACAATAAATGAAAACCCAAACATCTGTAGCAAGAAAAACAAAAATAATCCCATCAGTAATATAAATGCAAGCCTCACGACGAATTTCTTTTTCGGTAAAAAGTTGTGAGATCTCTTGGGAAACCAAGTCGGTTATTTTTAGTTAATGTTCATGGAACCATCTATTCAACATCTTGTTTTAATTTGTTATGTAATTCCTAATGTAACTAACATTGTTAGGATTACTAGCTTAAACCCGCGGCTCCGCTCGCTTGTTGGTTGATTATTATAGATAAGCTATCTTTCAGTAGTGTGCTATGAGACTGGGTTTGAAGGATGAAATGAAATACAATACCTTTTTTTAGAAACAAACGTTTTAAATCAACACTCGAATAAAAAATAAAATTATGTGAAGTGCTTAATGATTTACAATAAATAATACATACATTATTCCGTATAGCTTGTGTTGCAATTTCTCAACACGTATGGTGAGAGTAATGTCCAAATTCATTTAATTTCTTTAGGGCATTCTAGTAAACTACGTTATTTGTAGTATTGTTTGGGGCGTAAATGTAGAGTCTTTATGGGTTGCCCACCCGTGAGCAAGCGACGTATAATTGACCATGTGAAAAACATGAGGTCTGTACATGGATTCCTGCGACGTTTAATGATTGTTCTCGAGCTTTGTTAATTGTCATGGCAAAAGCTAGACGAACTGGAAAATGATGCCTTTTGAACTGAAATAGCATACCTGAAGGGATTAAAGTAAATTCAACAATAATGATTGTAATAATATCACAGATCGATCGCTTGATGTAATGCGCGAAACGTCAAATCGATTTTTTTTAAATAGATGTATTAAAAGATATTTATTTTTTACTGCTTTATTTATTTATTTTTATATTTCCTTATTCGTATGCTTATCCTTACAGAGAAAGAGCTGAAGACATTGTAGCACGCATAGACCAAAGATATGGTCTGTGGCATTACGTTTCGCTGTATGTAACCTCTTTGCTGTAGAGTCGCAAACGTCATCGCTGGCCTTCAGTCCGAATTTTTTTATAATTTGACGATTTTCAACCACCATATCCTCCACCTCCTTATAGCTATCGACATTGAACTGCTGCGGTATACAACAGGAGACTGCGGACAACAATTACACACGGTCCATTCGTTTGCGTTCTGTAGTTTTTGCTGCAGAGCGAAATATTAACACACACACACACACACGTAGAATTTTATAAACACCGATAACTTTCCATCCCAATATACTCCACCCCTTTTATAATTATCAACCCTCAAGCAACAATGGAACCAATAAAACCACTTTCAAAGAGTAAATATAATTTTCAAATAATTATTGTTCCACATTTCGCGTTATATTCTTCAAATTACTAAATATCTATCAGATCGCTATAAAACCATGCCTAAAACCTTCCTCAGATATAAATTATTAACTGTAAAATTATTCAAGTCTCTGCGTCTTGTCGTTCGGACCTGATAAGCGTACACCGAACAGACATTCACATTTATATATATATATATATATATATATATATATATATATATATATATATTATCCGAGCGCCATAAAACCGAACCTAAAGCCTTCCTTGGGTAGACATTAGTAACTGTACCAGTTTTTAGCTCTTTATATCTTGTGGTTCAGACGTGATAAACGTACACCTAACAGACATTAACATTTATAGATATAGATATCAATATTATATATCTTTACTTCTGTAATAAATACAGTGAAGTGACAATCGCACCATCATGTAATGACGTAAAATAAATATAATGATCTGCCAATTGTACATTGACATAATTACACAGCAATAATTTACATTCTATTATCAAACTAAAATTAATCCCTTAAGAAAGAAGTACACTGACAAATGTACACTGTATTTTAAATGTTATTTTGTGCTGAAATGTGATTGTCAACTCATTACATTTACTCTAGAAATAAAGACGTATAATTTTGATGTAGTAGGTATAATTGTTAGTAGATAACTTATTAGATATGAAGAGGTGTTGAATATGTGGTTCCATGAAAGCTAACTAAAACTACCCACAAGTTTTTTTGAAATCTCAACTTACTTTAGTGAAAAAATTCGTCATAAGTCTCAGGTTTATTCATTTTATCATCTCTTTGTGTAGATAGTCCTTCTTCCATTGTGAGTAAGATTTTGCAACTTCCACCTTGGAATATCTCAAAACCCATTCCGTATCTCATTTGGTTTCTCGCAGGAATTTGATATAACAAAATTAGAGAATTCTGGAGCGTCTATATTGTTGATGTTCATTGCTATCATCATGTATCAATAGGCAACTTGTGGTGTATCACTATAAAAATATAAACAAATTAGTCTTGTATATCCCAGCAGTTTATGAACTTCAGAATACACATGAAGAGTCCAGGGAAAAAACCTGATAAGTCATAATTCTATTTTTTTTTTTTTTTTTTTTCAGGAAACGAAATTTAAAGTTTCAAGACTCATAAAATTTTAGTATTTCAAGTTATATATTTTATTTTTGTTTTAGGATTTAATATATGTTTCAGAGAAGGAGTACTGATGAAATTATGCACAGTTGAATAGGATTTACAACAATATTATGTTTTTTTTATCACAAAAGCAGCTCATACAGAGGAAAAATACGACTAGTCCATAACATATTGCATATTCACAACGAATTATCTTATGTTAACCTTTAAATAATATTCTGTAAAGTACGCTATGTTTTTTGGTAGTGGATTGATGCAAAAGATGATCCAAGGGCACTTGCACTTCACTATGGCAGAATCTTTTGAAGGCTTGTAACTCTGTATTTCTCAACATTAAAATTGCTACACCACGAATATGACGTGCTACGTAAGTGGAATTTAACCGACAGGAAGAAGATGCTGTGATATGCAAATGATTAGCTTTTTAGAGCATTCACACAAGGTTGGCGCCGGTAGAGACGCCTACAATGTGCTGAGGAAACTTCCCAACCGATTTCTCATACACAAACAGCAGTCGACCGGCGTTGCCTGATGAAATGTGGAGAAATGCGTACCATGACGTTTCCGAACTTGATAAAGGTCGGATTGTAGACTATCGCGATTGCGGTTTATCGTATCGCGACATTGTTGCTCTCGTTGGTCGCGATTCAATAACTGTTAGCAGAATATGGAATCGGTGGGTCCAAGAGGGCAATAAGGAACGCTATGATGTATCCCAACGGCCTCGTATCACTTGCAGTCGGCATCTTATCCGCATGGCTGTAAAGTTTCGTGCAGCCACGTCTTGATCCCTGAGTCAACAGGTGGGGACCTTTACAAGACAACAACCATCTGCAGAACAGTTCGACGACGTTTACAGCAGCATGGACTATCAACTCAGATACAATGGCTGCGGTTACCCTTGACGCTGCATCACAGGCAGGAGCGCCTGCGATGGTGCAACGACGAACATGGGTGCACGAATGGCAAAACGTCATTTTTTTCGGATGAATACAGGTTCTGTTTACAGCACCAGGATGGCAGCATACGTGTTTGGCGACATAGCGGTGAATGCACATTGGAAGCCTGTGTTCGTCATCGGCATACAGGTGTATCACGCGGCGTGATTGTATGGGGTGCCTTTGGTTACACGTCTCGGACACCTCTTGTTCGCATCGACGGCACTTTGAACAGTGGCCGTTACATTTCAGATGTGTTTAGACCCGTTTCTCTACCCTTCATTCGATCCCTGCGAAACCCTACTTTTCAGCAGTATAATGCACGAACGCATGTTGCGAGTATTTTTCTGGCCTTTATGGATACGGAAAATGTTGGACTGCTTCCATAGCCAGCACATTCTCCAGATCTCTTACCAATTAAAAACGATTGGCGAATGGTGTGCCGGCCGCGGTGGCCGAGGAGACTGAGGCGCTCCAGTCACGGTCTGCACGGCCACTACGGTCGGGGGTTTGAATCCCCCGTCGGGCATGGATATTTGTGCCGTCTTTAGTCTTTGTTAGTTCATAAGTAGTGTGTAAGTTTAGGGATTGATGACCCCGCAGTTAAGTCCCTTAAGCTTAACAAACATTTGAACATTTTTTGCGAATGGTGTCCGAGCAACTGGCTCGTCACAATACACCAGTCACTACACTTGATGAACTGTGATATTGTGTTGAACCTGCATGGGCAACTGTACCTGTACACGCCATCCAAGCTGTGTTTGACTCTATGCCCAGGCGTATCAAGACCGTTTTTATGGCCAGAGGTGGTTGTTCTGGGTACTGATTACTCAGGATCTATGCACCCAGATTACGTAAAAATGTAATCACATGTCAGTTCTAGCGTAATATATTAGTCCAATGAATACCCGTTTATCATTTGCATTTTTTCTTGGTACAGCAATTTTAATGGTCAGTAGTGTATTTTAAGATCACCTACAAAAAACAGAATCCCTTAATTTAAATTTCTATCTGCCTAACACTAAAAAATGCTTATTTCAATACATAAAAAACTTTCAAAATATATTGCTGAAAAAGAATGACTGCATCTTCTTATTTAGGAGAGGGGAGGCTGAACACGCCTACTTTCAGGCAGGAAACTTGCCCTTTCTTTCCTGGAGAAAGTAATGAAGCTTGCTCAAACGCGCCATTGTAGCGGCCTCTATACCGAACCAGTGCTGCATTGTATCGTGTGACTTCGAATTCTCTTATTCGCCTGGACTTGAAAGGGAATTTCTTATTGTATATTGTATTATCCAGATGATCTGTCCAGCCTTTGATTATCTCTGGCTGCTCTTCAACATTAAATTATTGGGTTCAAGACCGGCTGCAAGCAATTTTTTAAACCCTATCTTCTTTTTAACAGATACGGGAACAACAGTGACTTTTGTATTGTTACTTGTCACATATCTTTGGACGTTTTTGTAAATGTGTATCGATTTTGGGGACTATTTGTATACTCTTCGTTGTAACAAATATTTAACTATCTGAACAGATGTGGGGTAGAGCAGCCTTTTCACAGGCGTTAAGTTAGTAAGGGGGTGCCACTTACAGTTTCATGTGACCCAAAGGTAGCTTGTCTGTTCATTGTAACAGTTTCATTTTGTTACAGTCACTTAACAGTGTAATCAGTTCATGTGTTTTATTGTTCATGTGCGCAGTCACGTTCCAAAGTACGCACATGAACAATATTGTGTTTATTATCAAAGAAAAATGAACAACACTCAGTATCTTTTAGAAATAAATTTCTCAGCTTTAAGCTTGGAACAAAAGTGTGGAATAAAGAAGCTTCGTAGACTGACGCCTAAGATCGATTTGGAGCAAGCGCAAACAAGCCAAGGTGAGATATTCTGTAGATCTTAACGAATATATATATATAAAGGGGGGAAGAAGCGCGCTTTGCCCTGGCGCCACAATCAGAGGTGCTCCAAATTGTCTGTTTGCACACTGAACGACGGGGGTTGGGGATGGAGGGGCATGCGGAAACATCGATGCGCCGACGATAGGACTAGGGTATCGTCAGAAATGTCCCAGGGAAGTGTAACAGAACTGTTATTATTTTCTATCTACATAAATGTTGTGACGAGCAGAGTGAGCTACTAACTGCGGCTGTTTGCTGATGATGCTGAGGTGTACATGAGGGTATCACCATTGAATGACTGTAGTAGGATGCAGGATGCCTTTGTGGGTTGAGGAATGGCAGCTAGCTTTCAATGTAGAAAAATGATAGGTGATGCAGCATTAGCAGTGTGCTGCTTGACAGAGTCGCGTCAGTTAAATATCAAAGCGAAACGCTGCACAGCGATATTAAGCGGAACGAGCATATAAAGACAGTCGTGGGGAAGGTGGATAGTCGACTTTGGTTTATTGGAAGAATTTTGGGAAGATGTAAAGGAGACCGCACATAAACCGCTTGTACGACCCCGTCTTGAGAATTGGTCAAGTAATTCAGATCAAACCAAATCTGTTTAAACGAAGACATAGAAGTAATTCATAGGTGGGAGGCGATGTTTGTTACTGATTGGTTGATCAATGCGCGAGTGTTACTGAAATGCTTCGTGTACTCAAATGGAAGTTGCTGCAGAGTATGCGACGTTCTTGAAGTAATGTAGGGAGCCGGAATTTGGAGTGCACTGCAGAATGATTCTGCTGCCGCAAACCTATATTTCGCTTAAAGATCACAAAAATAAGATCAGAGAAATTCGGGCTCTTACAGCTGTACACAAGTATTTGTTTGACCTCGTTGTGAAATACTTTGATTCTTTAATTGTTTGATAGTTTTGTATTGCGTAATATAGTGTGAAAATTTTCTACTATGTTTCGTTTTTATTTCCATTTAGCGCAAAACTTAGAATCGCAGTTGAATTACTGGATTTGTCAGTTATCCATTAAGAAAGATATGATTAGTAGGATTACATAGTTTTTCTTTTACTGTACATAAGTAAATTGTTGTGTTTGTTTGTTAAAAGACTCAATAGAACAGATTCATGTACCACATTTTGTAAAGTGTGTCTGATTTTAAAACAAATGCATTCCTGATATACACCACGTAAATAAGTTAACACAAAATTAGCTTATTGCAATAGGTAAAGGAGCAGTTAAAATACCAGCAGTTAACATATGTTTGAATATTTCATACTAGTTTTCCTAGAAACTTGCTATTTAGTTAATCTCACAAAAGTGGAATAGTGATATGTTCTATTACTAAGGTACAGTATTTTTTTAAAACATAAGTGTGAACTTCGTCTTATTAGCGTTTTGGATTTACATTTTTTTAATGAAAGAGTGAACATTATTACACAGAGCTTAGTAGATTGCTGTAGTCCGCAATTTGACAGGAACCAAATACATTACGCTTATTGTTCACCTTTAAGTATAGATTTTTGTGACTGCTGTCTGATATTTGCGGAAGTAACTGACTTTCCAGTAGTGGTGCAGTTAGAGTTTGTCCGTACCATACGTTTCAATAGAGTTTAAAGGAAACATTACTTCACCATTAAATTTAAGTTTTGAACAAATAGTTAATTTTAGTCCAAAAGGACTGATTATCGAATTCATAGCAAAATGTTGTATTTTGCTCTTGAACTGGTTCTCTGAATCCTTCAGGTTTCAATACTATCACGTCTCTTGTGCTATCTTTGTGTAGCAAAGGATAAACAACTTTCATCCATTAGTAATACACACGGTCAAAATTAAATAATCTCAGAGGGGCACAATTCTTTAGGCTGTGGCTCATAGAACCAATTCGCTGCAGTTACGAATACTGCAGTAAACTTAACTTACATGTGACAAGTTATTGCGTAGTACTATACGTCCTGCAAGTAGCTGTAGAGCTAGACCAGCCGCTAGAATAGCTGCAAATACCTCAAACAGACGTGGGCATCAATCTGTAGTTTCATTCTGATAGCAAGGTAAGTATATACACTACAGATTCCACAGAAACGACAATTACTAACATAACAAACAAAACCCATCCAATTATATCCAGACATTCAGAAGTAATGGTATTTTATACATTCGGGGTAATGTTTTATTTATATAAATACCATGAGGATAGGTTTACCATTCACTGCCGTGAAGAGGCACGTACAAATGACACATTAACACAACGTAACCTTCACTCGTCGCCTTCATCACATATAGGCACAAATTTCGGGTGATCAAAAAGTCGGTATAAATTTGAAAACTTAATAAATCACGGAATAATGTAGATAGAGAGGTAAAAAGTGACACACATGCTTGGAATGACATGGGATTTTATGAGAACAAAAAAGTTCAAAAATGTCCGACAGGTGGCGCTTCATCTGATCAGAAAAGCAATAATTAGCATAACAAATTAAGACAAAGCCAAGATGATGATCTTCACAGGAAATGGTCAATATGTTCACCATCATTCCTCAACAATAGCTGTAGTCGAGGAATAATGTTGTGAAAAACACTGTAAAGCATGGTTATGGTGAGGCATTGGCGTCGGATGTTGTACGGACTGACGTCTGGGGATCTGGAAGGCCAAGCATGACGAACGTGGCGGCTGAGCACGATCAGCACCAAACTACGCGCGCAAAAGATCTTTAACGCGTCTAGCAATACTTTTTTTTGTTCTAATGAAACCCCACGCCATTCCAAGCACGTGTGTCAATTTTTACCTCTCTATCTACATTATTTCGCGAGTTATCAAGTTTTCAAATTTATACTGACATTTTGATCACCCGGTACATTCATACAGCCATACCTCACGACCACTGATGAAGGCTATGGCCAAACGCTGTGTGAGGATTGTCTTTCCCATGTCTTTGCAGTGAGTTTAAACTTATTTTCTTTATATTTATATAAATAATGGTCAGTCACTCACACAGGTTATGAGTGACGATGAAATCTTTATGTGCAAACTTTGCACGAAGTCAAATTTCTCCATGCATTCCTTCACAGTTTGATCAATGTACAGACTGAAAAAAAAACATTGGGAAAGGGCTACAAACCTGTCCTACTCCCATCTTAACCACTAAGCCCATTTCATTCCCTTCAGCTGTAATAACTGTTGTCTGGTTTTTGTAAAAGTTGAATATATTTTACCCTGCTACCTTAACAATTTGAAATTGTGTATTCCAGTCAACACTGACAAAAACTTTCTCCAATGTCTTCAAAAACTAAGAACATAGGTTTGCCTTTCCTTTACCTATCTTCTAAGTCAATGTTAGTATTGCCTCCCATGTTCCTACATTTCTCCAAAATCGAAACTGATCTTCCCCATGATCGGGTTCCACCACTTTTTCCATTCGTCTATAAATAATTCGTGTTAGTATTTTACAACCATGGCTTATTAATCTGATCGTTTTGTAATTTTCAGGTATGTCTGCACTTGCTTTCTTTGGAATTGTAGTTACTATATTGTTATTAAAGTCTGAAGGTATTTCCCCTGACTCATACATCTTACATACTAGGTGGAACAATTTCTTCATGAGTGACTTTCTTAACGATATCAACAGTTCAGACGGAATATCAGGGAACTGGGGCCTGGTTTCGTTCCAAATCTTTCATAGCTCTGTCATGTTCATGTCGCAGTATCATATTATCTCATCTTCCTCTACTACGTCTTCCACTCCCTTCTTTGCTTTTTACTGGTTTTACATTTTTTGATATTCATGCAGCTGCTTTTCTTGTTTCAACATGTCTCTCTTATTTTTCTGTGTGTGATATCTATTCGTTCCAGAGTTATATATTCATCTAAAGTCTTGAATTTGTCACGTAGACACTCCAGATTAGCATTTCTGCACTTCATATCAACCTCGTTTTTCAGACGTCTGTACTTCCTTTTGCCTGCTTCACTCGGTGCATTTTTATATTATCTTCTTTCGTCATTTAAGGTCAGTATCACCTGTGTTATTCTGGAATTTATGTTAAGCCTTGTCCTTTCGCGTATATGATCCTATGCAGCCTTCACTACTTTCTCTCTCTCTCTCTCTCTCAGAGATACCCATTGTTCTTCTACAGTATTACTTTCAGCCCTTCCTTGCCTAATGCTCCTTTCCCTTGTCTCAGCCACCCCTGGTTCCTTCATCCACTCAATACATAACAAAGTGACTTAGATATTAATAACTCCAGAGGAATTTCCGTAGCTTACGTCATTTAAAAGATCTTTTGAGCTTTTCTGTGTCATAGAACTTTAGGGCACCTCAAACACGCGACTGGGTAATATCAAGCGGACTTCCAACCAAGGTAATGCGCCCAGAGAAAATTTTTCACCTGAAAACTAATATAAAAGGTAGCTCGAAACTGTCCTTTCATTTGTATGTTTCGTGACTTAAAAAAGGCGTATGCTTCTATCAATTGGCGGTGCCCGTTTAATGTCCTAGTGGCTGGACGCTCTAAGGGTCCTTGGTGCGGAGCGCGCCCTTGCTCGCCGTCAGAGAATTCAGACCTCCTCGGACGTGGGTGTGTGTCTGTTTTTCATAGTGTAAGTTAGTTTAAGTAGTTTGTAAGTCTAGAGACTGATGACCATACTAATTTTGTTCAAAAGGTTTATAAATATTTCAAACACTTAACACAAAAGACTACTTGTATCAAATAAATTCTTACTGATGAATAAAAGCCCCACCCCCTATGAACCACAGACACTGCCGAGGTGGGGTGGCTTGCGTGCCTCAACGATGCAGATAGCGGCACCGTAGGTGCAACCACAGAGGAGGGGTATGTGTGGAGAGGCCAGACGAACGTGTGGTTCCTGAAGAGGGGCAGAAGCACTTTCAGTAGTTACAGGGGCAACAGTCTGGATGATTGACTAAGCTAGGCTTGTAACATCAGCTAACATCAGCTTTGCCATGCAGTTACAGCGAACGGCTGAAAGCAAGGGCAAACTACAATCGTTACTTTCCTCGACGCCATATAGCTCTACTGTATTAATATCTGATGATGCTGTCTTCTTGGGTAAAATTTTCCGGGGGTAAAGTAGTGCCCCATTCTGATCTCAGGAAGGGGACGACTCAGGAGGAAGTCGTCCTCAAGAAAAACAAAACAGGCATTCCACGGGTCAGAGAGTGGAGTGTTCTAACCCTTAAACACGTAGGTGAAAAGTTGAAAAGAGGAATGGGTAGATTAAAGTTGGATATGGTAAGGATAAGTGAAGTTAGGTGACAGGATGAACAGGATTTATGGTCAAGTGAGTAGGGGTTAAAATACATAATCAGTTGGTGGTAACGCTGGGGTAGGTCTTATAATGATTAAGAAAATAGGTTTGCGTGTATGAACAACATAGTGAAAGCATTATCATAGCGAAGATAGACACAAAACCACCACCGAGCACAGTAGTGCAAGTTTATAAGCCAACGTGCTCGGCCGATGATGAGAATATCGAAGAAATGTATGAGGAGATCCAAGAAATCATTCAGAAAGTTAATGGAGACGAAAACTTGAGTGTGATAGGGGACTGAAAGTCGGTGGTAGGAAAGAGAAGATAGTGAAATGTAGTAGGCGAATATGGACTGGGAAAAAGGAATGAAAGAGAAGATCGCTTGGTAGATTTTTGCGCAGAGCACAATTTAATGATCACCAACACTTGGTTTAATCATCATGAAAGAAGGCTGTATACGTAGAAGAGACTAGGAGACACTGGGAGGTACCAGATTGACTTTATAATTGTAAGGAATAGATTTAGAAACCAGGTTCTAAACTGTAAGACATATCCAGGGACAGATATAGACTCTGACCATAACTTATTGGTTATGAACTGCAAATTAAAACTTAAGAGACTGCAGAAAGGTAGAAAGGTTAGGAGATGGAACCTGGACAAATTGAAGTAACCAGAGGTGGTTGAGAGTTTCAGAGGGAGCATTAGGCAAGGTTTGGCTGAAACGGGGGAAAGTAATACAGTAGAAGAAGAATGGGTAGCTCTGAGAGACAGGGTAGTGAAGGCTGCAGAGGACCATATAGGCAGAAGGACAAGGCCTGATAGAAATCCCTGGATAACACAGGATATCCTGAACTTAATTGATGAGAGGAGAAGATATAAAAAATCAGAAAGTGAGACAGGAAAAGGGGAGTACAAACGTCTGAAAAATGAGATTGACAGGGAGTGCAGACTGGCTAAGCAGGAGTGACTAGAGGACAAATGCAGAACTGTAGAAGAATGCATAACTAGGGGAAAGATAGATATCGCCTACAGGAAAATAAAAGAGATATTTGGAGACAAGAAAAGCAGCTGTATGAATATCAAGAACTCAGTCGGATAAACAGTACTAAGCAAAGAGTGAAAAGCTAAACTGTGGAAGGAATATATAGGGGACCTATACAAAGGAAATTCTAGAAATGGAAGGCGTAGTGGAAGAAGATGAGTTAGGTGATATGATACTGCGAGAAGAATTAGACAGATCGCTGAAGGATTTGAGTCGAAACAAGGCCCCTGGAGTAGATGATATTCCGTCTGAACTGCTGATATCATTACGAGAGCCAGTCATGAAAAAGTTGTGTGTCCTGTTATGCAAGATGTATGAGACAGGAGAAATGCCCTCCGACTTCAAGAAGAATATCGTAATTCCAATTCCAAAGAAAGCAACTGCAGACAGATGTGAAAATTACAGAACTATCAGTTTAATAAGTCATGGTCGCAAAATAGTAACATGAATTATTTATAGACGAATGGAAAAACTTGTGGAATCCAACCTCGGGGAAGATCATTTTGTATTTAGGAGAAATGTAGAAACACGCAAGGCAATACTCACATTACCACTTATCTTACAAGATAGGCTGAGGAAAGGGAAAACTATTTTTTTAGCGTTTGTAGATTTGGAGAGAGCTTTTGACAATGTCGACTGGAAAACACTCTTCCAAATTCTGAAGGTATCATGGGTAAAATATTGGGAGCGAAGAATTATATTCAACCTATACAAAAACCAGACAGCGGTTATTAGAGTCGAAGGGCGAGAAAGGGACGCAGAGGTTGAAAAGGGAGTACGACAGGGTTGTAGCCTTTCCCCAAATTTCTGTAATCTGTATACTGAGCATGCAGTGAAGGAATGGAAAGAGAAATTTCGAGAGGGCATTAAAGAGCAGGGAGAAGAAATAAAAACATTGCGGTTTTCTGATGACATAGTAATTTTGTCAGAGACCGCAAAAGATCTGGAATAGCAATTGAATGGGATGGACAGTGTCTTGAAAGGAAGATATAAGATGAACATTAACAAGAGTAAAACGAAGGTAATGGAATGCAATGTCAGAAAATCAGGCGATGCTGAAGGAATTATATAAGTAAAGAGACAATAAAAGTAGTACATGAATTTTGTTATTTCGGTAGGAAGATAACTTCTGATGGCCGAAGTAAAAAAGATATAAAAAGCAGAATGACTATGGGAAGAAAGGCGTTTCTAAAGAAGCGAAACTAGTTAACAACCAATATTAATTTAAATGTTAGGAAGTCCTATCTGAACGCATTTGTCTGGAGTGTAGCATTGTATGGGAGTGAAACGTGGACGATAACGAGTTCATACAAAAAGATAATAGAAGCCTTTGAAAGTGGAGTTACAGACGAATAATGAAAATTAGATAGGTAGATCACGTAACTAATGAAGAAGTGCTTAACCGAATTGGGGAGAAAAGGAGTTTCTGGCATACCCTGACTAAGAGAAGGGATACATTGGTGGGACACATTCTGAGACATCAAGGAATCGTCAGAAGGAAGTGTGTGGGGCAAACTTCGTAGAGGGCGACCGAGGGACTAATACAGTCAGCAGATTCAAAATGATGTATGTTGCCGGACGTATTCTAAGATGAAGGGAGTTGCACAGGACAGGGTAGCGAGGAGAGCTGCATCAAACCAGACTGCAGGCTGAAGACCACAACAATAACAACAAATAAAAGCCTTTTGAAATAGAGGACGGCGTGCGACATTGTGATCGCTTGTCACCATTGCTCTTCAGTATTGATAAAGTTATTAGAAAACAAGAGAACGAACATAAAAATCGGAACTACTGCATGCCCACGCAACTTGGACAAGTATAAAAAGAACTGAGGATAAGTTTTCTGGACTTAGAGGATAATCTAGCGACACTAGTGCACAACGGAACCACATCTGTGGGAGTTCTGCAGTAATTTGCCGAACGTGATAACGAAGGTGAAACGGTTTTGCCAGTTGTTTTAGCCACGATAATTATGTACATTAATATATTCACAAAAGTACTGTGTCACAATTAAAAGCCTGCATTAATACAAATAAACTTGTACTGGAAATATAGAAAATGCACTCAATATGAACAAAGCTATACTTAAAAACAACACAAAATAGAAATCTAACAGCACAAAACGTAATAGAACTAAAATAGGAACACAACAATTTATTTGGTGTTTCAAAACTTATAGTAATACAATGCCATCTATAAAGTGATTTTATTTGTGTCTTTTAGGGAAAATTAGTAAATATATTTTCCAAATCTTTTAGAAAGATTTTCAAAACATCTTCAAAATTGGATGGTCCAGGTTTTCTGATGTAAAAAACGCAGTTAAGGGAAATCAGATTATTATACTGAGATTATTGTCACCAAATGTCACAAGTCTATCTCAAATCATACTCCGAAGTTAGTCTAGCGTTGTAGGAGTGAAATGCGAATCTGTATAGTCGCTGAATCACTTGTTGAATGACAGCCGCGCTATAGTCAAAGCTTTCCGGTTTATGGAAAATTTAAATCGACCACTATGATCCTTGTAAAAGCAACACTAACGTGAATGCTCCCTATTAAAATCTGAAGATTTTTTTCGATTTTATTCTTTTACCAAGAAACGAGACTGATCTTTACGTAAAGACCAATAGTGGCAGTAATCTACATCGGATCTGACTCAATTTCGTCCTCTCCCTCAACCTCAATACCCTGTTTCAATCTTGGTGCCCCCTGTGGCTGCAGTTTTAGTGAAACTATTAAAACTGCCCTACGAAACTCCCTGCGACCCATGCTCCAAAATCATTCATTCATTTTTTTCCATGTTAAAAGAAACTATTTACTTTTACAAGCGTACGAACAAGGATGCTAAGCTTGATACTGTTCTACTCTGTTGGAAAAGAGCCCAGTCACAGCCATATTTCAATTACAAGTTTGTCTTGATGGCTAATCCTTTACATGCGAGGTTAGCGCGCCTGACCCTTCCCATGCCGATGCCGTGCTGCGTACTTCTTCCGCACACAAAAGTTTTCTTTTATGTTCTGGAATTTCTCTTTGAGAAGTACATATTGTATTCTGGTGTGTGGAAAAATTGCTTGGAGAATAAGTATTCAAATAAGGGTTTTTACCTCATCACTTGTAGTACCCTGCCGACTGCGAACCCTGGAGCGTAGTGTTAAATTTGTATGAGAAGGTATGACCGGTAGTGAGCGTAAGTTGGTCTGTTCAGCATTTATTTTGGACAAACCTTCATCCACAATACACTCAAACCAAGTTATCACGTCATATTTTTTAGAGGCATAATTGTACCAGTTATACCACTGAACATATATTGATTACAAATTGAAGTAGCATGCACAAATTCACTAGGTACTGTCTATTGTAGTAATGTCTCGTCGTCAGTTATTTCTGAATAGAAGTCACTATCACCAGCCTCAACATCCGTGTTTGAATACGTTTATAACTGCCACTGAAATTATCATCACTTTCAAAAAGAAGCTGCTTAATCTCTCAGTCTGATCAACGACTTATACTCGCCATTGCAAAGATCACAATAACGCGGCTGCTTCACTGGACGCAAACTGCCGACGCGTAGTCTAGAGCAAACTGTTATAATTAGCTGTGTTTTCTGAAGAGAGCTGACACGTAGTGGACGAAGCTCATTTGATACCACAGTTGCAATCTCAGCGCGACATCTCGTCATTCCCACAAGCTATTAGCCACAGAACGCGGCGAACGGTTATATCCGTCATTCGGAGTTAAAGGTTTAAAATGGCAACGAGACTAAAATGATTAGCATTATCTAAAAAGAAAAATTCCTCATGTTCTGCAAAATGATGGCCTAAGAAGCCGAAAACCGTTTAGTAACTCAATGCGTAATTTTGCATAACATCAGGAATTTTTCCCTTTTTCAAAATATTGTCATGTTCTGTTAATCACAACCGGAAAATTCAATTAGTTTTTTTAATAAGTTGGTAAAATCTGTTGCTAGGTGATCTATATACAACTGAACGGAAATTTGTATAGAAATACATATTTAGAAACTGTTCACCACCTACTCTGCTTTACAAGAGTTGAAGCTTCATAGTAGTTATGTAAATCATCCTCTGCTATTTCTAAAAACTTTTACTTCTCCAATTGATGTTGATCCTTCATATTATTAAGAATTAGCTGGTACCCGGCGCGTTGCTGCCGCAGAAAAAAAAAAAAAGCACTCAGTGCACGCGCTGTGGGGAGGTTCGAATGTGGGAAATTGCAGGTTCAATCCCCGGAACGTGAACTTGCATTCGTTCCCACATTGGGTGTTGGAAGGGGAGGGGGTCTCGCAGTCAGCGAGTGGTGGGACAAGGAGGGGAGCTTGTAGAAATCATTACTCATGTCAATTTTTAATTATGGTGTTAATCATGTCGATTTGTTAATTAGGGCCATAAATGATGTCAATTTTAATTACATATAAGGACAATGGCCTTGACCTCTAGGGAGGAGGAGGAGGAGGGGGTAACTTATGAATTATTCATAAGGGGGAAAGGTAGGACCTTCATTTGCATAGATAAAGCCCGCCCAGTATACCTGTTCACGTACTATAAGTTAACTATATGTCCATAACTTTCACGTAGGAGTAAGGAGTAAGTTGACAAAGTTTTATCGCAATCATATGAACGTTAGGTCAACGCATAGAATACCAATAAACGAAGAAATATATATGGCTTTTGCAATCTTCGATCAGTCCATGTCCTCCTTCTTCCTGTTCACCTGCTTCTCTACCCGTCTCCTCCTGTCCCTTTTTCTGTCCATTTTCTCCCGTCTCCATCTCCTTTCACCTGTCTGTCACCATCTGCCCTTTCTCAATCTCCTTCTCTAACATGTCTCTATCCTCCCTCCCCTTTGTGTTTGTCTCCTCTAGCACATACCTCTGTCTCTCCTACATATGGAAACATACATATATTCTCCAAGCTTCATGGTGACTGATCAGTTGCAAGGTACATTCCGCCATGCTAAATTCACAGCCTTGTAGTTTATAAAAATGTGTTTCATAAAAACATACATTTAAGTGCTGAATGTCATGGTGACCAGTCAAACAATTTTTATGTTTGTTGTGACGAGAAATCCAATGTGCACTCCGTGTGCATACCCGGGGGAGTCATTCCAGATGTGGAACGGGTAATTCCGGATGCCATGAAGAGCACAGGGTGCAGCAAGCTGCAGGTGGTGGCTCATGTTGGGACCAATGATGTGTGTCGCTTTGGATCGGAAGAGATCCTCTCTGGTTTCGAGCGGCTATCAGAAGTGGTAAAGACTGCCAGTCTTGCTTGCAAGATGAAAGCGGAGCTCACCATCTGCAGCATTGTCGACAGGACTGACTGCGGACCTTTGGTTCAGAGCCGAGTGGAGGGTCTGAATCAGAGGCTCAGACGGTTCTGCGACCTTGTGGGCTGCAGATTCCTCGACTTGCGTCAAAGGGTGGTGGGTTTTCGGGTTCCGCTAAATAGGTCAGGAGTCCACTATACTCAGGAAGCGGCTACACGGTTAGCGGGGGCTGTGAGGCGTGGACTGGGCGGTTATTTAGGTTAGAGGGCCTCGGTAATACACAAAATAGATTTCAGTCTCAAAGGGGGCAGGTCAGACACAGGAAGAAAGCAAATCTAGAAAACATTGGTTTAACAGTTGTAAATTGTCGTAGCTGTATTGGGAAAGTTCCAGAGCTCCGCTGATAGAAAGTACTGAGGCACAAATCGTTATAGGTTCTGAAAGCTAGCTGACGCCTGAGATAAGTTCCGCCGAAATTTTTTCAAAGGGCATAATGGTCTTCAGAAAGGATAGAATAAATAAAATAGGGGGTGGAGTGTTTATTGCTGTTAATAACGGTTTATCCTCCAGCGAAATTGAGACAGATACTTCCTGTGAGTTGGTCTGACAAGCGAAATAAATTAATAATTGGATCGTTTTGTCGGCCCCCTGCCTCAGACGATGCTGTTGCCGAAATGTTCAAAGAAAGCTTGAATCACATCTCAAATAGGTATCCGAAGCATACTGTTATAAACGGTGGCGACTTTAATTTACCCTAGATATGTGGACATAATTACGTATTCAAAACCGGCGGCAAATATAAAACATCGTCCGAACTAGTTCTGAATGCTTTTTCTGAAAAGTACTTCGAACAGTTAGTTCATGAAACCACTAGAATAGTAAGTGGTTGTGAATATACCCTAGATGTCCTAGCAACAAATAATCCTGAGCTAGTAAAGAGCATCAAAACAGATACAGGGATTAGCGAACATCGAGTTGTAGTAGCGAGTCTGAATGTCGAAATGCCCAAATGCACCAAAAATAAACGAAAAATATATCTATTCAATAAAGCAGATAAAACGCTTTCCTGAGTGATAGTCTCCAGTCTTTCAAAACTAAAATTGCGAGTGTAGATCAGTTGTGGCTTATTTTCAAAGACAGATTTATACCAAATAAATTAATAAAAGAGGGGGCTCACCCCCCTGTGGTACACAAAACAGGTCAGATCACAGTTGCATAAACGAAGAAAAACGCATGCAAAATTTTGAAAGACACAGAATCCACAATACTGGCAATCTTTTACTGAAACTCGAGACCTAGCGCGGACATTAATGCGAGAAGCCTATGGTAGTTACCACAACGAAATCCTGTCTCGTAATCTTGCAGAAAATCCAAAGAAATTCTGGTCATATGTGAGGTACACTAGCGGCAAAACACAAACAATACTTTCACTACGCGATAGCAATGGTAATACTACCGATGACAGTACTGCTAAGGCAGAATTACTAAACACAGCTTTCCGAAATTCGTTCACCGAAGAAGACGAAGTGAACACTCCCGTATTCAATCCAAGAACAGCTGCCAGCATGCGAAACTTAGATGTGGATGTTCCTGGAGTAGTAAAGCAACTTAAGTCACAGATTGTATACCAACTAGATTCCTCTCAGAGTATGCTGATGCAATAGCTCCATATTTAGCTATAATTTATAACCGATCACTCAGGCCGCGGTGGAGTAGCCGAGCGGTCTAAAGCGTCTCGCTGCGGAGCGCGCGGTTGCTCGCCGTGGAGGTTCAAGTCCTCCCTGGGGCATGGGTGTGTGTGTTGTCCTTAGGTTAGTTTACCTAGGTTTAAGTAGTTTGTAAGCTACGGACTGATGACCACGCAGATTGGTCCGATAGATTTACAAACATTTTTTTTTTCGATCACTCAGCGAAAGATCCGTACTCAAAGACTGGAAAGTTGCCCAAGTTACTCCAATATTCAAGAAAGGCAATAGGAGTGATCCGCAAAATTACAGACCTATGTCACTGACGTCGATTTGCAGTAGGATTTTGGAACATACACTTTGTTCGAATGTTATGAACTACCTACTATTAACCAGTAGTCAACACGGATTCAGAAAGTATCACTCTTGCGAAACACAGCTTGCCCTTTATTCACATGAAGTGTTAAGTGCCATCGACAAGGGATCTCAAATCGATTCCATAGTATTGGATTTCAGGAAGGCTTTTGACACTGTACCCCACAAGCGGCTTCTTATGAAATTACGTGCTTATGGAATATCTCCCCAATTGTGCGATTGGATTCGCGATTTCCTATCAGAAAGAGCACAGTTCGTTGTAATTGACGGTAAGTCATCGAGTAAAACAGAAGTGATATCTGGCATTCCACAGGGAAGCGTTATAGGTCCATTACTCTTCCTCGTGTTTATAAACGATTTAGGAGACAATCTGAATAGCTCCCTTAGACTGTTCGCGGATGATGCTGTCGTTTATCGGTTAGTGAAGTCAATTGAGGATCAAAAGCAACTGCAAAGCAATTTAGACAAAATTTCTGCAAGGTGCGAAAATTGGCAGTTGACACTAAATACAGAAAAGTGTGAAGTAATACACATGACCACTAAAAGAAATCCGCTGAACTTTAATTACGCGATAAATCAATCAAACCTTAAGGTCGTAGATTCTACCAAATACCTAGGAGATACAATTACGAACAACTTTGACTGGAAAGAACACAGAGAAAATATTGTGGGGAAGGCGAACCAAAGGTTACTTTTCATCGGCAGAACGCTTCGAAGATGCACCAGCTCCACCAAAGAGACTGCCTACATCACACTTGTGCGTCCTCTCCTGGAGTACTGTTGTCCCTTGTGGGACCCTCACCAGGTGGGACTGACGGGACATTGAGAAGGTTCAGAGAACGGCAGATCGTTTTGTTTTATCGCGTTACGGGGGGGGGGGGGGGAAGCGTCACGGAAATATTGCAAGAATTGGGGTGGAAATCATTAAAAGAAAGACGTTATTCATTGCGGCGTGATCTGTTTGCGAAGTTTCAATCACCGACTTTTAGTTCTGAATGTGAAAATATTTTGCTAGCACCCACCTACTTAGGGAGACATGACTATCCCAATGAAATAAGAGAAATCAGTTCGAAAACGGAACGATTTAGGTGTTCTTTCTTCCCACGCGCTATTAGAGAATGGAACGGTAGAGAAAAGTTATGAAAGTGGTTAATGAACCCTCTGCCAGGCACTTTAATGTGATTTGCAGAGTATCTATGTAGATGTAGATGTAGACGTACCCTCCGCCTTGCTCCTACGGGTGCTTACGAAACGTAGGCCCTGTATTAATTCAGGGTATAAGATACCTTCATTCCATATTCCATTCAATGTCCTCCAGCTCTTTCAGTGTGACGAGGAAGAAACGTGTCAACTCACTGTGAGGTACCCTCCGCCATGCACCATCTGGTGGCTTCCTGAAGGTAGTTCATGCATTAATTCAGGGTATAAGATATCTGCATTCTAAATTTCATTCACATCCGTCCACCTGTTTCAGAGTGAAGAGAAACGAACTTAACAACCCATTGTAAGATACCCTCCACCACGCACCATCTGAAAGGTAGCACGTGTATTAATGCAAAGTATAAGCTATCTCCATTTCAAATTTCATTACAATGCTTCCAACCCTTTATGAAGGAATAGCAATCATATTATCCCATTGGTAGCTACCCTTCGCCACGCACCATACAGCTGCTTACGACAGGTAGCCCATTTATGAATCAGGGTATAAACTACATCTGTTCCAAATCCAATTCTTATCCGTCCACACAATGCAGCCTGAAGGCATAAGAAACGAATTAACTAATCGTAAAGCTCCCTACGCCATGCAACATACGAAATTAATTTTAGTATGCCTGTAACCTTTCCACGAGTGCAATCAATGACCTGACAAAGTTTAATCGCAATCGGATGTACAGTAAGGCCGTGCATAAAATACGAACGAAAATACAACAAACTGTAATTTTTTGTATATTAGATATTGAAAAGAATTATTATTATTAACAATGAATAAGAATAATTATTATCATTATTAATAACAAAAAAGTTCCAATCTAATGTAAGTTCGAATATTTCGGGTGAGGGAGGCACAGGCCCTCTGTGCGCACCCACCATCCCTGTGGTGTCGCACAAGTATGAAGTGCGCGCCACCTACTTTCGCCGCGCGCCGCCATGTATGCACGGCGCGTTGTTCTTACGTCAGCCACGAGCGCCCTCTGCTGCAACTCCGCTCGTGGCCACAACTGCTGCATCGGCCACTTGGGAATCAGATAGGGAACAGTTAAGAATTGGCTGTCTATGTAAACTATGTATCAACATTCTACTAGTCTGCTGCTCTCCAAGTTAAGTACTGCAATTTTTCTTTGAAATATGTCTCTTATACTAACCTAGCATAGTGTATCTAGTTTCTGCTGTCCCACTGGCTGGTCACCTCCGTACCTACACACGCATGCATCCTATTTTCCTGTGTCGGTATCTCTCTCTACTGGGCCACCGACACCCAGGACAACCGGCAGAAACGAGACACAAAAATCCCCCTCTCTGCGTGCGGACCTGTACGTCATTTTTCATAGATGAGGGAAGGGAGATGAACAAATATAGGCAGCGGAGGAAATAAAGAAAGACAGGGTAGAGGATGTGATGGCCAGTGAGAGGCGGGAAGAGTACTTGGATTAACGCAAAATTAAAGTAAATTAATTCCCGGGCAACGGCGAGTTTTCAGCTCGTTAACCCTGCGGCGGGCGCGTGACGGCATACAGTGCCGCCAATTTCGTTTTCTATCAATAATTACGTCAGCGTGCCGAGCACGCAACAATGGTGCTAGATATGCTTCGATTGTTTAGTCACGCGCCAAACTACATTACTGCGCCACCAATATACTCACCATAACAGCTGTGACTGACCTGTGGAGTGGACGACTGCACCGAGACGGCACTGCGTACCGCACGCGCCCGGTAATGTAAGTACATGTAGCCGTACCACTGTCGGATGTTTTACAACATTTGAAAGAAAGGACTCAGCTCTCTACTCTACGAAGAGATATTCAAGAATTTCTGTCACCTCATCGATCAATTCCCGCCAATCACGATGAGACTGTAAGAAGGTGTGGAAGGTGCCATCTTTGTGGTGGTAAAAAGAATTATAAAACTACAGTAACTTGCAATAGCTGCAAAAGATTCGTTTGCAAGCAACATTGCCACAATGTTGCCACATGTAATGATTGTAGAGCTTCTCCGGAGGAAGAAAGTATGTGATTGTATTTACTGACTGTCTTATTCTTTATTATTACTACAAAGATTTTATACACATTACACTTTTTTGCAAAACTTGCTTTAACAATGGTAAATAATCGAATCATATCTCTGGTTATATTTTATGTAGAATTTGTTATTAAAGTTGCGCTTACGAAATATCCAGGAAACGTATGTCAGGTATACTGTAACAATTTTAATTTTCCCATGCACCGTCTATATATGTATACAGATCATATTAAACGTTGCCGTTAAGAATGATGTTATACACAATAAATAATTAATTCCATCCAATTTTTAAAAAAAAATAGTTTTTCTATGTATTTAAATGTAGGCGGCACTGAGTGCCGACGCGCCCGCTGACGTAACAATCTTAAGCGCGCCTGCCGCAGGGTTAAATTCATAGGTGACCATAAGAATGAGACAGTTGTTGCGCCTTGTCTGTCCGTTTGCGGCTATTCTGCGCCATCGAGATCTCCTTCACCCTCCCCAGAGGCCCAGCGCCCCTCTCAAGTGCTGGCTCCCACGCGCCATAATCGCGCGCCCTCGCCCTCTCCATTGTGCCACGGCCTCGTGTTGACACCCGCTAATTGCAGAGCGCGCCCTTGTTCCCGCTGCCGCTGCCGCCCAGGCCGCCGGGGCCTCATTGTTCCTCCGCGGCAACTGTTGCGGTCGGCCGCACACCGCTTCCAAAGGAACTGCTGCGTCGACCCCATTTGACGTCGAGTGTAGCTAGAGGACACGGTTCTCGCCTTCGAAATTTTGCACAGTAACCGCTGTTAACGCCTACGTGTGTCTCCATTTGTCTACTTTATCACTATATAAAAAATACTCAAGTTATGACAGCTTACAAAACACTTAGTTAAAGTTAAAAACATGACAGTTTACAAAATACTAAGTATTTTGTGAGCTGTCATGTTTTTAACTTTAACTAAGTATTTTGTAAGCTTGTGTATCTTTTATATAGCGACTAAGTGCTATATTGCACTTTTTATATTATACCCAGTTTTTTTAACAAGATGACAAGCTTGTAATATGTATGTGACCAGATGATGGTGACACAGTTCGCCGCGGTGGAATAGCCGAGCGGTCTAAAGTGTCTTGCTGTGGAGCGCGCGGTTGCTCGCCGTGGAGGTTCGAGTCCTCCCTGGGGCAAGTGTGTGTGTGTTGTCCTTAGGTTAGTTTACCTAGGTTTAAGCATTTTATAAGCTATGGACTAATGACCACGTGCCGGCCGCGGTGGCCGAGGGGACTGAGGCGTTCCTGTCACGGTCTGCACGGCCACTACGGTCGGGGGTTCGAATCCCCCCTTGGGCATGGATATTTGTGCCGTCCTTAGTCTTAGCTAGTTCGTAAGTAGTTTGTAAGCTTAGGGACTGATGACCCCGTAGTTAAGTCCCATAAGTTCTACAAACATTTGAACTTTTTTTTTTTATGACCACGCAGTTTGGTCCGATAGATTTACAAACATTGGAACATTGTGACACAGTTCACCGAAACCGGCCGTCAGTGAATAAATTATTAATGTGCGATCTTGGCATTTCATTTTGAAAACTATAGTTTACAAAATTATTGGACGAAACTGCTATGGTCTTCCGCCCCTAGACTTACAAACAACTTAAACTAACTAACTAACACGAACACGCCTATGTCTGAGGGTGGACTCGAATCTCCGACGGGAGCGGCTGAGCAACCCCGTACGTGGCGGCCAGGGCCACTCAGCATAACCCGTGGCCATAGTATTTCAGAAAATATATAGACCTGCAGTGCGCCTCGGTTGCACAGTGGTAGAGTGCCAGCCTACAAATCCCCGCCAGGTCCTCGGATTTTTATCTGTCACTTTCCACTTCTTTCACCTCTGGCAGTATTGCTCATGTGAAAAATACCGAGTAGCACCGTGGTTCTAAACCCACGTTAAACTGTAGGTCCCCCTATAACTGGCTGGGTAAGTCAGTTCGAAGGTCGGAGGAAGGCAACGGCATACCACCTCCAAACAGGACCATGCCTAGTAAAGCACTGTGGTGTTCAAACCAATCTTCGGATTGTTGACTGATTTACCTTTTTTATAGACCTGCAACACTAATCCAAGAAAAAAGTCTGTAAGTAGCTGTTAGGGCAGGCCGCAAATAATTCACAGCGTGTCAGTGTGACCTCGGCTCAGTCGTCATTCGCCGTACCGCGGGTGAGGAAACGTGTGAAGTATTCAGGCGTCTGCCGCAGCGCGCCGCCGGCCGCCGTGCATTACAAGCCCTCAATATTTCATGTGCGGGCAGCGCGGAGCGCGGCCAGTCTGTCTGCAAGCACGTATTGACCGCACCACCTCGCTGACATACCGTATGCGACGTAGACGCACTCTCAGCACAATCTGTCTGGTTCTTCCATAATCGATACCCGTCTACGCCAGGGAAATGCTTCTCTCTTGGTTATGATAATTCAAGTTCTAGCAGAATACTCCTAATACCGTAAATTTATCATTCATTGATGATATCTGGGGAGGTGCAACATTTCGCCATTTTTCGGTCCATGTGCTAGTTTCGCTCGTAGTAGTACAGCCATCTTCAGGATTAGTCACACTATAAGTTTTAAATGTCCATTTTGTGTCCCAGCCTCGTCGCCGCTTTTGTCTCGTTTCCGTCATAGGTATCGGTGGCCGAGTAGAAAGACCGACAAAGGAATAAAGGATGCACGCTTGTGCAGGTAGGAGGTGACCAGCCAGTAGGACAGCAGAAACTAGAAACACTAGAGTAAATTACAACGAGATATATATTTCTTAGAGACTTAGTAATACTCAACTTTTACATAGCTCAGTACTGCAGAATGTTGATACATAGTTGAGCCTACCTAGTGCCTATCCGATAGCCAAGTCTTCACTGGTGCCTATCTGATTCCTAAGTCTTAACTGGTTCCTATCTCAGTCCCAAGTGAACGATGTCGTTCAGTGGTGGCCACGAGCGGGATCTCAGCAGAGGGAGCTCGTGGCTGACGTCGTAAGATTGCCGCGCCGTCCGTGCATGGCGGCGAGCGGCGAAAGTAGGTGGCGCGCACTTTAGACTTGTGCTACACCACAGTCAAATTATGCCTGTTTTGTGTTTATATAGGCATGGACCCCTGATCATTTCAAGGCATGATGGCTTGTATATAGACCACGGCTGGTCCAAGACACGTGAACACGTGCATCACCTGGGCTACTCGACTACTTCCAGTTAGACCAATTCATTAGAATTGCATTCATAGGAAATAAGGCCTGCCCATACAGCTCCTAGCTTCATCTTATCCACAGGAGATCGTTGTAATCACTCGTATACCCCGAATATCGAAAACCACATATTACAGACCTGCCCGCGGTCTGTATGTGCACAGAACGACGCGTTAGTCGCCCTAGGGATGGCCTAGCGGCAGGCGTCAGCACAAATAATTTTGACGAAGGGTAGCGCCTTTGGGATACGTTTCCGGACACGGGTTCCCTACCTCATTTTGTTCGTCATGCCATCCCCTAGCACCACACGAAGTTTGTCGGTACCATTTAGAATCGCCCTATACATAAAGAAGAGTTGTTTGCAAGTAGACTTTCTGTGTGTGGTCACACATATTCTTTGGCATTATACATGGTGTTTCAGAAAATATCTAAGTCGCATAGAACTCAGGCATGCAACGAGGATCAATATTTACCCATTAATTTTGGTTCGTACAGGGCATCTGCTGACAAACACTGTTTTAAACATGTCACTATCAATATCAACGTGTAGTCATAAACACATATTATGCAACCAACTTGATTTGAACTATACATCCACATCTTACAAATTAATATATTAATTATTTCTTCATATTATTCAGTCTCAAAATTGAAAGATTGAATCCTTATTGTAACACTTCTGTAAAAGTAACCTTGATACTCGCAGTCAGTCGTGCTTGGTGTATGCAATGTGACTCGCCCAAGCTTGGATTACAGAATCAGCTGTTCCAGATATGAGTACTGTGTTTGAGGCAACATGGTCACCATTTTAATGTCTTGTACAAGATACTAAACGAAGTATTTAAAATTAAATAAATGACAGTTATGAACAACCTTTTAAAGTTAAACTAATTACTAACAGACTGGTGGGAGACTGTTATCCCCGATATTATTAATACCTTCTACTTCAGACAACGAGACGACGAAGATGCAGCTTCAAGATCTGAGTTTATATAAGCATTGATTAGGGGATCATGGAGGAATTTTATTAGAGGTACTATGCTCCAGGCTGAAAGGCATAATCAGTCTCTAATGATTATATATATATATATATATATATATATATATATATATATATATATATATATATATATGTGTGTGTGTGTGTGTGTGTGTGTGTGTGTGTGTGTATGTTTTTTAACACAAACCTACGCTTTTTTAAATGGAACCCCGTTAGTTTTGTTAGCACATCTGAACATTTCAACAAATACGTAACCAGACACGAAGAATCGGTAGATGCTGGAGGAAGAGACGTACCAAAAATTACCGAAGTACCCAACATCGAAAATCCTGAGAAAGACGTCCGAAATTCTCAAACGGTCTTCAGTGGAAGAAAGATGCATTAAAAATATCGTTCCACAGGCACCTCGACCACCTACCTTATATGACCTCCCAAAAGTTCACAAAATGAACATCCTCTTCCTCCGATCGTGAGTACCACGCGCCACGCGCCAACTTGTAGACTCGCAAAACATCTGACCATCCTTCTTACTTCACATGTTGGGCACTATGAGCATCATGTCAAGAATACGACCGACTTCATCAGAAGAATCAAATCCTTGCGTCTTGGCGAGGAGGATATACTCAGCTTTGATGTGGTGTCATTATTCACCAACGTCCCCAACAAAGATTCCATAGACCTGCTGACCCAATTATACGACGACACTGTTGTGGATTTATTCAGACATACTCTGACGTGTATGTAATCTTCTCGGGTTTGCAGCCGGAAACTAAAGTCAACTTGACACAATATTTCAGCGGCGCAACTGGCCGCCATCCTCAGGTGAGTTTGCTGATAGACAATCTCGCCGGAACTGAGTTCCCAGTCCAATCAGCGGCTCCTTTATACATCGAGGAAGACTCATAGCGCGTGCGCAAGAAGTGACAGTAACTGCCCTCTGGCGCACAAGACATACAGCGCTCCGGTGGTAGAGTGCGGCGAAATCGATAATCGATGATAAAGAATAATATTATTCAGATTTATGAAGTACCAACCATTGTTTTTTAACATCTGATAACACAGGGTTCCAGGATTTACTAAGAAGGTAGCCTTTGTCTCTGTTAATCAGATTGTCAGATAATAGAAACTCTATTTATTCCTTTAAGACACAGTCCCAGTATCGAGATGCTGAAGCAACCATGTGAGTTTCGTTATATAACATTCTATGTCCCTCATCGAGACAATGCTCAGCTTCCGCCGACTTCTCGGGCTGGAGCAAACGTGTGTGTCGTTGATGTTCAATACATCTGTCCTGAATGGTACGGATAGTCTGACCAATATACGTTTTCCCACATTGACAGGGAATCTTATATACCCCAGGCTTCCTCAGACCCAAATCATCCTTCACAGATCCGAGAAGTGCTCTCGTCCTTACTGGCTGACGAAAAACATTCTTAATGTCATACTTTTTTTTAAATTCTTCCTATCTTTGATGAAATTCTTCTGACAAAATGTATGAAAGCAACTGATTTGTGGGTCTCATTTAATGGTTCACGTGAAGGACCAAACCGTAAAGCACAGCGGATCTGCTTATCTGTGTAGCCATTCTGTTGAAACACAACTTTGAGATGATCTAGTTCTTGCGTCAAACTTCTGCATAATACATGGCGTAAGCTCTTCTAGCTAATGTCCGAAGAACGCCAGTACGTTGGGCCGGAGGATGACAACTCGAGGCATGCAGATAGCGGTCCGTTTGCGTAGGTTTTCAATAAACACTATGTCCCAGAACATCAAGAAACGGAGAAACGGAAGCTTCCCCTCCTTCTCAACTCCCATTGTGAACTTGATGTTGGGATGCATGCAATTAAAATGGTCCAAAAGGCGGTTGAGAGCTTCTTCCCCATGAGGCCACACCATAAAAGTATCATCGACGTACCTCCAAAAACAAGTTGGCTTAAGAGCCACCGTCTTCAATGCCATATCTTCGAAGTCCTCCATAAAAAGATTGGCTACTATGGGGGATAATGGACTCCCCATAGCAGTTTGTTCATAAAATTTGTTATTAAAAAAAAGCCATTCAAAATTCTTTGTACACAGCTGGTGTCAAAATTTTCAGTGCATGATAGAAACAACCATTGTTCTACTTGAAAAAATGCATGTTTGCATAATATATAAACTTTCTAGGTATTTTTACAATCTTTTTATTGACTAACAATAGGAGTCCTTGAGTACCAATCCATTCTGTGAAAACCGCTCATCAATCGCACTTCCTGTATCCGCAATATTTGCGGTGCAAGTGTTAGGTGATTCACCCTGTATATCCCCAGTGTTACTTTTTGTAACTTAAGTATGCGATTATCGTTGGGAAGATTATTCAACCACTTGTTGACGTAGTTTATATGACAGCACGTAAGTCATTTCGTCGTAAATCTGCGTTGTACAAAGCTAGAATTACATACTAACTATTCATTACACATACTAAACCACTTTCTTTCGAGTCCATCGATGATGTGAACTCAACGCATTATTAGTTAATGTAAATAGCAAATATTTTACTTGCTTTATGGTTCGGTATCACCGTCTGTGACTAAAGTCTTTAAATATAAAGATTTGTATTTTCCTTAAATCAGAGATTGTGGAGGAAAACAAATTTCATTAAAGGCAGGACAAAACATTTCACATGTATTTTCGAGATATCGTAAGAAACGTGATGCTGCCTGTCAAACTGATATTTCGTCTTCAACTCATGTGTGATACGTGCTAACTAGAACAGTCACAGTTCAACAAAAATCATTTTTGCTTCAAATATGTAGTTCGATTGCTTGTAAAAAAGGCACAAGTAATAACTGTAGCCATCGAATTAATATTTGCGATTTCGGAGAACTAACGAATGTGTGATAAGAATACTATAAGATATTTTATTGTAAAATTATACTCTTAATTTTCATTACAAAGTATAAGAACAGCAACTTTCAACTCTATTTCACGTTAGTCCTGAAGATGGAAATAATTTCCTGGCCCGATTAAAGTTACTCAGACGTTGGTTTCAGTTGAATGACGTCACGAGCAGTCTATGTCATCTTTGGCCTATGGAGAGCGCGCTACCGCTGACCTCCGCACTCCATCTGATGACGATGGCGATGTGTGGCTCAGGGTGGGTGGCGTAACACCACCCTGCTGTGATCGAATCGAATGTTTGTGAAGCTTATGGGACTTAACTGCGGGGTCATCAGTCCCTAAACTAACAAACTAATTATGAACTAACTTATATTAAAGACGACACAAACATCCACGCCCGAGATGGATTCGAACCTCCAACGCTGGAGGCTGCGCGATCCGCAGTGTGGCGATCTAGACCGCTCGGTTACTCCCGCGCGGCACCCTGCTGTTACTGACCGATGACGATGAGGAGGAGAGTTGCACACTGGACGGCGTATTACCGCCCAGCTGTGACTGACCGCATCACGAGCTGGCTGGCGCTCTGCTTTCTCGGTTGGTGACGGTGCGCGTTTTCGTCATGCGGCCGGAGCTTCTGTTAATCTAGGCCGCTGACACTGCTAGGCTACTGAGCGGCTACCTTCAGCCGCTGTAGTTGTGGAACTGTGCCGGATTCTTGAACAGCTACATACTGGATTTTTTACGCTAAATTATTTACCCCATAAATTACATTTTGTGTTACTATTTATTCCAGCATCCTCGTACTACAACTCGTTATTTGTTGTTATTGCTATACCGTTTCAAGAAGTTTCAAAACCTTACTTCTGTGGCCTGTTTATTTCATCGTGACTATGCCATTTCCTATATCAGTTATCAGTAAAACCTGTTAAAGCAAAGCCTACAGTTTCCATAAGACTACATAATTAGAGTTTCAAAAACACGTCCGACATAGAAGCTACATTGAATGGCGCGCACATTCAAAGATATCAGGAGTCTTGCTGTTACATATAACAAACGTACTAGGCCGTCTGGCGATGAATCTGATGTTCCACACACAAGACCCCAAAAAAACTTCCACCATAACCCCACCCCTATTACATAATGGACTGGGGACAGGTTCGGTGGTAGTGGTGGCGACGAACAGGCTTGCTTACATAATTCAGCATGCTGGGCAGAACGTCTTGTTGAAACAGAAGATACGTGCGATCATCAGGTCGGCTCACGAGAGAGTGCATCCCAGTTTTAAATCTCTCTTTGGTTGTTGCGACTGCAGTGCGCTCTCATGGCGTTTGTGAACCCCGGTTTTTATGTGATTACTTATTCTTGTTGTAGGCTCGTTGTATCAGTTTCTACGCTTGATTTTGAATCATAATTTGTACTTCGTGGTTTGCGGTTGCAAACGTAGGCCTATGTCTTTGAGAGGTTCCCCTTTCTTCAGATTTAGCGCTTTAGTAATCTCTGTAATTTTCTTCTAAGAGGAGATTGATTTTTTCCTAATCATGATTGCTTATAAGACATTGTATTTTTTTCTCTAGCCATTTTGGTTGTGCTCATTTTATCTATGCCTGTGCTTCCTTTCGCTTCCTTCATAGGAAGTAGATTTATCCCCCAGTCACATTTAATCGCTCTATTCATATCCCAGGACTTCTAGGACTGTCTACTCACTTATGAATTTCTCAACATATATTAGAGCGTATTGCAAAGCTTTCCCGTCTTCTCTTCATTTCGCCATTTACGTGAATATTCGCCTAAAGCTCCCTCTGAAACTCTTGTTCTTTTATTTCTATTCTGTTTTACGCAGGTTTTACTCAATAAATTACAGTTGGCGTACAGGCTCAAAATTAGATATAGAAATCTCCTCCGAACAATCATGTAATCACTTTAAATACTGCTGTTGCTTCCAGGTGTCTTCCGGATGTAGCAGGCAGCTTCGTTTTACATTTGTGTCACGAACGGTCGTCCACCTACCGTTCCTCCAGCTCTTCCATTACGAACAGCCTGGCTCTTTTCCACATCAAAGTTATGTGCCTGTCAGAGGGTTTATCTGAAGTTTTCAATGTCCTCCGTCAAGCCAACGTAATGAGGATCCCACACTGTGCACCAATACCACAAACGACGACGGACAAGTAAAGTATAGCAGTCATTTCAGTTGAATTTTCGAATGCAGTACGTGTGACGACAGTTAAATGTACTCTTTAGTTCACCGTCCGCCCGAAATTTCCTTTGTGCTTATTCCTAATTAAGTTGTTCATAATTGTATTTCCTAGGTATTTAGTTGAATTTACGCCTTTAGTTTTGACTAATTTATCTTGAAATGAAGTTTAACGGATTCATTTCGTGCTTATGTGGCTGACTTTTCACGTTCCGCTATTTACTGTGAACTGTCAATTTTCGCACCATATAGGTATCATTTTGGAGTTAATTTTGATCTTCATCAGCATCATTATCGAACAGCTAAGAAAAGAGTTCAGAATGTATCCTAAATCAATTGAAATTACAAGAAACAGTAGTGGCACCTTAACAGTTCCCTGGGGAACGCCAGATTCACTTTCGTGACATTCCGGTAATTACTATGAAGTGACTCCTTTCTGAATGGAAATTACGAATGCAATAGTGCAACCGAGAGAATATTCCAGAAGCACTGCAATTTGATTAGAAGGCTATTATACGCTGTCAAAAGACTTCCAGAAAATTAATCAAATAAATTATATGCTCTAGTCTACTGCAACAAATCTACATTGATGATAATGGCGTGTAATTTTGCGGGATTCCATTAACTGCGTTTATTCAATACTAAAATGACCTATGTAACTCTACCAACCATGTAAACACGGATCGTTCGCTGATAGAGCGGTTGTATATGATGGCGTCGTTTGGAGTGTCCCCAGTCCGCTCGTCAGAGCCCTCTGGCCTCCCGACGACAGGTGTAGAGATTGAGACACGTGTGCGGTATCTGAGGCGGCCAGTCTCGGCAGTGTGGGCCCGCTGACACATTGGCGCTTGTTTCGTGGTGGTGATGGGGAACTACCAATGCCGTGGTACCTAGTGGTGAGAGTGGGCTGCGTTTCGGTAACGAGGAAAATGGCTTTGGCACTCATCTGCATTTGATACCATTCTGACCCAAAGTACTCAAGTTGGAGACGACCTCTTTCTTGTGGAAAGAGATAAAACCATACCAGAGACTGTAACGCATTGTTTATAATTTTGTATATGTCTGTATTCTCAGTCATATAACATTTTTAAGAGAATTGACCGACATTTGACTGATAATTTTATATTTATTTTCACAACCAGGTTTCAGACTTAGGCCATACTCAAGTGATAAAAGTTGTCAGACAGGTTTTCATATGTCGTGGTCATGATAGGTCTTCTTATGTCTTATTGCTATTGTTATCATGACCTCCACATAATAAAACCAGTCTGACATCTTTTATCACTTGAGAATGGCCTAAGGCTGAAACCTGTTTCTGAAAGTAAATATAAAATTATCATAACATGTAGGCTTTCACGGCCGGCGTTGGCGTCAATTAAAACTTCCGGGCTAAATTGCCGTGGTCGATCGGCAAAACGTCTTCCCCCTGACGTTTCGTTGTCAATTGCGCACAACATCTTCTCAGGTGAGTCGACGACTGGCTTCTAGGCGGCGGAGCTGCCGCTTATGAAGAGCAGAGGGCGCCATCATACGTCACGTGCAGCCGACTATGCAACTATTTGTAATTATTGTCACTTCCCTCGATTACAGGTAATCGATTGTTACGTGATTGGTGCAATTTCATATCTTCTCCCATTTTAAACCTTCTTCTTTTCTATTAAAAGTGATTTAATGTTTGTGGATTTCAATAGCCTCTCTGTACATACGTGTATAATAGTGCGAAGTCCTTGCTATCACGCTCGTATCACCAAATTTTATTTCATGATCTCCGTTTTGAAATACATGCTCTGCCACTGCTGATTTGTCGATATGTCACAAACGATAGTTCCTTTAGTGTTCCGTTAAGCGTGTATTGACGCTTATTTTTGTTGTCCCTATATGCACCATGCCATAACAACATGGAATTTTATTGAAAACGAAACGTCAGGGGGGAAGAAGTTTTACCGATCGACCACGGCAATTTTGCCCGGAAGTTTTAATTGACGATAAAATGATCAATCAAATGGCGGTCGGTCGAAAAAAAAGTTGTTTATAGCAAAGATTGTAGAAACAGCGCAACAAGTTGCACTTCGTTTCTTTGTTTATATACTTTGAGAGATACGCTGATGTCCAAAATATATATAAAAAAAAACATTGGAACAGATACTAGCCTCAACTTTTACCACTCAATTCATTATTAAAAGCTGACATTCACTGAATTATTTTCATTTTATTTATTCTCTTCCGACTTCTTTAAGACGCTTTTTAACTGACCGATCTCGTTTGAATACCCTTTTCCAGCTCCTTCATATTCGAACCACAAACAGTATGACAGCCTCACTCCTGTGTTACCAGTCTCGAGTTCCTCTCTGTTGTCCACGACGGCTCCCACCCTCTATCTGCAAAACATCTACACACAACCACACACATTCTCTGGATGGAATGGCTTTATGGAAGATGTCATAAGCGATGTACCATATCAAGTAACTTGGTTACCAGCCATTTATCAATGCTCCCCCAAGTGATAATGAGACAATATTCGCACCATTGTTAGTCGTACTAAAGAAGACTAAATCCTTACACCAAGTTACTTGTCTGGTGACATTTGACCAACCCCTCTACCTGAAGGCACGAAACATTCTAGCTAGTAGTCCTCGTGATCCTGCTCTTTCCAATGTTGTTCTGTGGCTAAATAGATTTCATTTACTGATGTCCTTCATGGGTACCATTGCTAACGTTATGCAAGGTAGTGGATTGACTGAACTTTTCAATAGCATGTATGCAGCGAACTACTGAAAAATATCATGTCTGGCGACGCCTATGCGTAGGCTATACTAGCTCATTTGTTGGCTCACAGAATTTAACCAAAATAGTGATTGAATCAATGGACTTTTCGTCAGTGGTGGAGCAGTTGGAAGAGATCTTGATCAACATCGACAGAACAATGATTCTATCTACTGAGGGAGATTGTGAAAGTTGTGCAAAATAATTCAAATCTACGCTTCAGGTGCTGGCAGAACGTGGACCCACAACAAAGCTCTGAGTTTTATATTTTGAAATGGTGACTTTAATTAAGTGCTTTGTTGAAGCAGCAACTGGGAACTATGCTTCCAAACCATATACGAAATGATCCCATTCTATTATGCAAGTGCTCATAATCTGTACGCCAATTGCAGCTATATTTACCTTCATAACATACGTACCTTAAAATAGTACAATTTCACCTGCAGAATACGAGCGTTCCGTTACCCAGGGCTCTTTCACCATTCGTAAGAGTGAGAAATTGTGGTGTGGAACTTGGAATGATATGGCTATTGAAAATAGGCTAATGAAGTCAATGAAGACAAGTGATGGCCTTACTCATGGCCGTGGAGCAACTGCAGGCTGCAGGCGTTATGGCAAGATGGACACATACGCAGGCCATGACAGCACTGCATGATGTGTGCTAAGAGATTGGGCACTATACGGGAGTTGAACACGCAACGTCAGAACAACACGAGGACAGTAGGGATACTATGCAAAAGCGAGAGAACACTGACACACAGAAGTTGTTGGACGGGTTTCACGATCATCCTCTTTCCCAGAGATCACTAACTACAGGTGTCGTCGGAGATCAGACGATCATCTGCTTCTTGTCTAAAGCGATGTGCATGAAACGTGTACAGTGCATTGTTGTTGTTGATTTCTAAACAATAAAATTCAAACGAAGCGAAACAGTGCGGCACTTTGCAATCACGAACAGTTCCATTCAGATATAAGACAGGGCTGTAGTCATCATTTCAACTTCATTTTTTCAGCGAATGATCATCCTGAAACATTCAGATGAAAATCTTTGTGTTACTTGCCACAGTTATGTAACTTACGTGAATTGAAAATTAAATGTCGTTGCCATACTTATTGACTGGACTATTCTAATGTTTTAAAAAATATGAAAATCGGAGAAGTAGATTTATCCCCTTACTCAGACTAGATGGTCGGTCATTTAGAGCAACAACTGTTTGTAAATTGTAGGGTCTTAAGGCTAAACATCATGGTGTTGCCATTTGGCAACGCAAATTTTTGTTACTGTTTCAGACATACTTCTTGTTGACAGATGACAGCACAATCATGAATTGAGGAGAAATTCAACAAAGAGCGCTACAGCGGATTTTACTCACTTATCAGGATTAATGTTATTAGAAACCGTCAACTTCTGTCAAGTAAAAAATATGTATCATGTTACAGACATCTAATCAGAGTCGAAAATATGGAAGATACCAATATTTTCCTGCAGAGTGACTTCTATATAAATGAATGAGGTTTACAAAGACGCCGGCCGCGGTGGCCGAGGGGACTGAGGCGCTTCAGTCACGGTCTGCACGGCCACTACGGTCGGGGGTTACACAGGATAATTGAGAAGGCGTGGGGACAGGTTCCATCTGACTGGACGAAAGCGGTAATCACGCCAATTTTCAAACATGGAAACAGAAAAGATTGTAACAACTATCGCGGACTCTCTTTAACTAACGTTGTAGGCAAAATATTCTCAGGTATTGTTGAAAGGAGACTGCGAGTATTAATTGAGGACAAGTTAGATGAAAATCAGTGTGGGTTTAGTGTCAGGACCAGATCTTTAATGGAAAAGTGCTATGAGTGAAACAGGGAATTGTATCTACGTAACATATATCTAGAAAATTCTTATGACCGTGTTCCTAGGAGGAAGCTACTGACAGTTCTACAAGATTATGTTATAGAAGGCAAACTTCTGCAGGCAATTAAAGGGCTTTACGTAGACTGTCAGGCAGCACTTAAAGTAGATGGCAAATTAAGCTCATGGTTTAGGGTAGTTTCAGGGTAAGACAAGGCTGTAACCTGTCACCACTGTTGTTCATACTATTCATGGATCATATGTTCAAAACAGTAGGTTGGCAGGACGGAATTAATATAGGTGAAAAAAAGCAGTCTCGCATATGCGGATGACTTAGTTGTAATGGCAGATTCGATTTAAATGTGGCAAACTAATATTTCAGAGCTCAATCAGAGGTGCAAGGATTATGATATGAAGATCAGTATCTCCAAAACGAAATTAATGCCTGTGGGAAAGAGATTTAAACAGATTGAGTTGCCAAATAGGAGGAATAAAGTTAGAACAGGTACACAGTTTCAAGTACCTGGGATATATTTTCTCAAAAGATGGCAACATAGTGAAAGAACTGGAATTGATTAGTTCGTCAAGTAGGTTCTGTGGTTGAGCCTACTTGACAAAATAATTAAGTATACAACAGCGACATCACATCCATTATGGATATAATTAACTAGAATCGAAGTGCAGCAAAGCTAATGCTGGAAGAAGGACGTCAGTACCAAGACTAAGTTAGCAGTGCACCGCTCTATCTTTCGACCAACTTTGTAGTATGGGAGTGAAAGTTGGGTGGATACAGGTTACCTTATTCATAAGGTAGAGGTTGCAGATATGAAAGTAGCAAGAATGATTGCAGGTACTAATAGATGGGAACAATGGCAGGACGGTGTCCATAATGAGGAAATCAAAGAAAAACTTGTAATGAACACCATAGATGAAGCAGTTAGAGCGAACAGACTGAGATGGTGGGGACATGTTACTTCTTGTTGACAGACGGCAGCGCAGTCATGAATTGAGGAGAAATGCAAAAAAGAGCGTACATTAATGTTATTAGAAACTGTCAACTTCTGTCATGGGAGAAGCTAGGTTACCTAAGAGACTCAGCGGAGGGTAAGAGGAGTCGAGGTAGACCAAGAAGAAAGTACTTAGAGTCGGTGCAGTATGATTTTAAAGTAAAAGGCATTACATCAGACGAGGCATCAATGTTAGCATTGAATAGAGGTACTATGCTCTAGACTGAACGCTGAAAGCCATAACCAATCTCTAATGATGATTATGTAATTTCAATTCCCGTAAATGGGACTGACTATCAGCGCACGCAGGCGCTCTTTAGCCGAAAGAGATATAAAAAAATAACAAGGAGTATGCAATGAAATAAAGCTGATAGAATGTGAAGATAATTAAAATGTACATGATGACAGTGTTGGAGAAAGGTACATGAGTTTTAAAATGGAACAAAGAATGCAGTCTTTTTGAAAATTGATATGGTGATAAAACAAAGATAAAAATAAGTAAAATAGACTCGGAGGCCACATAAACATTAATTCGATATACCTTAAAATTCTGATCGAGTTCTAAACAACCACTATATTTATCTAGCCCCACTGGAAAACGGAAAAGTGCGTCTGATACGATATGACCTGATCCTTTGATATATCGAATTTCTATGTAGGCTCATTCCACATGAAATGAGCCAAATTGACATTTTTTTAAAATCACAAAAGTAAAGGTTTAGGCATGTGAATGCACTAACAAAATATGAAATTTAATGATTTGATACTCATTTTTATTGTATTCAAGCTATTTAACTACGAATTGCCATCCCAAAGATTGTAGTTGAACAAACACTATGAAGGCCATAAAACTTAGTTATATTGGCTGTACTGATTTGCTGTCTGTAAGTCAGTTGCTGCAACAATGAGTAAATTGTTATGTAACAATAGGCTTCCTTGATATCCTACACTGGCTAATTTTTTCAGGTAAGCTTTCTTTTGATTTTATTTCTCTTTTTGAAATTGACAGGGATGACTGTCACACCCGTGACAAAAAAAGAAGATAAAGTTTGCTTCTTACCTGAACAAGTACTTCATAATTATTTATATTCTGGGAAAGTAAGGTTAAGGCAATATATTAACTCCCAAACCTATTAATTTCTGGGAGTAACTGTGTTTTATCCAGGAATGGCGTCACGGGTGTGACATAACATTTGTCACGGGTGTGACTAAATGCAGACATTTTTGAAAGCATGCCAGCTGAATGAAATGCTAGTGTTTAATATTTTTAACAATCACTTCCTGTTCATGTGACATATTAAACTGGTGAGGTACAAAGTAAATACAGATCTACTGACATTAAAAATAAATGTCCAATTTATCTTGCATTCCCAGATAATGAGCTCTTCAACGGAAAGAATGAGAAAGATGAGGAGTAAAATGCTGTGTATGGGATACTTTAAAGGTTTCTTTTTATGTAATTGCAAGTGATTACCTTTCACATGATAAATTTGCAGTTTGGTGCTTTCTTGAAAAAATAATAGCAAATTTGAAACAGCAGAATGCAAATTTAGAAAAAATCACATGTTTTCTGACAACTGCACTGCACAGTTTAAAAATAAATTTACGTTGTCATATCTCTGCCATACCAAGTCATATTTGGGAGTTGAATTTGAGTGGAACTTCTTTGCTGCTTCACACGGCAAAGGTGCTGTTGATGGGATACGGGAGACTGTGAAGAGAACTGTATGGAGAGGAATCAAAAGTCGTCAAGTGGTGGTGAATAATGCAAAGGAATTTTGTGATTACACTTGTGATAAACTCAATGAAGTTCATGTTCTCTTTGGTTCAAGCAGTGATTTGGAAAAGACAAAGGAAATAAAGTCTAGGTTTTGGGAATATGTCATTCCAATTCCTAAAGTACATTCTAGCCATTACTTTAAAAACTATGACAGTCACCACATTTTAGCAGCAGAAACATCTGGCAGTGGAATGACAAGATATCAAGTCTTTCGGGAGATCCCTAAATCCAGAAAACAGCTGAAATTTTCTGATGTTTATTCATATTCTGAAGAGTCTAATGCTGAAGACATACAAACAACATCAGGAAATAAAATAAATTCAACCATATATCCTACGGAAATTAAAGCAGGAACGTTCTAAACATAGAGCTTCAAAGTGAGAGGGGAAATGGACAGCATTTTGTTGTTGCTTGTCAATAAGACTGTGTGGCCGATGAAATATAGGTCATGTTTTTAAAGCCATGCGAGAAAGGAAAGAAACTTTTGTGCTAATGAAAATGACATTTCAGTTGTTTCTTTACAAAAGAATGTTGTCAAAGTCCTGAATCCTCATGCAATTCAAATGAATGGAAATAGAGTTTATTATTATTTTTGTGAGAAAGTTATTTAAATGTGTATGTCAGTGTATCTTTATGTTGTTAAGTATTCAACCCTTTATTTGTTTCAACATACATTGCTTTAAATTCTCCATATTGTCCAATATGCTGAAGTGTAGGTTATTTCATTGAAAAATGAGTTGCTTATAAAATTTATATTAAAGATTTGAGTTTTTGTTAATTTAACACAAACACCACTTTAATTAAGCATTGTGCTTTTTTTGTACTGCCAAAAACTTGGTTTTAATCAATTATTACCTTTAATTCTCTGAAATGTTGAGAGATATTTGTACATGTCACACCCGTGACAAAATTATGTCACACCTGTGACAGCAAAAATTATGCTGGTATTATGAAAATAATTTAATGTTCTTTCTGATACTTTCATGGCTAATAAAGTGAGTTTTCGGCATTAGACAGTTATTAATTGGCTTACATAGAATCATATAATTCACAGATTTTTCCCTGTAAAGGTCAAAGTGTAAGGTTGTACTTCTGAATTTTGTCACACCCGTGACACATGGATGTTGGTTAATAATATAGATTTTAATCTTTTACAAAAAAAAAATTATATTCAGATTGAATAATACAATCAATTTCCTTTTAAATTATATATACTGAAAGAGGAATTTTTGATATGGGATATTTTAAAATTATTTTACTGCTGATCTCATCGTGTCTATTTGTCACACCCGTGACTATGGAATCAGCCTGTAATACTACTGTAAAGTCAATGCCCATATTATCATGAGAAATGATAAAGTACGATGGTCTGAATATATAATAATTTTCGTACCATATAGTAAGTATTTAAATTTTTTAACGGCCCAAACAATAGCCAAAATTTCTCTTTCAGTGGTAGAATAATTTCTTTCACACGAACTAAACATCCTACTGGCGAAAGCTAGGGTCACTACTTTCTTTCCTTAGTTATCATTACACTCTTGAAATACCTGACAACCAATAATATACCCGAACGCATCCACAGCTAGACAAAACTCTTTAACCAAATTAGGATGCCCCATAATCTGTGGATCACTCATACCCTTTTTGTAGCATTCCACTCGTTTTGACACTTATCATCCCACAATCAAATAGCTCAAGTTTCAACAAATTATTTAAATGATGAAAATTAATAACTTCCCTAGGAATATATATTCTACAAAATCCGACTAACCCGAGAAAAGATTTCAGCTGTTTCTCATTTCTAGGAGTAGGGCACTCACTAATAGCTTTTAGTTTCTTCGGATTTGGTCTAATTCCTTCATGACTAATAACGTGTTCTAAAAATTTTATCACACTACATCCAAAATGTGCCTTACCAAATTTCAAACTTATTCCCTTAAAAGCTAGTCCATTCCTTAGTAATTACCATAATAACGTTTACATAAACGGATACCTTATCGAATAATTCGTCACCAATAGCAGAATCTAAAGCACCTATAAATTCAGCTACTGATACATTAAGACCAAAAGGTAGTACTTTAAAATAGTAACATCTACCTTCAAATAAAAATGCTTTAAATTTACGCGACTCTTTAACTAAACGGATTTGCCAATACCCTGATGCTAAATCGACAGTGCTCATGTATTTAGCATTATAAAATTTTAATAACATTTCATCCATAGGTAATTGTCGATCCCTTTATATTTAAATAATCCGATTTACTGTTCTGGCATCCAATACTAATCGTATATCACCATTTGGCTTCCGTACGACCACAATGGGATTTCCATAAGCACTCTCAGAACGTTCGATAATTCCCCATTCGATCATTTTATTTATTTATTTCCTTACATCGTCCCTCATACTTAACGCAATTGGATATGACGATAGAAAGAATGAAATATGTGGTTTAATTTTTAATTTACATTCATGTCCCTCAATGATACCCGGATTATTATTAAATATTTCTCGATGTTTTGTATGTAATTCCGGTATTTCGCATCTCTCATGTTCATTAATACTACTTGCTTCAGCACATTTATCACTAACTTCTCTTTCCCAATTATCTACCTTATATTTTTGTAAGGTTTTATCATCAGATTCCTTTCCTACAGTAAAAGTTTTAGTATCTATCTTAACATTCCAACTTTGAAATTTTCCTCGCTATTATTACCCATAATTGTTTACCATCTATCGTAATTCTCATTCTTTCTCTCTGTATATCTAGCAGAAACCCGTGACTCATTAATCAGCCCATTCTCAACAAAACTGGCAAATTAATGTTTTCTACTACCAACACTGATTGTTGTAGTGTAATTCCTGATAGATTAAATCTAAGTAATACTTCCTCCCACTCCCATGAACCACAGACATTGCTGGAGTGGGGTGGCTTGCGTGCCTCAGCGATACAGATAGCCGTACCGTAGGTGCAACCACAACGGAGGGGTATCTGTGGAGAGGCCAGACAAACGTGTGGTTCCTGAAGAGGGGCAGCAGCCTTTTCAGTAGTTACAGGGGCAACAGTCTGGATGATTTACTGATCTGGCCTTGTAACATCAGCTAATGTGAATTTGTGACACAGTTACTGCAAACGGCTGAAAGCAAGAGGAGACTACAGCCGTTACTTTTCCCGAGGACATGCAGCTCTACTGTATGAGCATATCACGATGGAATCCTCTCGGGTAAAACATTCCGGAGGTAAAATACTCCCCCATTCGGATCTCCGGGCGGGGACTACTCAGGAGGATGTGATCATCATGACGGATCGGAGCGTGGGACGTTAGATCCCTTAAACGGGTAGGGAAGCTAGAAAATTTAAAAAGAGAAATGGATAGATTGAAGTTACATATAGTGGGGATTAGTGAAGTTATCTTAAGATTTTGCTGTTGTTGCGACACCCTTAGTGGCACTACGCGACACCCCTCAGTGTCGTGACATCCAGCTCGGAAAGCTCTGCACTGAACATTATAACGTACCACATTGATAGCCACGGCGGAAAACAGTTCTGGTTTTATGCTAGACTAGTTCATGCACGTTTGACCACTTGAACACCCTAGCACAAAGTAAATTCGTGACATATAATTAATACGGCTGGTTTGGCTAAATGGTCGTTTATCTTAACGTTCAAATCACGAAAAAGGAACACAGTGACCGTTTTATATAGAGGCAGCAACATCTGAATAAGTATCGTAATCACTTTTAAAGCTGGGAGAAACATCTGATTATCAAACAATCATTAAAATGAAAAAAATCAGGCATTTGGCATCAGCAGAAAAGAAACCTCTCGTTATCTTTTTTACAACTATGGGAAGATAAAGTTGTATTAAAAAAATCCATAAATAATTCCATTTACTTACGTGCAAATGAATAAATATTTCATTCGATCTTCTGAATATTGCGGAAGAAAACTCTGGCGTCCGGTCACTCACGATAATAGGCGAAGAATGGCTACAGCCCCGTCGGTTCAGACCATTAACAATGGTACACTAGCGTGAAAAAAAAAAGAAACCTCTGGCAAGTTTTGTCACACCCTTGGAGTTGTTACCCGGTGCGGACCGCACCCCCCGCACCCCCCAGCTACGCTACTGTGCGGAGGAGTAGGTCGTTGAGGAGAAGGAAAGTCGAAAACCACACTGAGGTGATGAAGTTTCAGGGAGGCGGATGGGTCGGTAGAAGAAGGTATCAGATGGAGATTTGTTCGCTTTGAGGAACTTGAAAAATGAGACGTTTTCCACAGGCTGGGATAGAAGCCAGTGTAAAGGATGGTGTTGTAAAGAGTAGCCAAGGTAGTGAGAAATGGGAGGGGGCATTCCTTGAAGTGGAGGTAGGTGATGCGGTCGTGAATCGGAGCTGTGGTATGTTTAGTGCAAAGTGTTAACTGTATGTGCTATATTGGTGTATTAAGGTCTGAAGTGGGGATGCAGTCCAGGTATTGGAGGCTGGGAGCTATTGGTGGGATGGAGACGTCGGTTTTCTCATGGACGTCGGGGAAGAGGGAATATCAAAGTTTGGGTTATCAGGGATGGAGAAAACATCAGAGAGGACGAAGGCGAAATGGTCAGCCTTACTGGCATTGTCAGGCAGGGGCTGGTCAAGGTGGAGGAGAGGGAAGGTGGGCTTGGGGTTGCAGCCAGTGAGAGAGTGGAATGTATTCCTGTACTAGGACGAGTGGATTAGGTGGGCATTAAGCCTTGTCACAGCCTCACACCAGTTACGGCGTTTTTTGGCAGTCACGAGGCTGCGTACGAGTCACTGGAGTTGCCTCTGGCGGAGGAGTGTATCCCGGTCGCGGGTGTGGAGAAAGGAGCAGCATAGGCGGCGGGATTCATATAGGAGCAGGACAGCCGGGGAAGGGGGAGGGAGTAGGGGGAGGCTGTGCGGCTGAATTAATTTGGTGGGGATGTGGGAAAGGATGGTGTCAGAGAAGGTCTGCTGGAGGAAGGAGGCAGCATGGTCAATATCGTCAGGAGAGTGGAGGGGGAGAGGATGACTGTGGACGTGGTGGGTGATGGAGAGGCGAAAGGCATCACAGTCTGTCCAGGAGTTTGGGAGGTGAAGGAGGCGAGGATTTTGAAGGGGCGACATTCGGGGCGAGAGTGAGGAGAATCGGGCATGGTCACTGCCAATAGGGTCAAGTACTTCGCCGGTGATGCGCCCCAGGAGATAGGGGGGCATGATGACGACATAAGGGAGAGGAGGAAGAGGGTGTGTGTGAAGTGTTCATATGGGATGTTGAAGAGGGGAAGTGGCCAAACCGTGTGGTGCTGGAGGTGGCCAGAAGCAACTTTGTGTTTGGGGGGGAGGGGGGGCAGGGAGACTCATGGCGGTGGAGAAGATGGGAATTGGTGTTGACTTGTATGTGAGGAAGGATAAAGGTTTCATTAAGAAGAAAGGCATCGACATGGTGTTGGGAGAGGGTATTCAGGAGTACGAGTTTGTTGGTGGAGCGAATATTGGAGAATAAGAGGGTACGTTGTCGCTGCACCATAATGAATGTGTGGAAAGGAGTGGAGGAAGAGAGCGGGAAGAGAGGAACTAGAGTTTGTTGGCGGTCAGTGTGGGAAATGGAGAAATGGTCGTGGTTTTGAGATGAAGTGGCCTGCAAGTCGAGGTTGAAAAAGGAGCAGGCAGAAAGGGAGATGTGGTGAAGGATGTGGAGGCGCTGGAAACGGTGAATGTTCTGGAGGACAATGGTAAGGAAACGGATGATATCCTCTGCAGCAGGGGAAGGGCACGAGGAATTGTTGGTGGGGATAGGGGATCAGTGGGGCGGACAGTGACAGTGATCTTTTTTTTCTTTGTAGGAGGAGGGCGGGACTTGCATTTGTAGGTGAAGCTTGGTGAGCTTCGCCGTAGGTATTACAGGATCATGGGAGAGAGGGGGTGGCGACGAGGTTTTGGCAGGAAGTGTGGAAATGGGAACGTTTGCAGTTCAGACAGACACAATGGAGACGGCAGTTTTCATTGAGGATGTCATTGTAAGTTAGGCGGTGGGAGCAGCGGTAAGATTGGGGAGGGATTCAGGAGGGTTCGACCTTACGGAGTCGGTTGTAAATGAGGGCCCCACTGCGAAGTAAGGTGGGGCCCGGCGCCCCCTCCACCGCGGCGGTCTTTTAGATCAAGGCATACTCTAACCAACTCGAGGAATAGCGACCACATTGATATCTACCGCACTGTGACGGAACTACGAGCTTCTTCCACTTGCAGCTTGCATAGACGCCAGATGCTGACCTCTAGTGCAGGCATTATTCACGCGCGTCTAGCGTTCTGTTCCTCGCAAATACGATTGAAGATTCCCAACAACACACAATCAACAGTCGACGCTTCAATTCTTAGTCACGTTAAATTACTCTTTAATCATTAACTTCATAAATGCAATGAATATTACGTCAGATAGCAACTAAATAACATGTGGGATGCAGCTTATGAAATGCAGACTTGAATACAATCTAGTGTTGTTCAAATGTACCATCGTACTACGTTCATCGTAATAATAAACGTGAGCCGGCCGCAGTGGCCGAGGAGACTGAGGCGCTTCAGTCACGGTCTGCACGGCCACTACGGTCGGGGGTTCGAATCCCCCCTTGGGCATGGATATTTGTGCCGTCCTAGTTCGTAAGTACTTCATAAGTTGTTTGTAAGTTTAGGGACTGATGATCCCGTAGTTAAGTCCCATAAGCTTTACAAACATTTGAATAAACATGATGGAACAAACACAAACCGATAAGTGGTCAACAACCTGTGCACTGATGTTTTTCCGCTACCACGTGTGTACATTACGTATCATACTACTGCGTTATTGTAAATGACAATTTGAGATTTTAAAATGATTTGGCAGTCATCAAATTATACGTTAGATACAACTTTATCTACGTATCGTATGTGTCAAAAATGATGTCCAAGTCGAATTCTCTCCTAAGGTCAGTTGTGCTTGACTGTCGCTGCACGCGGAACGTCTTTATGATGGATTTATATGGATTCTGACATTGATCCAATGTAGCAGATTAGAGAGCCAGTACTTGTCATCGGATATGGAAGACGGTCAAGCGATTGCCAGACGAGAGTGACAGTGTCTTCAGTACTCAACTATACGTCGAAATCCCTACAAAATGCTTTAACGGCAAACACACACATGCAGAAAATTTATCTTGCATTTAGGTATTTTCGTCATTCGGTTTGCAATTACAATAATTTGTTAGGTAAGTAGAGAGCATATTGTGTTTTCCGTTGGGTTATCAAAGAATCGTGTTGCCGGAGTTTCTGGTATATTATTTCCTCAGACCTCTGTTGTGATTCCTTAATTAATATGAGTTTTGTGATTCCTTAATAAATATACGTTCAGATGACACCAGTAGACGACAGAAAAGTGGTTGAGCGCAGTTCGCGACGGGCACGGCATAATAGCAAAGCGACAAATAATGAACTAATTTCACTGCGTAATGCCATCATGAGTTCTCTAGCGATGCAAAGTAAATGAACTGCATGGTTGACAGCAGGTTCCAGTTGCACGAAACATTTTTAATTCTGTCGTTCTGGTCTGATCAAAAGTGGAGTTGAAGGGAGACGGGAGTACTCTAAGACTAACAGAGCAAAAATATTCCCGTCCCCTTAATTTCCTAGTCAGAAATACAAAAGTGATAAGGATTTTTTTGTTAAATTTACTCATAGATGTGAAATATTAACTCTATTAAGATCAGGTTGCTCTGCTATCCATCAAAGAGAACGAATCACCTATTTACATCACTATACGTTTGCCTTTAAATATTTTAAAAAAAGCATCCCTATATTTGGGTTGAGTTGTCACGCAAATATATGGTCCAGAACATACTCCATACTTGAGTAGCTGTACGAAACAATATTGCCACCATTGAAAGGGCAACATTGATTTTCTTCCCAATTCTTATAAAAACAATCGAAGTTTGTGTTCCTTCTCTAATGACCTAGCCTTTCACGCATCGTGATACCTAAATTTTTCTTCCTTATTGTTTGAAACAACAACGGCAATTGTTCTGAAGGTGAGTTATTTTTAAACCATATCCTCTGCAGAGCGGAACCTCTGTCTGAGCACAAAACGTCGGTGATAACAGCAAGCTTCGAATGCCAACTGAAGAAAGCATTGGAAAACTAAAAAAAGCTTCAAATCGAAGTAGGTCACTAAATTCAGCATCAACATTTCCAAAGAAATCACTTAACATGTCAACAAACTCATCAAACTGTTTCCTCCATTTCTACTTTGGAAGATTTATTTCATTTTTATGTAGTGCATGTAATAGAATAAACTAAAAAGGAGACAAGGAACATGAGGAAAATTTGAAATTTCTTAATTGTAAGTATTTTCTTGATATGTTCAAATGTTTGTTAATTTTATGGGACTTAGCTGCAGGGTTATTAGTCCCCCAACTTACAAACTACTGATAAACTAACTTAGACTAAAGACAACACATCCACGCCCGAGTGAGGATTGGAATCCCCGACTGGGAACGGCCTCGCGCATCGGAACAAAGTGCCTCAATGCGCTCGGCCACTACGCCGCGGCTTTCATATGTCATTCAGAGATACCTGCAATAGTATTTATACTGAATACCGCTGTATCTCATTTATGTTTTCTTTGTGTATTTTTTCCGTTAAAAACGTAGATTTCCCTTGTACTTGTTAGTGTGTACCGGAGGCTAAGGTGTTGTATGTAAAGGCCGGATCAAACTACCTAACAGAAAAAGTATTGAAATCAATTTTTACTCATGAAATGAATGAATATATTTTATCAATGTACGGACCATCATCAGTACCTTCAGGTATCAAGTGAACTTATAGTGTGTACAAAGGGAATCCATGTAAAAGATTACGAAATCACACTTTTCCATTATTTATTTTCTTCTTGTTGTTGTGGTCTTCAGTCCGGAGACTGGTTTGATGCAGCTCTCCACAATACCCTATCCTGAGCAAGCCTCTTCATCTCCACATAAGAACGGCAACCTACATCTGTCTGAATCTGCTTACTGTATCCATCTCTTGGTCTTCCTCTGCGGTATTTACCCCACACACTCCCCTCCAACGCTAAATTCACAATTCATTGATGTCTAAGAATGTGCCCTACCAATCTATACCTTCTTTTAGTCAAGGTATGCTAGAAATTTCTTTTCTCCCCAATTCTGTTCAGTACCTCCTCATTAGTTACGCGATCCATCCACCTAATTTTCAGCATTCTTCTGTAGCACCACATTTCAAAAGCCTCAATCCTCTTCCTGACCGCACTGTTTATCGTCCATGTTTCGCTCCCATAGAAGGCAACGCTCCATACAAATGCCATCAGAAAGGACTTCCTTAGGCTTAAATCCATATTCGATGTTAACAAATTTCTTTTTTTCAAGAACGCTTTTCTACCCATTGCCATTCTGCATTTTATATCCTCTGTACTGCGACCATCATTTGTTATTTTACTGCACAAGTAACAAAACTCATCTACCTCTTTTATTGCTTCGTTACCTAATCTAATTCCTTCAGCATCACCTAATACTAAGGACGGCACAAATATCCATGCACGAGGGGAGATTCGAACCCCTGAGCGTAGTGACCGTGCAGACCGTGACTGGCGCAACGCAGTCCGCTCGGCCACCGCGGCCGGCTTGGAATTACTTCTGATCCTTTTGATACAAGAGTTTCTATCACCACGAAGTACGAGTGCAGTGAGATTTTCGCAGCGACGATACTAAGGGAGCGAAGTAGGAAAGCCCGCATTTCCACGCACGTCTGTGACAAAGTAGCGATGCTGGACACTGTGGTGGACCATTGGGTATTCTGTTCACTCGCGGTGGAATGACCAAGCGCTCTAAGACGCCTTGATGCGGAGCGCGACGGCGCTCCCCGTTGGAGGTTCGTGTCCTTCCTTGGACATGCCTGTATGTGATGTCCTGAGGCTAGTTTAAGTTAGTTTAAGTAGTTTATAAGCTTAGGGACTAATAACCTCAATAGTTATGACCTACAGATTTATAAACATTTCAACATTTTGGTATTCCTTACAACTGCACTTAGTTCAGCAAACAATCTGGAACAAAATGCGGAATAGGGATATTTACCGTTTCTGGCACCTCATTAAAAGCGTCAGAGTGGTGTGGATCACATTACTTGTCCACTAGGCACGGTGTAATAATGCCAAGTTGCAATTGCAGACATAAAATTGAGGAAAGCGGATAACTACATCCGAAGCTACGTACTGGTAACAAGAGATGGAAGTTGTAGGGCAGAAGATACCATAAACCATTACACTGTAGGGATAAATTTACACCACACAGTTATGTCTGCGCCCGGTCTTTGGTGTCCTTTCACCATTCCTGGAATATGTGACATTCATTCGAGGAGGGGCAGTAGGTGCTCAAATTCAGGAATGAATGATTTGCTTGAGTAACTAGTTTCCTCAAGAAAAATATTAGTTTTTGATTCGAATAGACAGGGTATAAAATGCATAATGGCGATGTGAGAATACGCATTTCTAAGAAAGAGAACTTTGTTGACATCGTTTTTTAATTTAAGTGTTCGGAAGTCTTTACCTCACGGCATTTGTCCAGAGTATAGTCTTGTACGTGAATGACACGCAGTATAATCGAAAGATCGATAGAAGCTTTCGAAATTCAGTGCTGCAGAAGGGTTTTCAAAATTAGATGGATATATCTCGAAACTAATGGCGAGGTACTGAGCACAGCGGGAGAGAAAGAATATCTGGTATGTCTTGACTAACAGACAGCACTGATTTGTTGAATTCTGAGACATAAAGGAATCGTCAAATTGGTGTTGATGCGAAGTATGTGTCTATGGTCTATGTATGTATGTATGCGTGTGTTTATCAGGGGGGGGGGGGGGGTCGGGGTTACAGAGCGAGACCAAGATACGAATAAAGCAAGTCCCAACTGATGTGGGTAGCCCAACGTATTCAGGAATGAAGAACCTAGCACTGGGTATCGTGTAGAGTCGCATGAAACCAGTCATCGAACTGAAGACCTCTACAAGAAGAAAAAATTAGGTTTTCCAGATGAGCCCACTTTAGTCTTCCATCCTCCTATTCGGTAAACCTTAAAATACGTATCAGAATCAGATTTGTGTAGTGTTACGTTCGCGATCCTCGATCGTTGCTCCGTTCGTTGGCACCGTCTCACTTATTGGCGTATTAATGGTCTGAGGATCATCGCAGCGTGGTCAGATAGCGGTAACCAATTTAATTGTATCCAGAATGAAACTTTCACTCTGCAGCGGAGTGTGCGCTGATATGAAACTTCCTGGCAGATTAAAATTGTGTGCCGGAACCGGGACTCGAACCTGAGACCTTTGCCTTTCGCGGGCAAGCGCTCTGCCACTGAGTTACCCCAACACGACTTACGGTGCCGCCTCACAACTTTACTTCCGCCCGTACCTTGCCTCCTACTTTACAAACTTCACAGAATTTCTCCTGCAAAACTTGCAAGACTAGCACTCCTGGAAGAAAGGATATGGTGGAGACATGGCTTAGCCACAGCCTAAGGGATGTTTCCAGAATGAAACATTCACTCTGCAGCGGAGTGTGCGCTGATATGAAACTTCCTTGCAGATTAAAATTGTTTGCCGAAACCGGGACTCGAACCTGGGACTTTTGCCTTTCGCAGGCAAGCGCTCTACTACTGAGCTACTCCGACACGACTCACGGTGTCGCCTCACAAGTAGGAGGCGAGGTACTGGCGGAAGTAAAGTGAGGCGGCACCATGAGGCGGCACCATGAGTCGTGTCGGGGTAGCTCAGTGGTAGAGCGCTTGCCCGCGAAAGGCAAAGGTCGCAGGTTCGAGTCCCGGTTACGGCACACAATTTTGATCTGCCAGGAAGCTTCAATTTAATTGTAAATTCGTTGGCGTTATTGACGTTCTTTACTGATTTTCAATACATAAATCAGGATACTACAGTAGTAACTGTGTCCAGTGATAAAAATAATATCTAAAATAATAATTACATTAATAAATGTTGTCATAAAAAGTTATTTATGGCGAATGAAAGTAATACCAATCAAATGAAGCTTTGCATGTTGATGTTTGCTCTACGCCCATACACCTCCTTAAATGCTACATCATTTTTCATATCTATCTATATGTTCATATTAGATTCAGACAAGTTTGGACGAATCATATCCATCTGTGCAAAGAAGTGTGTCATAAATCTACCTCGAACACTAGGTGATTCCAATAAATTTATGAAAACTGTGTTTAACGCTAGTGATAAAGTAGTCGTTATAAAAACTTGCAGTGATTGGTGAATGTTAGCTACCGTACTAATAATTGTGACATGGATTGATTTTCATGGCTCTTTTCACTGTATGAACATAATTTCCAAGTCCAACTTCTTATTTCACTTTACCGTAACATATGGTAATCTTGCGAGTCTTAGACACTGGTTTCTTGTTCATTTTTCTCTGTTGTTACGACGCAGAGTTTTCGCTTACTTTTGCCGTTGAGACTGAGGACTCGCTTATGTATAAAAGGACCATTTGTTCAATTGATTAAGGTTAACATCGGTACTGACCCAGCAAATGACATGACATTTTTTTTTACTCGACGAAGTTAGCTCATAATGAAGTGTAAGTATGTTATCTCTTATCTTCATAAAATACACCTAATGTAACCTATATTTGAACTTGATTCTAATTATAGCATAGTACATTTTATTTACCATTTTCCTCAACTTATCCAGCTTTGTGAGAATGGTGTTGAAATTTTTTAAATATATATCCGAATTTTTATGACTGAATAACATGCGTTACTGCCTTTATCAACACTCTTATTTCATATCAGAAAACGGAAATGTAATTCACGATGGAACCAAAAGTAGTTATAAAAGAATAGTAAGTTAAAATATTTTCCAATTAGAAATTAGATGGGCCTTAAGACTCACATAGACTTAGAAGTAATATTTATGTTTTAAATATTATCATTTAACTTGTTACGGTTTTAATTTTAGTACAATTTCGGTTCAGTATTTTTGTTGTGTTGTTATGGTCTTCAATCCGGAGACGGGATCGATGCAGCTCTCCACCATACATTATACTCTTCATCTCATTACAACGGACACCCACATCTATTTGATCCTGATTATGTCTTCCTCTTCGGGTTTTACCCTACACACTTCCATCCAATATTAAATTCACGATTCGTTAATCTCTCAGATTGTGTCCTACAGATCGATCCCTTCATTTAGTGCAAGCATGCCAAAAATTACGTTTCTCTCCAGTTTTCTTTCGTACCTCCTTATTAGTTACGCGACCTACACGCGTTACTTTTAACCTTCTTCCGTAACATCACATTTCAAAAACTTTTGTCCTCTTCCTACTTAAACTGTTTATCACCCATGTCTTACTACCATAGAAGTCAATATTGAACGCAGATTCGTTTAGAATAGACGTTCTAACATGTTCGATGTTCACAAATTTCTCTCAGAAACGCTTCTCTTCCTAGTGCCATTCTGCTTTTTATATCGTATATCCAGCGACCACAATTTTACTACCCAAGTCACAAAACTAACTACCGCCTTTACTCATTCGTTACTTCATGTCATTTCTTCAGCATCGCCTGATTTTCGTAGACTGCATTCCAATACTCTTGTTTAGCTCCTGTTAATTTTCACCTTATCCGCTCTTTCAATATACTGTTCATTTCGCTCAGTAGCTCTTCCACGTCCTATTTTGTCTCTCAGCTAGTCACACTATCATCGACAAATCGTAAAGGTTGTATTTCTTCACCCTGGATCTTAATTCGTTCTCTAATTTTGTCCATGCTTTCCTTCACGGCTTGATCACTGATCATATTGAATAACATTGGGGAAAAGCTACTATCTTGTCTTATTCACTTCCAAAACACTGCCACACATTAATGTTTTTTAATGATTCCTGTCTGGTAATGTGCAAGTTTAAAATAACTTTACGTTCCCTATATTCTATCTCTGCTACATTCAGAAATTGAAAGAGTTATTCCAGTCAACACTGTAAATTGCTTTCTCCAACTCCACAAAAGCTAGACAATTATGAATGCCTTTTCTTAATCTATATTCTAAGAAGTATCGTAACGTGAGTATTGCCTTACAATTTTCAACATTTCTACTAAATCCAAACTAATCATCCAAGAGATTGTCTCCTACGAAATATTCCAATCTTCTGTAAAAAATTCGTGTTAGAATTATGCAGCCATGGCGTATGAAACAGATGGTTCTGTTTAATTACACCGTGTTGTAACGTGGGTCGTGTTTGTCTGATGCACATACATAGATATGACGGACATAAAGGCGAAATGTCATTTACGCGTGGAAAGCCAGCAACAGATGCCAATGGAGAGCCCGTGATCTAGGTAATGGAAACGAGGTTTCTGTGGTCGACTGTCTGGCGAGCTTGATGGATGCCCATTATCGATCATCCGCACTGAAAGGCTCTCTGCTCACAGAGTTGGCTGTAGGCAAACATAAAACATTGCTTCGGCTTGTGGCTGCTGAACACTGGTACCGTGTCCTGTAAGCTACTTTGAAGTGTAACAATATATTTTGCACGCTTATGATTTGCTGTATTTTTATGTATAGCCTACATCCACCACGTCTTTCTTGTTTTGCCTTATACCTCTCTTTAGACTAGGGTAAAACTCATAGTCTTGACATACCATCAGTCGGTGAACTGTCACTGTGAAGAACAAATAAAATCCGTCGGGTTTTAATATAAATTTGGTAAGATGTAGATTGTAAATTTTGGCATTTCTGGAATCAAAGTATAAATCCTAGAGCAAAATTATAAAGATGAATATGTGAAAACTGGAATTAATCAACCTCTACTTGGAAGCTGTGAACATATGCAAAATTCTCTGAATCACTTTATATTCTCCAATGCCTGCGGCTGTATTTCACCATTTTCAAGTGAGTAATAGCTGCAAGGCAGCGCGGAGCAGCCGAGTGCATTGAGGGCGTTCCCCGTCTTTGGTATAAGTTAGTTCATAAGTAGTTTGTAAGTTTAGAGACTGCTGAACCCGCATTTGAGTCCCATAAGCTTTACAAACATTTGAACATTTTTTGAATAGCTGCAAAAATTATGTACCCAAGGTTGGACATTCACCAATATAATACATAGGACTAAATTTTATTTGTAAATTCATGTAAACTTTGATTAAAATTACTTACCTAACCACAGCAGCAATCCATAAATATTATGAAATTAAACAATCATATGCGTGTAATTCCACATATTCTCCTAAACTACTTCACCGATTTGAACCAAACGTGGTACACATATTTCATTGTAAGAGAAAACGATCCACGTTTCAATAAAAACTGATATAACACGCGTCATAAACAAAGGAACTACAGAAAAACTGCAGCACCCTAAGACATTATTCTAAGTATCCTCCTACACTAATCAACCAGTTTCATAAAACTAGCTATAGATAGGTATATGAGTGTATTAAAAACAAGGATATATTTGTTAAACATAAAGTCAAAAATTTTCAAACCTTCCTCCGACAAAATCTGTGAAAAAATTAAAGGAAAGAAAACGCTACTTACTTTTCCATTGTCCTTACAGTAAAATTACTGTATTTGGCATGAAATTTCAATTTATTAGTTTTATACGGCAGCCGCGGCCAAATAGCCGTGCGCACTAAGGCCCTTGCTGCAGCGCACGGCCGTTCGCCGTTGGAGGTTCGAGACCTCTCTCGGGCATGAGTGTATGTGTGGTTCTTAGGGTAAGTTAGTTTAAGTAAGTTGTAAGTTCAGGGACCGATGACCCCTGTTGTTACGTCCCATTACTTTGAAAAGCTTTCTTTTTTCACTATAAATTTTAGGAGCAAGACATTTTGCACACGCTGCAGAGCGCGCGGTTGCTCCCCGTCGGAGGTTCGAGTCCTTCCTGGGGCATTGTGTGTGTGTGTGTGTGTGTGTGGGTGTATGTGTGTGTTGTCCTTAGGTTAGTTTACCTAAGTAGTTTGTAAGCTACGGACTGATGACCACGCAGTTTGGTCCGATAGATTTACAAACATTTGAACATTTTGCACACAATATACGCATATACCGCTGAATGTGCCATCGAAATTCTATCTCGTTACGACTGATACGTCAGGAGCCATAACGTTATAAACAGAAAAATGCATTTAAAAACCACTGTCACGCACGAGGCTGTAATTCATTATGTCTCTACTACCATTGCTATTCGCAATTTATTTCAGAGACGCATTGCAGCCCTCTCTTGCTTACGTAATAACAAGAGGCTTTAAGAATGTGAGCAGATGCATTTAACACAATTCCACCAGACCAACCAACTACAACTGCCAGAGAAGATATTTAACTGTAATATCCAGACTTGGATTGAGGTCGTTAAGTTATACAATCATTAATTTCACAACAGGAACGATGTTATCGGTAGTGTTAGCTAAAGAAATTAGGCGGAGGCAACCTTAAGATTGAGAATTCGAATCTGCTTATAATCTCTTTCTATAGTAATTTTTAAGAAAATATGCCAATATGAAATCACGTTTATTATATACTTGAAAGTTTGATCAGCGAAATTACATTTTGTCTCAGGAAATACGGTGTACATAATTTTAGAACTTCATGTTATGCATTTCTGCAGTGAAAACTTAATTGAATGCAAATCAAATGTTCAAATGTTTGTAGAACTTATGGGACTTAACTACGGGGTCAACAGTCCCTAAGCTTACAAACTAATTATGAACTAGCTAAGACTAAGGACGGCACAAATATCCATGCCCGAGAGGGGATTCGAACCCCCGACCGCAGTGGCCGTGTAGACCGTGACTGGAGCGCCTCAGTCCCCTCGGCCACCGCGGCCGGCTAATTGAATGCATCCTTTTCTACCAGTCCAGCGTTCATAAAACGTTAAGATATATTGACTAGGCTTTGTATTTTAACGCTCTGCGAGTAACATAAATTTTGTGCATCCTCCGTCTTAATGTTAGGAAAGTACCAGTATTTTTAGTGGTTGAGTAACGTTCCTAGTTATATCTTTCCTGCTATAAAATTATTTCATCACATTTTTAGAGTAGTCTGTCTGGATTTGAAAGTCAAATTCGAAGTGGGAAAATTATTACGCAGCTCTTGCGTGGCGAAGAATTTATATGCTTTACGTGCCATAAATATTCTACACAGCTACTCCAAAAACGATTGAGGATTTTGGGTATATGCAGATACAGAAAAGAAATAAATTAAACAGAAAGACATTGGATCTCCCAGTGTTGGAGACCTTAATTCTAGTCACCTTTTTGACCAGTGATGTACAAGTCCGTCTAGCCGGCACCACTGTAATTTGCCTTACCACTCTTCTTTCTAGCAGTTGTTTGAAGGGTCTTTAATCCTACATACATTAAAGCCAGATGTTACATACTTTAAATCCAAAATGTACCCGCCTTTCTATTAGAGACGATGTATTTTGATAGTTATGTGAGGTTCGTGCTCCTGTTTATTAAATTTCGCCTGTGCTCGCGTGTATATTAGATTGAAATTAACGTGAAGTATCTGGCTAGTATATTCTTCCGCCGTGTGAATCCCAACAGTCATCTGTTTTGTTTAGTTGGATTAGTATCAGCTCTAGTACCTTAGTTACCCTCTGCCGAGTCTGTTTCGCGTCTTTTGAGTCGTTAGATTTTCTGGGTATTGTAATCGTGGATTGCGAATGCTGCGAATGGATGCAGACTGAGTTGGTTACACTTCGCCCCCAGCTTCGGCCGATGTTAACCTCGGTTACACAGCTGGAAGCTGTGGTTTAGGGGCGCTGCTGTTGTCCGGTGGTGGGAACCGATCGGCCTGCAGAAGCGACAATCCTTGTTACTGCTCACAATGAGGCAGACACCCCATCCGTGGTTGCGTTGGAGGTCGCTCCAGTGTTTTTCAAGTAGACATTCCGAAGGACCGATCGTGGGGCCTCTGCGGTGAGGCTTGAAACGCTGTCTCTTCATGACATTGTTCGTGAGCCGGATTGTGTCGCTCATCCTGAGGTCACCATGCACCCTGCATTATCCGGGCTTTCACAGGCAGTGGGTTTGCTCGTAGTTTGCAGCTCCAACGTTACGCGAGTTATGGGGCACCTTAGGGAGACGACTGCCAATTCCATGAGGTACGGGGTGCGGTCAACTGCAGGTGGTGGCTCACGTCAGTACCAACGATGTGTGTGGCTTTGAAACTGAAGAGATTCTCTCAGGTTTTGAGTGGCTATCGGAAGTGGTAAATACTGCCAGTCTTGCCTGCAAGATGAAAGCAGAGCTGCAGCACAGTTGACAGGACGGACTGTGGACGTCTAGTACAGAGCCGAGTGGAGGGTTTGCATCAGAGACTCATATGGTTCTGCGATCGTGTAGATTGAAGATTCCTCGACTTTCGCCATCGGGTGGTGGGGTTCCGGTTTCCGCTGAATAGGTCAGCTACACGGGTAGCGGGGGCTTTGTGGCGTGGACTGGGTGGTTTTTTAGATTACAGGGCCGCGGGAACACACAGAAAGTCTTTCACTCTCAAGGGGTACAGTTCAAAGACACAGTGCTAAAAACCATTGGTCTAACAGTTGTAAATTGTCGTAGCTGTGTGAGGAAAATGCCAGAGGTTGTAGAAAGTACCGAATCTGAAATCTTTTATAGGTACTAAAAGCTAGCTAATACCGGAGATGAGGTCAGCTGAAATGTTTTACAACATGGCAAATTGTGTTCGGAAATGATAGATCGAATTTAAATAGGTGGTGGCGTATTTATTGCTGTCACAGGCGGTTTAACCTGTAGCAAAATTGTCGTAGATTGCTCCTGTGGGTTGGTATGGGTAGAGATTATATCTCACAACCAAAATAAATTAACAATTGGTTATTTACAGTCTTTCGAAGCTAACAATTTGAATGATCAGATGTAGCATACATTCAAAGAAATAAAATCGACAACAATTGACAGATTTCCCCCAAACAAAACAACAATAGAGCGGGGCTGACCCGCCGTGGTACACAAATCAGGGTAGATAACCATTGGAAAAGCGAAGAAAAACGCATTCCAAATTTCAGCCCACACAAAATCCCCAACAAAGCAATCTTTTAAAGAAAATAGAAATTCAGCTCGAGCTTCAATGCGACAAAATAGGTACCACACAACGAAGCCCTGTCACGTAATTTGGTAGAGAACCCTCTTGTAAAGTATACAAGCGGATAAACACAAACAGTACCTTCATTAAACGTTGGGAATGCTGATGGTACTGATGACAGTTGCCGCGCGGGAGTAGCCGATCGGTCTGGAGCACGACGTGACGGATCGCGTGGTCTCCCTTGTAGGGGGGTTCGAAACTTCCCTCGGGTATGGATGTGTGTGTTGTCCTTAGGTTAGTCTAACTTTAAGTAGTCTCTATGCTAGGGACTAATAACCCAGCAATGAAGTAGATTAACAAACATTTGAACATTTATTGATGACAGTTCTGATAAAGCAGAATTTCTGAACACAAGTTTCCGAAATTCCTTCACTATAGAAGACGAAGCAAATATTCCAGAATTAGTTTGAAGAACAGCTGCCAGGATGCCTAATTTAGAAGTATTAAAGTAGCTTAAAACATTTATCAAAAGTATGTCTCCCGGTCCGTTTATAACACAATTAGGTTCCTTTCATAGTATGCTGATGCAATACCCTCATACGTATTTATCATAAGCAACCGCTCACTCTGGGAACGATACGTATCCAAAGATTGGAAAGTTGCATAGGTCACTCCAGCATTGAAGAGGTTCTCGTAAAAAAAACGTCTCAGTTGATCTTCTAAGCATGGCAAAACTATGGTCAACACAAGCAACATACCTCTTTCCTGGTGTTATGAATGGAACTCGTCGACAGTCTTACCCACTCCTGCGCAAGATCAGGTTGTTTACAGCTTCGTAACAATTGCTAGACATGTAAGGGCAATCTGTGGAACTGTGTTGTTGATGTGTGTATTAATATGCAATTATTTGTTTATATATAAATCATCTATGCAGGCGGAATAAGAGATGCTATTTTGCTGCCGCGGCGGAGTGGCCGAGCGGATTGAGGCGCTGTGCTCCGATGCGCGAGACCGCTCCCCGTTGGAGGTCCGAATCCCCCCTCGGGCATGGATGTTTGTGCTGTGTTTAGTATACGTTAGTTCAAAAGACGTTTGTAAGTTCAGGGACTGATGACCCCGCAGTTAAGTCCCATAAGCTTCACAAACATTTGAAAGTTTGTTATTTTGCCATACGCCTATATTTGCAAGGCGTCTTCAATGGCCTGGAATACATACATGATTATGTTTTGCATTATTCCGTTTCTTACTTTTTTAGTATTTTAGCTTATAAACAGTTCTGGTGCGTTATGTAAATATATCTAATGATATTTTTATGTTATTACTTACAAGTTTCGTCAATGCCCTTATTACACGCTGTTGTGTTTCTTTCATTTTATTTCACTTTCGATTTTTCATTTCATACTTCAGTAGTAGGTACATGCCATTTTGTTTGTATCCTGTTTTCGTTTTGGTTGGTGTTGGCAACTGCTGAATGTGCTTTTGTCCTATCTTTACTTTACGTCAGTGTGTGTGTGTTTACGATATAATTGTGGAAGATATTGTACCAGTAACATTTGAGAGAGAGGAAAGGGGAGGGGAGATTTCATAAAAACAACAGAAACTGGCTTTATATTGTGTTCCTTTATTCACAAACAGGAGAAAATGTACTGTATAATGAAGTAATAAATGAATAAAAATAAATATTAAATAAAAATTAATTTGAAAAATTTGAGGCATAGGCATAACTTAAGAAAAAATTTTACCTAAAGATGTTCACAAACAATTCAAAATATTTAGTATTAAATAGAACATAAATGTAGATTAAAAAGTCAAATTATCCAAATATAATAGGTGATAGAATAAAATCAACCTGTTCAAATGTTTGTATATCTATGGGACTCAACTACTGTGATCATCAGTTCACAGGCTTACAAACTACCTAAAGTAACTTATGCTAAGGACAACAAATACACGCATGCTCGGGGGAGGACTTGAACCTCCGACGGCGAGCAGCGGTGCCCTCCGCAGCTGGGCGCCCTCGGAACGCTCCGTCTCTCCACTGCGGCAACAAGAACTGTAAGCTGTAATTTTTATTCCACTTTATAATGGCTGGCTGGGGAGGCAACATTGGGTAAATAATTTAAATTGTAAGCAGTCACAAATATGTAATTGATTATGATGTCCAATTACACGTTTCGTCCTGTTAGCATAATCTGATTGTTAAATGTTGCAGGGCTTCGGATGCCAAGTCAAGTAGCAATTTTATAAAGGTTATCGTTAAGGTCCCCACATCTGATAGAAAAGATGGTGCCACAGTAGGTCCAGCGTAAAGTTTGTAATGAATTCAGTGAACATTCATGACCGATGAAAGTCGTGAACAAGTGTTCTTTTAAAATTACATTTACGACGAAAATCAACAAAACGGAGATGTAGTGTTGCTCTATCATTATGAGAAACGGATTTTTGCAAAAATGTTTTAATGGTAATATATTCCAAATAGTAAATACAACTGCTGCATTTAAGATATATTTGTGAAAAGTGTGATCACTTGAAAGACGACCGTCTGTTGTCTTCCATATTTTTTGTATATTTCTGTAAAGTTATAATTCATTTAATGTCGCTAGATTATCATTTTGTTAAAACTTGAACCCAACTCTTTTCAATGCTTGACGGATAGCATTTTTATTTAATGTTTTAAAATATTAGTTAATATTGCTAGTTTTTTCAAATTTTGATGCATTAATAATTTATTATTATATAATTAATGTGGCATAAGTACGGCTTCTCCGCTACGCCACTGTACATGTGAGAATGTGCAGTTGTTTTACTTTTAAGTGGGTGCGACAATCTATGGCTGTCTGATTGTGGTAAGGGATAGCTCGCTTTGCATCGTTCTCTCAGGTTTCTACACCCTTTGGTTACAGCCCAGTCAGCGAACCTTCTTTAGCGCGAGTCTTGCTGTCAGTCCCCATCACCGCTGTTTCTTGGATTTTCCGGTTTCCCGCGTCTGGTGGCCACTCGGTCGGATCATTCTGGGCTGGTCTGGTGAGATAAGGTTGATTCTGCTCTTGTTTTTGAAGATGGTAGTGTTTGATTGACTAGCACGTTTAACTTAGATTCGTGAACTTAGAATCATTTTTTGGAATAATTTCTCCGATCGTGTATGGAAATGTATTCTCGTTTTTCAATTTAGTGATTTCCAATAGGTAAACACGGTATATGTGATTTTAGTTGCAGTTTGATAACGGCCTGATATGTTAAAACCTTTTGTGATCAAGTGGCGGTGTATGAACTCTGTGTAAATACTTTCTAGCTTGGTGGGGCTCGATTTCTAATAGGTGATATGTTCATTTTTGTACAGTGCATGTAAAAAAATCTTCTCATCGTTTCCTTCCGTGAGTGATATGTGTTCCACATGGTTGGTTCATAGAACAAATCCAGCTTCCACTCTTGTTTGTTCCATGCCCATCAGTAAGTAACTATGCGGGTATTTTGATTTCCACAAATATTTCGCAATCTTCTCCCCCCGCGTATTTTAATCTTGCTGTTTCTTCTCCGACTGGAAGTACGCACTCCGTCTTTGTCAGCAATTCTCTCTGAGCCTTGTACAACCTCCTTCAATAGCTTCCTTATGTAATTTTAAACATTTCCATGGGTTGCATGTTGTAATTCTTAATTTTATTTTTCCAACTTTGTAATTATTTCACTTTCACTAGTTTTGCAGAATGGACTTAATCCGTCTCTGTAATCACTCCCTATCGCGTGTGGCTGCATTTCTTCCGCTTCTTCATGTAATTCTAAACATTCCAATGGGTTGCATGCCATAATTCTTATTTTTATTTTTCCTACTTTGTAATTATTTCATTTTTGTGGTTTTTCTGAGACATGACATCATCCGTCTCTGTAATCGCCCCCTATCGCGTGTAGCTGTATTTCATTCGCTTCCTTATATAATTCTAACCATTTCTATGGGATGCATGCTGTAGTTAATTTACTTTATTTTTCGGAAACTGAATTTATTCAATGTTATCGGTTTTTGGAACCACGTGGGTTTGCAGCTAGTCGCCTGAATTCACGCCACTTCTCATATAAAACCAGTACCTAGATCGATTTCTAATAGACTGCAAGTTAAGAATCCACCGTGATTTTGTATACTGAATCCGATATTCAACCACTTTACTTTCAGTGCAGTGCGTTCATGTAACGCAATTGTGTGTCGCCGTTACCGTGTTTGTTCACAGTCCAATACCGATGTAATTTAATTTGGCTATACACACGCACCATCTGAAAACAGGCACGACAGACCAGAGCCAGTTTCAAAGTGTTTTTGTATATTGTGTTTTGTGCTACCTCCGACTAGCCGAATTTTGCCTACGATAGCGGCGCCTGCTTCCGCCTCGTCTGATTTTGGTGAGTTTCGCTGTGGCATTGCGTGTGAGTGAGCGAATGAGTGTTGTTAGTGAATCCTTCCCTCCAGTAGTGTTAAATCATGTATAATTTAGGCTGGGCACCGTCCGCATTAATCCATGTAAGAGATGCATTTTTTTATTGTATTAACGAAATTGGTTCCACATTTTGCTTGTTTTCTATCTGAATAAACAAGTTTATGTTCAGCATAATCCATAAGTTGCCTATAAATTGTGGTTTTTATTTAATATTGTTCTTCACAAGTGCTGAGAGCAGGCTCAAATGCAAATGTTCTTAAGTGTAAATTCCGTTGCGCCATAAATGTTTCCTAGCCACCTTTCTAAGACAACTTTAATTGTGGTGGCTTGCTTATTAATGTCTGTGTGTAATAACGTGTGAGCTGCTATGTATATTGAAGTAATTTGAAACGAGTCAGTTCTCAGTTTGGGCCAGGGAACTAGGTTTTGTAGTAGGGAGTAACCGGAAGTTCACACGGACCTAATTTTAGTGGTAAAACAAAGCTCTTGTTTCGTACAGTGGTCGACTTTACACTTCACGATTATAAAAAAACATTTGGAATTGAAGCAACAAGATTCTGGCTTAAATAAAAATTATATACCTAATAACTCAACTTTCACATTTCCTCTCAAGCAAGTTGACATTAACGAAGAAGATTTCTGAGCTTCCTCTTCTTTTTCTCGGGCTTTCTTCCTGAATGCCGCTCCAGATAGATTTTTGGCATCTTCCCACACTTCACACCTAAGTAATAAGCTAATACCTTGATACTTCAGAGTTACATCAGTCAGAACTCTTTCAGTTTAAAAAATTCAAATGCATCCGTCAGAAGTAGAACATAGAAGGGACAAAAAAGAGAACATTGACACGATTACAGCAAAGAAAGTCGCAGATCGTGTTTCTGCCACTGCGGCACGGGTGACGGAATAGTACTGAATAAGCGTATTGAATGGTCCGTGGTCAGCACGTTCGGGATAACTTGGGTAATACTTCTGTAATCGAAATAGAACGGGTACAGAGGCAGCTGAGGCATTACGTGTTTAATAGCTGCAAACGGCCAAAAATGCAAATAAAATTACTTATCGCTAATGTAACGAAATTCATACTATAGCTTACAGTAAAATTGATTTAATTCATGTAATTATAGTAAAGCTTTTGCCCATTTTGGCGCCCCCTGAACTCTGCGCGCGGGGCAGTTTGCTCCCTTTGCCCCCTTGCCCCCCCCCCCCCCCCCCTTAGATGCGTGTGTCCCACTAAACTTTTTCACCCCATATACCTCTGAAACTACAAGAGATATTAAAAAAGACTTTCACGGTTATGATCCTACGGCAGGGGCTTTTGAAAGAAGGGACTATGAGACAGTCTAAAACGTATAGCAGTATTATTCTCAACGCAAACTTATGTTTTTTCAGTGGATGCCTCATGTTATTTCTTAAGCAATCAATAGAATGAAAAATCAAAACAAGAATGGCGCTGGGTGCAATGCGATGCGTCGATTACATCCGGAGAAACTGCGAGACTCACGGGGGAGTCTCGGACAAGCGCCGACACCGCGCCTCAACTATTTCAAACGTCAACTTCGCTTCGCAGTTTCTCCGGATGTTATCGACGCATCGCATTGCACCCAACGCCATTATTTTTTATTTTATTTTGAATGCTATTGATTGCTTAAAAAATACTATGGGGCATCCAATTAAAAAAACCTTGTATTGAATATAATACTGGGTTCTTTCTTGCGCTCTTCTTACCATTTATTAACTGTTGTTTTTTCGGTGTGTTCCTGTTTAGATGAATATTTATTTAAGATGTTTTCGAACTTATCTCGTTTGTGCGATTCCCAGTTAATATTTTCTTTTGCTTCAGTTATCCATTTGGTCTTGTTTCTGCTACTTTTAACTATCTAAAAGATTTGTCTTGTAAGCCTCTTCTGGCCCATCCTGCTGATATGTCCATAAAATTTTAACCTTCTCTTCCTAAAGATGTTAGTTATTGTGTTTGTAAATCTCTCTTGTCGGTCTCTTTATCCAAATTCTTTCACTAAAGATTGATCCGATTATTTTGCTTTGAATTTTCCTTTCCTGCTTTTCAATTTAACTTATTTTCTAGTGGCCATGATTCACTATATTTTCTGTGGCGTAGAGTACATTTGTTTTGTAATGTCTTATTTTTGCGTTGACAGGAATAGATCTTTTATTATAGTGATTGCAAGTGGGCAGGTATGCTTTTTGTAGTTTGGAGATTCTTTCTTGATTAGCTGTTGTGTTCAGTGCTGATGGTTCATGAACTCTCCTAGATATTTGACGTGTTTAACTTGTGTCATTTTCCCGTACCAGGTTCTAACGGGTAGATTGTTTGGTAGACAAACTTTCTGTGCATGTCTATCGTTGTTTAGGATGGCAACATCGTCTGCGAAAGCCAGACACTTTGATTCTCTGCTCTTTTTGATCCCGAGTTGAACTCCTTTCATTTCCGTATCCCATGTCTTCACAATTTCTTCCACAACCGAGTTTAATAAAAGGGGGGGGGGGGGGGGGGTCGGTCTCCTTGGCGAACACCCATATGGATATGAAATGCTTCTGACGTTTCTCCCATGAATTTAACTTTGGCTGTTGTATCTGTTAATGTATATTGGAGAATCGACCTTGTTATACTATCAGCCTTGAATTCCTCTATAATACTGAATAGTGTTTCCCCATCAGTGGAATCTTAAGCCTTTTTAAACCCCCCAAAAGTAACCACAGTATTTGTGCACTTTCTTATTTAAAAAATTGTCTTTAGCTTTTCTATACAAGATCGATCTTTGCAGAATACTGCCTGATACTCCCATATTAATGGGTCTGCCTCTATTTCTAGCGAACGTATCAGGGCTTTTGAAAAGATTTTGTATACATCTGGGAGCAGAGAATTTCTCCTGTAATTGTTTGGGTCACTTTTGTCACATTTTGTATGCAGAGGATGGCTTAATGTTCATTTTCACTATGAACGTAGCTGCTCACTTTCCCAAACGTTTGATATATTCTGTTGTTTGCTTGTAAGTTTACTGTCATTTAATTTCTATATTTCTGGTATAATTCCGTCTACCCCAGGAGATTTTTTGTTTTTCATATTGTCGATTATTTTCTTTACTTCCTTAAAGGATAGTGGTTTTGAATGGGGATTGGATGGAGATTTTTCATACTCTAGTTTTTTCATGGACTCTCGCAATTGAGGGGTGGTTGAGAATACTTGGCTAAAATTTGACATTTCTGATGTTGAATTCCAGTGATCTATCAGGGCGGATAAAACACAAGTTAGGTGACTGATAACCTGGTAGGTCTTTTCGGAAAATTTTGAAAAATTCCTGGTATTATTCTTAATAAATTCTTGTCTACGTTTCTTTCTACGTATAACTTTGGCTGATTGTTTCTGTGTTTTTAAAAATACCTTCCATTTCTGTGGAGTTTTGTTGCTACTGAAAGTATTCCATGCATGCGTTCTCCTTCCTATTGCTTGATTACAGGTACTGTTCCACCACCTTAGTTTTCCCTTTCTTAGGGGTTTGCACAATCTCATGGTATTTTTCAATATTTCTGCGAGTTCCAGGTAGTGGTTTGTGGTTGATTAATTTCCTGGAGAGTTTCTGTGTTGTTGATTTTGAGGTATTCTGGATCAGTTCTGAATGTTTTTTTCGGTTGTGGTTTTTTCCTGTCAGCTGAAATACAATTTTTATTTGCAGTAGATGGTATTGTGACTCAAAACGTACCTTCCTTGTTCTTATATTCCGTATTTCTTTGGTATTCGTGTTGGATATAGCAACATAAATTATCTGAAACTAACCTAAGCTCAATTTAGTGATTTCCATGTTGTAAGATTTTTTGCAGGTTTAAGGAATTGCGTGGCATGATTTTAAGATAAAATTGTTTGCAGAAATTTATTAGCCTATCGCCGTTTTTGTTCTCTTGTGGGCTATGTGGGCTATGTGGGCTCCTGTTGTTTTTCTGAATGTTTTCTCGTTGCCAAGTTGTCCATTAAAATCTCCTGAAATAATTTTTATATGATGCTGAGGGATTTTATTTGTTATTTCTTTACTAGCTCCCGGAAGTGATCTATTACCTGTGGATCTTTCCTATTGTAGTCTTTTGTGGGAGCATGTACGTTTATCAATGCGTATGCCTTATTTCTTGATTCTACTGAAATTGTGCAGGGGCATGAGGCGCTCCAGTCACGCTCTGCACGGCCACTACGGTCGGGGGTTCGAATCCCCCCTCGGGCATGGATATTTGTGCCGTCCTAGTTCGTAAGTAGTTCATAAGTAGTTTGTAAGTTTAGAGACTGATGACCACCTAGTTAAGTCCCATAAGCTTAACAAACATTTGAACATTTGAAATTGTGCACACTCTTTCTCTGATGTTGACTGAAAGTATATTAATGAGTCTATAAGTACGTTGTGCACAACAAAAGCTGTATTAAAATTTTGGGTCCCTTGGTAGGTGCACTGCCGGTCTCCTTTGTGAATTCTGCAGTTTTCTGAATCAAAATTATTTTCGTCGATAAATCGTGTTTCTTGAATTGCAAGAACTATAGTGTGAAATTTTCCATAGTGTTTACGATTGTTTTCAGTTTTCTTACTTTGGAGAGAGTATTTGTGTTGACAGTTCCAATAAAATTTTTCTATTTTGGTCTTAGAGAATTCGAGAAGCTCCGACTCTTCTGCGTATTATGTTCTTGGTCCCCCTGAATCCGATGACCAGGAAAATTCTGTCTTGAAATTGATGCCTGGGATAATGGTATCCTTTCTTTTTATTCCATCATGCTTATTCAAGTTGAAACTTGTTTTGTGGTGGTTTTCTGTGAAGATCAAAGATTTACGACTTGATTGTTGAGATCAAGAAGAGCATTTAACAGCCGCACCAACAAGGCGAACAGACGCTGACCATTAACCGCTGATTCGAGAACGGACGCAAGTGGATTGAACTCGCCTCTTCCACCAGTCCCACTGTACCGATGATCTTCAACTCCCTCTTCACTTCCGTATATGTTAGTGTGTAAATTTTTGTTTTTAATTACTGTCTTATATTTTTGAGTACGTTTATCAGTGAGTTTTAATTGTTGTAGGTCTGCTCATATATTACTTGTTTCGCTACCTTGGAAGAAACCGACTCAACTCGAAAAATGCCGATTTTTCGCTCATCTCATAACCAAAACGAGAAAGTGGAATATTTGTATGTGAAAGAGTGTCACAAACGTAACTGGCGTATTCGGCCACAATGGAGCAATTATGTCAGTGTTGCATTAACAAAACCAATTCTAATAACTGAAGTCGCATTGTCAGTTTTGCACCAGCGCTCGGACAGTGCTCATGTGTATTTTGCGTGAAGGCTGTTCCATTTCAAAAAGCAACACACAGTCATTAAATCTGTTGGACTAAAAAAATCAAAGATATAAAATCCTTAATATATTCAGTGTCATGTATAGACACCATTTACTAAACTGACACGTTCCATATCATTGCGAAATGGCGTATATATGATCTGTGGAACAAGTATTTATCTAATCAACTCGATCAGAAACATAAAAAACTGACAAGTAGAAGGTGCCTGCAAAAGCCTATACTACTAAGAAAAGTTTATCAGATGCTAAAAAGGCTGGACTGTTGTAGTTTATAAATAAAAATATAGTTCCAATACCTAATTTTGATTTCATAAATATCTTTTAGGTTATATTTTCTGTGCAAACTCTTTTAAGTAACATGTAAAACAAACCAAAAGATCAAAGTTGATTAATTTCATTATTTGATTCTAATTATTTGTGCAGTGTTGTGCAGTATTTTTTTATAAATAAATAATTTCTTACAATTCTTTCTTCATTAAATATTTATTTCATGCCCTTTACAGAAATAGAAGCTGATATATATATATAATCACAAGTCAAAACCCTTCTTTGGAGAAAAGAATCACATAAATATGCCCTTAGGGTTATTTTATAACTCAAAATGAAGGAAAAACTGTGTAATAAAAGTTACCTCTGAGTATGTACTACTTACAAAGAAAAAGACGTGATTTCATGGAGAAAAGTAGTGTTAACTGAAACTTTGGTTGTTATCTTTAAGTGGGGTTTTCTATTAATCTAGTGGTTTTAGAGATTTGCCGGTTTTCCTCTAAGGTAGTGGTTTGTTCTCGGTTATAGGTTTCTGGATATTTTAGTTTTCTTGTGATTGTATGAGATGTTCGTCGTGGTTGTTGGTCCTGATGATTTTCATGTCTTGGTCTGCAATGGTTGGGTAATGGTTGTCTTATTTCAGTTGCATAGACGGGTTATCATCATTTAAACACGCTAACCCGAAAATTGTGGTACATATTACTAATTTATTCGTACAAAAAGGTCAAAGAAAGTTACATAATTCGAAAGATTGTTTGTCGTAGATTTCACGAATATAAGTATTATATATGCATTTAACCATTAAAAGTGGTAAAAGGAAGTAGACGTTTTCCTATCTACAGCTTGGATCAAGTTCTACATTATCCAACAATCATCTCACTGATTGGCTATTCACCTTAACCAAAGACGCTGTAATGCAGAGCATCTGCAGTATTAAAATAACGTATTAAAATAAGTGAATATCGAAACATGGAGTGCTCCCAACTCACTTTCTTGTGTCGTTCAAATGCTTCATTTTCGCAGTGGTTAATAGTGGTTAAAGGAAATGGATGTTTTCATATGAATGCCGATATAAAGGATGATGCGCCGGGAGAGGCATCTAGCGGTGCTCGGGTGGAACTACGAAGTCGAGAATGCCGATATAAATGATGACGCGCCGGGAGAGGCATGTAGCGGTGCACGGGTGGAACGAAGTCGTCATGTTGTTAGCTCTGGAATTCTGAATATCGCAGTATCGAAATAACATTATTTCTTGGCGTTTCACAAATACACCAGCTGAAAACCTGGCTTTGCCCGGGTATTTATTTATTTATTCCTGCCTGGAGTTAGTACTTCTCCTACCCTTCTCTCTCTGTCTATCTTCTTTTTCTAAAAATATGTTATCTTCACCGGAGAACATATAAGAAATAACGCTATCTTGGATAATGTACAAAATTATAAGCGCATTATTGAAACAAAGAAAGATAGAAGTCAAAACACAAATGACATATAAAATTCGCACTATCTCATATTTACTCAGTTATATGTGGTGCAATTGTATAATTTTTCAGGTATGTATTCATTTGTATAAGTGCTGCATGTCTCTAAAATTTCTTGGGAATACAATTGGTGTTAAAGAAGTAATAGATTACTACTTGGCGAGTGATAGGGCGGTTTTCTATGAACTTTACTGTTTTATGTGGTCATACCTAATGAACTACAGATCGCACTGTGCTACAATTTCGGAGGCACATTCAACGATATATGTGTACATTGCCTATAAAATTTCCTGCGGCTACAATTTATAGTGTAGAAATTATAAATTGTAACGTCATACCGAATGCCGTAGTTTTACTCCATAAACAGCGGGAGAAGTGGTAAGCGAGAAACTTTTTTCCTGTCATCATTTTACTATGGTTGCCAGCGAGAAAAAGTTTAATAAAGGTTTGAAATTATGTTTAAAGTTTATTGCAAGTCGCTAAGTACTCTCATTCTCAAATAGTGTATTCGTAAAGTGTCATCGCATTATGGCAGTTTTTTGCAACTCCTATCGTTTATGGAGTTATATCACTTGAACCATGTGTCGTATGTGGTTCGTACTCCTACAGAAGGTGTTATCTCACGTAATATGTACCAAATTTGGTTGAAATCGGTCCAGTGGTTTAGCAGAAAATGTGCAAAAAGTTCAAAGTTCAAATGTTTGTTTAGTCAATGGGACTTAACTGCAGGGTCATCAGTCCCTAAACTTACAAACTACTTCTGAACTATTTACGAATTGGGACGGTACAAATATCCATGCCCGAGGGAGGATTCGAACCCCCGACCGTAGTGGCCGTGCAGACCGTGACTGGAGCGCCTTAGTCCCCTCGGCCACCGCGGCCGGCCGAAAAAAAGTGCAGCATTGTCGCTAATGGTAGCAGTTTTCCGGGCATCTCATTGTTTATGACGTCATATCTCGTGAACTATATATCGTATGTGATTCTTACACTTACGGCGACCGTCCACATGGATTGAAGCTTACGTGTACAAAATTTCATTAAGATTGGATCAAAACTGTAGATTTGTATGCAACACGTACAAATACACGGACACTCTGTTTTATATATTAGACGAACACCGAAATTGTAGTTCCATTTCAAATATTAGGCTAATTAAAGTTATATAATTCAAAAATGGCATGATAAATATATACTTCCGTTTTTATTTGTTGTTATTGTGTCAGGCATCTTCCTTAATACGTAAAAGATACCGTTTCATACCTCACAATGCCTGTTAAATTTTACCAAATATCCCAACGGCCTCGTATGGTAATCTTCCCAACAGATGCTGAATAGCGAGAATCCTGTGAGTCTTGATTTTAGCCAATCGCTTGACAACGCTGATGTTTTCTCATGGAATTTTCGCTTTACGAGGGCAATTATTTTTACTGAGCGGATCTGGGTACATACAAGAACTTGTCAACCATAAAGCAGGAACAGCATTATTTGTTTACTTCATGGTCTGTACGATGCACTAATCGAGTCATTCCATGTGGTTCGAACAAATGGGCAAAGATTTTCTATCGTGTTGTTGATGTTTCAAATGTTCAAATGTTTGTTAAGCTTATGGGACTTAACTACGGGGTCATCAGTCCCTAAACTTACAAACTACTTATGAACTACTTATGAACTAGGACGGCACAAATATCCATGCCCGAGGGGGGATTCGAACCCCCGACCGTAGTGGCCGTGCTGACCGTGACTGGAGCGCCTCAGTCACCTCGGCCACCGCGGCCGGCGTTGATGTTTCCAACATAATCATGCGAGGCCGCCGACATAATACGTAAAATTTTATCCCCAGTGATCATTGTAAATTGGAGGTGTTTCGACCACAGGCAATACTAGTGTAAATAAATACCTGTACATTAATGTAAAAATCAACTGTGAGAAGAACAGGATACATTGATGAATGTACTTTGGAAGTGGAACAGAATAGGTAAAAGTAGTGGTACGAGGTGCCCCAATACCGCGCAACTTCCTGTCGTTTTAAACATGTTGATGTAGACGCAGATGTGGATGTGGTGGTAGTGTGGGCAGGACGCAGCCGGCAGCAGTGGGCGTCTGCGCAGAGGCGGCACCTGCCACAGTAGCTGGGCCCCTGTAATTAAGCCGGCAGCGTCTAATGGGATTGCTGTGTCGCGGCCTCTGCAGCCGGCAAAGGCCGCCGCCCCTGCAGCCAGCGGGAGAGCGAGGCCATTGTAGCGAGCTGCGCCACCAGCACGTGGGCCCACCACGTCCAACTCCCAAAACCGGCCGTCCTAACAGGGGAAACTACCCAAACCACACTACCCTCACTAGGCGCAAGTGCAAAGTGCTCCACTGACACTGAAATAATACTAACTACAATGGAAAATTAAGGTGTATTCAGCAATTACTAGGGGAGACCGGGGCACGTTTTCCACCATTTTACATTTTTATTTTTATCGGTTTTGAGGTAAACAGCGGAACATTATATTTCCTATACCTTTATCTACAGTCTTGTACAGATATTTTTGAAAACAGTAAATATCCTTCTTGGCAACAAATGATTTTGTCTGGCCATGTTGCGCTGGAAAATTTGCCCCGTATGCGGGGCAAGTTTTCCAGCTTACGTAAGATGTACAGGGGCAAATTTTCCAACTATACTTTAAATGGTAAAACAGAGATAATTATCTTGAATTCACTGAATATGTATTTTTATTATGCATTTACAATACATTACAAAAGAAGGATAATAAAAGTAACGACATTAAATAAAAATAAATGCTACTGAAAGGTTTTACAAAATATGTGACTCAAATATTTCACAACTACAGACATTTTTTAACAAAACTCATACTCATTGTCTGAATGACAATGTAAGCGCCCATTTCTTGCAGTTCGTGCACAGTACCCACTTTTCATTTGCTTTAGACTTTGCGTTACGACGAAAAGCAATAAGGAAAATGTGCCCCGTATGCTCTGGGAAAACGTGCCCCGTCACCATATTCGGAACTATAACACTATGTCCATGAGTAACCGTGTAAGCTATTTACAAAAGAAATGCACAGTTACGTGAAGAAAGAAACCCACTTTTAGTGCGTGCAGTGTCAAAATAATAGGTTTAACGCTAGTATGTTTATTTGAAGTTTCAATAAAAACGTGAAAGTTTACTCACCTTTGCAAAAATGACGAAAACGGCCCTGCCGAGGTTGTGACTGTTGGAACAGCACTGAAAATTTCCTAAATGAACCGTGCTTAGTTGCTACTTCCTACATTATCAACGGTGGTACCATCTAGCCGTTTGTTTCGAAACTAAAGGGAGTTGGAAAACCTGCCCCTATGGAAAATGTGCCCCGGTCTCCCCTACTGCAATTTTAGCTACTCATAGCGGTATTTACACATGTCGCCCAGCATTATAAGTACTACTGTAACATTGAATACCTCTGGAAACACCGGTACCAGTGCAACAATATTTATTATTATTGATTTGCCGGGTGATCAAAAAGTCAGCATAAATTTGATAACTTAATAAATCACGTAATAATGTAGATAAAGAGGTAAAAATCGGCAGACGTGCTTGGAATGACATGGGGTTTTATTAGAACCACATCTACCGTTATCGGGCCTTTTCTCTTGGGGTAACTGCGTGATTTTAGTTTTGTAACGTACCGTGAGGGATTAGAGGTACGCCGATATGTTACAGAATCGCATCATCCCCAGCCTAGCTGATAAATACCTGCTGGAACGTACGATTTTTATGCAGGATGGCGCTCCACCCCATATTTCTAGACGCGTAAAAGATCTCTTGCGCGCGTCGTTTATTGATGATCGTGTGCTCAGCTGCCACTTTCGTCACCTCCCAGGTCCACAGACCTAATTTTTTTTTAAAAAAAAGAATCAAATATTTGTAATTAACTACGGGATCATCAGTCCCTAAACTTACAAACTACTTATGAAGTAGGTAATATCCATGCCCTAGGGTGGATTCGAACTACCGACCGCAGTAGCCGTGCAAAACGTGACTCACGAGCCCCAGACCGCTCGGCCACTGCGGCCGGCCCCCAGACATCAGTCCGTGTGATTATTGACTTTGGGGTTACCTGAAGTCGCAAGTGTATCGTGATCGACATCTTTAGGGATGCTGAAACACAACATCCGACGCTAATGCCTCACCATAACTCCAGATATGCTTTACAGTGCTGTTCAAAACATTATTCCTCGACTACAGCTATTGTTGAGGAATGATGGTGAACATATTGAGCATTTCCTGTAAAGAACGTCATCTTTGCTTTGTCTTAATTTGTTATGCTAATTATTGCTTTTCTGATCAGATGAAGCGCCATCTGTCGGACTTTTTTTTTCCTTGTTCTAATAAAACCCCATGTCATTCCAAGCATCTGTGTCAATTTTTACCTCTCTGTCTACGTTATTCCGTGATTTATTAATTTTTCAAATTTATACTGACCTTTTGAACCATGATACGGTAATGTGTTAAACAGAAATGCAACCGATCAGTAGCGCAGCAAGTAATCGATTCTGACACGGGACTCATTTTTATAAATATAAAGCCAACTGAATTTTTTAATCTATTATTTTCACACTTTTTATAATTTACTATTATATACTACGAAACCAATTGCAAAAGCAATAAAATGAGTACGCTCTCATTAATTTGAAACAGGAAAAGGAGCAACGTGGAGGAAATTGAGTATATGTAATCAGCTCATAAAATAATTAAGCAGCTTCTGTGTTACTAGCCAAAGAGAAAGTTCTGTACAGTTTAATTTACATGAGACTCTATGTGAAAAAGTCGAAGTTATATAACACTATTGTTCTTCATAAGATTCCACTCGGTGGCGCCGCTGACATTGAAAGTAGCCTATTATTGAAATTGGCAAGATCTCAGGCAGTTGTGATCCGCAATTGAAAGTTAAAACGCTCACTGCTGCTCTAAATTACATTATGAGTGGCCACAGTACATGTGCAATGGAAATTTATCTAACTGTTCATTCCTTAAGACAGCATACAACGTTTAAACAAACACAAAATCAATGTTAAAAAATAAATGAATAGATAATTAAACATGGGTCAGGGAGCATGAATTCATGAAGCAGAGGTTTGATACTTTAAAATCATTATCTATTCAGTAAAATAACAAGCAAATAAATGTGGGGAGATCAAATTAAGTACACACCTTGTACGAAACTGAATTAAATCAGATAATTACTGCCTGTAATAAAATTGTTTCTGGCCTTTATGAATATGGAGGTAATGTGGGAGGAAATTTGCAAACACAAAATGGGTAGCTAAAAACACAATCATTCATTCACAGACAAGCATATAAAGCTTAGGAGTACATTACAATCCGGAAATACATGAAAGCAGCGACGAAACGAAGTGTCGGCTGCGTCTTGATGTGATGGTGGGTGTCTTGATCACAAATTTAATTCAACTGTGCACTAAATGAACTCATGTGTGGGAAGGCAGTGGCATACTATTAAGTACTATGTGCTGTCCGACCACGCCGAATTTGATAGCATTTACAAACAGAAATTAATTTAGAAAAAGCGAGTAAAGCAATCGCGAGAATTCGTATAGAAGAAAGTTAGAATTAACAAAAGCATGGCTGAAAGCCGAAGTAATGACCGTTACGAAAGCATGTGGTGCAATCAGTCACACAAGGCAGGAAAAACGGAATCAAACAAGAAAATCTGAGACATATTTAGCATACTCGCAGATACAGAAACGACGCCAAAACTCAGTTAAAAACACAAGGAAATTCAAACACACAAAGTGTATACGAAGGCTGAAGGCCATAAATCTGTATTCTAACTTGAACAAAACCGGACACACGAGCATCACTGGAATGAAAATGCAAATAATAAATTTACACCGAACTTACTCGGAGTTCTGTAAATTAAGAAACACTTCACCTTGCATAGCGAAAGAATTACTCAAAAAACTATCACTGAAAACCAAGCCTGCCTGATCACGAAGAAAGTAAAGTGCTGTTACAGCATGCCTTCCCCTCAGGATGATTCGGCGGAGTACTTACTTCCACAGTCGTTGGAGCCAGAATGAAGTGTGAATACTAAAGCTCTAAGTTCCCAGAGAAACCTCTCCCCGCCATAGACCGGATGGAGAAGGCGCTAAAAGCGACGCATATTGCGTTCAGAGACTAGTGTTTACCAACCTTTGCTACCTGGCCAAGACAATTCCCTCTTCAACCACTCCCAGAGAGATCTCCTGTCACCTCTTTCTTCCAAGATTAGGTTCGTACGACACTAAGAACACGGCCACCTCGCCATCTTGCCAAGTAAGCTTGTCTCTGGCCAACCAGCAGACGCTAGCGCGGACGACAAACGAAACCATGTTTTCTTAATTACAGCAAAACGAGGCCTAAAGCGAGAGGCGGCGACTGTAAGCAATTGCGCGGCAGTCAGTCAATATAAAGAGCACACAGTCACGTGAACACAGAAGTTCAGTCACACGGGTGGAAACATATAGAAATGTGGGGCAAACATATATAAACATGGGGCATTGGTCATTCATAAAAAGACTGAGATAATTAACACACAGATAACTAACATTAATGGTGCAGAAACACTTTAGGTTAAAGAATAATTCAAATTGGAACACGACCACACATACAGTGGACGTGATTCCAACCTGCTCAGTGGGTCGCCGTATGTGAACAATCGCCTAGTAATTTCAGCATAGCAATAACAATAACGGCTGGTTGCGGCGGCATTAAAATTGCTCACATGTTCTCAGATGCGGCATCACATTGGCAAGCCATTGTCACTTTCACTTGCGCTTGGAAAATTATAGTTACGTTTTGATTTATCATATGTGTACTATTTCAAATTTCCGGTGCCGACCTGTTTAAAAAAAGTAATAAATGAAAACAATAAAAAATCTACTGGGGTGTCGGGAAGCGTTATTAGCAACCACCCCCCCCCTCCCTCCACAGACACACACACACCTTGGCTCCGATAATATGCTCACTGGATAAATGATGCAATTCTGCTGTGAGATATAGACATCAAGGAATTGTGAATTTAGCGTTGGAGGGAAGTGTGTGGGGTAAAAACCGCAGAGGAAGACCAAGAGATGGATACAGTAAGCAGATTCAGACAGATGTAGGTTGTCGCTCTTATGTTGAGATGAAGAGGCTTGCTCAGGATAGGTTATCGTGGAGAGCTGCATCAAACCAGTCTCCGGACTGAAGACCACAACAACAACAACATATAAGGAAATAACTGCATATTAATACACACATCAAGAAGACAGTTCCACAGATTGCCCTTACATGTCTAGCAATTTGTACGAAGCTGTAAACAACCTGCTCGTGCGCAGGAGTGGGTAAGATTGTCGACGAGTTCCGGTCATAACACCAGGAAGGAGGTATGTTGCTTGTGTTGACCATAGTTTTGCCATCCCTAAAAGATCAACTGAGACGTATTTTTACGAGAGCCTCTGATGAAGGAGAGTTTCTAGGTGTCTGGGAGTGAACAAAAGCTATGCCTTTCTTCAATGTTGAATAGAGCTATGCAACTTTCCAATCTTTGGATACGTATCGTTCCCTGAGTGAGCGTTTGCATATGATAAATACGTATGAGGCTATTGCATCAGCAACCTAATTGTGTTATAAACGAACCGGGAGACATACTTTTGATAAATGTTTTAAGCTACTGTAATACTTCTAAATTAGGCATGCTGGCAGCTATTTTTTGTGTCCCAGCCTCGTCACCGCTTTTGTGTCTCGTTTCCGTCGTAGGTGTCGGTGGCCGAGTAGAAAGACCGACACAGGAATAAAGGATGCACGCTTGTGCAGGTAGGAGGTGACCAGCCAGTGGGACAGCAGAAACTAGAAACACTAGAGTAAATTAGAACGAGATATATATTTCTTAGAGACTTAGTAATAACTTCAGTCCGCAGACTGGTTTGATGCAGCTCTCCACCCTACTCTATCCTGAGCAAGCCTTTTCATCTCCTCATAAGAACGACAACCCACATCCACTTGAATCTGATCTGCTTACTATACGCGTCTCTTGGTCTCCCTCTGCGATTTTTACCCCACACACTTCCCTCCAACGCTAAATTCACAATTCCTTGATGTCTAAGAATGTGTCCTACCAATCGATCCCTTCTTTTAGTCAAGGTATGCCAGAAATTTCTTTTCTCCCCAATTCGGTTCAGTACCTCCTCATTAGTTACGCGATCCACCCACCTAATCTTCAGCATTCTTCTGTAGCACCACATTTCAAAAGCCTCTATCCTCTTTCTGTCCACACTGCTTATCGTCCATGTTTCACTCCCATACAAGGCAACACTCCATACAAATGCCTTCAGAAAGGACTTCCTTAGGCTTAAATCAATATTCGATGTTAACAAATTTCTCTTTTTCAAAAACGCTTTTCTACCCATTGCCATTCTGCATTTTATATCCTCTGTACTGCGACCATCATTTGTTATTTTACTGCCCAAGTAACAAAACTCCTCTACCTCCTTTATTGTTTCGTTACCTAATCTAATTCCTTCAGCATCACCTGATTTCCTTACACTGCACTCCATTACCCTAGTTTTGCTCTTGTTAATATTCATCTTATATGCACCTTTCAGCACACTGTCCATTCCGTTCAATTGCTCTTCCAGGTCCTTTGCTGTATCTGACAGAATTACTATGTCGTCGGCAAAACGCAATGTTTTTAATTCTTCACCCTGAACTTTAATTCCTTCTCCAAATTTCTCCTTGCTTTCCTTTATAGCTTGCTCAATGTACAAATTGAACAACATTGGGGAAAGGCTACAACCCTGTCTTACTCCCTTTCCAACCACTGCATCCCTTTCATGCCCTTCAACTCTGACAACCGCTGTCTGGTTTTTGTACAAGTTGTAAATAACCTTACGCTCCCTATATTTTACTCCTGCTTGCTTTAGAACTTGAAAGAGTTTATTCCAATCAACATTGTCAAAAGCCTTCTCCAAATCTACAAAAGCTAGAAATGTTGGTTTGCCTTTTCTTAATCTATCTTCTAGGATAAGCCGTAAAGTGAGTATTGCCTCCCGTGTTCCTACATTTCTCCTGAACCCAAACTGATCTTCCCCGAGGTCGGCTTCTACCAGCTTTTCCATCCTTCTGTATATAATCCGTGTAAATATTTTGCAACCATGACTTATTAAACTGATGGTTCTGTAGTTTTCACACCTGTCTGCACCTGCTTTCTTTGGAATGGGGATTATAACATTTTTCTTAAAGTCTGAGGGTACTTCACCTGTCTCATACATCTTACACACAATGTGAAACAATTTTGTCATGGCTGGTTCTCCCAGAGACTTCAGTAGCTCTGACGGGATATCATCTACTCCAGGGGCCTTGTTTCGACTTAGATCTTTCAGTGCTCTGTCAAATTCATCTCTCAGTATAGTATCTCCTATTTCTTCATCATCTACATCATCTTCCCTTCCTACAATAATGTCTCGAAGTTCATTTCCTTTGTAGAGCCTCTCTATATACTCTTTCCACCTTTCAGCTTTCCCTTCTTTGCTGAGAACTGGTTTTCCATAAGTGTCCTTGATATTCATAGAGCTGTTTTTCTTATCGCCAAATGTTTCTTTTATTTTCCGGTATGCTGTATCTATTTTTCCCCTATTTATACATTCTTCTACATCCTTGCATTTGCCTTCTAGCCATTCCTGCTTAGCCATTTTGCACTTCCTGACAATCTCATTTCTTAGTCGTCTGTACTCCATTTTGCCTGTTTCATTTACTGCATTTTTATACTTTCTCCTTTTATCGATTAAATTTAGTATCTCCTGTGATATCCAAGGATTCTTTGTAGGTCTTGCCTGCCTACCTATTTTGTCCTCTGCTGCCTTCACTATTTCATCTCTCAATTTTACCCATTCCTCCTCAACTGTTTTATTTTCCCCTGTTTCTATCAATTGTTGCCTGAAGCTCCCTCTGAAATTCTTAAGAACCTCAGGTTCCTTCAGTTTATCCAGGTCCCATCTCATTTTCCTACATTTTTGTAGTTTCTTTAGTTTAAACCTACAGTTCATAACCAACAAGTTATGGTCAGAGTCTGGGTATGTTCTACACTTCAAAACCTGGTTCCGAAATCTATGTCTTACCATTATAAAATCTATCTGGTATCTCCCGGTGTCTCCTGGTCTCTTCCACGTATACAACCTTCTTTTGTGATTCTTAAACCAGGTGTTTGTTATAACTAAATTATGTTCCGTGCAAAATTCTACCAGGCGGCTTCCTCTTTCATTCCTTTTGCCCAGACCATATTCCCCCACTATCTTCCCTTCCCTTCCTTGTCCTACTACCGAATTCCAGTCTCCCATAACAATTAAGTTTTCCTCTCCCTTAATTGTCTGAATAATTTCCTTTAGCTCCTCATATATTTCTTCGATCTCCTCATCATCGGCAGAGCTAGTTGGCATATAAACCTGTACTACTGTTGTCGGTGTTGGCTTCGTATCTATCTTGACAATGGTAATTCTATCGCTGTGCTGGTCATAGTAGTTTACCCGCATTCCTATTTTCTTATTCATTATCAATCCTACTCCTGTGATACCCCCAACTGATTTTGTATTTATAATCCTGTACTCACCTGACCAGAAATCCTGTTCATCCTGCCACCGAACTTCACTAATCCCCACTATATCTAACTTCAACCTATCCATTTCCCTTTTTGAATTTTCTAATTTTCCTACTCGATTAAGGGATCTAACATTTCACGCTCCGACCCGTAGAATGCCAGTATTGTCTTTCCTGATGATCACATCCTCCTGAGTAGTCCCCGCCCGGAGATCCGAATGGGGGACTATTTTACCTCCGGAATATTTTACCCGAGAGGATGCCATCATCATATGTTCATACAGTAGAGCTGCATGTCCTCTGGAAAAATAACGGCTGTAGTTTCCCCTTGCTTTCAGCCGTTCGCAGTAGCTGTGTGGCAAAGCCACATTAGCTGATGTTACAAGGCCAGCTCAGTCAATCATCCAGACTGTTGCCCCTGTAACTACTGAAAAGGCTGCTGCCCCTCTTCAGGAACCACACGTTTGTCTGGCCTCTCCACAGATACCCCTCCGCTGTGGTTGCACCTACGGTACGGCAATCTGTATCGTTGAGGCACGCAAGCCACCCCACCTCGGCAATGTCTGTGGTTCATGGGAGTGTAATATTATAGTAATATTAACGTATTTATCAGCTCTGGTATTTACATTTGGGAAATTATTAGTGTATATAGGCAGTTATGATGGTAGGAAATTAGTTTTTTCGGCCACAAAGAATATTTAAATGCAAAGTAAAGAAGGAAGTAACAGCATGGAGGATGCAATAGTCTCTGATACATTCACCATGTTGGGGTATATAAGCAAAATTCCGAGATTATTATAGAAATCTGCTATTATTTCGGTCCAGTTCGTAAGTGCTTTTCTTGCGAAGTTTAGATTAAAGTGTATTTTCAGTTAATTTGGGCTGATGAAGATAGAAGAATTGAAATCAGATCGCGTCTAAGATCGATACGGAATAGCGTGAGCAATGTGTCAAATATTACAAAACACGGACAGAAATTAATCAGATAATTTATGGAATTGAGTGACTTCAATAGCAATGAGAACTTTAATTTAGATTTTCAAGGATGATTAGGTATCATTTCATCATCAGTCTTTTCATCTGAAGAGACAACTTTTAAGATATACGGAAGTAAACTTTTACGTATCTGCACAAACATTATTTCTTGAGTACATCTTTGGTGCGAATATTATCCGAACATCTAAAATACGGAAATCTTGTTACGGGAATGTATTATTGTGCAGTATTATTAATTTTGATTATGTAGAATATAAAATAACAGTGCATTCCGTCAAATGATAGAATTTAAACCGGACCGGAGCGAGAAATGTGTTAACAATTGTACTAAAGGTACTAAATGAATGTATCGCCAGGCAACGATAAGTAATATCTCTGACTAAACAATACAAACGAAATACGGACTAAAATTTTCTTGAATCAAGGCATAAAATCCACAAAACGGAGAGTTCTGATGAACTTTATTTCAGCGAAGAATCGTCTTGCCTTGTCCATCGAGTGTTATGACCCAAATCCTTGAAAAGTATAAGTAGATGGCTTGCCTTAAGTGCAGTGGAAAGGCAGGGAGGAGGGTCATAAAGCTCTATAAGAAAACTTTACAGTGGGTTTTCGTTTTGAATCCGACCATTCGGGATTTAATTATGGCATTCATAGATTCAGGACACAGCCTGGTATTGCTGAAAGAGATACGACTGCTGGAGTCATTTGAGCGTCTTATTCGTATACTATTCAGCCAGTTATTTCAAAGGAACGTAGACTTCTATTTCAACTACTCATCACCTTGCCAGAAGCAAATGGTACATTTGCTCCCCTTGTGCAAAACAACACAAATCGTTCTCTGGCAGGATACCTAGGCATCGGAGTTTCGAGTCCTCCCTCTGACACGTGTGTGTGTGTGTGTGTGTGTGTGTGTGTGTGTGTGTGTGTGATTCTTAGCATAAACTAGTTTAAGTAGTTTGAAAGTGTAGGGACTGATGCACACGTCAGTTTCGTTCCCTAGCTTTATAAACAATTGAACATTTTTTATGTTCTTATATTCTATGCGAACTGCAAGAAACATACCTGAATTAACCGTTCAATAAGACACTGTAACTTGATGATGTATTTTAACTGATAAACTGATGCTAACATTTTGCAGTGAGTTTATTTACATTATTGTTTAATTATTATTATTATAAATGAATGAATTGCAGCAACCAGTTGCTTGTCGTTATTTATTTTGAACTTCCGAACGACCGGTTTCGGGCGCTTGAGTGCCCTTCTTCTGGTATCTATACAGACAAACAGGTGCATTTGTATACAATTAGGCTATAGAACGTATAAAAGTCGATTACAGAAATATGCAGCAGTTTCGAACCAAATAGAATGTAATCAAGATAAGTTCATATAATGGCATGAAATTAACACTTACATTTTTGTACTGTTGCTTAATAGATAAACATGCTACTAGTGCAATCAACGCTAAGTGCAAAGATTATGGAATGAATAACAGTCAGCTGGTAACAAAGTATCTATGGATGAGGCTTATAGTAAATGAGTAACGATAAAAAGGGGAAGAAGGCTATGGGAAAACAGTAATACTCAATGTAGTTGAAGAAAAGCATAAAGAGAGGAGCAGGTGACTGATAAATCAGTCGCTTAGCAAATTAAAATTCAGTAGTCTAGAAGTACAATGATAAGTGGCGCCATAGGCGGAATATTTCAGAACTACCAGGTGTGCAGTAGTAGGATGCTTAGAATGTCACTGTCAGGGCATCTGTCAATATAAAAAATTTGTCATTGTATCTATGGCTTCAAAATTTAATGGGGATAGATTGATGAAGTGATTATCATACAACGAATAAGTTAAGGATGTGGGTTATAAGTTTTAAGATGCGCGAACTAATGTGCAAAGAAATGTGAAAGGTTACAGTAATATTAACCTAGTGTTACGATTGGAACATCTAGTCAGGCAACTGAAGAAAGTTAAACAGTGAAATTGCTAGGAATATACCAAAGAGGATAATTTTAATGTAGTTGTACTGCAGATGAAGAAGGGTATATGAGAGTTACTTAATGTAGTATGTGGGGGGAGGGGGAATATATTAAGTTTATAAGTAAATAGCAGGTAGCAGGTGGAGAGTGTTGCGTTTGTGTGTGTGTGTGTGTGTGTGTGTGTGTGTGTGTGTAATTGATGAATAGGATAGTGTGATTGTGGACATAGGGTATGTAAGGTGTGACTGTGGGTGTGCACAAAGTTTGTGGTTATTTCTTAGGGATAGTTTTATAAATAGTTGATTATTGTATGGTATGGGGGGTGGAGTGTAGCAGAAATTGTGCAAAGATAGATCCATATGCAATTCCCCACAAGTGTATGCTCTGTGACTGTTGATAAAGTTATATTTGGTCTATAACTGTAATGTGGGGTGGCTACTACTTTCAATCTTAAGATAGGCAGAAACATAAGGGACTAGTTCAGTGTCTGTGTAGAACTGGTTATGCATTAATGTGCAGTATTAGGGTGGGTTGGTCAGAAAAGTTATGGCTGTAAAACATGTGCAATATGTGAAAGGGGCTGATGTAAAGCAACATAATGAATACTACAGTGACTTATGCAAAGAAGAGCTAATCAGTTAATGAGGAACTGTATGGGTACAGCATATCTTACTTGTGGTTCATTGAAATTAACTTTTAGTTTAATTGTTTTATTACATCTTTATCAATCTTGAAAGCCTATGGAGCAGGTATACTATGAAAGGTACTAGGATGGGTTAAAACTCAAAACAGTAGGGAGGGGAGGTGGTTGTTGGAGGCAACTACAACAGATAGGTGAAGCCAGTGTGAGTAATCAGCACACTGGAGAAAACATAGTGAAGGAATGGAGTTTAATTTGTGACTTTTATATAAAGTAGAGCAATTGAAGGGTTGGGCAAAGGTGAACAAGTTCAAACAATAATATCTGCACTTAGTGTTTTACAGAGACAATTACAATTAAGAAGCAACTATTATACTGTATGAACACATAGTACATTTTCAATGATCATCCAAGAGTGTGGCTAAACAATCAAGGAAAACCTTGTTTCTTAACACAGTTTGTTCATTTAATAGATTACAGTCTTGTGATTTAGAATGCTTATATATTTCTAGCTCTTCAAGAAAGTTCATTTTAGCTCCTTTATTTACAAAGTGTAAGATGTCTAACTTATCAATACTTGGAGCTGTATGTTTTTCATCTATTAGGTGTTGGGCAAAAGTGGACCTATAGGGATTTTCTCCTTTTTTGTTAGGGAGGTGTTCCCTAAATCTAGTTTTAAATGCTCTGCCAGTCTGGCCAATATAACTTGCTGGACAGTTTTCACAATTTATTTGGCAGACCCCAGATTTAAGTAGTGCATTACTGCTACCTGTTTGTTGCTCATTGTGTAGGAGTAGTTGGCTAATTTTACTCTTAGTACAGAAAGCTACTGTGATGCCATATTTCTTAAGCAAATTTGCAAGTTGGTAAGAGATGTTGCCAAAGAAAGGCATCTTAATATAACTGGTTTTCTCTACATTGCATAGTGAAGTCAAAGGTTTTGACTTGTCAGTTCTCTGTCTAAATAGTCTCTTTATTAAACAAGGGTCATAGCCATTGGTATTTGCCAAATACTCTAAGATTTGCAACTCCCTCAGAACTGCTTGATCAGACAGTGGAGTTTGAACAATTCTGTTAATCATAGATGTGAAGTAACTATGTTTCTGGCTAACTGGGTGACAAGAGGAACAGTGAACAATACTATCGGTGGTAGTAGGTTTCCTAAATATATCAAAGGACACTTCATTGTCTACGATTTTGATAGACAAATCCAGGTAATTAATGTTACCATTGTCATCTTGTTATTCATAGGTGAAACTGATATTATGTAAACTGTTTAAGAGGCCCTGAATGTAAGGAATGTCTGCTGGTTTCCCTTGATATATGAGGAAGATGTCATCCACGTATCGTTTGTAGAACATAATATTCTTATGGATGTCGGGAAACTTTCTGAAAAATTCATTTTCTAAAGTGGTAATAAAAATGTCAGCCATGCTACCTGCTAGGCAGTTGCCCATGGCTAATCCCTCTACCTGTTGGTACAGCTTATTGTTAAATGTGAAAATATTATACTTAAGTGCAGTGTGTAATAGTCTAACAAATTCATCTATTTCTTCATTATTGAGGATATTTTGATCTTTGAAGTTATCTTCGATGATACGAATAGTTTCTACAACAGGTACATTCGTGTACAAATTTAAAATATCAAATGATACCAAAATACAGTTATTGGGCCATTTCATGTCAACAAGAGCATCAATAAATTCTTTGCGGTTTTTGATGGTGTAAGTATTTTCATATTTGTAAAACTGATTTAGGAATATTTTAAGTTTGTTACAAAGATGGTAGGATGCTGTGTCAATTGAGTTCACTATTGGCCTAATAGGCCAATTTTCTTTATGTATCTTAACTTGTGCCCTAAGTGAGGGGCTTCTAGGATTCATAAGGATGAGCTTTTGTTTATTTTTAGGCTGGATAATGTGATCACTAGCATTGAATGCATCTTTAATTTCTTTGTTATAAGTATCTACAAGGTTACTGTTTACAGGTGTAATATTATTAGTTACAAAAAATTCTTCAGTTTTTTCTATGTAATCTCCCTTGTACATGATAACAGCTGTATTTCCTTTATCAGCTTTAACAACAATTGCATCATTATTTCTAAGTTTCTTATTAATTTCATTAAGAGTCTTTTGGTCAGAGGAGAAATTCTTACTTCTAGAGTTTACATTTCTATCTATAATGTCATTCATTTTACATGCTACTTTTGTCTGTACCTTTATATCGATTTTAAGTGAGTCAAGCCCTATTTTGACACTAGAAATCAGTTCTACAATGTTGTTTTGATCGACTGCAGGTTTGATATTATATTTTAACCCTTTTTCAAGCAAATCTGATTCATTGTCATTAAAAACAATGTCAGTTTTACTGATAGTTCTACTATAAAATTCAAAGCTGGGGCCAACCACATTAACACAGCTGGAGTTGGTTTGTTTTGATATAAGAAACTTTAACTTTTTACATGTCTCTGTTGAATAGGCATTTTTTCTTTCTGTAGCCTTTCTTCAATATAATAAAAAACACTGTCTAGTTGGAGGTTATGTAAAAATTGTTGTATAAATTATAAGTACTGAGGTTAAGTTTGTCTTTCTCTGTGAACAGAGATTTTATCCTGTTGCTCTTGATGAATTTCGCCAGTGTCCATGTCCAATTGTTGATATGATCACTTTTTGGCATTTTAATATAGGCAGAAACATATGTAGGTATTGCCTTGTTGCTGATGCAATTTTTATTGAAATAGATGTGATGCGAAATTTTTAGGAGTTTTAGCTTATTTGTCCTGTATAGGCTAATGGATTTCAGCGTCTGGCTGGACGATAGTTGAAGTGTTTTATCCATTACAGCAACTGTTAAGATTATAAATGAATGAATTGCAGCAACCAGTTGCTTGTCGTTATTTATTTTGAACTTCCGAACGACCGGTTTCGGGCGCTTGAGTGCCCTTCTATTGATCTCCTTGAATCTTCAGAGATATTTCGTATTATCTGCGGTATGTTTAGAAGTGGCAATTCTGATCAACGCGAATCATAGTAGTAAATGTTAACGGCATCTTATCTGTAATTTTAAATCGCCTTCTGTTCGTTTTCAAACGGGTAAATGGGTATGGATTGCGTTAAATAAGGAATTTACCATAAACTCTAGAGCTATTCCAGGTAATGTCGCTACAAGTTTACATACTTTTTAAAATATCCTACAATTTTCTTCGTGCCATGAAGTTGACTGTCTCACCACTACCCCAGAATATTGCTCTTGTGAACCTCATAATAACTAAGTATGTCTTGAATGCCATTCAGTACCTTGAGAATCAAGTACCGTGGAGATGTTCATACAGTATTATCGATATCACATCATGTGTATCGACGTAGTCTCGATATATGTTTGTTACAAGTAGACTTTTAACTTGGTGCAAATTGTGTTGATGATTGAAGCGGTTGACGTGTACTAGGGTATGAATGGCTATAGTGGCCAGGGCGGGTTGAGTAGCCACTTGCTTTTATTCCCTTCGATGGTGATGCAGCCTTGTGGAGAACTCTTAGAACTATTCAAAGAGACTTCTTTGGTATTGCCTGTGAGTTTCGTGGATAAAGACGCGCGCACTTGTGTACAGTGAGATACTTTTTGTTTTCCGTGCGTCTGATGTAAGGTAAGTGAGCAGTTCAACTGCGTATATCTACAATGTATATACTACTATATTTAATTGCTATAGTGCTGGTAAAACGTTATATTTTAACCTTCGAAACTATGAATTTATGAATTTGTTAGTTACGTATTGTCGTATTCAGACAACAGTGTAATAACGTCTGTTCGAGCAAAGTGGCCCGTCGACTGGCAGTGCAAAGTGGCCACTTTACCTTAACATACTCTCTATAACTTTCTTCGACTGTCTACTTTAAAAGAACCGATAAATAATAAGAAAATAGTATCGGTATGTTGAGAACAAATATACTCTTTTATTACAGGAATGTGCAAAGATGCCTTCGAATTATTCAAGAAAATCACTGCAGTAATTGTGGGATTCCCAGGCTATGCAACAGGCACTTGAAGCTGTACGGAAAGAGAAAATGCCCTTCGCAACAGCAGCCAAACGGTTCAATGTTCTAAGAAACACATTTAAAAGAAGATTTCTTAAGAATAAATAAATAAAAGTGATGCTGTTGAAGGTAAGAAGACTCTTGGAAATTTATACGTTTTTTCAACCAAAAGCAAGATGAAGAACTGCTTATCCACATTTTTGAAATGGAACGAAGATATTATGGTATAACCGTAACTGATTTGCGACGCTTGGCGTTTCAACTGGCTGAGCGAAATAACCTACCACACCCATTTAATGGCAGGCAAGGACTGGGTGGCACAGTTTAGGAAGAGACATTCCAAAATCAGCCTTAGAAAACCAGAATCCACTTCAATGGCCAGGGGTCAGGGTTGTAATAAAGCTAAACACTTTTTCCCTGCTCATAGAGTCTACAATGTTGACGAAACTGGCTTAACGATAGTTCAGGGCTTAATTTTCAAAGTTTTTTTCTCCCCAAAGGTAGACGTCAAGTTGGTGCTATTACATCAGCAGAAAAAGGTTTGCTATCAACAGTAGCCATATGTATGTCAGCAGGAGGGACTTTTATTCTTCCTTTTGTGATATTTCCCGGAGAAAGAATGAAAGTTGAAATTCAAGGTGGTGATCCTCATAGAACGTCGTTTGCCTGACATCACAGTGGTTGGATGCAGATGGATATTTTCATGAAATGGTTTTATCAGTTCTTGATTTATACAAAACGTACGGCTAACGATCCTGTCCTACTGTTTCTGGATGGACATGCCACCCAAACTAAAAATATTGCCTTCATAGAAAAAGCCAGAGAAAGTCATACAACTGTTGTGTGTCTGCCACCACAATGTAGCCACAAACTACAGCCTTTAGATGTATCATTTATGGTACCTTTTAAAACATTCTATGCCAGAGCTTGTGAAAAGTTTCTCAGAAACAACCCAGGTAGAGTAATAACACAATTTCAAATCAGCAAGCTTCTTGGATAAGCATTTTTGCAGGCAGCTGTACCTTCTACAGCGATAAATGGATTTCATTAATGTGGGACCCATCGGTATTTTCAGACGCAGATTTGGTTGCTGCAGAGATGTGCATGTCAGACACAGGCATAATCTGGGTAGAATACTTAAATAATGATTGAAGGGACATAGAAAATTGGACAAACAAAGGAACTGAAAGTGTTGAAGAAGTAGTTAATAGACCTATGCAAACTGAAGAAGATGAATTTGATTTTGTGGCTGCAAATACCGTAGAGGCAGTTGATAGTCCGACGAATAAAAATGAAACTGTGCATGCAGGAGAAGTGAGTGGCAATAAAAATACAAATTTCATGGCTGACGTAAACGAGAAGGCAACACAGGAAACATCTTTTTCAGTAAGAGCAAAAGATATTATATCTTTGCTAAAATTAAAATTAAAGCAGCAGCAACAAAAACGTAAGAGAGGCAAAGAAGGGGCAAGGCAACGATAATAACATCTAGTCCTTACAAAACCGAGCTGTTAGAAGGTAAGCTGAAGAAGGAAAAACAGATTAAGAAAAGATGAACCAGGTCTGCAGATGACGAATAACACATCTAAGCCAGCTGTTGAAAAAAAAAAGTCTAGAAACAAAGCGAAAGTGCAAGAAGGAAGTAGAGGAGTAAACTGCAAAAAGCAGGTTTTTAGAGGATACAGTGAAGAAGAATACAGCGAAGAAGATAAGGACACTGAATGTTTTTATTGTAATGAGACTTTCTCAAATTCTAAAGACAATGAAGGTTGGATTAGATGCTCTAATTGCAAGCAGTGAGCTCATGAAGAATGTGCTGGATGTGATGAGGATGATGAATGTTTGTGTGTGAATATTGTAGATGTAACTGACTGATTACCCTAATTGACACTGATCACATGATAAATGAGCCACTGTTTTGTGTAATTTAGAAAATAGTTAAAGCGTTTGAATATTTTTCCTAAAATTTAAATAAATTTCATTCTACATTTCGCCATTCCTTTCTAATCATAGTGTCCTAAATTCGTTGTTTGAGCCCTTATTTACCTTTTATCTATGTACGGCCACTTTGCTCCATCTACTGGGCAAAGTGGCCATTTTGCAGACTTCATTTAAACCCACTTCTTTACTATACATACAACAAGAATTTGGATAAAAATACAACTTTTTTATGGTTATAGAATGTACATAGTTTATACAGATACATGTTTTGTGCTTATGCAGCAAATAGGGTAAATAAAACAAAACTTTCTCCTTAGGGTGGCCACATTACCCAGCTTTTCCCTACAAGTCTGTACTGTCGTCAAGTTATGTTGTTATATGGACTCATCATTGTGTGTAAAATCTCCACCATAAATTTATTTAACGACTGTAGTTATTATAACATACACGTATCTTCAATGAAAAATCATCAATTATTTATTTGAGTTAAGTTTCGGTCAACCCCTTCAAAGTTTCTTTCATGCACTTCATAAGTTATGTCACCAACTATAGTCTCCTTTTAGAATACCTAAAACACCCTACTATTCATTGTCCTCCTTCAGCTGTCATTTGTAAGGACACTGAGGACCTAGTTGTTGTGTTCCAGAAGCATCCAATCCTATCCTAACCTTAACCTGTATTATGTTACAACACCTCCAATCGTAATACCGGTTGACCAATATTTAGCATATTACTGACACAGAGGAAAACGTTGTGGAACGAAAAATATAAATAAATTTCAGTGACAGATTTCGTGTAATAAAATGGATGGGATACAAAGAACTGTTAAATCACAATACGACAGTTATTATAAAATATGTAATATATCGAACGTAATCAGATAACTCCACCTTCTTGCTGTCTTGCATCATGACTCCTTACAGGGGTCGGAAGGGCTTGGCAATCCTAAGGCTTATGACGCGTGAATGACGATTGTCTGCCGTCTTCCCTAGGTTTTTGCTAAACGAGAACCCCTCTCGTTCGGAGGCATGAGGAATAGCATTTCATTTCATGTTTTTAAATGTTAGTTTCGGTAATATTGCTGGGATTTTATTATGCTAATAATTTATCATTGTGTACATGTTTTTAAGTGTTATTTTCTGTAATATTGCTGGGATTTTATTATACTAATAATTTGTCATTTTGTCAATGAATTTGGCAATATGAATGGTTTCTCCGTGACGCCACTGTCCCTGTGAGACTGTCTACTTGCTTTATTCTGTATGTGCATGTATGAGAATCTACTAGCATGGGAGTCTGTGTGTATGTATGAGAAGTGTCGCCTTCGGCTGCTGGCTGCTCGGTACTAGTGTTTCTCTGGCTTCAAATCGAAAGGTAGTCCTTACCAAGCTCTGCTTTGATGCTACCAAAGAGGTTCCTCGATCCTTTGGTTACAAGTTGGATTGGCAATGCCCTGTTAGCCAGCCTCGGCAAGACGTGCAAGTTCAGCTCTCCCCACCACCTCGGTTTTTTTATGGGTTTTATACCGATTTCTGATGGATTTCCGGCTGGTAGCGGGGGTCTCAGGGGCCGATAGGACGTTCGGTGGCTGCGCTTCGACCTGGTAAGACATTCTGAATTTTCTTTCCTCCCTTGAGATGGTAGCTAATCGTTGTCTCGTTTGTTAGACTTCAGGTTCATTTTTCGGGATAAGTTTCTCTGATCAGGTACGGAAATGTATTCAGTTTCATTTCGGTGATTTTGCATAGGTAAACGCAGTGAATATGCAACTAATTCGGTTTCATAACGGCTGGGAATCGATAACCTGTGTGAGACTATCTGGCGATGTATGAACTCTGTTCAATTTCTTTTTAGCTTTGTGGAACGTGAATAATATGCGGGAATACTTTTATTCTGTCTAGTGTATGTGAAATATTCTTTTCGTTTCCTCCTTCTGCGAGTGATATGTACTCCATGTGGTGTGTTCTTAGAAGAAAGCCTTCAGTTACCCATGTGTCTGTTTCTATGCCCTTAAGACAAGAAATTATGTACGTATCTTTCTGGTTTCCATTAGTACCTCGCGATCTTCTCTCTGTGTATTTTTAAATTGTTGTTTCGTTTCCAAAATTGTACTTCGGATTCAGACCCCCCAGTAAATTCTCTTGTAGCCTTGTACGGCCCCCTTTATTAGTTTGTTTATGAAATACTACGTATTTCTAGGGGCTGCATGCCATATTTTTTAGTTGATTTACCCTGATTTTGAATTTATTCCCTTTTATGAATTTTGAAGACTGTTTGTCCATCCGTGTAAAACCTTCCCAATCGAGTCTAACTGTATTTCTTTAGCTTCCTCATGATATCCTACGCATTTATAGTGGTTGCATGCCTTGGATATTTTTCTTTATTTTTCATAAATTGAATTTTTGTATTTTTACTGGTTTTTGGAACCACGTGGCTCCAAACTCCAACTTCAAGGGTTTATAGTTAGTCACTCGAGTTCTCGCCATTGCTCACACACCAGTGCCTTCCTATTGTGTTTTCTTGCTTCGTAATCTGTAATTCCGCTGGTGTTTGTTGAAATGAATGCGATCTTTAAGCACTTCGCTTTCAGTGTGGTGCAAAATGTAATGTAGCAGACACGTGCCATGTGTCTCAATAATTCTGCATGCTCACGGTATGATTGAATGAAATTGAATCTGCGAGGGGAAAGGAAATTTCAGGTCATGGAGATATCTTTGCAAGGATTAAATAATTAATAACACAAGTAATGCATTCCTTCAGGATTGGATAAGACAGTAATTTATACACAGTAAACAGTATTTATTTCATATTAGTGGTATGCTATAAAGAGATATGGTACTACATGTATACTCTGTAATTTATTGTTTATATATGTTCGTCCTGACATCTGTGGTCATCGAAACTGAAAGGCCAGTGAAATTAGTTCATTCCATTTGGTGGTCTGATTGCTATTTCTAAGTAAGCTAATCTGAAAGTGTAACTCATAAGTGTGCGCTGTGATGTCTCCCAGGTATTGTATGACACATTTACGTCACCATTAGCGGTAGAAGAAAGAGTTCATGATGATGAATCCGTTTATGTCCACTACACATAAGGACGATGATATGCTTACATATAAATGAATTAGAGACAAATGAAACAGGAATATAGTGAATGAAAAGAAATACAAACTAAAACGTAAAAGAATACAGAGAAGTAAACAAGCCAAGAGGAAAAAGAAAGCTTACCTGACAAGTTCTCAGACCTAGTAAACAATGTGTTCATGTCCGATACTATTACCGCCGACCTGCAGTTCACAAAGCATTTCTATGAGAACGGATAAGTAACCGATTATAATACTTCCGTCACATTTTTTGGTCGCCTCATATCATAAACATCTTCTAGTCAAAACACCTTCATTCTAATGGTGTGCATCGAAATGATGAGATACTTCTTTGTTGAAATGGAACAATCGCTAGGGGTCAACCAACAAGCGTACTGCAACTGGTCCGCGGGTCCTAGCAAGAACCCTCAATCTTTTCAACCCCTCACACGATCGATCTACAATGAGGGAGGGGTGCGGGGTGGGGGTTAACAACACTGTACGGAATAGGGGCGCTGGAATATGCAGTCATCCCGATTGAGGGATAAAGGCAAAGGGATATAATAATAACACAGTCTAACTTATACAATAGAGACACCGCTGTCAAATTTGTTCAAATGTTTGTTAAGCTTAAGGGTCTTACAAACTACTTATGAACTACCTTATACCAAAGACGACACATACATCCATGCCCGAGGAGGTATTCGAACCACCGACCGTAGCGGCCGTGCAGACCGTGACTGGCGCGCCGCCGACCGCTCGGCCACAGCGGCCGGCGTGAAATTTGTTACCAACTGACAGCTGTAACGACACTAGCGTTCTTAGCGATGGGCGAGCCGCTACTAAATTAACGAAATGGTTACTATAATTTTTGCGTTACAAGCATTAGTAAAATGTCAAATGACATGCATACCACGAAAATTAATGTACACACAGCCCAATTTAACTGGTTCAGTGGTATAAAGAACAACTTCGTCATGAACGAATACGTAAGAATATGAAAATATTTGCAGCTTATTCCTCTGAAAGTAAGTAGAATTTAAACAATAATTTTCATTATGGTCTGTTCTTCTATGACAGGAAGTTTTTTGAGTCGTATCAATTCGGTATGGAGACTCACATTTTTACACCTCAATCTTTTTTTATAGGCGCATATTCATTTTAGTATAATTAGCTTGAAAATCCAATGTTTTGAAGATTCTTGCCGTTTGTGTTTCAGGTGTATCAACAATTGTGGAATTGGGTTCTCTTTGTTGGAAAACAGTTGATTGCTTTTTCCCTTTTAACGTCACGTCTGTAACGTATTTCCTTAGGCTTCAGCTTCAGCTGTAGTGTCTAATTTTGTTAGTTGAATACTGCAGTTTTCTAAGTTCCACCCTCATCGATTTTTCTGGGAATGTAGTGAAGAAACACCGTTCCTTAGTAGAAAATGACGTCTCTCTGACAAAGAGCAGGTCTTCTGCTGTTTGATAATCATTATTTATTTTTAACAGAAACCGAAATTATTCATTTAAAGCCTGTACGTTACAATATAATTGTAAATAAACTGTCGTGTAATGTACCGTTTCGTACCTAGTCAGGGATCTTGGAAAACTCAAGAAAGACAAATGTAGAGCGATATTTTATATTATAACATATTTTTATGGCACTAAATACGGTCCGTACTTCTCCACTACCACATTCAGTTACCTCTTACTCTCACACTTCAAAGACCAGAGGCATATGTTAATACATCTCCACAAGCCGAGATTGCTAGTGTCCACACAAACACTTTAATTTGCCAGTGCACATGTAAATCAGCAGTTGTTTCAGGTCCTGTAGTCTGCGAAGAATGTCAGAAAAAGCAATAGATACCAACTCTGGAGAGCACCTGCGACCTTCTACATCAGATGCTATTCCAAACGCCAGCTCGACAGTCCTTGCAGTTTGATGTAAGCCTGGGGCAATCATCTCGCCGCACGTCTGACCATTCACATATTGCAATTCCCCAACTCAGTGGACACAGGGTGAATGTGCTACCCTCATAATAAATGACTCGTACGTCAATAGAAGGCGAAGTATTCAGGATACTTGTGGAACAACAGAGTCTACTATCTCAGGTCTTTGTCTACCTGCCTACTAGAGACTAATTTTAAGTGATGGGACGCCTCTGGGTCACCTGGCTTAAACAAGGCTTTACTGGGAAGAGAGAGGGAGAGAGAGAGCTAAAGGAGAAGTCTCTAATTTTGACAATAACATCTACGACACCTCTCTCACACCACAAGCCTACATGCAGTGTCAGTGCATGTGCGCCACAGATTATGCCCCCACATGACGCACTCCTTGCCCTACTCCCTCCGTTTCCGTACATATTCATCCTCTGTGATAATTTTAATGTAGATAATGTTCTTTGGCTTTCTTTCCAGGAGTGTAGCAACTGAGCGGCTTTTCCTAACATCCTGTTTATATTTCCTCTATACAGGCAAGAGAATACACTTCTACACGCAACTGTGTCGTTCACTGGTATTGATCTCTCGTCTTCGTCTCGAGTCCATCCCAACCCTGCTCAGAGCTCGGTTATCCTCGTGATGTCACCTGGCATACAGCTCAGTGCCTCACTGATGGATGCTTAGACGATCAGATAACACACTGTACAAATAATATTCCATAATATTCTCGATGTGTTATCTCCGATTTGAGTGTGAAGTAATTTTAGTTCCTAGATATTTGGTTCAATGTACAAACCTTAGATTTAATTGAATCCCTTTGTAAACGATGTTTAGTGGCCTTGTCGTAGTACTCACGTGGTTGAAATCACACATTTTATTACTTTCAATCGTCGTGGTGTTGTGTTGTTGTGCTCTTCAGTCCGCAGACTTGTTTGGTGCATTTCTCCACGCAAAACTGTCCTGTGCAAGCCTCTTCATCTCAGAATAAAAAGGCAACCTACATTCTATTGAATCTACTTACTGTATTCGTATCCTATATTCGTAACTTATCCCTTTTCTTAGCATATGCCAGAAACTCCTTATCTCAACAATGCTGTTGAGCACCTCAACATTAGTTACGTGATCTACCTATCTAATCTTCATAATGCCTCTGTAGCACCCCATTGTAAAAGTTTCTATCGACGTTTTCTCCGAACTCCTTATCGTCTACGTTTCAGTCCCATACAATGTTGCACTCTAGGTAAATACTTTCAGAAAGCACTTCCTAACATCTGAACTATTATTGGATTCCTTCAGCATCGCCTGATTTTCTTACACTACATTCCAATACCTTTGTTTTACTCTTGTTAATGTTTACTCTACACGTTCCTTTCAAGACACTGCCCATTCCGTTCAATTGCATTCCTTCTCGTTGTCCAAACACCGCCTTGCATTTATTGCTCAACGTACAGATTTAACAATACTTCAGAAAGGCTACAAACCTGTCGTACTCCCTTTCCAATCACTGATACCCTTCTTAATGCCCTTCTGCTCTAATATCTGCTATCCGGTTTTTGAACAAGTTTAATATAACTCTTCGCTCCCTATATTATACCCCTATTAACTTCAAATTTGTAACAGTGTATGCAGTCAACATTTTTAAAAGCTTTCTCTAGATCTACAAATGCTATAAACGTAGGTTTCCCTTTACTTAACCTATCATCTAAGATAAGTTGTAATGTGAGTCTCGCCTCCTAAACCTACACTAATCTTCCCCGAGATCGGATTCCATTACATTTTCCATTCGAAATTCAATAAGTGGTATTAGTATCTTACAACAAATACTTAATAAAGTGTTGTTCTGTTAATTTGTCTGCACTTGCATCTTTAGGAATTATAATCTTCTTGAGGTTGCATCGTATTGAGCCTGTCTCATAAATGCATACCACGTGTAACAATTTCTTCATGGCTGTCTCTCCTAAAGCTACCAGCAGTTCAGATGGAACATCATCTACTCTAAGGGCCTTGTTTCTACTCAAATATTTAAGCACTCTGTCAAATTCTTCGCGCAGTTTCTTATCTCCTATCTCTTCTTCCTCTTCTTTGTCTTCGATTTCTATAATAATGTCTTCAAGTTTATTTCCTTTGTATAGGCACTCTGTGTGTTCCTTCCAACTTTCAGCTTCCTCTTCTTTGAGTATTACTGGGTTTCCATCTGAATTGTTGATATACCGCCTCTTTTCTTGTCACGAAATGTCTGTTTTGTTTTCCTGTAAGCGGTATTTATCTTTCCCGTAGTTAAATGTTTTACTACGATCTAACATTTCTTCTGTAGCCACTCCTGTTTAACAAGTTTTCAGTTCCTGTCAACCTCATTTTTAAGACTTCTGTACACGCTTCTTCGGTCTTCACTTGCTGGACTTTTAAATTTTCTCCTTGCATCATTTAAGTTCAGTATCTCCTGTTTTATCCAAATATATATATATATATATATATATATATATATATATATATATATATATATATATATATATATATTAGGCCTTGCCCCTCTGCCTATACGATCCTCTGTGGCATTCAATTTTCCGTCTCTCAGAGCTACCCATTCTTCTTATAATGTATTCCTTTCTGCCGTTTCATACAATCCTTGGCTAATGCTCCCTCTGAAACTCACGGCCACCTCTGGTTCCTTCAATTAGTCCACAATCCATACTCTTACTTTTTACCTTTTTGCAGTCTCTTAAATTTTGATCTACAGTTTATAACTATACCTGCACCCGGATATGTCTTACTGTTCAAAATATGGTTTTTAAACCTTTGCCTTAACATTATACAGTCAATCAGGTACCTCCCCGTATCTTCTGGTCTCTTCCACGTATACAACCTTCTTTCATGATGTTTAAACCAAGTGCTTCTGATGATTAAATTGTGCTCTTCACAAAATTATACCAAGCGATCTCTCTTTCGTTTCTTTTCCGCAGTCCATATTCACCTACTTCCTACTACCGAGTTCCAGCGCCCATCACAATTAAGTTTTCTTTTCCTTTAACGATTTGAATAATTTTTTATCTCCTCATACATTTCTTCGATCTCCTAATCATCTGCAGAGTTAGTTGGCATATAAACTTGTACTAGTGTGGTCAGTGTTGACTTCGTTTCTGTCTTTGCTACGATAATGAATTCACTGTTTTATTCATAGTTACGCATCCGCACCCCTTTTTTCATATTATCACAACTACTCCTGCGTTACCACCAACTGATTATGTGTTTATAAACCTGTACTCACCTGACGAGAACTCATGTTGTTCCTACCACCGCACTTGTCTAATCCCACCATATCTTACTCTCTTTCAGATTTTCTAACTTACCTACCGATTAAGAGACAGACATTCCACGCTCCGATTCCAAGAATGCCTGTTTTGTTTTTCTTAATGACGACATCCTTCTGAGTGGTTACCGCTCGGAGATCGGAATGGGGGACTATTTTACCTCCGGCATATTTTACCCAATAAGACTCCATCGTCATATATTCATATAGTAGAGCTGAAAGTATTCGGGGAAAGTAACGACTATAGTTTCCCATTGCTTTCAGAAGTTCACAGTAACCGCATGACACATCAATATTAGCTACTGTAACAAGGCGAGCTCAGTGCATCATCGATACAGTTGCCCTTGCAACTACCTTAAAGGCTGCTGCCCCTCTTCAGGAACCACAAGTTTCTCTGGCCTCTCCACAGATACCCCTTCGCTGCATCTATATCATTGAGGCACGCAAAGCCATCCCACCTCGTCAATGTCTGTGGTTCATGACGGTGGTATATGCAATCAATTTATCGTCATTAGATCAAAACCAAGTACAGAACGATTTAGATGTTTAAATGTTTGTATAGTCTATGGGACTTAACTACGGGGTCATCAATCCCAAAACTACTTATAAACTAACTAAGACTAAGGACGGCACAAATATCCATGCCCGAGGGGAGATTCGAACCCCCGACCGTAGTGGCCGTGCAGACCGTGACTGAAGCGCCTCAGTCCCCTCGGCCACCGCGGCCGGCAACGATTTAGAAAACAATATGGTTCGAGAAGTGGCTATTTGTAACATTGACACTTGTCGCACCATACTGATATCTAAATTATTCTGCACTTGGTTCTGATCTAATAATGATAAATGACTATCTTCTGTTAACACGCTAAGAGGGCTACTCAGATTTTTTCCTAAAGCGTTTACGTTTATAAGTAATGTAAATGGCCTTAGCCTACCCTCTCGAATGCATCTCTTCCGTTTTAGCCAAGACCTGCTCCATCCGATAGGCGTCCAGAGGCCCACTGGGTACTGACCGACCGCCGTGTCATCCTCCACTCGAGGGTGTCACCAGTTACGGTATGCCGGGGGACGTGGTCAGTACCCCGCATTCCCAGGCGTTGGGTCAGTTTTCGTGACCGGAGCTGCTTCTTCTCGAACAAACACCTGCTCTGTTGGCCTCACAATGGCTCATTGCAACCTGCTTGCCAACAGCACTCGGCAGATTTGGATAGTTACCCCTCCAAGTGCTAACCAATCCCGACAGTGCTCAACTTCGGTAGGGGTTGTTGTATCTAAAAATAAAAATATAAGATGAAAGATCGCATTGATTGAGTCAATACATCGTTCTCTTCGAGGTGATTCACCACCTGAGAATGCAAGATACGTTCCAAAGCCACGATGCAAATTGAGTAATACTCGGTACTGCTAAGTCATACACTTAAAATACCAAGGAAATAGCATAAAATTTGACAAAGATAACACAGAAATGAAAATATCTGAAAGAACCATCAGTTGCGAAAAGTATGCTAATATCAGAGTGCTCAGCAGCAACAGGGATACGCTACAATGAATAGCGCGAAACTTTGCACTTTGCATTACCATTCATTTTCCTTAATCCACTACGAAATAACTGCAGTGTTTGCATTTCGCGCAGAGCTGAATCTGAATTACCGTATTTACGAGTACAAGCAATTACATGCTCCACCTACCGGCGTAAATGCCCTCTCAAAAGCGATATGCGGAAAATTAATTAATTTTAATGACACTTACGGCGCGTGGCTATTTGCCGTGTGCGTGACACGGCGGCAGTAATATTAACAAGGATTATCAGTTGCCAAGCGTTACGGCTACAGGGCAGCTATTTCCATGAGTTTTGATTCGGGTGAGTCGCTGCTAGAGCACTAGTATTGCATACACGCAACGCACTGTACGTTTACAGCCTCGGCGCAATAATGATACGGGAACAAATGACGTCGCCACGTTAAATGGATTGTGCTTTTAAACTTGGAAATTATAAATCACTCTGGCCCTAGTATTGTCGTCATCGACGCTCTTATTAGATCTTTCCCGATTATTTTCACACAAAGCAACATCTTCAGATTCCGACATACTGAAATTAGTTGTAAATGCCGAATGTGTAGTCTGCCTAATTATCGTATACCCTCTTCAAGGAAGTTTCGTATTCAGCATACAGTTTCAATGGTGAATGCTCATCTTTTTGCAAACATTCATCTGCAATGCTGCTTTTTGCCGATATTAGTGTGGCTACTTGCAGTATGATGGTACTTCGGACATCAGTACCACATATGCAGGGTCTATTGTTTACAGGTTGAAGCAAAAAAAATTGAGGACAAATTGAGTTATGTCAAACAAACAGTAAAACCATTATAATTTACATTATGATAAGAAACTTTTCCTTTTTCAGCGTAATCCAATGTCATGGTACTAATTCAGCTATTTTTTACTTGTACAGATGTTGTTCCGAGGGTTAATGAAAGGATTTTAAAGGGTTATTGAAAACATTTGATAATCAGGTATGAGCAGAGTTTAGCATTATAGGTAGAATTCTAAATTTGTAATCACGCAAAGACACTCAAACCAGCTCAGTCACGCATTCATTTACGAATTATTTTAATATTCAACTAATTTACGAAGAATGAGGAAGGTGTGGCCTAGTGAAAGTAATCGAACACCATCCAATTTTCAATGAACAAAAAGTAAATTCAAAAAATGATACAGTTAATTATTTAACCTAAGTTTGACCTGAAAAAAATAAACTTTATTAACAACATCAAGGTCAGGCCAATACAGATACCATAATTAAAGCAGAATTAATTACAACAGTGTCAGCAAGATTAACCTTAATCATAAAACTTTGCCTTACACATAATTCTCTTATAACAGCCCAGATAAAAACAAACAATTTCAAACGCAGCCAGAATACTAAAAAATTTACTTAGAAGCAGCTTTCAAATTATAATAAGGTTCAACATTTTCATGGATTACATTAAATTTCTTATTTCCAAGCAGATTAAGAGTAGCACACATAGTAACAGATTATGTAATAAGTGACTGGCCACTTCATTGAACCAACTGGAAATAATTATTATATTCGATAAAACAGAATAATAACAACACCAAATCTTCGAATGAGATTGTAATATCGAATATTCGAACTTATTATGACGTCTTTTAACAACGTTGGTTGCAATGTTTGTTCTGGAAACGTTCGGTTATAATTACCACACAAAAGTGCAGGTAAATCCTAAGGCCCAAAAATGTAATCAACGTGCATACCCGACAACACATTTACGGAAAATCGTCGTTGACAATGTGTACACTCCACGAATGCATGTTATGGAAATTAGTTATTCGATATTGAGTGAAACACCTTCACCTGTGACGAGCCGCCTCCGTAGTCCAGTGGACAGCGTGGTTAGTTGCCACGCAGGGGGCCCGGGTTCGATTCCCGGTCGGGTAGGAGTTTTCTCCGCTCGGGGACTGGGTGTTGTGTCGTCCTCATCATCATTCCATCATCATTGACATGCAAGTCGCCGAAGTGGCGTCAGATAAAGAGACTTGCACCAGGCAGGCTGAACACGACCCCAGTTGGGGTCTAACGGTCATAAATGCCACACGATCATCATCATCACCTGTGACGAGTATTTTGCTGACAAATTCATGCTGCGCCCTGTGTTACAAAACTACTATGAGAATTCACGGCCTTGAGGGAAATCTTATACTCCCAATGCTTGTATGCGTTAAATATGGTAAGGCAGGAGATGCTCCTCTTTACCAGTACGAATATTGACAGTGTGCGACACACCCACTTGGCGGGCGATGATTCTGGAACTCTGAATGGGATCCTCCTGGATGTAGTCCAGAATTCTTTCCTCAGCTTCCAATGTACGATCTGCCTTCTCCACGGCGCAGTAAAGAGACAGTATCACTCAATCTAAGGAAATCACATTCGTACTCATGAGTTTTCAGGATGTAATAAAAAAGGAAATAATATCAGAACAGAATATACGTTTCGCATACAGAGGAAAATTTAAAAAGGAAAAGGTAACTACTGTATTTTATTAAGAAACTGTATAGTAATCGCGTACAAGTAGATAATTACAATGCCATAATCCTTTGGCGAACAGCGGCAAATGTCCCTTATGCAGGAAATCGTCGTTGTAAGAAACGTTCTTGATAAATTCGTACAGCTGCCATTGCAACACATTTTGCCTCTTCATAAATTAAGTGAATATCGCGTAGGTCAGCAATAGTAAATCTCTCTTCGTAACAGTTAAAAGAGTTGCAATAACGCCTGCACAGGTCACTCAACTACTGTCGTCACTCGGCGTATTATAATGACTCAGCCAGTCAGGCCTTAGTTGCCCACTCGTTTACGATTCATTCGCGCGATGTCGATACGTACAGTGGGCAATACCAGCAACCGCTTACTTACGTACGTTTACTGCTAAGTAGTGTCTACTGTTTCGAAAACATCATTCCTCTATTGCTGAGGCTTTGCGTCTCACCTTTAACTTGACTGAACTAGCACTTAGAGTGTGAATTTAAAAAAAAAAAAAAAAATCAACATGGCCCCACGTTATAAATTCCTTACTCCACACTCACAAACGTACACCAATAAACTAGTTGTTCAGGCACACGATCTGGGGAAATGAAGGTAAAGTAGTAGCAGGACCCAACAATATGATTGCACCACTAAGTCGGAGCAGTAGTGAATGTAAGAAAGGCTTATGCTCACCGTAGTTCCAAGCCGTTCTAAACAGCCAGGAAATTCCAGCAAAATGCTTAAATCCGTGTTTCGTAAGTGAGCCGTACAGACCAGAGGAGAAGAACACGCGTCGATCAAATCCAACCACCATTCTTTTGTTCCAGCGTCACAGACAGTACACCACTATCGAGATCCATCCTCTTTGCGTCTCCACACTCTGTCTCCAAGCACCTTCGCATGTACCCGACACTTCGTCTATGTGATCCCACCGACGACACACTCCCTTCTCCGGTTCCACCGAAGATAATCACAGAGGAAAGCGTCGGGCGAGATATGGATTCCTATTTCGCAATGGTTCAGAAATTACTTATCAATTCAGAAGATTTGTTTATACATATTAACATTATATACATAATCATAATTATGCTCATGGTTGTTTTCTTTATTACCAATAGTCCACCCACACTGTAGTTAGTGTCTAAAAGTGCCAAATTAAAAACTGGATCCGCTGAGTCTTCATAGACCAAGAGGAACTGTGTACCTTAATTAGAATCGAAGATGTGCGTGCTGGAATCAGATAGAAACTGAAGTAGAATGTTGACAAGTATCTATCTGAAGTAATTTATCCATTCCAGCAACCGTTCAGGCTATAAATTAATTAAATTCAGCAACCAGTTGCTTGTTATTATTTATTTTAGACGACCGGTTTCTGGAGCTTGAGTGGCCTTCCTCTGGTCTATTTCAGTATTGTTGCTTAATGAATGTACATGCTATTAGGAGAATCGCACTAAGTGCACTTAGTGTTGATTCTCCTAATAGCATGTACATTCATTAAGCAATAATACTAAAATAGAGCCGCGGTGGAGAAGCCGAGCGGTCTAAAGCGTCTCGATGCGGAGCGCGCCGATGGCTCGCCGTCGGAGGTTCGAGTCCTCCCTGGGGCATGGGTGTGTGTATGTGTGTTGTCCTTAGGTTAGTTTTCCTAGGTTTAAGTAGTTAGTAAGCTACGGATTGATGACCACGCAGTTTGGTCCGATAGATTTACAAACATTAAAACATTTTTGAACTAAAATAGACCAGAAGAAGGGCACTCAAGCGCTCGAAACCGGTCGTCTAAAATAAATAATGACAAACAACTGGTTGCAGAATTTTATTAATTTTTTTTTCACGTATCTATCTTCTGAAGTAAGTGTTTAAAAGCTCAAAATAAATGCACGTGATCCGCTGAATGTACTTATGCCATTAAGAGCTGTGTACCTGTATTGGTATCGAAGTTAAGTTATCGACATACAAATTGATTACAGTATTCACGACAGTGACAGTCCCATAAGAAATGCATAGAAGGAAATCGTGTATGAGGATAACGTACGCAAGAGTCAAGTGGTTTTTAATATTTCTTGCAGAAAAATCTGTGAACGAATAACTGTAATGTAAGGACTGTAATTTCGATTTCCGTGAACATGTGCTCGTTAAAAGTGGTTTCCTTGTTATGTAACTAATGTAACCGTGGAAGCAGTCAAAACGGAAGTCCCTCGTAATAAAACTGTTGTAGACCTCTCTTTTCATACCTGCTGCCATTGCGCGCCATCGGTGTCTTAAGCGCCGTCACGCGGTCGCACTGGACAATGTTTCGCGTCCTTTTCATTCCATAAAAAGTATGTGTGCGTGGGCCAGCTTTTACAGAGAGAGGAAAAGGCCGGTTGGCCGGTGGGGACGCGTTTTTTGAATGCGCGACGTCGGCGGAAAAGCGACAGACCGCAAATTTAATTAACCTCGTGGCCGGCGGCGGCGGCCGGCGCTTCCGCGGCCAGAGAGGTCTCTTTGTCCGCCCCCGCGTCTGCGGCGGACTTCCGGCTCGCCGGCAGGATTCACGCCACACCAGAGCTGGGCGGTCAAACGGCAGGGTGGCGCTCCAGAGGGCAGCCAAGGGGCGCCAACACAAAAGAAACGACGCACCGTGGCGTCGCTCTGTATTTCGTTTGCCGCGGTCTTCACGAGCTGTCTGTCCCCAACATACACAGCTACACACACTGGGTCTTTCTGGAGGAATACTATATTTTTTTCGGAGGTGGTAATACAAACGAAATGGAATAATTATGTCACCTTACATGCGTACAATTTATATTGAGGCTCCAGTCTATCAAAACTAAAAATGCGAGTGTAGATCAGTTGAGGCTTACTTTCAAAGACATAATATCAGTAGCAATCGAGAGATTTATACCAAATAAATTAATAAAAGACCCCGTGGTACACAAAACAGGTCATATCACTGTTGCAGAAACAAAGAAAAACGCAAGCAAAATTTAAAAAGACACAGAATCCACAAGACTGGCAATCTTTTACTGAAACTCGCAACCTAGCGCGGACGTAAATGCGAGAAGCCTATAGTAGTTACCAAAACGAAATCCTGTCTCGTATTCTTGCAGAAAATCCAAAGAAATTCTGGTCATATGTGAAGTACACTAGCGGCAAAACACGAACAATACCTTCACTACGCGATAGCAATGGTAATACTACCGATGTCAGTACTGCTAAGGCAGAATTACTAAACACAGCTTTCCGAAATTCGTTCACCGAAGAAGACGAAGTGAACACTTCCGTATTCAATCCAAGAACAGCTGCCAGCTTGCGAAACCTAGAAGTAGATATTCCTGAAGTAGTAAAACAACTTAAGTCACTAAACAAAAATAAATCCACCGGGCCAGATTTTATACCAACTAAATTCCTCTCAGAGTTTGCTGATGCAATAGCTCCGTACTTAGCTATCATTTACAACCGATCACTCAGCGAAAATCCGTACCCAAAGACTGGAAAGTTGCCCAAGTTACTCCAATATTCAAGAAAGGCAATAGGAGTGATCCCCAAAATTACAGGCCTATCTCATTGACGTCGATTTGCAGTAGGATTTTGGAACATATACTTTGTTCGAATATTATGAACTACCTCGAAGAGAACGACCTATTACCCAGTAGTCAACACGGATTCAGAAAGTATCACTCTTGCGAAACACAGCTTGCTCTTTATTCACATGAAGTGTCAAGTGCCATCGACAAGGGATCTCAAATCGATTCCATATTTCTGGATTTCAGGAAGACTTTTGACACTGTATCCCACAAGCGGCTTCTTAAGAAATCGCGTGCTTATGGAATATCTCCCCAATTGTGCGGTTGGATTCACCATTTCCTATCAGAAAGAACACAGTTCGTTGTAATTGACGGTAAGTCATCGAGTTAAACAGAAGTGATATCTGGCGTTCCACATGAAGCGTTATAGGTCCACTACTCTTCCTCGTGTTTATAAACGATTTAGGAGACAATCTGAATAGCTCTCAGACTTCTCGGATGATGCTGTCGTTTATCGGTTAGTGAAGTGAACAGAGGATCAAAACAACTACAAAGCGATTTAGACAAAATTTCTACATGGTGCGAAAATTGGCAATTGACACTAAATAAAGAAAAGTGTGAAGTAATACACATGACCACTAAAATAAATCCGCTGAACTTCAATTACGCGATAAATCAGTCAAACCTTAAGGTCGTAGATTCTACCAAATACCTAGGAGTTACAATTACGAACAACTTTGATTGGAGAGAACACATAGAAAATATTGTGAGGAAGGGGAACCAAATGTTATGTTAAATCGGCAGAACGCTTCGAAGATGCACCAGCTCCACCAAAGAGACTGCCTACATCACACTTGTGCGTCCTCTCCAGGAGTACTGTTGCCCCTCGTGGGACCCTCACCAGGTGAGACTGACGGAAGACATTGAGAAAGTTCAGAGAAGGGCAGCTCGTTTTGTTCTATCACGTTACGGGGGTGAAAGCGTCACGGAAATGTTGCACGATTTGGGGTGGAAATCATTAAAAGAAATACGCTATTCATTGCGGCGTAATCTGTTTGCGAAGTTTCAATCACCGACTTTTAGTTCTGAATGTGAAAATATTTCGTTAGCATCCACCTACTTAGGGAGATATGACCATCCAATAAAATAAGAAAAATCAGATCGAAAACGGAAAGATTTAGGTGTTCTTTCTTCTCGTGCGATATTAGAGAATGGAACGGTAGAGAAAAGTTATGCAAGTGATTAATTAACCCTCTGCCAGGCACATGAATGTGATTTGCAGAGTATCTATGTAGATGTAGAAGGGTTCTTCGTAACTTCACCTTAACTAATCGCAATACATTAGCAGGATTGATTAACAATCGCCGCCCCATCTGACGCTTCACCACACAAATAACATCACAAAACGCAACTTCGGAGGCACACTGCATCGTCCCTACTGGCGAACCGAGAGGTTAAAGTGCAATGCGGCATGGCACACGCAGAGGGCTCTAACGGACGACTCCAGAGTTTTGCAGATGCGGAAGTATCACTAGTGCAATAAGGGATCTTTACATTATCTGTCATACGATTTTGGTGTATATGTGTTTGTTCGAGCCCAAGTACTTTCCTTGTCAGTCTAATGCATTTTTGTTTCCTGTATACTGTACACCGGTTGCTATCGGCGGCTATGGGCACATATCGAATGTCAGCAATACAGTGTTCAGATGTGATTACCAAGGTTTTCAAGGCGTCGCTCTGTATTTTTGCCGCGGTCTCCACGAGCTGTCTGTCCTCAACATATACAACCACACACACAGGGTGTTTCTGGAGGAATACTAAATTTTTTTCGGAGGTGGTAATATAAACAAATTGGAATAAAAATTTCAAATAACATGCGTAGCCTTTATATCGAGCACCGTGGTACAAGTCAGTCTAATACATTTTCGTTTCGTGTACACAGTACACAGGTAGCTATCGCTGGCTAAGGGTACATATTTTATCGAATGTCAGCAGTACAGTGTTCGGATGTGATACTTTTACATCATCGATTACCGATTTCTACGGTATCTACCACCGGAGCGCTGTATGTCTTGTGCGCCACGGGGCAGCCACGGTTACTTCTTGCGCAAGCGCATAAGGTCTTTCGTGATGTATAAAGGAGCCACCTATCGCAATGTTACAATGTAGAGATATAAATAAAACACATAATGTAAAAATTCCCCCTAGCGATAGCAAGTTGATGAAATTAAATTTTACAATTTTTACCAAACTATGAAATTGTGAACAAAAATGGAAGAAAAAGCACTAATTGTAAGCATGTAATGCTCTAATACAGAAAATATAAATCTAAACCTCCCCGGGCTAGAAAGTGCGATGCACGCACTAAAATAGCCCACCTATCCCCCTCAGGGGTGGGAATGAAAAGTGCTAAAGAAAAAAATTTAAAAAAAAAAACTGGTAAATCAGTTTCGGCGAGATTGTGTATTAGCACGCTCACCTGAGGATGGCTGTCATTTGCGCAACTAAAATATCTTGTCTAGTTGTCTTTAGTACAGTGTTTAGGTTAAGAAGTCGTACTATAATGTACTTTAAACGTATCATTGTGATATCTTGGCGATTTCTACTGTACTGAAGGGTATAAAAAAGCCGCACTTATTTACACATGCTGCGTATGCTGATACGATGGATTTTCTAATCGAAAATCTGTTGCTGCTAGTAGAACTTACGTCATAGGATTTCCTAACGGCAGATTACCATATTCAACAGCTATATACTGGGTGTATCATAAAGGATGGCGCAAATTTACATGGTCGAAAGTACACTATAATAGAAGGAAAAATGTCACAACAAAAATGGGTCCGAAAACGAGCCGTTTGCGAGATAATTACGGATTTATGGCTCGAAGCCGCCACGGATATCATTGAAAACATCGTCCTAGTTAGCACATATTGATTTGAAATTTAGACTTTACTAATAAGATTTACATCTCATTTAGTTCACATTTCACTGACTTTAATGTAAACAATGTCCTAGTTACTTAGATGCATCTCCTGCACATTTTGCTGTTGCTGTGGGACAGCATCTAACGTGCAGATACGGATCTGTATCTTGGCCTCCAAGATCACCGGATCTAAATACTTTGGATTTTGGTGTCTGGGGTCACCTATAAAACAAAATGTACAGCTCACCCGTTTACACGTTTCAATAACTGGAGCAGAGAGTTATAAACGCTTGTTATCAATTCCGAAATGATGTAGGGGTTTTCGAAAAAAATCATTTCAGAGACGAGCAAAACCAGGATGACACTGCGAACAACTTCTTTAACAGGTAACTCATACGTGAAATGTGAACTAAATATGATGTAAAACCTAATAGTAAAGACAACAAAAAATTTGAATACAAGGGTCGATGTGAGGGTTCGTGTTATGGATAAAAGAACGCAAAGACAAACACAGACGACTTGAACACGATTTTGTCAATTGAAGTCAAACGTGTATTGATGTAGATGGTGGAATTTGGAATTTCAGATAATAAATTTCGAGCGTTCTCATTTTTCTTTAAGTTTGTTTGGATTACATACCAGCTGCTTTATCTCTGTACCTGATAGAGGCTGGACAGATTATATGGCATTTTCTTTCCAATTAATCTACACTTAGGTCACCTAAATTATGTTTACTGTTCCTCTTGAAACTCCCTGTATCTTCTTCTTCTTCTCCATCTCAATCTTTTCCCACGTTATGTGTGGTCGCGCGTTGCATTGTGAAATTCTTCTCTTCCATAAATGTCAATGCAGTGCTTCTTCTCTCTTACAACCTTTTCACTATAATCTCCTCCTACCTTTCCATCTTAGTTTTGCTCTTCTACACCCTTCATGTTTTGGGTTTACGACTCCTCTTTCAACGTAGTTAATCACTTTTCTCTGCACATTCTCATAGCACCTTCGCCTAATATCTTGGGTCTTCTTTCCTGTGAGTCCCGCTCTCGCTTCTACCCTGATGTGCTCATTCCTGCCACACGGAAGTGGCCACGTTGTCTAAGGAGTAATGCCACAGACTGGATTGTCACTCCCGCCGGATATTCGAGTCCTCCGTCTGGCATGAGTTGTGTCATGTCCTTAGTGTAATGTAGTTTAATTAGTTTGTATTTGCATGGACTGATGGCCATAGTAGTTTGATCCAGTAGGTTTACAAACCAGAATGATGCTTTACAAACATTTGAAAATTTTACTCATGCCTTATTCTATCCTTTCTAGTAACACCATTCATCCACCTAACTTTATCACCTGCCGCTTCATGGTTCCTCTCTTGAGCATTTGTGATTGCCTATCTTTCGGCATTCTAGAGTATCTCCGGCATCACCGTAGACTTAAAGATATTTCCTTTCATTCTGAAGCTAACCTTTTTATAACAGAGTACTCCACTCAGTTTCCTCCAGTTAATCCATCCATTCCTTATTCTGTGCTGTATTTCAGCCTCCAATCCTCCATTACTTTCAATATTGAATATTTGTATAATTGTAATAACTTGGCAATCGCTTGGCATCGTAGTCTAAACTAACAAGTAAACTACTTCATGCATATGTGATTGAACTTTATTCTTAGGTGATTACGTTTGGTTAGATAATGGAGTACAAGTCGTTGTTATGTTATTATGTCGATCTGCAATTGACAGTTCATTATATTTACCTTAAGTTGTTATATTAAGTTTTGACTGCCAAGTTATATTAATTATACAAATAAAGATATATAACACTGATGAAGTCACTATAACTAGTGGTAGATAACTACTTAGATAAGAAATTATAACAATGTATTGAGTACATAGTTCCATGAACACCAACTAAAGATCCGACTTGCTTTCCCACGTGCTCACTTAACCCTATACACTGTTAGGAATTCGTCCGGAGACTTACATTTTTGAAAATTTTTTGTTTTTGATGGGATGTAATTTCTTTTTGTTGGTAGTCATTTTTTCTCATCTTACGTAACATTTTTTGTACATCATCCATGGATTTTCTTAAAACCCTTTTCCTGTCTCTTTTGATTCATATCAGAGGGTCTGATGTAACAATGTTTGGGACGTCTGAATGGTATATTATTTTTTAATGCTAAATCGTTTCGTAAAATATCCTGTTTCGACAAAACTTGGTTCATCGATAGAAGCTGAAAGCACTGTGGGGAACGCATTTTGGACTCTTGGCTGTCCAGATGCCACTGACATTGGTATCTATTAGCGAACCATATTCTCTGGATCTGAAAACATTTTAGGGCTACGGTAATAACAGATGAAAACAGCCATTCAGGAGGTCATCCACATGGATGTTCCTACACCTCTGCGTGTCATACAGAATTCGTTTTCACCACATCATCACCACGGCTGGAAGGAATATTGAACATATTAATTGTAACTGATTTACTGTTTGTTGCATATAGTTCAAGACTCGTCACCTTTTATATACTACCTGAAACATTTGTACATCCGAATGCAGCTACGTTTGTCCCTCCATTGCAGAAAGCTTATGGCTTTTCGGTCGCCTATTCAATATTGAGACATACAGACGTCCAGCTAGTCTTATTGAATTCTTCCTACCAAATCCCATATCCTTTGATACTCCTACATAAACCCAAACCGTGTGTTACCATTATCCTTTAGTGTTATTTCAAGCTGTCATTGTATACAGGGTGGTCCATTAATAGTGACCGGGCCAAATATCTCACGAAATAAGTATCAAACGAAAAACCTACACAGAACAAAACTTTTCCAGCTTCAAGGGAGAAAATATATGGAGCTATGGTTGGTTCTCTAGATGTCGCTGCCATAGGTCAGACGGATATCAACTGCATTTTTTAAATAGGTACCCCCATTTTTATTACATATTCGTCTAGTAGGTAAATAAAGATGAATGTTTTATTTGGAACATTTTTCTCGCTTTGTGATAGATGGCACTGTAATGTTCACAAATTTATTGCTCACAATTTTAGACGAACAGCGGATAACAGGAAGGTTTTTTAAAGTAAAACACAGAACGTAGGAACTTTTGACCGTTATTTCGGTTGTTCCATTGTGAAACATGAACCTTTGCGAAATTATCATACATTATGAGAACGCATGCTACTACTGCATGATTACCGGTAATTATCTCATGACTTCAACAAATGCTCAAAATAATTTCCTTCAACCCAAAGCATTTTGCAATTAGCATAAAGAAATTCCTCTCAATTGTGAATAGCTCGCCTTCAGTAATGTTCTCACATGCATTGACAATGCGCTGACGCATGTTTTCAGGCGTTGTCGGTGAATCACGCTAACAAATATCCTTCCATTTTCCCCACAGACAGAAATCCTGGGAACGCCCAATTCAACTGTCATTAAATATTCGATTTAAGACCGCTTCAGCTACACGGGAGCCATGTGCCGGACATCCATTATGTTGAAAGTATATCGCCATTCTGTAATGCAGTCAAACATCTTGTACTAAAACCCGTAGATCATTACGTCAGAAATCAGCATACATTGCACCATTTAGATTGCCACCGATAAAATATGGGCCAATTATTCTTTCTCCCATAATACATTAACCCGCCAAGGTCGCTGATGTTCCACTTGTCGCAGCCATCGCGGATCTTCCGTTGCCTAATAGTGCATATTATGCCGGTTTACATTACCTGTTTGTGAATGACGCTTCATCACTAAACTGTTATCATCCCGTAATTTCTTTTGCGTCCAGTGGCAAAACTGTACACGACGTTCAAAGTCTTCGGCATGCAAATCCTGATACATAGAAATATGGTACGTGTGAAATTTACATTGATGTAAAATTCTCAACCCCGACGGTTTCTAGATTCCCTATTCTCGCTCAATTTGTGTGCTACTGATGTGCGGATTAGCCGCAACCGCAGCTAGAACACTTACTTTGGTATCATCATTTTTTGCAGGTCGTGGTTGACGTTTCACTAGTGGCTGAACACTTTCCGTTTCATTAAATAACGTAAGTTTCCGACGAAAGGTCCGGGCACTTGGATGTTGTGTTCCATAATAACGATCAACATGCATATCACAGAGCCGTTGGGCATTTTGATCACAATAGCCATACATAAATACCATATCGGCCTCTTCTGCAATTGGTAAACCGTTCATTTAAAACGAGTAATTTATCACGAAGCAAATACCGTCCATACTGGCGAAATGTTATGAAATACCACGTACTTATACGTTTGTGACAATTACAGCGCCATCTATCACAAAGCGACAAAAGTGTTGCAAATATAACATTCATATTTATTTACGTACTAGACGAATATGTAATATAAAATGGGGTACCCACTTAAAAAATTCAGTTGATATCCGTTTGACCTATGGTAGCGCCATTAGCGAGCCAACCATAGCGCCATCTGTTTCCCCCCTTCAAAGTAGAAAAGTTTTGTTCTTTGTAGTTTTTTCATTGAATGCTTATTTCGTGAGATATTTTGCCCCGTCAATATCAACGAAACACCCTGTATAGTCATACATTGAGTTGCACATCAGAGTCATCAGCTGCAGAAATTATTTCACATGACTAAGTTACAAAATGAGTTGGGCTATCCATCGAGGACAATGCCACAGAAGGACAATATTAGTAAATTTTTATTTCAGTTAATTTCACTGCCTATTAGAAGAGTTAATTCTGATTGATAAAATACACAATGGGATTAACAACTTATGTTTCCTCACATCCAGTTCTCAACTGGCAACAAACAGATTCAGTCTTGGGGGCGACAGTTGTGCTGTGCGGTTACGAAATTAAGTCCTGTCTCTATTTACTAAGGCGTCGACGAGACATTATAACCTTATCTCCTTCCTTCGTCCCTTCAAAATCCAGTCACAGGAAATTTTGAATTGCGGTGATTATTTACAGTTATTAATTCTGTAACGGACGCCATAATTTCGAGCCTTTTTACGGTCACAGACTGAGGAGAGGGTTGACGTGTCGTACCGTCTTTGCTGGTGCTGCGGCGCGGCCCACATGAACAACAAAAATGTAACTTGTCTTTCCCTTGGATATCATCACTTGTAAAACGATAAACAGTGCAGTCATTTTCGACACTTATGCTCCCACAATCTGCTTACCATCGAATTGGTTGCTTTCGATTTCTCAGATAGTATGCACTTCCCCGCTTATTTGTCCTAACCGTCGCAGAAGGAAACGTGTACTGGACTGCGAGGTAACGTAGTGGACTTCGTATATCAGTTGTGCATTACGGTCAGGTTTCCATGTTAACTCATACGCGGTGGTACCAAATTGAAGTATTAAACTGCAAGGTGGCAATATCATTTTATCTATCCCCAGTCCTATTTTGTATCGACATCAAAGACTATTGCATTATTTTCAGTAATGGAGGATAGATAACAACTCACCATAAAAAGGCTCGCAGAGAGGCTGACAGGCACGAAAAATAGACAGTCGCGAAAAACAGACAGTCACGTTCACAAAACTTAAATTTTCGGCCATGCCCTTCATCAGGAAAAGAAACACATACTTTCACACAATCCTCAGACAACTATACAGACACAACGACCATATCCGGCCACTCCAACGCCACGAGCATCTAGACTAGGCCACTCCAACTCGAGAACTCAGTACTAGCGCGCCGAGCGACTCCGGTGCTTTCCTCCCACCACTGTTTCCTCGCCGTGCAGCAGCAACTGTGTGTGACAGCACTCGCTCTCGCGTCTTCTTGTAGTTACGCTGAAATATCCATTCTGAATCTTTTCAGATGGGACACTGTCAAACTACACTACTGGCCATTTAACCCAGATAGCACTGACGTCCTTGCAGAAGGACGACAACGACAGCTTACTTTTTTTCTTGTCTTTAACAATTCGTGTACATTGTGATATTTTCTTTCTTTTAATCGCCTGATCCCACTTTAGATCAGTTTTAGTTTGTATTGTCGATTGCAAAGGGGTTGGATACAGCTGCAAAGTTCACACAGAAGATACTGAAGATTTCCTGGTAGTTGGGTTCACATTTCTAGAACTTTCTTCAATTTTTGAGACATTTATATGTATATATTTTATCTTAAATGTTTTAATAATAATGATTCATCAGATTAAAATAATAAATCATTCATTTTGATTTCATTCCAAAAAGAAGAGCAGTATTGCAAAAATAATGTCTTTATTCTGAAAAAAAAATCACTTATAACGATCTTGTACAATCATATGAAGGTAATTAATAGCTTCTGAGAAAAAATTAAACCAAAAATAATTCCTCGCTATCTGGATTAAAATTGCTACACCAAGAAGAAATGCTGATGATAAACGGGTATTCATTGGACAAATATATTATACTAGAACTCACTTGTGATTACATTTTCACGCAATTTGGGTCATAGATCCTCAGAAATCAGTACCCAGAACAACCACCTCTGGCCGTAATAATGGCCTTGATACGCATGGGCTTTGAGTCAAACAGAGCGTGGATGGCGTGTGCAGGTACAGATGCCCATGCAGCTTCAGTGACTGGCGTATTGTGACGAGCCAGTTGCTCGGCCACCATTGACCAGTTCTTTTCAATTGGTGAGAGATCTGGAGAATGTGCTGGCCATGGCAAAAGTCGAACATTTTCCTTATCCAGAAAGGACGGTACAGGACCTGCAACATGTGTGTATTATCCTACTAAAATGTAGGGTTTCGCAGGGATCTAATGAAGGGTAGAGCTACGGGTCGTAACACATCTCAAATTTAACGGCCACTGTTCGATGGGAACTAGAGGTGACCGAGACGTGTAACCAATGGCACCCTATACCATCACGCCGTGTGATTCGCCATTATGGCGACTGCGAATACACGCTTCCAATATTCGTACAACGCGATGTCCCCATCATCATGATGCTGTAAACAGGACATGGATTCATCCGAATACGTGACATTTGCCATTCGTATACCCAGGTTCGTCGTTGCGTACACCATCGCTCCTGTCTGTGATGCAGCGTCAAGGATAACCGCAGCGAACCGTTCCTGCAGATGGTTGTTGACTTGTAAACGACCTACATCTACATGGGATACTCTGCAAATCACATTTAAGTCCCTGGCAGAGGGTTCTTCGAACCACCGTTATACTGTTTTATCTCCCATCCCATTCTCGAATAGCGCGCGGGAAGAATGAACACTTGAATCTTTACGTTCGGGCTCTGATTTCTCGTATTTTATTCTGATGATCATTTCTACCTATGTAAGTGGAAGTCAACAATGTATTTTCGTATTCGGAGGAGAATGTTGGCGATTGAATTTTCGTTAAGCAGCCCACGCCGCAGCGATAAGCTCCGTTGCTGTAGTGATTCCCATCCCAGATCCTGTATAATTTCCGTAACGCTGTCTCCCCTGACAATACGAAACGAGCTGACTCTTTCGATGTCCTCCGTCAATCCCACCTGATAATGATCCCACACTGGGCAGCAATACTCCAAAAGTAGACGGACAAGCGTAGTGTATGCAGTTTCTTTTGTAGTTCTGTTGCATCTTTTAAGGGTTCTGCCAATAAAACGCAGTCTCTGGTTCGACATTATCTACGTTTTCTATCCAATTTAAGTCAGAAGTAATTCCTAGGTATTTTGTGGAGTTTACAGCCTTCACATTTGATTGACTTATCATGTAAACAAAGTTTAACGGATTTCTTTTCGTACTCATGTGGACGACTTCACACTTCTCATTATTTAGAGTCAACTGCCAATTCTTACACCATACAGATATCTTATTCAGATCGTTCTGCAGTTGGTTTTGATCTTCAGATGATTTTACTAGACGGTAAATGACGGCGTCATCTGTAAACAACCTAAGAGAGCTACTTATATTTTCCCCTAAATCGTTTATGTAAATAAGGAACAGCAGAGGACCAATAACACTACCCTGTGGAACGCCCGATATCACCTCTGTTTTAGTCGATGCCTTACCATCGATTACCACGAGCTGTGTCCTCTCTGAGAGGAAATCCCCTATCCAGTCGCAAATTTGGGGCGATATACCGTAACCACGCAATTTGATTAAAAGCCGTTTGTAAGGTACGTTGTCAAAAGCCTTCAGGAAATCAAGGAATACAGAATCAATTTGCGAACCCTTGTCGATAGCACACATCACTTCGTGTGAGTAAAGAGCTAGTCGCGTGAACGATATTTTCTAAATCCATGTTGACCTTGGGCCAATATATCTGTTTACTCAGGGATCAAGACTTGAAGCTTTATAGCCATGCGGATAAGATGCCTGTCACCTCAACTGCAAGTGATACGAGGCCGTTGCGATCCAGCGTGGCGTTTCGTATTGGCCTCCTGAACCCAACGATTCCATATTCTGCTAATACTCATTGGATCGCGACCAACGCGAGCAGCAATGTCGTGATACGATACACGGCAATCACGATAGGCTACAATCCGACATTTATCAAAGTCGGAAACGTGACGGTACGCATCTTTCCTCCTTGCACGAGACATCACAATAACGTTTCACCAGAAAACGCCGGTCATCTGCTCTTTGTGTTTGAGAAATCGGTTGAAAACTTTCCTAATGTTAGCACGTTGTAGGTGTCGCCACCGACGCCAACGTCGTGTGACTACTCTGAAAAGTTAATCATTTGCATATCACAGCATCTTCTTCCTATAGGTTAAATTTCGCGCCTGTAGCACGTCGTCTTCGTGGTCTAGCAATTTTAATGGCCAGGGGTGTATTTTGATAACGTTCAGTATGGTCATAAAAGTTCTGATTTCAGTGTGCTGTTTTCATTGCTCAATGAGAAGATTTTAATTTCTGTTTTAATGCCTGATGGACATTAAATTTGAGAATTACTGGCTGAATTTTATAGGATCTTGAACCATTTCTCGAAAACATACTGTTTACTGAAATGAAAGGTTCTCTGCAGTCAGACGGAAGTTGAGGATAGAAACTCTGACCTCGCTTTCATGAAAGACATCGCTGCACATGTATATATTATTTAAATATATAATTGCGAGTTAAAAATAAAGTAAGCCTTATTTTCTGGGACCGGATTGAAAGTTTCAAATTGCGCTTTTCCTTTTTAAAAGTCAGCTTCAATAAGGAAATTCGTACTATTTTCCCTCTTTATAATCTTTGAATTTATCAGCGAGTATAAAAAAGCGTACAATCATTGCATAAAAATGTGAAGACTGGTTTGAAGAAATAAAATAACTAAATCTTCACTCAAATGTCAATCTAGACTTTGAATGAGGTCGAGAGTGGAGGGGCAAGGATGTTGGGTATCGATGGGGATGTAAAGTCCGCGTTGCATGATGGATTATAAAGGATCTAATAGGCGGGAATTTAAATTGCGGCAATGAATACAGCAAAGGTAAGTGGCGGGGAAGGTTAAAAAGGAGGTGTAGCGGAGTGCGGGGTGGGAGTGGGCGGGGGGGGGGGGGGCTGGAGGTTTTGAAATGACAGAAGTAATAAGAAGAACAAATAGGGGGAAACAGGAAAAATGTAGTATGAAATAAAAAAATCAGTAACAATAAAAATTAATTTACATAAAAATAAAAAGTAATTAATTGATTAATTTTTATTTATTTTTATTTTTCATTTTTCCTAGTTCCTGGTTTTTCCATTATTTTGCCATTTTTATTTTTCTTTATTATTTTTATCGATTCGAATCCCATCAATCCCTCTCTACACCTCCCTTTTATCCTTTCCCGCCACTTTTATTATTTCTGCAATTCAAATTACCGCCTATCAGAGCCTTTGCAATCCATCATGCAACGCGGATTTCCATGCATCCCCCAGTGGCGGAGAAAGATCAGAATGTTTTGTGCGCAAGATGAAGTTTGCGAGGTCCCATGGTGGCGCAAGAAATATTTTTGTTTCATTTTATACTGACGAACTTTTCTTTACTAAATGAAGAAATTTTGATTTCATGCAACATTATTTAGTAATTTCAATTAAGCAGTAATTAAACTAAAATTTCTGTGCACCCAGAGCATGCCCCACAAGTTACCCAGTAGAGGTGATAAAACTACAATGTGATTTAATTTTGATAAACCGCTTTACCATTTCAATGGTGATTTCATTTCATTTTATAAAGGCATTGATCAAGAAGGATTCATACACTTGACGTGAAACGGTTTGCAATGTTCTGAACGATGTACGTTCGTGAAGAAATATTTTCAATAGTGAATATTAATAAAATAAAGAGAAGGTCGAGTTTAATACTTCGGTAGAAACTGTAATTGTAATTATTACTGACAAATCCATTGTGCCAAGTAAGAGAAAATTAGTGACTTTAAAGCGATGCCAAAGATCAATAACGTTTGTTGAAAGTTAGTGCAAAATAAGGAGCGCTATAGAACTATTTATTCTTTCTGATTATATAGAGAAATTGGCATTTTATTATTATTATTGGTTTTAATCATTCACATATATCGAGACGACTCTGGGTCACTAAACGCTGCAAAGAAACAGTTCTTTCGTACCACAGTCCTGGCAGCGCCCTGTCTGTCCCGCTCACATCACGTGTTCCACACCATCACTGCTGCAGCAGAGCACCCGTCCTTTTGCCCGTGCCCGCCGGAGCTTGCAGCACGTGAGTTGGAGAGACCTGATGTAGACTGTGAATGAGGTCGGGAGTGGAAAGGCAAGGATGCTGGGTATCAAATGTTCAAATGTTTGTAGAACATACAGGACTTAACTACGGGGTCATCAGTCCCTAAGCCTACAAACTACTTATGAACTAGCTAAGACTAAGGAGGCACAAATATCCATGCCCGAGGGGGGATTCCAACCCCCGACCGTAGTGGCCGTGCAGACCGTGACTGGAGGGTCTCAGTCCCCTCGGCCACCGCGGCCGGCGATGCTGGGTATCAATGGGGATGCAAAGTCCGCTTTGCATGATGGATTGTAAAGCCTCTAATAGGCGGGAATTTGAATTGCGGCAATGAATACAGTGAAGGGAAGTGTCGGGGAACGATGAAACGGAGGTGTAAAGGAGTGTGGTGTGGGAGTGAAATGGATTTGAAACGATAGCAATAATAAGAAGGGAAAAAAAACAGGAAAATTGTAGCATGAAATAAAAAAAATCAGTAAAAATAAAAATTAATTCAAATTAAAATAAAAAGTAATTTATTGATTAATTTTTTATTTACATTTACTTTTATTTTTCAGTTTTCCTACTTCCAGTTTTTTTCATTTTTTTTAATTTTTTTTCCTTATTATTTTTATCGAATAGAATCCCCCTAATCCCTCCTCACACTCCTCTACACCTCTCTTTTATCTTTACCCCGCCACTTCTCTTCACTGTGTTCATTGCAGTAATTCAAATTCCCGCCAATCAGAGCCCTTAAAATCCATCATGCTACGCAGATTTTCCATGCCTATCCTTACCTGGCATCCTTTCCCCAGTGGCGAGGCAAGATCAAAATCTTGTGTGGGCAAGATGAAGTTTTCGAGGCCCCATGGTGGTGCAAGAGCCTATTTATATAGTGACGAACTTTTCTTTACAAAATAAACATTTTAAGTTCCTGTAACGTTATTAAGTAATTTCAGTTAAGCATTAATGAAACTAAAATTTCTTACTTTTAGCCATTTTGAACTGTATCATAATCCAGATTGGATGCTGTATCTGCTTCTAGAGTTAAAATTGCCAAAGATGGAAGTCTCTGCTGACTCGTTGTACTTTTTGAGTAATTTTTAATTAGCTTTAATTTGGAAAAGTCCTGTTACAACGGCTGCATTTCCTGGTATTGTTAACAAAATGCAAGTGACAATATAAAAATTTGGGAATTTGTTATTTTTTTTATTTTCAGTTATGTATTTTTGTAGTCGTTTCACACCTTTAACGAAATCGGTCACGTTTGATATCATTGTTTGCAATTCTTCATACCGTTCCTAAGGTTGGACTGTGTATAAATGTTGGCAACTTTTTAATATTTGAAAGTTTGGAATAAATTTTAGCTTACTTACAGCATAGAGGAAACCAAAATTGTGAAAATATTATTTTAATGATGCAAATCCTAAATCCATATTTCTCAATTCGGAATCAATTGCAGTGATAAAAAAAACTCTGTTTCGTATCCCCTTTTGAGAGATTGTTTAATTTCGTCACTACCATCGTCATATAATATTCTCTTATGTTCTTTTTTTTTTTTTTTTTTTTTTCTAAACTCCTGCAAATCATCACTGCCATTTTGAATAAGCTGACGAGTGTTAGACATGCATTGCTCGAACCTAATTTATCGATATTTGTTGAGCCAATGAAAAACGTATTTAAATGCTCAAGGACCATACTCTAATGGACATCTACAGATCGCCATAATTTGCTTATAATATCAATATATGATAACAACTCATACCGTAAATGCAGTGATGCGATGAATCCAAAGCTGAGCATTTCGTTAAAACTGATTCTCCTACAATCATGTCAGTGCGTCTGATTCTTCTTATTGATGTTTCCAGCTTTCAGGGTATTCAACAACAACATCAAATAAGATTAGTACGGCCTTCATTACATCGATTCTGATTTCTCATCTTGTGTCTGCTAAAGGTTTAATCGTAAGATTTAAATTTGCTGAGATTAAATATCAGCGTTTGCCGGAACTTTAGAACAGCAAATAAGTTTTCTGAATAAAACCGAAAAAGTTTTTGCTGCCTCTGAAGAATTAGCTACATTCACCAATAGCAAACTCCAACCATGACGTCCACAGGGTGTAAAAATGCCCTAGGATTTATATTTAATATCAGAGTCTTAACTCAAATATTTATACCCGTCATAATTCCTCATGGTCGTACCCTTGGGCACAACAGTTTTGAATATAATACATTTTTCTAGCTCTTCCAATATTACATTTGTAAGATATTCTCCATCCGTCTCAGTCTCCTCCTATTGCACCAGTTACAGCATTAGAAAAGCTGAAGATAACTGATATTTGTTTAATTCGGTTACAGTCCCTAGTGTACATTTAGTCAGCATCGAATCATATTTTGCGTCATTCACCATATGTACTATGTCATAGTATCAATAGTCCATTCTGAATGTTGTGGCTGAGATAATGGTAAATTGTTACTAACTAATTTTGCACACATAAGCTTCAATCCAAGAGGCCGGTCGCCGTAAGTGTTAGGAGCACGTACAACACATTGTTCACGAGATATGACGTCATAACTAATGAGATGCGAGAAAAACTGCTGCATCAAACGACAGTGTTGCACATTTCCTCCAAAATCACTGGTCCGCTTTCCACCAAATTTGGTGCACATATTCCTTACCATGAGGTAACAATGCTGTCGGGGTAAGAACTACACATGGGTCTGGAGATACGTCATAAACAATATAGTTACAAGAAACTGCCACATAATGCGACGAGACTTTATTCAGACATGTTTTAATCTATTACTTCTTTACTACTGACTGTATTCGCAAAAGATATTAAAGACATACAGCACATACTCCAATGTATATATACCTGAAAAATTATACAATTGTTCAAAGTATAACTCAATAAAAATGAGATCGTACGAATTTTATATACGATTTTTATTTTGATTGCTATCTTTGTCTGGATACTGCACGTATAATTTTGTACACGTCTTTAGAGAAAAAATAGATGGACAGAGAAGGGATAGGAGAAGTACTAACTCAAAGCAGTAGTAAATAAAGAAATACCCAGGCAACGCAAAGTTTTACCTAGTATGTAATATGACTAACAATAATACCACAATTGTGAGGAAAAGTAGCCTTTTCATTAACAAAATTCTGCTTTCACCGATCGTATTTGAGTAACATAAGGCTGTACGTGTTTATATATATTGACAAGTTTACATTTGGTATGGTGCAGAAGAAGGATCATAGAAAGTTTCTTGTGTTTACCTATCAAAGAACATAATCTTACATAAAATGTCGGCTTGCATTCACATGAATTTCTTCCTGGTGCGTGTGTTTTCAATGATTCGACATTACGTAACTGGAAGAAATTTCGAGATAACTGAATCTGTGTCAAAAAGGTAGGGCAGTTCCTAGTGTTTTATTGAAATTATGTTTGAAAAGGTAAGGCAGATATTGGAAGAAGTCCAAGAAAGTCATTGCGTCAACTAAGAAATTACGAAACAAGTTTATTTACGTAAAATCAATATATTAGATTCAGTTATTCTTACTTTGATTATGGTAATTAATGTAGTCAAACAGTTTTGTTGTTGTATTCTGAACTCCGAAATCGTTCTCGAGACTTTTTCTTTTCCTATGGCCCATTAAGATCACAAATTTCAATACTTTAAAACCATTTAAACGGTTTTTCTAACACGGTTTGATTCAAATCTATAAGAATCATCTTGTGACCACCACTGGTAAGACTGAGAAATATAGGCCTTTTGAATTGTCAGTATTTTATTACTCAATGCAACAATACAATTTCTTACTCAAACTATACGCAAACTGTTTACAGAATGAAAATAATTTGCGAAAGCGACAGTTTTCTCTCCTAGCGATACAGTGCGTTGTCCGCTTTAGAACCAAAATGGCGGCTCCATAAAGAACACTGATGTCCAGACCTGTGTTCTATAGACCTTGGACATAGCGGTTGTGCGTCTGTATAGTTGTCTGAGGGATTTTGGGAATGTATGTGACTCTTTTTCTGATGAAAGCCATGGCGGAAAGTTTAAGTTGTTTGAATTTGACTATTTTTCGTGCCGGTCAGCACCTCATCTAGCCTTTTTTATGGCGAGTTGTTATCCTCCATTATTGACTTTGCAATCGGATTTTCCATTGTTAAAACTATCGCAGTATTCCAATATTTTGCAATGTCTGTTTGTAACACCGATTGAATTTTTCCTAATGGTAAATGTTTTCTTTCCGGATTTCACCTGTTAGTTCCCTAAGTGATCACTTCATAACTGTGCAACTTGCTAGTCTCCTCTGTCTGATTTCAGCAATGACTGACTGGTATTGTAGCCGATGACATGGTAAAAGCCTTCAGAGCAATTTTCGGTCAGGAATAGCCGAGTAAGGTGCACTGATCGCCTTGTCCCAACTTCATAGCTTGCTCTGCAGCTACGAGATCTCACGTAAGGAACTGATGAAGGAGACTGTAAAAAGGAATTTAACACCTAACTCATTACAACTGAAAGTGACTCCAGTGTATTTTATTTTATGGTTGACTCTATCACAAAATTCTCATCCATGAGTGGAAATTCTAAATTTACAGTAGAAACATAGACACAAAAATGTTCAAATGTTTGTAATTCTATCGGACCAAACTGCGTGGTCATCAGTCCGTAGCTTACAAACTACTTAAACTAAACTAACTTAAGGACAAGACACACACCCATGATCCCGGGAGGACTCGAACCTCCACGGCGAGCAACTGCGCGCTCCGCAGCGAGACGCTTTAGCCCGCTCGGCTACTCCACCGCGGCAAACATAGACACAAAATTGATTTCACTGAATATAAAAACCGTCCCTATACTACTACAGAAAACACTCCTTAAAAATCGGTTCACAACTGCCAACCACTTATAAGTGGATGGCAGATACACATCACTTCACTATCACGGTTTACTTCACAATACAGTGTCTTGACTGTAATGTTCGTCACATATCTCAAAAAAATGTTCAAATGTCTGTAAATCTATCGAACCAAACTGCGTGGACATCAGTCCGTAGCTTACAAACTACTTAAACCTAGGTAAACTAACCAAAGGACAAAACACACACCCATGCCCCAGGAAGGACTCGAACCTCCACGGCAAGCAACCGCGCGCTCCGCAGCGAGACGCTTTAGACCGCTCGGCTACTCCACCACGGCACTTACATCTCTCCAAATTAAAATGTTTGTAAAGCTATGGAACCAAACTACAGTGATCATCGGTCCATTTACTTACAAACTACTTAAGCTAACGTATCATAAGGCACGCACCCATGTCGGAAGAAGGACTTGAACTACCGACGGGGAATAGACTCCTTAGAGCGCACGGCCACTACCGCGCGGTACTCATCACTCCAAACGGCCAGTGCTGTTTTAGTAGTGTGACACATATCTTGCCCGGTTGGTTAAATTCGACACATATAGATCGCCAGTGTCTTGGATAATACTATTTGACTTTCTTTTCAATTTCGTTTATGACTATGTGTCTGAGAGATTGTCATTAAGATGATCTGAATTATGTAAACAATTTTGGTTGAAAATCCGAGAGCGGTCATAAATCGTTGTTTCCAAACGGAGACTTTCTTTGTAATCACCACTACAAACGAAGTAAAGAGAATTCACTCATACTGTAGTGTACGGACAGTTTCACTTCACCCACATTAAAGTCGAACAGAAATGAAAAGAAGAAATCTAATTGTGATTCTAGATGCTGACTTACAAAGAACATTTTTACATGCAGTTACTTGCATTCGCTCAGTTTTTGATGTAGATGTTATCGCAGAGAGGATGATGGGAGTTTAATCAAATACAGGGAAACTCAAGAAGCTCATTTCAAAGACTAAACCAGTTAGCGAAGTTTGAATTTGCTTACACTTAATGGACATTTACCGCTGAGTAAGCATGTGAGGTCGAATAACATACGCAGCCGCTACATATTCAAATAATTGAAAATAAACAGGAGGGGATACGCTGCAGGCACATTGCTTAGCGAGGATTGTTTGTTCCGCTCCGTTTATAATTAACGCCGGAAAATAAACAGAGCAGATGGAGAGACGCAGAATTTAAGCGGAAGCGCAAGCACGCAAGTTCTCTCATTGACCTAATTAATGCGAGGAGCGCTGCAGAGACGCGCTTTCTCAGCCTATCCCTCGGAAGGCAAACAGTTAATGTTGAGTAAATATATCTTATAAATATATAGGGGCAGTCAGTTGTCTGAACAGTGATATCAAACGACTGAATGACTATATTTCTGTTACAATCTACGGTCCTGCTATTTCGCTACGTAACAGAATTTCTGTTTTATGTCACAACGTTACCATGAGTTTCGTATCGTCCACCATAGTGAACATTCCGATACTATATCTTCCTATATAATTAACTGCACAGTCATGAGTAATTGTTTCTTTCTGAAGTTTTTCTTGATCTCTCTATTCTTTTCCAACTCAAACCTATCGATGGCTGCAGATGAAAAGAACCGCAAAGCGCAGTGACAAACATTTGAATTATTTATAAAATTTGCTTAAGACACGAGCTGCGACGTTTTCTTTGTCAACGAACGACTGTTTGCTCTTCAGACTGATTCTGCTGGTGACTGATGTAATTTAAAAAGCAAGTCATAGTTTAGTCTTCCATCCGTATTGTCCACGTTTAATCTCTATTTCGCTGCGCTGGAGTAGCCGTGTGGTCTGGAGCGCCACGTTACGGATCGCGCGGCCTTCCGCGTCGGAGGTTCGAATCCTCCCTCGGGTTTGTTGCGCGTGTTGTTCATAGGTTAGTTTAACTTAGACTAACTAGTTTGTAGGACGAGGAATTGATGACCAACGTAGTTTGGTCCCACGGAATAACAAACATTTGAACGTTTGAATCTCTATTTTCAGGCTTGTTAGACTGCCAATATAAATGTTGGCGTTTTAGTGAAACATTTTATCACTTATACGTCTTTCTCACAGTTTTTACTTCACTATTATGGAGTATTACTCGTACACGTTTCCTCAGTGTCAAATATTTTGGAAAATACATAACTATGTAGAAGGTATCTTAACTGATATTCCATTGAATAATTTTATTTGTGTAAATGGAAAAATACATGTTTTGTAATACATCATGACATCAAAATTGGTTTTTCTTTTTTTTTCAGTTTCAGTTGGTGTATGGTAACACATTGCACTCTCATTCGTAAGTAGTTGAAATTCACCTCCGGCCATCGACATTTAGGTTTTCCGTGTTTCCCTAAATCACTCGATCGATGCAAGTAGCTCGATAATACCTTTCAAAGGACTTTGCCGATATTCTTGCACATCCTTAGCCAAAAATCCTAGCGTGAGCTTCGTCTCTAATTACCACGCTATCGATGGACCTTTAAACCATTATCTCCCTTTCTATCCTTTATTTCATTTTAACCTTGTATCCTATCACTTACAGGCCCCACAAGTTCAGTTATTGCAAGTATATGTGAAATTGTGACAGTTTCTTGCGAGCTAATATTTCCAGTTTACATGATGGCATGCACTAATGTTTGGCGTAATAACAAGATTTTAAACTTGACAAGTTTCATATTACTGATTTAGTGAATTAGGAAACGAGTCGTGTATATATAATTAAGAACTATATTTGGTAAGAATTACGCAAGCCGGGTGGGATTTAATGTTGTTTCGGGCCAAAACTGTATAATTCGGATTAGATATTAGTGGTGAGACTTGACATTTACTTTTCACGTGATGTTAAGGAGAGCGGGCAGTGCACAATATAGGTCACCAAGTTCAGCTGTCGTAACATTTGAGTGGGATGGTGAAATATATGCACATAGCAGTCATTTACATCGACATGACAACTCTTTAATTCACACATGCGCCGGGCGGAGGATACATGGAAAAAATTTAACTCTCTTCATCTCCACTGACTAATATCGCACTTGGAAAAACGAACTTCTAAATCTCTCTGAGGTCTGAATCATTTTATTGGATTGTGAAGGTCCTATAACCCTACTCAGATGGGGATCAGCGAACTATTTTCTCAATCAAAGCAGATCAAATTAAATGTTTGTATAGCTTATGGGACTTAACTACGGGGTCATCAGTCCCTAAACTTACAAACTACTTATCAACTACCTTATACTAAGAACGGCACAAATATCCATGCCCGAGCCCGAGCCCCCGACCGTAGTGGCCGTGCAGACCGTGACTGGAGCGCCTCAATCCCCTCGGCCACCGCGGCCGGCAATCGAAAGAGAAATCTGAAGGTTGAATTCATTAAGTAGATCTCGCCTCAAGTTTTAAAGATTGATGGCCAAAATCCGTAGAATACCACTGACACTATTGCGGGATAAAGCAAAACGACCTGCCCTTCTCTGATTCTTCCCGCGGTTCCAGTACCGCACAAGAACACACTAGCAGGGAACTAACTAGCACTTTGTAAGGAGTGTCTTTACGACATTCGTTGAAACTTCTATGATTTCTGTCTGCAAAGCACGGCATTACCGAGAATGCTATCTATATGGTACTGACAATCAAAGTTGTTCGTAACTGAAATTCCTAGGTATGTAGTTAAATTCACAGCCTCGAGTTATGTACGATTTTTCCCCTTAAGGGACCACTTCTGAGGTCATTGGTATATAAACATACACAATACTGTAACTAACTTACTCTAAGAACAACAAACACACACACACACACACACACACACACACACACACACACACACACACACTACCGCCTTGACGACTCGAACATGTGGCAGGAGCGATCACGTAATCCGTAACGTAGCGCCTCAAACCGCGCGACCATACCAGTGCGGCTCTATGCGATTTATCGCTAATGAAATTTAAAGAATTTCTTTCATTACACATTTAGACGAACTCACAATGTTTTCTACAAAATGTCTAGGACTATTTTTCGCACCAGAAAGATGCCTATTTTGTTGTATCATACCAATAGATTTTCTGGTAACTTTATTTAGAAGACTAGAACTGGAAACAGAAGAGAGGCCATCACATTTCGTTGTTTAACGTCATATATGGCTTGTGTTTCTTTTGGAGATTTTCAGCCTGTTATTACGAACTGTGATGTGTTTATATGAAAAATCGCGATTCCAATGGCACAGGTTTCGCTATTCTCCATAAGCAGAAAACTTATATTTGCTTATGAGCAGCTATATCCAAAGTCTTCTGGCAATCTACAAATAAAGAATCAACTTGAAATTCGCCCTAGATACCTCTCATTAATGGATAACAATAAAACGTGATATTTTCGGAACCAGACGCGAATACGACTGGTTTAATTCTCAATTTATAGTTGTTTCTAAGAACGAAGCCAATTTGATTACCTCATGGTGGTACTACAGATGCACTGACGCAATGGCTGAGTGGAACTAGCGTTATCACGTCTCTGTGGTTTCCAATGGAAGAGAAAAAAATCACAGTCAAGAGATCCGCGTGAACCAAGCGGCTGCTTTGCCTACCATGTAACAGTGCTGGCTCTGACAGATCTTTCGCCTCTGTACGAGTAAGGTGTCGGACGCTAGTCGACGTCAGAAGGCAAACAAGTACTCATGCCAGCAGCGTGTACCGATGAAGCAGCTCCGACACATTAATTAAAGCCACCGTCTACAGCGTCTTGTAACACGTACTACAACTCGTTCTGTGTCTGCTTTTCGGATTTTATACAACATCATTTACTTTACCCACTCACTTCAACTCTTCTGTCAGCATTTCCACCTTCACGACAGACGATCTCGTTATGTAACTGTAATAAAATACGAGGAAAAACGGAATATATTCGGTGAAGTTCACAACACAGACGGACATGTAAATTAGTATTGCTGTATGTCGCAAGAGCTGACAGCAAGAAGTAAACGGAACAGTTTTATTCGGTTCACTAGACTGTGACTAATGTTCAGGTGCGGCTTTTACTCGTAGTCTACGAGAGACTGTACCGTTGCACAACTGTGTAACTAATACGCTGCTAACAAGATGCAGTTCTGGCAAAGGGAGGTCGCGGAGTATGTCTCACCCATGTGGCTCAAAGTGTGTCAGAAGAAGCAAAGAGATGAACGTTATAAATTCCACCCACAAAAGTTCGAGACGATGTCCACTTTCAGATCCTTCCCGAGCAGAAACTTTCTGCCCGGTAGGTAAAAGAGACATCAGCTCTTTACCCGTTGGCGGAGCTTTTATTTGATGCAATAATGTAGCCTACATCATTCCGTCATTGTGACAGTACCTGAATCACATATGTCTGTGCTCAAGTATTGACAGTATGCTCCATTTCCAGTCTTAACATTGTTTGGTTTTTCTCACTGGGGTACCACTGAAGTGTCCCGTCATCAAACAATATTGCTTAGACTAGGTTCGCCTAACGAATTAGATGGGGTCTCTTCCTCTAGAAATTAGAATTGTTTCAGATCGTTTTCGGAGTATGAGTTCAGTATAATTTCGAACGAAGTTTTATGCTTGCCTTCAGATTTGAAAACGCATGTTTGCCAACAAATGGAAGATAAGTTAAAGTCATCACTAATTACAATCGTATGGATTGGGTACTACTTGATATATGATTTAAACTTTCTTCGAATATTTGTGCATTCGAACAGTACGTGTCAGGGGACCGTACAAGGAACCTACTATTAAATTAAACTTTCACTCTGCAGCGGAGTGCCCGCTGATATGAAACTTCGTGGCAGATTAAAATTGTGCGTTGGAACCTGGACTCGATCCTAGGACCTTTGTATTTATCGGGCAAGTGCACTACCACTGATCTATCGCGACACGACTCACGCTCTACCACTGAGGTTTCCCGACGTGACTTACGCTGCCGGGATAGCTTAGTGGTAGAGCGCTTTCCCGCGAAAGGCAAAGGTCCCAGGTTCGAGACCCGGTTCCGGCACACAATTTTAATCTGCCAGGATGTTTCAACCTATTATTGGTTTATTCCGGGTATCAGGTATAGCCCCTACCCATACCAAGTCATAGAATCTATCTACTTCAATTTTCCTACTGGATAAACTACTTCGGACAGCAATATATACGCCACCATCTATTTTAATCAATATATCCTTTCTAAATTTCACTTGTCTCTTTTTTTATCAAATGAAACTTCTCTCTGACTGAAGCCAGCTTCTGCTAAGTGTAATGATTTGTACTTCAGTACTTCCTTTTAACACTTGGGGTTCTAGTACTCTCCTGAAACACCTACCGCAATTTACGTTAGCCTAGTTATTGTTAGATCTGTGTTCGTCCTTTATGTGGTCTGTACCGTTTGAGACCCTCGGACCTAAAAGTAACCGCCCAGTCAATGTCATACATGTCTCGGTACTCAAGAAGTCACTACCTGCGTCATGAATGCTTGACCTAATCAACGTCATCCGGAAGCTGATTCAGTCCTCATCTCGACTCTGGATAATAGGTTAGCATTTGGTCCTTTCAACTACGCTGTAGATGATGAGCTCTGAATTCAAGCTTTACTGGAAGTCTTTACCAAATCAGATAGCCGCCCGAAATAGTTAAGAATTTCTTCTGTTCTAAAGATCGTTGTTACATAGCCACAAACTGTGGTTGGCTACACACTGTTTGTTTACACACCTGGAAGGACCTTTTCTGGAATGACTTCCCCCAGAATGCACACAGAGAGCACAATGGCTTTCCTCCCCTCCCTCGCTACCGTATAATTAAGGGGTACATTACCTGTCTAACAGTGGAGCTCCCAACAGCTTGTAATCCCACCAACTGTGATAACCTGCATCTTGCAGGTTGACCTCAGGAGAAGTGACATCATCTGGATCAGGAACATAATCTGACGCACATAGTAACTGGAACCTCTTGTTAAGACGAACCAGAAAGGCTTTTCGATGTTCCTCGGGAAGTCTTTTGCTGCCTGTTACACGGTGAGGCGGTCTCCCACGTGACCATGGATGGTGTATTTGCCCGACTGCTAGCAGTAGCAGGGTTCGCCACAGCCACCGACCGATCGTGATGCATGGGGGACGTGCTAGACGTCCGATCGGTCCCCACAACAGAGGTGCCCCTTGACTGCAACCCCTAGCTGTCCAACCGAGGATAACTCCGCCTGAAGCAGGGAGCGAAGTGTTGCCAATTCATCTCCCATCCGCACATACCATTAACAGTCAGTATCCATAACTAGAGTACCTAGAGAAATGAACGACTCTAAAGATGTCCTGTAGACTCTAGAGTGAGTAACTAAAGTAAACGCCAAAATTTGGACTTTCACTAAGAAGCAAAAACACACACTAACTGAAACTATTGTCGCGGTACAGTCAGGGTAAATTCACAGATGTTAAAATATATGGTTTTAAAAATATGCGCGAGTGGGTCTAGAAGTAAGAATAAAAACTGTAGAAGGTAAATGTAAGAAACTAAGCCAGAACCGCACAGAAATATCATAATTTGTAGCTCTTGGTGAGAACCCGTTTACACCTATTAATGGAGATGTAGTATGTTCTGGGGTCTGCTCACGAAGTACGTCACTTAGCAACTGACGTGTTCTAAATAAGACAGGTCAAAGGCCCTTACAATTCTGCAACTAAAATTGCATGGTGGTTGCAGAAACTTCATTGGACAATAACAAAAAGAGGTGGTGTACTTGGAAACCGTGATGTTATGATAGAAAATACGAAATTGATTATGTAATGATGCAAAAACTATACCTTAATGGCTTGGAGGAAGTCTCAAGCAGGACAGTAGCAAACAAGTAATCAGTCCGTATATTAGTTGTATTATAAGTTCCAATTAAGTTGAAAACGACGAGTATAAAATAAGAGAAAGTAATACTGGAAAAGTGTAAGACCAAAACAAGCATGAGAAGTTATATAATTTATATCCTGTAATCATACAACAATAACTTGATAAAGAAAGTGTTGAAAATAGACGGGAAATTTTCTAGAATGGGTAACAAAAGCACTCAAGAAAAATTTGGAAACAAATAGCGGATACAGGATAAGCCAGTTTACGTAACATGAGATTTGATAAGGGAGACAAAATTACGCAGGAAACTGTAAATATAGAAAAAGTGTAACCTCTGGAGGTTTAACAATGAATTAAGAAGACAAAGAGAAATGGTCTAAAGAAAAACTGCAGGAAGTATAGAAGCCAGAGAAGAAAGTAAATGTGACAACGTTCAATAAATATATAGATTTAGTAATCAAAGGTGACTGAGGGAATAACGTCATTAACCCGTGAGGCTAGGAATTTTCCGGTACACTTTTTATTTTGCCCGAATACATATCCAAATTGTCGAAATACTAATTTTATCTCCCCTACGTGGTCTTAATATCGTCCGCCCCGGTCGTATCGTTATAAGCAATGTAATTCTTTTATCTCGATCCTACCCTAGAAGTGACATAATCCAAAAGGTCCACAATCTTTGTGAACATTTATCATGAACTCGGCCCAGGTCTGGTTCAAGAGGTACAATGTGCGGGAAAAATACATCGAAATTCGTTCGATAAAGAACATGGCCTCCAGGGTACATCTTGGTACGGCTGAACTGGATTCAGGACACACTTCCATGAAAAAGATCGTGATCCATCTAGGGGGAATAGAAATATTGCTGCGGGCCGATTATACCCCGTCCCCTTCCTAGTCGTGCCAAGCCAAGCAGGGCGCGCAGATTTGCAGAAATAAAGACCCATCAATTTTAAAGGTGGGCACATGGTGGGCTTGCACATGTGTGGCCATCGTAAGAATTTCTCCTGAAATTATGGACGGGCAGTGCTCGCCCAAGTGAAGACATGGTTTCCATGTGGTTTTCTATGTGCGCAGGCGCAGCATCAGGTCGTGATGTTGCAATCTGACATTTTATTTTTTATCAGCAGCCTCAAAACCCTGGAGCACCATTTTTCATTCATATTTGTCCAAACTACATTGATATGTCAAAAAATGTTCAAATGTTTGTAACGTCTATGGAACTTAACTACGGGGTCATCAGTCCCTAAACTTACAAACTACTTATGAACTAACTAAGACTAAGGACAACACAAATATCCATGCCCGAGGGGGGATTCGAACCCCGACCGTAGGGGCCGTGCAGACCGTGACTGGAGCGCCTCAGTCTTCTCGGCCACCGCGGCCGGCTTGATATGTCAATTGAGCATGCCTGGTACTTGGTTGCCATCCTCGAATTTCCCTGGCAAATTCACCATCACCAAGTAGAAGAATAAAATGGATCGTTATATGTTTGAAAATTATTGCTTGAAACCCTGCACCTCAAAAATTAATTTTGAAATTCCAGTTGAATCATAATCATCTTAATCTCGCATGAGTGTACTTTGAAAAGTAAAACCTAGTGTCAGTAACCTTTCAAGGTGTAATGAAGTAGACACTGATTAGTGTTTATGATTATTTTCGCCACTCCTAGCAGCCTCCCATTTCTGTTAAAATGGTTAAAATAAGGTTTTGAGTAGTGGCGAGTCTAAACCCGAGAAATTCTTTATTTCAGTCATTGAATAAGATTTATTTTGTCTGATTGTAAACCTTAAGCGCAACATATGACATTTGTCGGTGAAGTTCGCATTTTGTAATGCTATTTTTATATTTGTATAATAATGGAAAGTCCAGGTTGGAATAAATAATATAGTGAGGACAGTTTACAACTCACCGCAAAGACGTGGCGACGAGCTGCGACAGGCACATACAAAAGACACACACATACAACACATTCAGCTATCGGCCATGGCCTTCTTCAGAAAATAGAGCACTCACGCAATCACACAGGCACACAACACAGTCATACAACCATCACCTCCGACTGCCACACTTCGAAGTGTTGCATACGTCACTTCTATCTACAAGAATGGCAATAGGAGTGGCCCCCGAAATTTTAGGACTTACTTTCGTTTTCAGTATGATTTGGGAACATATTCTTTAGCTATAACGACCTTGTAAAGAACGATATACTGACCCGTTTTCAGAAGGGATTCAGAAAACTCGTTCTTTTTAAACAGACCTAGTTCTTTACTCAAATGCTCCCTGATAAACGTGTCAACCACTACGCTACGTGCCGGCCGCGGTGGCCGAGGGGACTGAGGCGCGCCAGTCACGGTCTGCACGGCCACTACGGTCGGGGGTTCGAATCCCCCCTCGGGCATGGATATTTGTGCCGTCCTTATTGTTACCTAGTTCATAAGTAGTTTGTAAGTTTAGGGACTGATGACCTCGTAGTTAAGTCCCATAAGCTATACAAACATTTGAACATTTTTTTTTTTTTTTTTTTAATACGCTACGTCTTCAACCTCTTAGTAGAAAAGTCTATTTCACGTGAAGAAGGTCATGGACTGACACGCATGAAATACCATGGCGCAGGTACGTGTACACAGTCGTTGAAGTGCAGTTTGATGTTCAAATGTTCAAATGTTTGTTAAGCTTATGGGACTTAATTATGGGGTCATCAGTCCCTAAACTTACAAACTACTTATGAACTACTTACGAACTAGGACGGCACAAATATCCATGCCCGAGGGGGGGATTCGAACCCCCGACCGTAGTGCAGTTTGACGAACAAAGTAATTATATCTGAGTTCACCAGAATGTCGTTTCCTCTGCATTTGACGTTATTAGGTTTCTCAATATAATGTCCCCTGTCCTTTATGTATGTGTTAGAATTCCTATGTGTGCCTGAAAACTGAGCGTTTCACAGGTTAATATGTCGAGGAGACTGGAGTGTTTAGGACAGAAATTTAAATCTTCGATATGGATTTTCGGTGCCGTACACGACCATGTTAGTCCTTGCCTTGCCTAGTTTGCCGTCTATTCCTGTCGAGTGAGAGGAGACTTGGTGATTAGCCAATTCGTATTCTGTGATACACTTCGTCGCATATACGCAGTCAGGTGTAATATGTCATATATCTCCTGTAATTCTGCTCTGTCGTTTACTACAACGGTCACGTTTTCCAACAGTCACGTCCCTCACGTTCCCTTTGCTGGCAGGGAGTGCCATTATCTTCTTGTCATCTTGATAGGCTGTGACATCTCTCGTAACGCTGAAAACTGGTGATTGACCTGGACACAATGGCCTAGTGGTTTCGGTACCCATTCCTCAGCGTTTACACAAATAAGTATTATGATAGCCGTTTCAGTATTTGCGTCGATAATCTCTGTTGATACGATTTGAATAATGTTAGCGACGTTTACTGCTAAATGAAGAATACTCGTACTCAGTTCCTCTCAGTCTTTAGTCATTCACTCTGGTAGCCCACTGTGGTTGACATATCGGAAATCGAATCTCCAGATTTGAAACTTTTTCTTGTGTAATACGGCGCAGTGGATGGGTTCCATTAATATCTTACTGTGACCAGTGTTGTCGATCATATTCCTGTTATTGCTAGTTGAACGTACCGGTAAAGAAATTGCTCACAAACAACTGTCAAGTCTTCCCGAGTTATCTCGAGAAAAGCTTGTCCCATTCTGTTATAGGGATCATGTGGTTGTGTGTTGATGTATAAGCACTTAAATATCGAGAATTCTGGTGAGATTATAAGTTTTTTTTTATCTTTGTACCGGGTGATCAAAAAGTCAGTATAAAGTTGAAAACTTAATAAAACACGGAATAATGTAGATAGAGAGGTAAAAATGGACAAACATGCTTGGAATGACATGGGGTTTTATTAGAACCAAAAAAAGAAGTATTTCTAGGCGCGTGAAAGATCTCTTGCACGCGTCGTTTGGTGATGATCGTGTGCTCTGCCGCCACATTCGTCATGCTTGGCCTCCCAGGTCCCCAGACCTCTGTCCGTGCGATTATTGGCTTTGGGGTTACCTGGAGTCGCAAGTGTATCGTGATCGACCGACCTCTAGGGATGCTGAAAGACAACATCCGACGCCAGTGCGCAATATTGAGTATTTCCTGTAAATACTTGCTTAGTCTTAATTTGTTATGCTAATTATTGCTTTTCTGACCAGAGGAAACGCCATTTTTTGAATTTTTGTTTTTGTTGGTTCTAATAAAACCCCATGTCATTCAAAGCATTTGTGTGAATTTTTACCTGTCTATGTACATTATTCCATGATTTATAAAGTTTTCGATTTTATACTAACTTTTTGATCACCCGGTATGTATTTGTCTTTTCGATTCACTTAAATAAAGCGAATTCTGGTGAGAATATTACGTTTCTTTTTTTTAATTTATGTATGTATTTTCAATTTCGATTCATTACTCTCAACACTGGTGTGATGCAACTAGCCCCGAATTATTCTCCTGCGCTAACCTTTTCATGTCATACTAGTTCTGTCTTCCTACGCCTGCGATTATATACTGCGTGTATTACATACGCTTTCACAAAGATCCCTCTAATAACACAAAGTTATTGCGCAATGTTGTCTACATTAACATCTACAACCCTACTCCACAAGCCATCTCACGGAGAGTGGCGGAGGGTACTTTGTGTCTCATTATCACTTCCTTCTCCTATTCCAGCCTCTTACTGTTCGCGGGAAAAAATATTGAACACAGGCCTCCGTGCCGGCCATAATATCTCTTTTATCTTGGTGGTCGTTTCGCGAGATTTTCGTAGGAGAAAGCAATACATATTTTTGACTCATAGAGAAACATTGGACGACAAGCACTGCGGACAGGAAGAGGATAGAGGCTTTTGAAATGTGGTGCTACAGAAGAATGCTGAAGTTTAGGTGGGTAGATCGCATAACTAATGACGAGGTACTTAACAGAATTGGTGAGAAAAGGAATTTTTGGGACACCCTGACTAAAAGAAGGGATCGCTTGGTAGGACACATTCTTAGACATCGAGGAATCGTAAATTTAGCATTGGAGGGAAGTGTGTGGGGTAAAAATCGCAGGTTTGCTCAGGATAGAGTAGGGTGGAGAGCTGCATCAAACCAGTCTCCGGACTGAAGACCATAACAACAACAGAGAAACATATGCCTTCTGAATTTTGACAGAATCCCGTACCGCGATTCAGAACGTATCTCTTCCAGGGCCTGTCATTACAGTTTCCTATATACTCGTTCCACTTAAAATCGTTGTATGTCTAATCCCTTATATTTTGTGGAAGTAAATGCACCCACTGTTTGTCCTGCTACTGCCTAGTTATATAACGAAGGGTCTTTCTGGTCTTTCATTCTATATAACGGTATTTCTGTATAATGGTCTCTCTGTTTCTTCTTTCTATATAACGCAGCGCTGTACACTTGTTTCCACTGAGGCTCAATTACCATTCCCCGCATCATACGTCGATATCCTGCAGATCACCTCGCTTTTCGGTACCGTTCTCCAGTGTTGCGACGTCTATATAAACAAGCAGTTTCTCAAACTGTGCTCCGCGGAGCACTTGGTGCTCCACGAAAGAACTCTAGGGTTTTTCATCTTTTTTAATAAATATTGGAACGAAGATTTCGATCTATGAGTTTTTTTCTATTTTCTATTTTTATTTATTTATTTTTACTACCTTGTTCGGCTTACATCTTTACTTCCTCACACAGAAGTAAGGTGGCTCTCCTGTGGTAAAAGTTTAATGCACCTCTTTCAACTGAGAAATAAATCGAGAGTCTTCTTGACTGAAAATGACTTTGCTTTGGGAGAGAAGCTGTGTGACGATCGTTGGCTAATGAAGTTGGCATATTTAGCCGATATTTTTACAAAATTTAATGATTTACGCCTAACCATACAAGAAAAACAGTAACTATTCCTGATGCTAATGTCGAAGGATTTACGAAGAAGCTAAGGTTTTGGGCAAAAATCACTCAAAAATGGAAGCGCGGACAATTTTACAGTGACAAAAGTCTTCATAGATCTACTCGAATCAGACATTCCGCGGTAAATGAGTTTTAAGTTCACCTGTGTTCCCTTGAACTCATATATTCCAGACAGGTTGCAAGGAAACATTAAAGAAAAAGTTTGGGTTGCAAATCGGTATTCTATTATTAAAAATGCCAGCCTCTTTGACATCGCAGCTGTACGATTGACATCAGATTCCAATGTAAGGTATCAGTCTCGGAATTTTTGTGTACGCTAAAGGACGAGTTTAAAATCTTATCGCATAAAGCTAAACCTCTTCTTCTGCCTTTGTCAACCACATATTTATGCGAATCGCGTTTTTTTTTTTTTTTTTTTTTTTGGCATATGTTTCAACTAAAACAAAATACTGATCCGGTCTCAATGTAGAGCAAGATATTCGGTTGCAACTGAACAATATTCAACCAGATATAGTCTCACTGTGCAAATTAAAAGCCTCAACCTTCTTAATGACATCATTATTTTTTTCCTAAACCAAGGAAAGCTTGTAACCATGTCTTTAAATACCTGTTTGTGAAGTGTGTAAAAAAATTGTGGATCTACAATACTTGTTCTGCTGAATTTTGTTACTGTTTTTGTATGAGCGTGAAGTTCTGTGTAATGCGAAATTATGGATAAAATGACATTAGTAGTGATTAATCTTAGTATCTAGTGTGCTTAACACGTTCTTTGCGGCTGGCGTTTCCACGACCAACACACCAGTGCTGCCGACGCTTATAAGGGTGTCTGAGATCAACATGCCATTGCGAGTAACGCTTATAGGCGGCACATTTGCAAGTTGAGTACTCATTTTGGTTTGTTTGGCTGTGCACTCGTGTTAGTAAAAGCTACCAAAAAACATCACGTAACGTTTTCCTGTCTGCAATCGTGTGTTTTCGTCTGTAGTGGTTTGCTATAAAATCATCGCCTATAAACCTTGCAAATTTATTTGTTATATGGGTTTGGGTTTCCGTAGCACCACATTGCAGATGAGACCTGTTTATTTTTCTCCGTTTGATAAACCTTTTGGTGTTTTCAGACTAATTATTTCTCAATGAAGCAGATTTATTGCTTGTTTGATTTTCACTTTCTTCCCAGTTTGTAATAAAATCAATAAATCAGCGTTGTTAGAACTGTAATAAATGCAAATGACGGTATAAGCGTCAGACAGTTTGCAGCGACTAAAGCGTACTTGTATTTCTGTATCTAGCACCACCTCTTGTGCAGACGTTATATTCGCTTTCAATATTGCAAGTTTCGTAGGGGAATGATTTCGGCTCTCAGCGCAAGTGCGCTTACAGCCGTCCGCCTAGAGCGGTAGTAGACAGCACTGGTGACAGCAGCGAACTTGTTAAATTGTGAATCACCTAGCTCCATCAATAATACTGTCACAGAATTTACCAAACGCAGTATATATCTGTGACGTAAAATTTAATGCTCCGCCTTTAATTCACTTTTTAAAGGTGCTCGGCGAATGAAAATGTATGAGGAACACTAAACTGAAGCAACATCCGAAAAGCGAAATTGAACTTCCGATGTTATCTACGGTGTCACTTATACGAGCAGTGTTCAAATGAAATGGCACGAAACGACACTGTAGGTATAATTGAAGCCTTTACTTGTAAGTAATCACCAGAGGGCAGGGAACCATATCCCACTGTTTAACGAACCGAAGTATTCTCTGTTCCCACTACTCATGTGTCTGAGTGGCTGGCCTCTATTGTGTCCTTCAGTTCGTCTTCCGAATTGGAGATCATTAGATCATTTTCTTTTGCGGGCCAAACATATGGAAGTCACAAGGAGACATGTCCGGTCTGTAGGGCGATTGCTCAAGCTGCTCCTACTAGAAGTTGGTTAGTCCGCATTGTGTGACGCTGGAAACATCTGGACGCGCGTTATCATGAAGCAAGATTAGGCCCTCCCTCGTTTGCTCTTGATGTACTTACGTGGGCCATGGAATATCTTACAGTACAAATCATTGATAATTATTTCCCGTACTCTAGGAATCCGATGAGTATCGAACCTCGCACGTCGAGGAAGACGATATCACCTTGCCTGCTGAGGGCACAACCTTGAATTTCTTAGAGCGAGGTGACAACGTTTGCTTCGCGTTCCTGGATGTCGGATGATGTAATCAAACATCGGCATATTCAGTTTGCAAGAGATTTAAGATGTTTCACACTTTTTCATTTGAACACCCGTCGTATATATTGTGAAAGCAAAGGTCCTGAACCACTCCCCAGGAGCACGCTGTGGTGTCGCACAAGTACAAAGTGCGCGCCACCTACTTTCGCCGCGCGCCGCCATGCACGCACGGCGCGGCGTTCTTACGACGACAGCCACGAGCGCCCTCTGCTGCAACTCCGCTCGTGGCTACCACTGAACGACATCGTTCACTTGGGACTGAGATAGCAACCAGTTAGGACCTTCGTAATCAGCCAAGTCTTCACTGGTGCCTATCGTATAGGCACTAGGAAGCAGTACTAGGCAGGCCTCTAGCTCAACTATGTATCTGCAGTACTGAGCAATATAAAAGTTAAGTATTGTATAAATTCTGTGCAATATATATCTCGTTCTAATTTACTCTAGTGTTTCTAGTTTCTGGCTGCTCCCCTCCGTACCTGCACCAGCGTGCTATCTTTATTCCTGTGTCGGTCTCATATAATATATATATATATATATATATATATATATATATATATATATATATATATATATATATATATTAGTCCCTCTCAACTCTTAGCTTAGAGGTCTTCGGTACTGTGCTGCTCGTAGACTGGCAGGTTCCTTCGCATACTCCGTGTAAAATCGCATTGGTATCTCATCAGGTCCAGCGGCAATTCCGTACTGTCCTATCACTTAATGTCGTCCGTGTTTCCTACAATTCCCTTTTTTCGCCATTTCTGTAAACTACGTGCTTATATTTTATTTTACCTACAAGTTTATTGATTTTTCGTAAGTTTTGGATAACTTATGGGATGAGATAAAATGGGTGCAGATTTAGTTAATTAACAAGAAGAGGACCTGACTTCATAAAGCTTAAACCATCGACAAACTGACGACAAAGTATAAATAATTCATTTTGGAATAATACTCAACTTCGACAGACAAATTTTCAGTTAAGAACTGCTTCTTCCAGTACAGAGTTCAATTCTACGATATGATGGAGTTAGGAATTATGCTGTCGTATGTATTAATAACTGTGTACACTGTTCTTGACTGTCATTTGAATATCATTCTCCTTTCTATGAAATGTACACACTATATTAATATAAACTGATTTGTTCCTATTACCCGTATCATTTGTGTGTACTTCAGTCATGTGAAATGTATCCATCCTCAGCTACTAATATCATGCTGCCACATTACTGAACTCAATTTAATCGGAATGTCAGTGCCGCCGCTAAAAGGTAATTTTCCCCATTATTTCCGTTGCTAGTAACACAGTTTTATGCAAATATTTACGCAGCCTGTGTTTTAAACGATTATTCTTTTAAGTGTTACGTTTTTACTGTGTTCAGTAATTTTAAGTTAGGAAAAAGGGACTGATTACCCTGCTGTGTAGTCCCCTTAAAAGCCCCATACAGTAATCACTCTCCGACAACAATTGTACAAATAACTGGATTTCTTTTCCGTGTGAATAAGCGTGTACCGTGCGTGGGGGCACGCCCGTTCCTTTCTCTCTCTCTGTGTGTGTGTGTGTGTGTGTGTGTGTGTGTGTGTGTGTGTGTGTGTGTGTGTGTGTGTGTGTGTGTGTGCGTGTGTGCGGGCGCGCGCGCGCGTGCGAATGAGAGACAGAGATATAGATACGGTTGACGTTTCATATAAAGTCGTCTCTAGCACCAGACATAACTTGCTGTCAAATTTGAGAAACTGGCAACAAGGTTACTGATGTTTATCTTTTTATATCAACTACAACTAGATTTTTGAACGAATATTAAAATTCCGTTGGATTGTAGTAAACATAGCAAAAATCATTAGATTCTGACTTGGCCAATTAAATATTTGCTTTTGAATTATTCTCGATCACTAATTATACAGTAGTCTTGGAGAATATTTTTCTCATAGCTAAATAAGTTCGTCGTCTTAACACTGCAACCACAACCACTTCAAAGAGTAAGTCGTCGAAGTAACGTCGAACAGACTTGCAGTGTATGAAAGCCACTTCCGGAAATTAACGCCAAACGAAAATTTGATTTCCACATTTTTTAAGCATTCGAAAATTTAAATAAGGATTCTCGGACTTAATGCGTTTTCAACTAGACACTGCAATAGGCGGATGCAAATCGCGTTATGCTAATGTTCCCGCTCATGCCATGACTCAATGTGAGCAAAGTGCAATGTACTTTGAGGTATTTCGAATCACATCACTTTATGCTGTCAGTTTTAGTACACTACTGGTCATTAAAATTGCTACACCAAAAGGAAAGGCAGATGATAAACGGGTATTCATTGGACAAATGTATTATAACTGACATGTGATTATATTTCCACGCAATTTGGATGCATATACCCTGAGAAATCAATACCCATAACCACTTCTGGCTGTAATAACGGCCTTGAAACTCCCAGGCATTCAGTCAGAGCTAGGATGGCGTGTGCAGTTGCAGATGCCCATGCAGCTTCAACACGATACCACAGTTTATCGAGAGTCGTGACTGGCGTATTCTGACGAGCCAGTTGATCGGCCACCATTGACCAGACGTTTTCAATTGGTGAGAGATATATGGAACGTGCTGGCCACGGGAGCAGTCGAACATATTCCGCATCCAGAAAGGCCCGTACAGGACCTGCAACAAGCGGTCGTGCATTATCCTGCTGAAATGTAGGGTTTCGTAGGGATCTAATGAAGGGTTGATCCACGAGTCGTCTGAAATACAACGGCCACTGTTCAAAGTGCCGTCGATGCGAACAAGAGGTGACTGAGACGTGTAACCAATGGCATCCCATACAATCACGCCGGATGATACGCCAGTATAGCGATAAAGAATACACGCTTCCAATGTGCGTTCACCGAGATGTCGCCATACATGGATGCGACCCCCATGAATCTGTAAACAGAACCTGGAAAAATGATGTTTTACCATTCGTGCATCCAGGTTCGTCGTTGCGTACACCATCGCAGGCGCTCCTGTCTGTGATGCAGCGTCAAGGGTAAACGCAACCGCGGTATCCGAGCTGATAGTCCATGCTGCTGAAAACGTCGGCGAACTGTTCGTGCAGATGGTTGTCTTGCAAACGTGCCCATTGTTGACTCAGGGATCGAGACGTGGCTGTACGGTCCGTTTCAGCCATGCGAATAAGATGCCTGTCATCTCGACTTTATACCGGACCGTTGGGATCCAGAACGGCGTTCCGTATTGCCGTCCTGAACACGTCGATTCCATATTCTGATAACCGTCACTGTATCGCGACCAACGCCAGCAGCAATGTAGCGAAACGATAAATCGCAATCGCGATAGGCTACAGTCTGACCTTTATCAAAGTCGGAAACGTGATGGTACGCATTTCTCCTCCTTGCAAAACGCAACACAACAACGTTTCACAGGCAACGCCGGTCAACTTCTGTTTGTGTATGAGAAATCGGTTGGAAACTTTCCTCATGTCAGCACGTTGTAGGTGTCGCCACCGGCGCCAACCTTGTGTGAAAGCTCTGAAAAGCTAATCATTTGCATATCACAGCATCGTCTTCCTGTCGGTTAAATTTCGCGTCTGTGGCACGTCATCTTCGTGGTGTAGCAATTTTAATGGCCAATATTTCCTGATGTCAGCGTAAAACACAAAATGATGTAACTGTAGCATACATTACCAGCTAAAACGACTTTCACGCTAAAAGTATGGGCATATTCCCATTGTTTTTCGGTGATACATAATAGCAGAGAGTTACGGTGGAAAACAAAATAGGCAGTGCCAATTTGAGAAAAAGAGAGAGTAGACAGTCAGTATGCGACAGAGATGCAGTGAAAAGATATACGGATGGAGATAATACCAGTGAGAGCTAATGTGATAGGAGACAATGGAAATGAAAAAATATGTCAATTTTTACTTACCCCGTATACGATTGTGTTAGTATCTCCAAAGGATCTCCAAGTAAAATGATTTCCAGTCCATGGTGTACAGCAATCAGGGAGAAATATTCCGTTATTAAAATACCGTCTTGATTGCAAATTGTTTTATTCTTTAATTAATGACGCGTCTCGCCCTTTAGCAGGGCATCTTTAGATTATCTGCGTGACAGAATTTACATAAGATTACAAGGCGGAATTACAAAACGGGTATAATAATACATGGGCTTATTTTGTGTTAAGAAGACAGTATAAATGGTAAACAAAGCTTACAATGCACTCTCCGTGGTGTGACACCGTAAGTTGTTTTGCGGTGTTTCTATGTTTCTGGATTTTTTGGAATCCTTGTAGCCCCACAAATGATCGGGTAACAACGAATTACAGTTGGAACATACTCGGTAAAGATGTGAGAAACATAAACCGATTTTTAAGATTACCTCAATAGAAGCGGTGGTCTCTGATGACACAAGATAAGCCCATGTTTACAATTGCGCTCAATGGCGGTGGGCGGGCGTGGTGTGCTGCTCCGCCGACTTGTACAGAGTGACTAAGGGAATGTGGTTAGGGAGTGACATAGTAAGCCGGTGTATAAGGCGAGACGGATGAGATCTAGCTATCTGAATACAAATTTAACGAAAGGGAGGTTATTAAGCATGACAGAAGTTAACGGTTTATGTTGGTACTTATATTTTCCAGTAAATTTAACTTACGCCCCTTCTGCGCAATATGAAGAATTTGCTTGTTGTCAGTGGTAGGTTGTTGATGATCGGATGCTTTAGTGTGTTCCGAAAAATGGGGATATTTTCTAAGTTGGCCCTTTTTTTTAAGAAGATGCTCAGTAAACTTACTTTAAAGGTCCGGCCTATCTGTCCTATATATGCAGCTGGGCATTCGGGACATTCTAGTTTGTAGACCCCCGAGGAAAGGTATCTATCCTTATTGCCTTGTTCGTTGTGTGGGAGAATTTGCTGGATGCACAATGGCCTACTAAATACGATTTATACGTTTGTTCCACGAAAGAGTTTAGCCAGGTCATAAGAAAAATATCCCATGAATGGAATGGGGATACGTTTAACTTCATCGTCAGGTGTTACTGAGTACATCTTCAGAACGTTTTTCATTGTACATTTTGCGAACCAAGGACGGGTTGTAACCATTCATTTCGGTGATGTATTCAAGATTATTTAGTTCTAGATTCTCCTTTCTGAAAGTTCCGTCAATAAAGAAATGTAATGGGACATTCGCAGTGAAAAAGACAACTTTAATAAAAACCGAGAGTAAGGTTTGAAGACACTGGGACAGGAAGGAGAAGTAAGAGCCTATGGCAGAAAAAATGGGAGAAACATAGCCGTCGCAAGGGAGTAGCCATGCGCTCTAAGGCACCTTGCTGCCGAGTGCGTGGCTCCTCACAGTTCTAATCCTCCTCGGACATGTAATGCCAATTTCGTAGATACGTAAACATTTGATTAATTCCTTAAGAGTATCAATAGATTTACCTACAGGGTTTGATGAATAATGACAAGAAATTCTGTCATCAGGGAGAAGATACCAGGCTATACAACGGCAATATGAAATATCTTTACAGTATAATGTTCTTAAAATGTGATGGTGTATATTTTGTATCCTTCGCAAAGTTCGCTTAAATGCAAGTGGACACACTCCATGATTCGCCCGCCTTATAAGAAATAAATATCTAGAGATATTGTTGTGCACACAATTTTTAATAAAAATATTTACATCTATCTTAATATCATACGCTGGTGCGTATGTTCTAAAATCAAACATACGCACAGTCTTTCCTTATCAAACGCTTTAAAATACTTTGGAATACTTTATGCAATCTGTTGCTGCATAGTACCTGTGACAAATAAATTAAAATCAAACATTCATCGCCATAAAATAACAAACGGAAAGATCTGAAGAAGTCATTTTCTATTTCGACAAATAGGTTTCTTAAAATTAAAAGGTATGTTTCATGACGGTTGTAACCGCGTTTCTCAGTGCAACTGGCACTTTTGTTACTCAAACTCATTTTTATCGGGTTACTCTACATAAAGGATAAGTATATTCGAAAACAGCCAACTAGACTTGCTAGTTAAAATTTTACAGAATACATTGTTAAAATTTGAGTCTTTTGGTATATATATATATATTTGCTGTCCACCCGGTTACTGTAACTTTGTGCATAAGTACGTTAACTTTGGAATCTTGGATCTCTGATAAACATGTCTGGAAAATTCGAAGAGTTGTTTGGGAATATAGTCATGAGGAAAAAAATGTATAAAAGGTGTAGAAGTGACCACCTACAAAATTTATCTTGTTAGTACTTGACATTATGTTTTTTGTAGTTTACTCAAAAACCGACCATGAGCAAGTGGTACTTATATTTATTTACAAGCCATATAAATCCGTCAGTAGACTATTCGTATTGTGCGAAACCCAACCGTTTACTTAAATTTCAAAGTGCCACAGGAAGTGTGTAAGGTTTAAACTTTGACGATGTACCATTGGACTGGTAAGGTACGCCAATTACTCTGACTAATCACTATCCCGAGGACAGTTCAGAACACTTTACCCCTTTACTCTGTAATCAACAGAACCTGATTGCTGCACTTCATAATCGAATTTTCACAGGAAACTTTTAGAACACATTATTACCAAATGATGTATGTGTATGTAGTTAATTGTAAATATTTGACAAAAGCTCTATCTGTACTTCACAAGATGTAACATCAATAGGAAAGTTACATTAAGAGTTATGATCCAACTCTAAGCAACAGCTCCAAACTATAGCAATAGAAGTTCAGAAGAATAATATCTGTCGCAATAGTAGCGTGAATTCACTAGCTAAGGGTAAATTTTTGCATTTAAGTCTCAGACAACTGCGATGGCACATACTGACAAACAACGGAAAATACTGGTTCGAATCCCGGTGGAGAAAAAAATCTTCTCCTAAGATATTAAATGTAACGGCACACGTGTCTGAATACTTCGAGTTTTAAATTTACGACCGCTAATATCAAATAATGGTGTCTGTTCATTCGGATGCCATTTCAATAATTGTATTCATGCCCACTCTTAACGGGATACACTTGGGATGTGAGCGAGTAACTGGAAGTAGGCACTGAAATAGTAGTGTGAGGTGAGTTCAAAATTTGGTCGAACATGAAGTGTGCCTGGGTAGCCTAATCGTCTGTTGGCACGGTGGCGCAAGGTGTTTGAGGACAGGGCGAAATGCTCTCTCTAAGCTGAGGCGAGAAATAAAGACTGAACACGGAAGGAGCACGAGTGCACAAGAGCACAAGAAACAACACTATCCAAAGAATAAAATTATTCAAAAAATACTTAAGACGACCCGTAGCCTGATGAGGGACAATTGGGTTCGATTCACGGTCCGGTAGAAATATATCAACATTGCCACTGAATCTATTTCAGTGTTTCAATGCTACTATGAATGTGGGCATCCGCAGACAAATGTCATCATTGTAAAAAATAAGACCACTATTACTGCAACAAGCGTCTGGTAAAATAAAAAAATAAATAAAATAAAAGAAGAAACTACTGGTTTCGCATTCTACAAATGTAGGATGTAATAAAATGAAAGGGTCCTACAAGGGCGCCTTTACGATATTGAAAACTACAGTGAATTATGAAATATAAAATAGAACAAAATATTTGGAGAAAATTGTCAGCAGTCAGTCGTAATTAGTTTGTTTATTCATATCTAGATTTCGATCTTTGTGTGATCATTATCAGTGCTTAAAAGAAACAGTTAAAAACAGTAAAACATTTCGATCTCCATGTTGGAGGTTACGTTCATACTGATGCAGCTGCATGCTTTAACTGTTAAGCATTGATAATGATCACACAGAGATAGAAATGAAATAAAGATCTGAATAAACAAAATAATTACGACTGATTGCTGACAGTTTTATTAACAAAAATTAAATAAAAAATGAAATAAAAAACTGTCGAAACTTCCTGGCGGATTGTGCCTTGCCTTTCGCGGCCCGCTTAGTGGTAAACCGTTTGCCCCAGAAAGGCGAGGGTCGCAGGTTCGAGTCTCGTTTCCTGTACACAATTTTAATCTGTCAGGAAGTTTCATATCAGCGTGCACTCCGCTGCAGAGTGGAAGTTTCATTCTGGAAACATCCCTTAGGCTGTGGCGAAGCCATGCCTCCATATCCTCTTTTCCAGGAGTGCTAGTCTTGCAAGTTTCGCAGGAGAACTTCTGTGAAGTTTGGGGAATAGGAGGTGAGATGCTGGCGGAATTGAAGTTGTGACGCCGGACGACCTTGAGTCGTGTCGAAATCTGTTGGACTTAACTACTGAGGTTACCAGTGCCTAGGCTTACAAACTACTTAAATTACGTAAACTAACATAAGAACAACCCACACACCCATCCCCGAAGGAGGACTCGAAGCTTCGACGGGGAGCAACCGCGGGCTCTGCAGAAAGCATCCCTGGAGCGCTCGGCCATTGCCCCGCGGCACGTTAAAAATAATTAAAATAGTTAACGTAGCAGGGTAGTCATATGCTGTATAAAAAGTACTAATGAAAATAAACCAACCGTTAAAAATTACGAGTTTATTACACCGCAATAGGTCGAAAACGCCAAAAACCGATCATTCATGAACGGATGAGACCCAAGGTTCCTTACCGTGCCATTCGTCATTAGTAGACAGGAGCTTCACCGCGGCAGTACCGGCCATTCAATGGTGCGGACGTAGTTACCTGTTACCAGGGTGGCGTTAGCGTTACTCGAAACGATACCGTCCCAATAACATGGCGCGAAGGGTGGTACAAACGGTAATATGTCTCCCTTCTCTTACCTTCATAGCATTGTGGCCCAATATTTTACGACGACGACAAAAATAAATGTTTGAATAAAATCACAGTCTCATGAGAAGCAAAATATCATGTAAAACCCAATACCAGCAACTTAATACTAGTAAAAATTTATTTATAAGAAATGAATCAATCTGAGGGCTACCATCTAGTATAGTGCCAAGGTAATTCACCCCGTTTACATGGGCTCCCAAAACCGGATTTCGTAAAACAATTTCCCAATTCCGCTTTTGGTTGGTCATGTAAACACTCCAAAATCGATTCTGAAAATCCGCTTCTCTAAAGCGGTTTTCCAGTTCCACAATCGATTTTCGTGCCCATGTAAACGCAATAGTTTTTGAAGCGTTCTTGGCTTGTCACATTGCGTTTTCTTGTTAAGAATTTTCGGCACATATGGAAAGAGTGACATTTTCTAATGTGGAATAAAAGTATAAATATTAGAGTGAACATAAATCTGTGTATTTAAATAAAGAAAAATAGCGATTGTGCAGACTAAATAAGGAACTGAATCACCTGTTTTCCAGCCGCCATTTTAAGTGAGCTACGAAATCCGATTGAAGCTATGCTTTGTAAACACGACAGCGAAAACGGTTTACGAAAATCGGTTTTCGTCTTCCGGAAGATGTGTTGCAGGTAAACGTAGTGATTGCCGTTGACTCTGTGCATTGTACTTTAAGACTGGACAGGCACGACTCTTCGAAAAGCTAGTGGCCGGTGCCATGAGGGCGTGGTGTCGGCAGCCGCGGCAACAACTAGCAGCTTCTCCCGCAGTCCGTCGGAGTCCCCGGGGGCGCAGCCCTCGCGCCTCACGAGCGCGCCAGCGCCGTCTAACCGCCGGCAGAGCCGAGCAGCTGATTTACGTCAAATGTGGAGTGACCCAGTTCTTCGCTGCCTCGCGATCTGTCATGTCGCCTTGTTCCTTGTTATGTATTGGTGATATAGCGACTTATAATTTATCCTATTTGCTATAGAGAAAGAGGCTCATTTGTTTCGTACGTCAACTGAGGAAATATACGTAAAGTTAAGTATTTGTACGAGCTATGTGTTACTAATTACTATGCTCCTGTCCAGCTCCTTCGCGTGGTTTCTTGCTCAGATTGTTCCTCGTGTCCTGGAAGGGGAGGGGGGGACTCAAAAATGACGAGTATGTTTGTGCGGTACCCAGTTCTATTCGGAGTTCCGGTTGTCACTACTGTATTTATTCTTTTCTATTAGTCTAGTCGTAATTTCTTCAGCGAGCAGTTCTTTAGTTTAGTTAAACGGCGGTCAGTTGCGTAATTAAGTTGTTGCTTACCTCGTTATAAAAATACATTATTGGTGTATTAATGGTTCTAATTTCTCGGTACATGGTATATTCGTTATTAAAAACTTTCTAGAAATTTTTCTACCCGGTATTGTACGGTTCCAGGGTCATCAGTTATCAGAGCTGACAGATTTGATGACAGAGTTCATCCGCGGCTAGCAGGCCGCTTTCAATCAACAACACGCCCTGCCACAGCTACTGCCTCCGCTGCCTCCGGCACAGGCCGAAGCCGCCAATTTTACGCCGTCGTTCACAGCTTTCAATAAGGACGCTGGAGACTGAACGTAGTGGTTGGCAAAGTTTCCAGCGCATGTCGCGGCTCACCACATACCAGGTAAAGACGTGGCAGCTTACTTCATTCCAACGTGTGGGGTCGATGTGTATCGTGTTTTGAGGAAGTTACACCCGACAGAAAAACCGGAACAGTCGAAATACTCAGTTATGGTTAACTCCGTATCGAAATATTTTAAGTGAAAAATGTTAGTTGCAGCTGCCAAGTAAGTTTTCCGTAGTCGTAGAAAGCTTGGTCAAATATATCGAGAATGCTCAGCTGACTTATCCGGGTTGTCTCGCCAATGTAATTTCCAGAGTGCGTGTGGCATTTATTGTACTTAATGATCCGTGACGCAGTCATGGAGACCGTTACTGATCCAAAACTACGTGAACAGATACTTAAAATGCCTGGCTGCCGAAACAATGGATGCTACTCCGATCTCTGCATTCGCTCGGTCCGATGGTCAGCCGACGAGCCGAAATGTGGAACGGTCACAGCATAAGAGGAGCGCATGATCAGCTCAGACTGTATCTAACGAACACACAACCCGATCTGACGGAGCTGTGAAATATTGCCCCTATTGCTTTGTTTCAAGTTTTGCTTGCCAATAGTCTGAAATGTGCATTTTCAGACAGAATTTAAAAGTCCTGGACATTTCACTAATAGTCAGGGGGTCCATCCTTCGCAAACTAATTTGGTCGCAATACGAGATCGTCGAGCGCCACGCAATATGCGTGAATTGCAAAGTGTTATTGACAAACTGACATATTATCGTTTTATTCCAGATGCTTAGCAAATTGTAACGCCTTCGCATCGTTTGCGACGCAAGAATGTCTCGTTAGTTTGGTATTTATTACGCAGAAACCGGCTGTTGGAGCAATATATGCGGTAAGTCCTCGTTATCGAACCCTTTTTAGTAATGTGGATATTCTATTGGCCTCTCAGTACATATAGCCTGAATGCCGTTTGTTGTTAATGACATGTTATTCCCGAGGGTTTGCTGCTTTCATTCAGATGCTACACAAAAATCTAATCCACGTTTGGGTGACACTTTCTTGACCTTTGTGAGAAATATGTGCTGTATTCTGCAAGATTTTCAAAAGCTTAGTAGTAATCGACGAACTTTCAAGAGGACACAGAAAAGTTTCCTCAGAGCTACTCTTCTTATTCTGTCGAATTCCTGGAAAAATTTAAAAAAATAAGACATTGTTGGTCAATTTTACTTATTCGTAGTATGCCTGTGTTTCACTTTCAATTTCTACTCCATTGTTAGTCTGATGTAATAACTCGTTCCATAAAGATGGGGGGTTGCTCTAAAATTCCGTCCAACGAATATTGATAAATGAATAGTCGAAGGTTATTCATACATCCTTTGCGTCCTCTTATTGCATTCTTAATTAGTTTACTGCAGTGCCAGATATTTGCTTCCTAGTTTTATCAATCTTTGTTGCGTACGAAGATGAGATCTGATTGGTATGTCAGTCGTACTCTTGCCTACAATATAATTTACTAAATTTCTTTTTACTCGCCCTTGATTTCAGAGGTTTGTTAGCTCCATTACACTTTCAAGAGGTTTACTTCATTACGTCACGGTCGATGCCTGAATTTTTTTACATTAGTACAGTCCCTTTGGATACATTTTACAAATTACGCAGTATTGCAATCCTTTTTTGTTATTTCCTGTCCTTCGTAGTCATCAGCACCTTCTGTTTAGTCCCTAAATATTTCAGTGTTTGGATGAAACTACGCCGTTGATTGATTTTAAACCCCCCAGGTTTTGGTTGTAACTGGGTCAATTCCAACGATGTCACAAGTTAAAGTAATGTCGTCTTCAGTATGCACACATAGATCTTTTTCTGCGAAGATTACGTTCTTTAATACTATTTAGGTGAAATTTGGTCCGTGCCACATGGGTACTTACTTTCATACAATAATCAGCTCTTTAGCATTGCAATATTTTAGGATTTTCATGGGACTGTTTAAAGTTTCTCAGAACTACTACAATGTAACTAATCATATGTTTATATCGTCTCCACTAGCTGATTCGCATTGTCCTACTCTCATTTATTCCATTATATCCTCAACTTGACTCGCCCATTTATAAGTGATTTCTACGCCTACGATAACGTAATGTAGCACACTTTTGTTCAACAATTACTTATTCCATATGAGTTACACTAAAGAATGAAGGTTAGTTTCTAAACATTTTTTCTTCGTAATCTTCGTCCCTTCTGTGGCCTTCATCCAATGCGAAATAATGGCGTTTCACCCCTGTCGCATCCAATCCTTATTTATTTCACTGGACAATTCCTTCAATATATGAATCTCCTCCTCTTAGTCCTTCCGCGAATGCCATCCGTTAATGATGCTAACGGAAGAAAGGAGAGGTTAGGTCGGGGCTGCAATACGTCAGGTCAGACTGCGTTGGATGGGTCCCTAACGGTTGCACATTTTAGAGCTTCGTTGAATCATTTGCTCATGACCTCACCCTCTGCACCCCTCGCTGTATTCCTATCAACAGATGCTCCATAGACTGCACAAAAGTCTGCAGTTTTGTTTTACTGAGAAATTAAATAACAGCACGTTGTTTGTAACACAATTTGCAGACGCCTGTTTGAAACAGTCCTGCAGATACTCCGTCTCGGAAGAGCCAGAAATTTGCGCGCGCACTCAGAAAACCTCAAATAATTCATACGTAATATTTTGCATTCGTAACATGATATCCGTCAGAAAAATAGTGCAGCAAATTACTTCATGGGTAACATACTATCCTTTTTAACTCATTTTTTGTCATGATTCACATGTTTCCACAGGACTTATGTATTTCAGCACAGTTCCTCAAACACTACATTTTGTCTTAATTGGTTTTACGTGGTAAAGGCGTGAATTTCGTGTCTCTAGAATAACATAGCTACGTTATAATTTTCCTTCGAACTCAAAGCTAAAATATTTATACATAGGTAAGGAAATTTCACACAGTTGAATGTGGTTGTTAAAACTGAAGTCTGAGTGAAAGGCGTTTGGTCCACTTAAGCTGTTCTTTTATCAATCGTGCACACCCGCACAAACTGTTTAGCAAGTTTATAGTTGCATCTTTAGGTGCATTTAAATGTTTCGCATAAAATTCCTATGTTGAATAACGGAGATTAATGGTCAGCTACTACCGCTAGCAACTACTATTCTTCAGAAATAAAATAGGTTGACCATCCGGTTTGTCATTTTAAGTACAATTAATTTGGCTTACTAGTTTGATATATACTACCTGGCTAGTTTGTCATTCAAACGACTTGATAGGTGGCCACGTTGTCAATGTAATGGGCTTCACCAGCTCCATCCGGGTGGTGAAAAGTTTGTGGTTGTGCGGAAACGCCGTAGCTGACAAACCGTCGTGTGTACCAGACGGAAAAATGAAGTCGACCTGAAACTGATCACCCTCTTTCATTTAATCTTCAACGATAACTGCACAATTTGATTTATGGGATTGAGTTTTTTCTTTACCCTGGACTGAAAGTATGACACGTAATATTTCGTACAGCATTAAACCTCGAAATGGTATGTTATTTTTGTTTTTGCATGAGCCCTACCTCTAGTTTAATACTACATGACGTAGTTGTTCCTGAAGTACTCCTGGACGTTCACGTTGTTCTCTACCTGCCTACTCAAAGAGGAACCGATTGAAGTATTACATATGTAATACTTGGACATAATTTTCATTGGTCTTGGTACTTCAAAACATTTGGTATATACATGTCACTAAGGCAATTTACCTTTGCCTCAACCAAACGTACTATCAATTCGATTCGTTTCCTTGATATGTATTACTTCGTCTACTCCCAAACCCCTGATTAACAGATGCCAAATGTTCAGTGGAAATGGTTGTCCACTGAAGGATTTTAAAAAGGTACATCTATTGTGTTAAAATTAAATTTTTATTGGACATATTAAACGTCAAAATGCGCCTAACACATTAATTTTAAATGCACTGAGTATCGAATACTTTTCACAATATTACATTCGAAACAGTTCACACCGAAGTAATTTATTAAGTTTGTAATAACCACAACACCAGAGAAGTAATTTCTCATCAGTATGCTGAATGAGAATGGTGTGCAGACTGAAGTACTTTAACTGAAAATTCTCATTACAGAAATATGAAAAGAAGCGAACTGCAAAAGTTTATTAATTACACACAATGAGCCTGTGAAACTAGTTAGTCGGAAAGACATTTTTGAGACGATTTATACTGCGTTGCAGGATAAGTAAACTTTTTTGTTCGTACTTACTGTTTCTCTTTTTGGGATGTTTCCAATATACGGTTTCTATAGAAATCCTGACGATCTATCAGTATTTTTGATGTAGACCATTTAAGTTTTATCGTTTAGTACCTTTGCTCAGTACTTTCGATAGAAAAAGTAAAATAAGTTTCTACTTTTTGACACACTGACATTGGCATTGACGTAGGAGAATGAACACACTCGTGGAGGTGTAAAAGCCGCTGCACGAATTGCAAATCGCGCGAGCGCCTGAAAGTTAAAATTGCTAAAGGAAAGGAAACCTCGCGATCTAGACTGCAGACCACGCTACTGCCGACACTTGAACCATCAGACAATGGTGCGATCGTCAAATGCGTTGCAGAGGGGCATGTGGTCGGCACACCGCACTTACGGCTGCTGCTTATATTTACACCTTTGAGCCGTCACTTGTCAGTGAAGTAGTTCCTTAATTGGCTTCACAAGCCTTACTGGTACTGGGTCCAGTCTTCACACAATGAAAAAATCCTTTGCAGTGCAAAAACTAGAAACCGGCCCCCTCGTTCGGTAATGGCATATTACAGTGCTAGCGTGTACAGGAATATTAAGAAAGGAAAATATAAAGCGAAGTAGACAAAACAATTAATTCCTGTAGGTTTTCCCTAAATTTCTGGACAATGTTCCCTAGTTGTCCGCAGACGAATGTGGTTTCACCATGATGAAGCCCCAGTGCACGTCGGTCGAAGTCTCAGGAATCACCTGCACAGTGTCCACGGCCGACAATGGATCGGAGCGGATCTGTTCCCTGGCTGATCTAAAATGCGTCGATTTCTTTCTCAGATGTCACACTAAAGGCTTCAACAGGATGCCTTCTATTATGATTTATGCACCTAGGACTGTATTCAATTTTACAAATAGGTAATTTGCAGCACAGTCATTTTTGAGACTGCTTTATTGTACAGATCCAAATTTCAACAAGTGACTGATGGCTGCAAATCACCCATTTGTAAAATATTAGAACTTCCGTGTAGGAGAGTCCTGTTACATCTGAATATCTAGTTGCCTTCTTTTCTGTTGCCGCCAGCCCTGTGGACATGCCTGACATTTCTAATGTATACTGCCTTTCATAAGTTTGGAAACACCTAGTAATTATAGTCCATGGAAAGAAAATACAGTACAAAAACGCATTTTGTACTTTTCCAAATGTTCATTACTCAAATAATTCACAGGAAAATGCCGCAGTTAAATTTACAGTTCCTCAAAATATCACCCTTTGCTTTCATCAATGCCTTTACTCTCAGCATGCGCTGAGTCAGTTTTTCCAATGTTTCAGTTGGAATTAAACTTCATCCTTGCTGCAGTACCTCCAATTGGCCCTCTCCTGATTTCATCAGATCCTCTTGTCCAACTCATCCCATAGCAGCTCGATAGGGTTACAGTCAGGGGATTGGGGATGCCATTTCATGTTTTTTCAATATTTTACGAACTTCTAGAAACTTCATAGTTTTGGCACAAGTTAGACGTATGTTTAGTCGTTGCCTTTCTACAAGACAATCCATAATCCAATTCGACGCAAGCCAGTTGTCTTACCATGTAGCTGGAGAATGGCATGATAACCCTTCTGGTTCATTTTCCCATCTGTTTTCACCAAATCTCCGACTTTATTCCCTCCCTACTGAAGATTCAAGCGTTGATTGGATACACAGCGTTTACTTTCAAATATTTCGAACTTGGATTCATCAGTAAATAAGACTCTTCCCGAATACCCCGCTGTCCAATGTTGGTGTGCCTTAGCCCACTGAAGCATTTTCTTGATTCTTGATAACAGGGCGCAATAGTAGTTTCGTTGTTCCTACATAACCTCGGAGGCTGTCTGCGAGGCGTCGTCTCACTGTTCACTCACCGGTGAAGCCCTCGTTGCGTTTAGTTCAGCAGTCAATTAACGCACAGTTTTTAGTTGCGTTTGTCACTACCAAATACTTTCCTGGCGTTGTGATATTTTGCTACGTGCTCATGAACGAGGACGATCTACATAGGAGCCTATTTCTCGATACCGGTGTAAGGTTTTGCCAACTCCTCTGATGGAAATCTTACATTTCTTTGCTACCTGTTGGACACTATGCCTTCTTGGTGCAAAGTATCATTACCTGTGATTCCCAAACACTTTGGGGCCATTTTAATTATTTTCGTGGGGTGTCAGACCATTATGCAAACGCAACTAAAACTGAGCAGAACTGTAAAAAAACGTACCTCTACATAGCCTTGCGGTCTACTCGCGACACCTGTCGTGTTTAGAAGAACTGCTTGAAAAGGTAACGTCGTTTACATAAAACGGAGCAATACTAGCAATATTGTACAATATGTACAATAATTAACAGTACAATACTGTGTCATTATTAACCGTTGTTTGATCTATTCCATATTCTAACTAATAACTCATGTCGATCACTTCCATCTTACTCCGTTGCAGAATGGTGTTAAACTTTTGGAGGGCAGTGTACAATCGCTGTGAATCACTATATAAAAGACAGGACACTCACTCTCTGACTAAACGGGAAATCTCAAACTACTTCACCTATGAAGCTGAAATTTGGTAGGAATATAGGGCCCATAGTTCAGAAGATAGGGCGTCATTAACAATGAAAACTGCATCTTGCGGCACGTAAGTGTGACTTTGTCCACTATTTGAGGAGGAGAGCATTTATCAACTTGCAACAAAATTTAAACATAAATTCAAACATTTAGGAAACCTTTTCTTGCTGACAACCACAGAAAAATGATGAAAGTTAAAATGTTTGTCGCTTATTGCTTTCTCGCCTGTAATGCAGCAATATTAGGCATTTGGCATGATGTTAAAATTTCACTCGTACGCAGTTAATTGTATTCGCGAGAAATATTAGAGTATATACACCACTCAAAGTACGTTCGAAATTTTATCAATGTTCAACACACAGCTCATGATATCGAGTCATATACAATTTGGTTCATGGAAAAACTGCCTCATCAGGCATGACGTTTTGAATTATTACGTATTTCCTACCTATTCTATTCCCCACGTATCTTGCAGACATTTTACATATACAGTACTGGATGTACCACCGAAATAACAGCGTATTACGACATACAGTTCCCGTGCTATGACGTCAATGAAATGGTTGAAAATTCGCCCTAATAAAAATTAGGTGGTAATTTGCTACGTCTTTACTACCAACTGCATTTACAACACATTTCGCAGGACGTTTCCTAACATCCCACTCTACGATCTTGGTAAATATTGTTGTAGGCCACACAGTTCAGGAGATACTTGATCTGTATACACATAAAAGCGAAAGGTCACTTACTCACTCACCCACTAAACACGGAATCTCTAAAACTACTGCACCTATGAAGCTGAAATCTTGCCGGTATGTAGGTTACAGGGAGGAGACGTCAGCTAAGAAAATATTTTGCCATAGGACAGAACTAAGGTACATGGAAGAGAATACTTTTCATACCGACTGACGAAATGTAATTTCAATCTGATCTTCACGTAATTTTGCACACTTGAGTTTCGAAACACGAGAAAGGTCATCGTCTACCCAAGGTTTCATATGGTGCGTGGGGGAGGATACCGTGCAACATAAAAACGGATCCCTAAATACCAGGGCAACGGCATAGCTTAAGAACGGCTCTAACGATTTCACTGATAGTTTTTTCTTATTCTCAAAACAAGTGTTGTATGGAATAAAACTGGAAAATTTGAGAACAATAATTTTCAATATTGCTTCTATTGCATAAAAAATCTATAGTTTTGTTCAGATATTGATGAAATTTTGTACACATGACCTTTAAACCAAGAAGATACTCACTGGGTACAGAAATGTTTGTATGGAACATGACTAAGGGAACCTAGAAAAAAAATTTGCCGAGAGAAAGGTGGAAACGAACAGATGGGAGAAGAGATGGATACAGATAGGTAGATGAGGTGGACTAAGAGTGTAGAATAAATACATACCAGGGCAATGTTGGGTTTACAGCTAGTCTCGTTTAGCTGTTGGTGGAAGCTCTTTCGACCCCTCTTTTGTTAAAGCTGTAAAAAATTCAACGTTTTGCTTCCCTTTTCAGTTTTCGTTCTTTCGTACTTCATACTACACCTGCTGTGCATTATGTATGGGACAGACGAAATTGCCATGTTGAGATTTTTAAAGTAATTATTTGTCGAACAAAGTACCTCAACTACTAAGAAACACATTGTAAAAGAGCTTGGACCAAGTGCTTGTTGTGGCTATCATTGTCATGTCGTCTGGAGGCACGTAGTGTTCTGGTAACGCGTGCTCCGTGCAGTCGATAGACAGGATGCAAGACTGCGTGTCGGCGGCTGGGTGAGTTCCACGTACCCGCTGGCGTCCCCGCGCGTTATCAGGCCGTGTGTAGCGGCCCCTGGGAGCGGCTCACGTGCCACTGATGTCGGCCAACGAGCGCGCCGTTTCCTGGCCGTAACCGCTTCTCGTTCATTTTGTGCCCCGCGGCGCAGTTTATTCAGAGTCATAAAGACATCGGCCGGCGTGGAGTGACTCACGTTAACGACCTTCGCTCCCTGCTCCCTGCTCCCTGCGCCCGGCCAGACAGCTCGGCGCCGTAAGTAGCGAGACCGCCTCTCGCTGCCTCATACGGCCTGTCAGACACGGCAGTACTCTGCTACTAGCTACTGGCTTCTGCCCACTACTTGAAATACGCAAAGCTTATTTTGATGCGATTTAGTTCATCTGATATCTAACTAAACCTCGACATACATCCTTATGGCATAATCTAATATATAAAAATGAACGTTTGTTTATTTGTATGTTTTGTATCCCATCCTCGTCGCCACTTTTGTGTCCCTGCCTCGTCGCCGCTTTTGTGTCTCGTTTCCGTCGTAGGTGTCGATGGCAGAGTAGGAAGACAGACACAGGAATAAAGGTAGCACGCTTGTGCAGGTACGGAGGGCAGCAGCCAGTGGGACAGCAGAAACTAGAAACACTAGAATATATTAGAACGAGATATATATTGCACAGAATTTATACAATACTTAAGTTTTACATAGTTCATTACGGCAGAATGCTGATACATAGTTGAGCTAGAGGCCTGCCTAGTGCCTGTCCGATAGCCAAGTCTTCACTGGTGCCTATCTGGTTCCTATCTCTGTCACAAGTGAACGATATGGTTCAGTGGCGGCCACGAGCGGAGTTGTAGCAGAGGGCGCTCGTGGCAGACGTCGTAAGAACGCCTTGCCGTGCGTGCATGGCGGCGCGCGGCGAAAGTAGGTGGCGCGCACTTTGGACTTGTGCGACACCACAGTATGTTTCTGTGTTTGTATTTTATACGCTACCGTACCGACCCTAATTTTACGATTACTTTGTCAACATATTTTTTTGGACTTTAGTGAACGTTATAGCCATAATTTTCTGTGTTATATACTTCAGACGAAATGATGTCATAAGCCGTCCGCGGTGGCCGAGGAGACTGAGGCGCTCCAGTAACGGTCTGCACGGCCACTACGGACGGGGGTTCGAATCCCGCCGTCCTAGTTCGTAAGTAGTTCATAAGTAGTTTGTAAGTTTAGGGACTGATGACCCCGTAGTTAAGTCCCATAGACTTTACAAACATTTGAACATTTTTTGATGTCATAAGCACTGAGATGCGCGAAAAACTGTTGCATTATGAATGGCGTTAAGCTACATTTCTTGTTAACAACAAAATTGCTTCACAACACATGTTACAATCAGTATTCATTTATACTAATTAATATACGTAAAATTTATTTCATTGTATGGCTTAGATTAGAAGATACATTATACGCACATGCGCATAGGAAACTGCCGCATCTTGTTTTTATCAATATTTGTACTGCCGTGCCGTTCAACTGATTGTGACGAAACGTTGTGCACTTGATCTTCAAACTAAGACCACTGTCCACGAAATTTTGTACGCTGCATGGCAGAGGGTATTTCACCTACGAACGTATTCCAATAGTGAGAAGATTTTTACTTAACCTCTTAACCTAAAAGTAACCGTCTACATAAGATTTCATACAGTTCATGGCGGACGGTACCTTGCAATAAACATACACCACCTCACTGATCACCATGAAAGTAACCAGAGTATTTCAATTTTTCACAGATTCGTGAGGGGGGGGGGGATCGCAATGAACTGAGATGGATGGGGAATTAGACATAGACAAGGAGGTGATGTGGCCCAGAACCGAGGGTGGGAGAGGGTGGTTATGCCTTTCAGCGTTCAGTCTCAGGAATAGTACCACTAATAAACTTCCCCCATTCTCCCCTATTTAATGCTAACATTTATGCCTCTTCAATGACAAGCCTGCTACTTCAGTCATACTTGATCGAATCCCAGTATATCATCGTTGGTCTACCTCGACTACTCTTACCCTCTGCTGCTGAAAAAAAGTTTCTTAGGTAACCTCGCTTCTCCCATGTGTGTAACATTAAGCTGTTCATTGCGTTCATTCTCAATTTATCATTGATGTCAGTATTGATATCATGATACCATTGTTCCCATCCGTTAGTGGCTCGCCGACCGCGGTGGCAGAGGGGACTGAGGCGCTCCAGTCAGGGTCTGCACGGCCACTACGGTCGGGGGTTCGAATCCCCCTCGGGCATGGATATTTGTACCGTCCTTAGCATTAGTTAGTTCATAAGTAGTTTGTAAGTAGTTAAGTCCTATAAGCTATACAAATATTTTGTTAGTGGCTCAAATCTTCCTTCCTACTTTGCTACATGTATTCTCGACCCGATTAATATGGTCACCTGTATCCACCCAGCTTTCACTCCCATTGGAGAAAGTTGGTCAAAAATACAGCGATGCCCTGCTGATTTAGCCTTGGAGTTGACCTTCTTGCTGAATAGTAGACATTAGCTGGTAACTCACCGCATTAGCTTTTCTACGCCTTGATTCACATTTCCCTTTTTTGCCATCCTGTGAAAAAATACAGCCTAAGTTTTTGAAACTGTCCACATTTTCTACCTTTGTTCCTCCTCCTGGGCAGTCTATTTATTTAAATAAATTTCCTACAGACATTTCTTAGGGTTTGCGGATGCCAATCTTCATATCGTAACACTTGAACCTCTGATCTAGCTCTGAATATTGAATTAAAAGCTTTCAATGGAATCTATCACAACTAAGTCGTCTGCATACATGACTCTTAACTTTGTTTTCGCTTGTTTCGCTTCCGTCCTGCCAGTCTACAGTTTTCAGTAAATGATCCGTACATAGTTCAAACAACTATGGCTTGTCTTACCCCTGAAATTACTCTGAACCAAACTCAATGTACAGTCAACTTTAATATTCCTGTCTGACAGTGTACGTAAAGACCTTCAATCGTCTGCAGAAGCTTGCCTCTTATTCTATAAACTTTTAGAACTGATAACAGCTTCCTTCTACGAACACGGCCATAAGCTTTTTCTAGATCTATAAAACATTGATACAATTCCCTGTTCCATTCATTGCACTTCTCCATAATCTGCCGAAAGCCTAAAATCTGATCTTGGTAGCCTCTGAGATCTAAACCCACACCGATTTTCTTCAAACTTGTCTGCAGCAAATACCGCAATCTCCTTTCAACAATACCTGAGAATATTTTGCCCACAATGCTAATTAAAGATATACCTATGTAATTTTATTTCCATGCTTTCGTAAAGTCTAGCGGAATTTGTCTCGACTCCCCGCCTTTTCTTATCCTTCGTAACCATTAGAGACATGATAAACTTCATTTGATGAATTTCGACTTAATTTCAGTGAAATCTTTGACCATTCTGTAGACTTCCTCAAATGTGATACATCTTGCATCATTCCTATTCCATTGCACCTCAAAATCTGCCACATCATTCAACTCATCAGCAGTGAGCAACTCATCAGAATAATTCCTCCATCTGGCCAGAAATTCCTTTTCTGACCTGTCAGGAACAGTTGTCAATTCCTTCTTCTCTTCATTTCAAAGAGTGCTAATCATGTTCCAGAATGGTTTTCCTGTGGCTTGGCCTGAAGTTTGACTTATTTCTAAAGTCTTCAGGTGATTTCAGCTTGGATTACGCAATTATCTCTTTGGCTTGGTTTCTTTAACATAACTTTGTCTTCCTGACTTCTAGTACGGAGCCATTTCTGAAATGCCTTCTTTTTCTTTGTACAGGCTGTCTTGACTGTCATTCCACCAAGCTGTTTTCTTCTTGTCTTTACAAACTAATGATCCAAGACATTATCTAGCAACTTCTTGCAGTGTCCCTGTACCTTACCCATTCCTTAAAATTATTGTAAATGACTATCTAATTGGTACCTTTCTGAGATCATTATCTGTTAGTGATTTCCTTGTCCAGAAGTTTCTCCATTCTCACTATTCTACATACGGACCTGACTTACTGCACGTTTGACCTCACAAAACCAGTTTCACTGCAGATTAAATAATGGTCAATATCAAAGTAAAACATATGGTCGCAGTGCAGAGGATACAAAATGCAGAATAGCAATGGGAAAACGTCTTTATTTTTTTATGAAAATGGTAAATTTGCTAACACCGAATATTAATTTAAGTGTAAGAAAGTCTTCCATGGAAGCATTTATGTGAAGTGTAGCCTAGTACGAAGTGAAAATTGGACGATGAATAGTTCAGGCAGGAAGAGGATAGCTTTTGAAATGTGGTGCTACATAAGAATGCTGAAGATTAGATGGGTAGATCGCGTAACTAATGAAGAGGTACTGAGGAGAATTGAGGAGAAAAGGAGTTTTAGGTATACCTTGACGAAAGAAGGGATCGTTTGGTAGGACACGTGCTTAGACATAAAGAAGTCGTAAATTTAGCATTGGAAGGAAGTGTGAGTGTGTGGGGGCGGGGGGGAGGAGGAGGGGGAGATCGTTAAGGGTTAAGAATATAGTAAGTAGATTCAGATGTATTTGGGAGCCTTGGGAGCTTAGTTTGGAGAGCTACAGCAAACCAGTTTCTGGACTGAACATCAACAAAGCTCTGAAAACACAATGCAGAAATTTCAACATTAGATTTAAAGAACACAACAGAGACAGTGAAAACAAACCATCTACATTCTGTCAACATCTTAAAACAAGAAAACACGATGTGAAACCCGTAAACGAAGCACTAAAAGTCCTCCATATTACGCAAAAAGGAGCAGTCATGACCGTTCTAGAAGAAATAGAAATATTTTTACACGCACACAGTAATCCTCAAAATTTACTGAATGAGAAAACCGACCTTAAACAAAAAAGTGTATAGAAAACTTTATTGATATCATAAAATTAGAAAACGGATAAATTCAGACAGATAGTAAATAACGTATAGCCATAGAGACAAAATAGTGTACTACAGAGATATAACACAATGAAGACGATACCACTAACGAAATATAACCAAATAATTACGAAAAATTTACTAATAATAAAGCATAAAAACATCAAAATTTATCGAAAATTCTAGTAAAAGACCTAATTAAAGCCAAACCCAATAAAACAAATTACAACAGAGTTCCCCACAAAACACTTAAATAGTAACTATGTAAACGAGGAATATCGCAAATACACTGTCAACCAAGCTGTCAAGATCGAAATAACGTAAGAAGCTAACAGGCACCAATCGATGTCTAAGTGAAAAATAAAGACAGCATAGACACATACGATATTCCATGTAAGGTAAGAACTAAGAAATTGTAAACCACTTCCATTTATAGTTACAATACATATATGTATTCAGACCATTACAAATGTATTTACAGAGCACCTGATGACGGCTGTTTCCGTGCAACATGTTGCATTGTACCTGAAGTAACGTTTTGACAGAGAAACACTTCCGTAGGAAATAAATTACATATAATTCAATGGCGTCAGTGTATCATTACCTATTCAATCAGCGTCGCCAAAAACACTTAGCTTACAGTACTTCAAATTGGCTAAACACACATCCAGCACTGCCACAAATTTGAAAGTGCTTATTTTAGTCCTAAAGTGCAGATACGGGATTTCGATAAAGAGGTTAAAACAAAATGAAAGAGAACAATGTTCCTATGTGCACGCCTCACTAAAGCCACGTTATCACATTACAAATCACTTTCGCAGTCACGCACTCCCGTATCAAAAGCAACACTAATTACATTTTAAAACGATGACGTTGGTACGTCAGCGTCATACCCTGGGTGTCGCAAATAATACTGCAACATATGCTTATACGGAGGTGCAGCAAATTGAAAATCAGAGTGAAGTTTCATGCTGAAATTACGATCATGTAGCTTCACTTTTGGCTTGCCACCTTGTACTCATCCAAAATCAATAAGCCTTCGGATACAGAGTTTATATTACCGAAAGAAGTAAACATCAGTGGAATGGAAATATTTTGTTTTCGGTGGCAAGATGAGCAGCGTAACATCTTTGATTAGAAAACTTGCACCAGAATGGTACGACCTATATGACTCGATCAGAGATCACAAAAGGCCTGCATCTAGTGGCGCTAGCAGAAAAGTGCGGCGTTTTGTATGGAAATAAGGAACACCAATATGTTATTAATGACCACTTATTCTGATCATGGTTTGGTGTGGTTCCGAACGTTAGTCAAAGATATCCCTTGTAAGTAGTCATCGGCGTCGCTTATACAATGTCTATTTCGCGATTACACTAATCCGAATATTCTTCAGCTGAAAATATTTTGTCTTAGCCCGACGAATTTCATATCAACACTCGTAAAATGTCATGAATTTCACCCACTGTTAGTATTCCAAAATTGAATTCTTAAACTGGCAGTTACATTCTCTTTCCAAACTTAGGCCTTCTGATTCACACACTGTCACGGAATCACTTCGCTACTCTGAAAGGTCACTATTCTTCAAAGACCAGACACGGTATTTACCATTCTGAAAAAAGCTATCTCTAAGTATTTACCTTCACCGCAGCAGTTTCTGCCCTAACCTTTGTCTATAGACAGGCTGCCATCCTCTCCAAAGGTAGCGAACTTAACATGAAAGATTTTTCACTTTTGAACACTTCCGTACTCAGGTAACATTGTCATAGTATTAAACTGAAATGCTACGCCACTTCAGTCATCTTGTGCGCATTTATCAACAGTACAATAGATGTATTACATAAACATGTCAGTTTAAGCTTGATCGCTCATACCACAATATTTAGATACAGTTTCCGGAAAAATTAACAAATATTTTTTAGGTAGAGGGGCATATCCTACTGCTTTCAACTGCTGTATTGCTGTGGGGAAAATGAGATGATGTGGCTATAATTTTATAATAAACTGATGAGTACTTTAAGAAATAAATAAATATATAAATATTTTCCTTCTGTCAAAGTATTTGCTTGACATAATAAACCATCATATATTTTTGGAAACATTTTCGTTTCATATGTTTGGGTTAACAGCAATCTTATTTAAATTTATGAATAAAGAACGGTCTAGAATGCAATAATTTATTTCATTTAACTAGTTTGTCTTACTCAGATCATCTTCAAGAAATTTGACTCCATTGATGTTGTGGAGCAGGTAGCTGGGAGCATTTGAGCAGTGACGCACTGGAAGGCTCCCAGCTACCTGCCAGCTCCACAGCCCCCCCCCCCCAGGGGGCTCACTGCTCTGTGGTATGTGCGTGGCGAGCAAGGGGTCCCAGGCTTTGTAGCAATCTTTCCTTTCTGTGTTACACGACGATTCTTCTACTGTCTTTATCCGCTTTCTTGGGGACTGAGTCTGTGCATCCTTCGGGGAACCAAAGTTCTGACCTTTTTGGCTTAAGCTCTTCTCTCACTTCTTTATTTGCCTCCGCGTCTGCGTTTGAGGCTTGTCCTCCTCCCTGTACGCACTTGAAGGCCACCCATATGGGTGACTGGGTAATGCGTAAGTCCCAGCCCCGGGCTGGCATGTAGGGTGCATGCGTACCCCCTGGTTAAGGCCAGGACAGGGGAGGGGCGATTGCCTGTGCTGATACCTTCCCGATTCGCCGATTGGTCCCTCCGTCTGTAGATCTGGAGGTGTGGCCTGGGGTGGGAACAATCACCCAAAGCGGGTGTGCTTCCGTTGGGGGCCCCCAGCAGGAAGGAGCGTGACATCGGAGACACTGGCAATCGTGGGGGATACTAAAAAAAGAAAATGTAAAGAGTCTCTAGAAATTGACGTACTGGACAATAGTGTCTCTGAACAGAAAAATTTACAGACATCAAAGTTTTTTGTGGTGACCCGTACTGAGGAAGGACAATCCTTTTCGTCAGTGAACCCATTTATTATTCAAAAAGGGGTTGATGCCATTGTCGGCCCAGTTAAGACCTACAACCGCTTGCGTAATGGAACACTACTGTTAGAAACAGAAAGTGGCTCCCAGGCACAGCGGCTGCTTAAGGCTACTCTGCTCCATAGCTACCCGGTTCGTGTTGAGCTCCATCCAACCCTCTATTATTCCCGAGGGGTAGTCTTCTCGGCCACTTTGGACGGTCTGACTGAGGATGAACTAAAAGAATATCTGACAGCGCAAGGCGTCGTCACAGTACACAGTGAAAAAAACAGAGAACAATGTTTTAGTCCCCACTCGCACAGTGTTTCTGACCTTCGACCGAGTGGCTCTGCCTCCGAAGATCAAGGCAGGGCATGAGGTCGTCACAGTACGACCTTATATCCCTAACCCTACTCGGTGTTATCAGTGCCATCGATTCAACCACACAAGCCAGTCTTGCAAGAACCCGGTCACATGTCACCTGTGGTAAAGAGGCCCATGAGGGGATTTGTCCACCACCGTCCCCCCATTGCATCAATTGTAACGGGAATCATGCTGCCTCCTCCCGGGAATGTCCCGTGTTTGCCGATGAACGGGCCATCCAGGAAATCCGTGTGAAGGAAAAGGTTCCGATACAAGTTGCACGTAAGATGTACGCCAGTCGTAAGCCTAAGACCCCACCACATGGTAATTACAGTACTGTAGTTGCAACGCCTCCACCAACACGGGATATGGCCACACAGACTTGTGACCTACAGTTTACTACAGTAGTAGTCAAACAGTCTACATCGACAACGGCGTCACGTTCAACGAAAAGTGTGAGTACCTCTTCCAAATCTTCATCTTCAGCTGTGACTCGTAAGTCTAAGAAGGAGCATTCGCGTGAGGATTTCCTCCGCACCCTCTCCAAAACATCTGAGCCAACCAAGGAGCTTCACCAGGGCTCCAAAAAGTCAAATAGGGGGAAAACTCTCCACCCTTCTACCTCACAATGTGACGATGGCATCTCCTGGAAGCCTATAGTCTCTCCAGGTGCATCAACCAAAGATGGGGCTGCCGACCACACTCACGCAGCTGCTGTGGTCACCTCTGAGAATATGGAGCAAGACCCTCCCGTCTCAGACACCACCAGTTGCGAACATTCGCACTGTGGCCCGCCACCTTCGTAGGGCTGATGTCCATCTTCATCTCATTTTATCCCATTATGGATATTCTTCAATGGAACATTCGTGGTATCCGGACGAATTGGACAGAACTGCAGCTTCTAACGCGAACATATCACCCAATTATCTTCTCTCTACAGGATACAAATTTGCTCCATGGTACTCGAATTACTTTCCCACGCTACACTACCGTTCGCTTTGACCTTCCTCCAGTGGCAGGAATTCCAGCCCATGGGGGCATAATGTTGCTTATTCGGGATGACGTATACAGTACACCGGTCCCTTTGTGTACTCCGATACAAGCTGTTGCTGTCCGGATGTACCTTCCTGGATTTATCTTCACACTGTGCAATATTTACGCTCCTTCCTCCTTTCCCGTCACTAGATCAGATCTTCTAGATCTTATTGACCAGCTTCCGCGTCCGTTTTTGTTGGTGGGAGATTTCAATGCCCACCACCCCCTTCAGGGCTCCCCACGACCATGTCCATGGGGCTCCCTCCTGGCAGATAAACTGAACCACCTTCAGCTCATCTGCCTTAACACTGGTGAACCAACTTATCTTTTGGATTCCACAAACACTTTCAGCCATATAGATCTCGCTATCTGCACTGCTCAGCTGGCACGGCGTCTTGAATGGTCTGCTCTCTGACACACATTCGAGCGATCATTTTCCGTGTGTAATTCACCTAATGATGCCTGACACCCTTGAGCATCCACACCGCTGGCAGATAACCAAAGCGGACTGGGAGCTCTACTCGTCACTGGCGGATTTTGGTACTTATCATTATCCTAGTATAGACGACCAAGTGGAACACATTACCACAGTTATTCTGACAGCCGCGGAATGTTCCATCCCCTGCAAGACTTCCCACTCACGTCGTCCCCTTGTCCCGTGGTGGACCGCGGAATGCCGTGACGCTCTAAGAGCACGGCGACGTGCCCTTAGAATCTTCAAACAACGGCCCACGCTCGACAACTGCATCAGATACAAACGGCTGCGGGCCTATTGTCGTCGCCTCTTTCGCGACTGTAAACGCGCCAGTTGGTGCTCATTCACGAGCTCTTTTAATAGGTCTACCCCTTCTTCCTTCATTTGGGGTAACCACAGAAAAATTTCCGGCACTACGGCTCATTCCCCGATTCCAGGTCTGTGTGTTGCAACAGACACCGTCGTCGATCCTCCACAAATAGCCAACGCACTGGGTCGACATTTTGTAGAGGTCTCTAGCCCTTCACATTACACTGACGCCTTCCTTGCTACGAAACGGACGGTGGAGGCGACTCCATTGCCCTTCACCTCTCAGAACCGTGAATGATACAATACCGAGTTTACTGTACGAGATCTCCGCCACGCACTCTCGTCTTCGCGGTCCTCTGCTCCAGGACCAGATGGCATTCACGTGGCGATGCTGCAACTCCTTTCACCAACGAGCTTGCACTTCCTACTGGCCACCTACAACCGCATATGGTTAGAAGGCACCTTTCCGCAACGCTGGCGTGAAGCCATAGTCATTCCCATACCAAAGCCTGGGAAGGACAAAGTCTCCCTTCCAGCTACCGCCCCATTTCCCTCACCAGTAGCGTATGCAAGGTGATGAAATGCATGATTCACGGGCGCCTGGTATGGTGGCTTGAAACGCGACATCTCCTTTCTAATGTCCAATGTGGGTTTCGCAAGCACCGTTCTGCAGTGGATCATCTTGTCGCCTTATCTACTTCAGTAATGAATAACTTTTTACGGAAGCGCCAGACAGTAGCGGTGTTCCTTGATCTGGAAAAGGCATACAACACCTGCTGGAGGATGGGCATCCTCCGCACTCTGCATACATGGGGTTTTCGGGGTCGCCTGCCAATTTTTATCCGTGATTTAACAGACCGTGTTTTTAAAGTGCGTGTTGGTTCGGTTTTATCGAGCACTTTTATTCAGGAGAACGGAGTCCCCCAGGGCTCGGTCCTGATCGTTGTTTTATTTGCAGTGGCAATAAATTCTATAGCCGTGTCAGCGTCCCTCTTTGTTGACGACTTCGCGATCTACAGCAGCTCTGAGCAAACGGCTCTCCTGGAGCGGCGCCTTCAGCTGTGCCTAGACACTCTCCACATGTGGAGTATGGGCACTGGCTTTCGATTCTCGGCTGACAAGACAGTCTGCATAAACTTCTGGCGGCGGAAGGAGTTCCTTCCCCCGTCCCTCCGTCTGGACCCTTGTTCTTGGGACTTGTTTTAGACAGGAAGTTAAGTTGGTCTCCCCACATATCCCGTTTGGCAGCTCGCTGTACCCGTTCTCTCAATGTGCTGCGGGTGTTAAGTGGCACCTCGTGGGGAGCTGATAGGTCTACTCTCCTCCATCTGTATCGCACCATAGTTCGGTCCAAACTGGACTATGGAAGCATTGTTTATTCTTCGGCTCGACCATCCATACTGCGCCGCCTTAATACAATCCACCACCAACGTATCCGTCTGGCGACGGGAGCGTTTTACACTAGCCCTTTTGAGAGCCTCTATGCCGAGGCCGCCGAACTACCTCTTTCTTACCGTCGGGAACTCCTACTTAGCCGTTACGCTAGCCGTTTGTCGTCCATGCGAGGACACCCAACGTACGCAGTTTTCTTTAACGACTCACTTGACAGTCTCTTCGCCATGCGCCCGTCTGCTCTGCTACCGCCGGGAGTACGCTTGCGTTCGTTACTCGGCCAGCTCGGCGTTACAATGCCTTCTGTCTTCTCGACTGGAGGGAACACCTCTCCACCGTGGTGAAGCCCCGAAATCAGTGTTAACTTTGACCATTCTCTCCCAAAGGACTCCACACCTAGTTTCGTCTACCAAAGAGAATTTCTCGCACTTCGGTTCAAATATGATGACAATTTGTTCATTTACACTGATGGCTCAAATACAGACCAGGGTGTTGGGTGTGCCATTGTACTTGGCAACGTCTGTTTTAAATATCGTCTTACTGAGTGGAGTTCCATTTTTACAGCTGAGCTGTATGCATTATATCAGGCCACCCAATACGTCCGGCGAAACTCGCTCAGTAAGACTGTCATTTGCTCGGACTCTCTGAGTGCTCTGTTGAGCCTTCGCACGCTGTATCCTGCCCACACCCTGGTACAAAGCATCCGCAATTGTCTTACTTCTTTTTCAACGAGCGGAATAACTGTGACGTTTCCGTGGGTCCCTGGCCACGTGGGAGTGTTGGGAATGAGTCTGCGGATACGGCTGCCAAGGAGGCAGTTCTCCTTCCTCAGCTATCTACCTTTTCTACTATCTCTGATGAACTTCGGGCTGGTGTCTCCCAGCGTATTATCTCCCGTTGGTATCTACATTGGTCATCCCTGTCAGGGAACAAATTGCGAGCCATTAAACCTGTGCCTGATATCTGGTCAACGTCATCTCGACCCTCCCGCCGAGAGGATTGTTCTGGCCCGGCTTCGTATTGGCCACTGCCGTTATAGCCACCAGTATTTACTATGTGGTGTTCCTGCTGCCTTAGGTGAGCGCTGTGATGCACCTTTTACTGTGAACCATCTTTTAGTGCAATGTCCGTTTTTTAATCGTCTCCGTCATGATCTGTGTTTACCATTTGAAATGTCTGACATTTTAGATGATGACCCGCATTCGGTTAACAGAGTTTTACTTTTTATACATCGTGCAAACATGGCGAAAGCCATTTAAGTCCTAACCCCGGTCCTATTTTACTATGGGCAGTGTTGGGCGCTAATGACCACAGTAGTTGTGCGCCCTAAAACCACAAAAAAAAAGCTCCACAGCATCGATGGAGTCCAAATTCCTGAAGATGGTCTAAATAAGACTGAAACTAGTTGAATGAAATTATCGCATTTTAGACTGTTCTTTATTCATACATCATATCACACTTCGTATGGTCAAATCGTATGACGCATTCGGAAGTTTGTAATGTTTAATTTAATTTTGTAACTTTGAAGGTATTAAAATTAATTTTAGTTCATAAAATGCATCTAATTTTTGACATCGTAGATGCCTCCAGCATAACACTGATTTATAATAGATTTATAAATTGTTTCCAACCTTTAAATATCCGGCAGAGCTTTCACTCGGACTTCCCGTCTTACACTTCAGCGCTCCCAGCACGGGTTTACAAATTTCCCTTGGTTAGCCATTGTCCATTAGGGTTTTGCTCGGTATTAAGCAGTTGCTGGGACAAATGTTACCCTGTGGCTGGCGTTGGCTCCCCGAAACTGAATCTCAACCTCGCAGGCCTGTAAGAGTGCCGCCCTGTCCCCCCCCCCCCATACAATGCCATCAATTTTAACAATTGACATACCCTCTGTCCTCTCTACACAACCTCATACACCCCCCCCCCCCCCCACACACACACACACTTTCTCTATCTCCTACTCTTACCCATCTCACATGTAGAAAGTTTGATGGAATTTGATCCACGGACTTAGGAGGAGACATGGAACATACATGTAGGACACATACACTAAATTATCTCCTAGTTCTTAGAGGGCATGTATTCTGAAGCTATTCTAGTCAGAGCATTTCGTCCTGCAGTTTCGTTTACACGAAGCTTTTGAACTATGTCATACAGTGGCATTGTAGGTACATCCAGTTATATAATTGTATGTATTGTCTCCGAAAACCGTTGCTAATATGAGTAGAAATTAATACATTACACACTTTTACTTAATGTAAAAGATATTCACACATCTAGTTATTTATGGCATCCTGAACCATTTGCGGTACAATGATAATTGTCAAAGCTAATTCAGTAGCGTATGTTCAGTTACCTTACTTGATGTCGAGGGCACCAAAGAGCAAAAATATATGCTACAGAAATTTAATGAATCATATATTCACCTGAGTACGTTTCACAAGCTGCTACATTAAACCGGTATTTGAAAGTGGCGTTCTCCAGAATCAATAATGCATTGGTATCATTCAGTAACATATTAACCGTTAAAAATAAGTATGAACAGGGTTCAACTTCTTGAGTTACTTTTGTATTGTATTGTTAAAGCAGTGAGGAACCAAAGGGATGCTTCATGTTGCGAAAGGTCATCACAGATGGGCAAGTATGATGGTATTTATGAGTAATGAGCGCGATGCCAGATATCGAATGAGTGGTTTATTTTGTGTAACTAATTTTGGCGGACCCTTCGTCCTCATGCGCTTTATAGAAGTGGGTAACTGAACCTTAAGATAAAGTAATTCGAAAGGTAACTGGCAGCGCAAAATATTATGGAATACAGTTCTGCTAACAATAGACTAACTTTTGTTGCTCACAATAGGACTACATTCTAAAAGGCTGTCAGTTTTCTTCCGAATGATAATACACCTTATATTCAGCCACCAATCTCTCTCAATGGCCTTGACCCCGAAATTAATAAACAGTTGCTGCGTCAGCCGACGACGCCCATTATAATAAAACGTTATACAGCTGTGGCCCCCTTCATCCAGCTCAATCATGGATGCAAGTGCACTAGTAGCATACACGTTTCAATAAGTAACCAGGAATCTAATTTACATTGTTTCTATTAAAATTCATTTGTATTGTGGATCCTGGTAACTTTATCCACTGACAATATTTTTTGGTGGATGGTGTTTTTGACCTGTATCAACGGCTTATCAAATTCGTTTATTCAAATAGAACGTTGTGGTAGTGTAAATTATGGCCCCATGTAAAAATCATCCGTCTGAAGATGCACTTATAAAGGTGAGTAACCGGTTGTGATCCTATCAAAGGATGAGAATACAGTACAGCTAATAAAAGCGAATGAATTTTCATTTATTTGCGAGGAAAGTTTCAAAAATATTTTAGGCAGTTTTTACTCGATTTCTTAATTTAATATTAAGGTCAAATCTATACATACTGAATACACATGTCGTTAATCCGTTGTAAGGTGTTTCAGTAGTACTGGGTCGCCGACATACGCACGAAGTTTGATACAAGCTCACGAGAACTGTTATGTCAAAGAGTTCCCGGAGGATAGAGCGGAATGACTAAAACTGCTGGAAAATCGGTCTCGTCCCATAACACGTAGCATACTTGGGAGAACAAGTTAGGCTTTTAGTTGAACACTTTTGCTACTGAGAATAGATTTTGGTATTATAAAGGACAGAAACATCGTCACCTAAAAACTAACATAACGGTCGGAAGCTGGAAGCCTTAGAGAAGTCTCAAGTCAGACAAGTAGGCTGAAACATACCGGTGGCCCACAGAAACTGCCAGACACCGGTTAGCCCAGACGAGGCTTACGTATCCTTAGTTTCTGGATAGAGGACTGTGAGACAGATAATTAATACATTCTATATGTGGAAGTACTTAAGTGAAACAATTAACATGAAACTCTTCCCACATGGGAAGAAAAGGAAAAGGCAAACCCAAAATACTATAAACTAACCATATGAAGGTGGTTTGAGGTAAAAGGCGAAACGCATCTTGAAAAATAGAAAGATCGCTGGAAGAAAACGGCGTTTTATTTCTATAAACTGATATTTCGGCGCTTTGTGCGGGAGAGGGGCATGCAAACATAGTTAAAATTTAGTTCCTTTATTTAAATAATTGGCATTTGCACAATCAGCGAAAACCCGCTGAAGATTCAAATCCTCCTAAAAATTTGGTACAATGTTTTACTTTCATTAAACAAGAAACCAGTACCCTCACACCACTTTTAAGGCCTGTGTGATCAAAGGCCTCAGGACTGCACAGTCCAAAACGATGGATGAATGACACGTGGGTTACCGAATACACACAAAATCTTAAACATGATGGTAATATAGTAACTGTACGACGGTACATTTGAAAAGTTGAAAAACAAGTAATCGAGTTGCACGTAAGTTATATCATTGACTGAGGTTTCGATAACTGTTTTTTTAAGAAGTTGAAAGTGGTGCTCACTACTTACATCGGATCTTGTCGTAGGGAATAAGAAATAAAATCCACAACAAATGGTATAGAGCTGCTGGGAGGCTTTTTTTTTTCAGTAAAATGCACTGGCATCTTCACGGAATTGTTCTGAAGGACGCAGACAAAAGTAATTCATTTGACCCGCCCCGTTATTTCTGATACTCTCTAACATTAACAGCGTACGGGTGACAAGTTTTAACAGCTGATATGTATTTGGTTAGAAATTAAAGGAATGATACAAAATTCTCGCTCTAAGGGGCTCAGAAGACCCACGGGTACCAACCGGTCACCTTATTCACAGATCGGAGTTAGTGGTTGCGGTTTGGATAGTCACCGCTCTCCCCGGCGTTGTTAGTTTTCGTTTCTTAGCCCCTACAAAAAAGTCAGTAACATTGGTTTTTGAAGTGGCATGGAACTGTAATACAATCAGCTTCAGAAAGGGGCCACCAAGCTTATACCAAATACCCAGAATCAAAATGTTAGTTTAGGAATGGGGTAGGTTAGGACGGCATTTTTCATAACTCCATGGAGTTCTTAAAAAAATATTGTCATCGAAATTAGTCTGCCTTGTCTATAAGGTTTTCGAGGTGCAGAACCAAGAAAGCAAAGCACAAGTTGGTCGTATATCAGAGGTAAAATTCATGGCGGCTTCGAGGAATTACTGTAAGCTTCTTTGAAGCATAAAATGTGTTGCATCATATGCAGCTGAATAAAATGAATAATCGCGTTTGCTGGTGTCAGAGAATCTTGTTTGATCGTGCGGTGTCTCTTTCTCGAAATATATCACGCATACAAAGTTTCTGAACGTGTAATTTTACTAATTCCTAGGCATAAAACGTTCAAAAAGAATTAATGTGCAATATGCACATTAAATTTCAAGACCCCCTTGTTTACTGAATGTAGAATAGCCTGTCAAAATGACACACTTCTTCAACTTTTTATATTTATTTGAAAATTCATGTTAAATTTAAAAGGTTCACACATGCACTTACCTAACTCATTCTTCTTCACTTACCCGGCAAAATTTTTAAATCTCTTCACAATGGCATATACCATCTATTAGAACTTTCTTCAGTTAGTGAAATATTGAAGTTAAGGTAGCATGATTCGCCCCGCTCCCCCTCTCGAACAATCGATTTCAATGTTTTGGAAGTTGACAGAAGATTCGAGAAGCTTGTTCTCCTTTTGTATAAGTCTGACCGTTTCCAGACCATATTTGACTTCTGTTAAGCTGTGACAGCAGCAGTTTTCATTTTTACCCCCAACTTTTATTAAACCACAGTTATTTAGCTATCAAATCGACAGCGAATCTGTTAAAGGTTAAGACTTTTTTAAAGAAAATTTAATTCAACGCTGTCTTTACGATTATTTAACAGTAGTTTCTTAAAACCGTGCAGCAGTTAACATATACAAAACTAAACGATAAATAACGAAAAAGTGTGATCAACTTTGAAACCCATCACTGACTGCACGTCCATTGAATTTCAGCACGTGCTAAATGTAGCACGACTTAAAAGTATGGTACCCGACAACGGACTGATAAGATACCGAAGGCTTGTTTAACTTCATTTATCTCCCGCCCTTCAGAGTTTGATCAGATTCGTACTAGATTATAAAGTGTAGACGGTCGATCTTTTTAAATATTCCTGAAAAAGTATATACATTTAAAATCAAACAGCGTACAGAAGTGACACAATTTCTGACCAGCTCACTTTTCCAACAGGAGGAATCATTTAATATCACTTGGTTTATCCATCTCCAGCTCCAGTCTGCTGATTCCGCTTGTTCAAAACTATAATATTTCGACTCGGACGTAGTAAAAATTCGTTTTAGCTTTATCCAGTAATGAACTTCATGTAAAGTTACAAACTACTTCTTGTTTGACGGGCAGATGTAATGCGCTTCAAACACTCCTTCGAAATAGGTTTTTGCACCTATAATGCGAATGAGAAAAATTGTTTTACGCTGGTGACATCTTTTGCAAACGAATTAAAGGATTCGCATGGTTTTCGTCGGAACCAGGTCCGGTTCGTGTTTCGTAACTTGCTCGTATAGCGCATAAGAGATAGAAAAACACATGGGGTCTAATGGCCATACAAACCGGGGCTAGTTCAATGTGAATTAAAATAACTTTTTACCCGAATATCTTGAATATCTAGGCTGTAAATTATGTGACTGATGCTGAATTACTTGTGGGTACAGTCCACGTTTCTGCCCTTAATAATTACTTGGTTCAATATTTTCAACTTGTCTGCGTCTCAACAACAGTTACAGGATAGCAAATTAATTATTTGGTTTTTATGTAAGAACTTCGCAATTCATTACACAAAGAACATCCTTCTACATGTAGAATAGCGTCGTCAGAGATTGAAGAAAAATTCCGTAAACTATCTGAAATGTGACAAACTAGCGACCCGCCCCGGCTTTGCAGGGAGGAGAAAGACGTGTGATGGATGGACGGAGAAGAAAGTGTGGCGAAGTTTCAGCGGATGGACGTAAGATAAGTTAAAATTAATTTCTTTCTACGCACCAAGAGAAAAGAGAAAAACGATTGTACTTAAAATTTTAACCTTTTTGCGTTCCTTTTTTTACTTAAGACAAATGGGAAATTGTATTTCTTTTCATAATTCAATTTCAGCACTGCGGATAATAGTTTTTGTTCTTCTAGTTGCAGTAAAACCTTACAAATATATTGTTGCGCTAACTCGGGAGCAAGCCACATAAAACTTTATTTGTGAAATTAGCGTTGCAAATTTCAGCCAGCAATAAAGATTGTCTGTAATTTGTTGGGAGTAACAGTAAAAGCAACAGATAAAATGAACTTTGCGTACCATTGTCAGTTCCTCCTGTTGGGGTCGCGTGTAGTTTGCAGAAAAAATAATTGCCTGTATTCCTCCGTGTAGGCCCTAATATCTTATATGATCGCCAATGCGAGTTGTCTCAACACTGCTCTAGCTCGCTCGGCAGCAGTCCCGAGCATACCATTCAACCAAACAAATTAGCAGAAATAAAATTGGTAACCGAGTTTGATTTCAATGCTTGAATCAATTAGAAACGGCCGAATGCTTCTTACAAATCGGAATATTTAACAATACCTCTTCGAACACAATGTGGCAATGGCGGAATAATCACACACACACACACACACACACACACACACACACACACACACACACACACACACACTGAAGAAATTTACAACTACTAACATTTTTAAAAACCATGACATAAATCTCTTTTTTGCTGAAATGATGGTGAAATTAAGCCTCTCCAGAGTTGCCCCAGGTTATTATTGTGAGTAATCTCAGCTTCTTTTATAACAATAGGACCCGTGCGAATACTTCGCAACGTTCGTGGACTGACGAAATTGTTGGGGAAAAAATGGAAGTAAAGTTGAATGTTCAGGCATAGATTCTTCAGAATCATTGCAAGTGTTTAACAGCGCAAATGAGATTAATCCGATGAGTGTTAGGTCAAAAAGAACTGCGTAACTTAATTAGAACCTAAGGTACTGTATTTTGTGTCTCGTCCGCCGGTTGTCATAGGTTTCGGTGGCCGAGTAGAAAGAGACCGACACAGGAATAAAGGATGCATGCGTGTGCAGGTACGGAGGTGACCAGCCAGTTGGACAGCAGAAACTAGCAACACTAGAGTAAATTAGAACGAGATATATATTTCACAGACTTAGTAATACTTAACTTTTACATACTTCTTGACTGCTGAATGCTGATACATAGATTAGATAAAGGCCTGCCTACTGATAATTCCTAGTGCCTATCCGATAGCCAAGTCGTAAATGGTGCTTAGCTGATTCCCAAGTTTTAAATGGTTCCTATCTCAGTCCCAAGTGAACGATGCTGTTCAGTGGTGGCCACGAGCGGAGTTGCAGCAGAGGGCGCTCGTGGCTGACGTCGTAAGAACGCCGCGCCGTGCGTGCATGTCGGCGCGCGGCGTAAGTAGGTGGCGCGCACTTCATACTTGTGCGACACCACACTGTAAAACAAATTAATATATTCAGTGGAAGGACATGAGGATACCGCATTTGATACAGGTTGGAGAGACTGAAGTTAATTCTGATACGTGATGACAAATCAGCGAATGAATACCTTTCGTTTAAAGCAAAAATGAAGGAAATCGGTCGGGTAGTTTGGTCTGGCCGTCTGACTAGTTTTCGTAGATTCTTTTAATATATGTTGATTTATGAGAAAGATCGTCGCTCTTACGTGATATGTCTGCTATAGCACTGCATTTGCTCACGGAACTTTGTTGGTATGTTTGATGCCTCAGTGCTACTAGAACGCCATATTTTCGTAGATTTTGTGGATAGATCGTGTAACTAATTAGCAGGTACTGAATAGAACTGGGGAGAGAAGGAATAGCCGCTGTGGACTGGCCGAGCGTTCTAAGGCGCTTTCGTGGGGAGCGCGCGATTACTCGCCGTCGGAGAAAAGTTCTCCCTGGCTTATGCGTGTTTGTTGTCCTTAGGTTAGTCTGTCGGTAAGTTTAGGGACTGATGACCATAGAAATTTGGACTAATAGTTTCACAGACAAGAAAAGGAATATCTGGCATACATCAAGTAATAGAGTGTTAGGAGACGTTCTTAGACTTCAAGGAATCGTAAATTTGGCATTCGAGAGAAGTGTGTGACATAAAAATCGCATTGAGAGACGGAGACGAATATAGTAATCAGATTCAAATGGTTGTGGGTTGCCGTTATGAAGAAAAGGCTTGCTCAGGGTAACGTAGGTCGGAGAGCTGCATCAAACCAGTCTCCGAATTTAAGGCCACAAAGACATCGTCTTTCGTAGGCACAATCATTTATTCTTTGGTTTCTGTTTTATAACCCCTGGCTCTCCATTATCAATGACTACAACACACTAATAAAACAATATATTGAACTCTGGTTAACAAGAGATTTGAACACGATTTACTTCCAATATTTTGTATTTTAAATATGATTTCTTACAGAAGAACCAAGTGTTTTCATGCAGTAGTAAGCACATTAAATACGTATTCGCGAGCAGAGCGATTCAAATCCACCAGTGGCTGTCCAGATGAGGAAAATGCCGCCTTGTTTCCTTTCAAAGAGCACAGTTGATTTCCATCAGCATCCGTCACAAAAACTACCCAAAATTTTGCTTTGTCCCTAATTACTATGTTGACAGGAAAACCCTGATTAAACCCCAATTTTCTGTCTGCCATCTGCCTGAAGACATCAATTTTTGGTTGTGTGGGATTAAATTTAGTAAGGTCCAGTAAGCTTTCGATTTGCACAAATAATTATTTCGTTATTGTTTGTACAACCGATATCATTGCGATTCCTTTCTTTCGTCCAGCTCCAAGAACACTGATTTCCCAAACCACAAATTTCGTTGAAAGAACTAGTTTTCAAACTAGTATATGTTGAAACTATATCTCATCGCTAATTCATAATTCAGACGAAAATATTCTATTGTTGGATGTAACGTTACTGAAATTAGACACGAAATAAAATATTTCTAATTCTGGCTGTTCAAGAAGCTATCATTAATATTTTCTATATTTCGGAAAGTATGCGTTATAATATGGAACATTCATGTGTTCAAAAAAAATTATTTTTATGATGTCGAAACATAGGACAGTTTCTTCTGGTATAGTGACATGGTTCAATATGCAGTTTCAGTTAATGACGGATTTTAATTTAAAATATATATGAAATAGGTAGACATTCTTTTTGAATTCCTCAATTACAATGAATAAGTACTGTGTTCGATGATTACCGAATATAGTCTGTCTAGTTGAAGGCAAATACAGCATACTCATTTTATTTGCTGTTCTTCCGTGAGAGAACATGCGTTGCTTCTACAATTCACCTTTTCATTTTTTCCATTTAACACAATTTACTAAATTTTCTTTAAACAAATGTTTTGGTTTAGTAATAATATTCCAGCTTTCTGTGATGTTTCCATTCTTTAATTTCCGTGACACTTAAGAGTTTGAACAAAGTTCAATTACTTTGTCATGGTAGGATTGAGATGAGATACATCAGAATTTGTTTCGATATTGATGCTTCGAGAAAAATATTTTCATAACCTGTACAAAATACGTCGTTATTACTGACATCGTTGAGAAACTGCACATTTACTGTAAGCTCTATGGCTCCTGTGAAATAATTATTCAGAAGTTAGTTTTTGTGCTTCTATCTGCAACAAGGCAACACTTCTTTTGTGTTTACAAAAACATAAAGGAACAGCAGAGAAGTCATTAACATGCTTAATTGCAAATTAAGGCTAAGCACTTTGTGATTACATTCGATCTAGCGTCACTAACTTAATTTTTAACGCACATAGCTGACTCTTCTCCCTGATGACTTTTTTCTTCTAAATATAGAAATACTTTCAAAACAGTACCAAGTGGCAGAAGATATCTGATTTTTCTGTGTGTTGAATATAGTTTTCATCTGCAAACAGAAGGCAGAAATATTTTGTTGACCTTTCCAATTGGAACTGTATTTGGGCGTATTTGATTTCCAGAGGTATATGAAATTAGACGAATCGTGACTTTGTACGTTTTGAGTTCTGTAATATACCTTAGTCTCCTGAAAACTTAAGTACGCCTATACCATGCCACATATTTTATCATTTTTACAAGATAGAATTAATATAATCTTGTGCACGATATGTATTTGAACCATTATGCCTTAAACAGTTTTTTAATGCCACTAATGTTTCGTTTTGGCCCAAATTTCTTATAAAATAATGTGTTATAAGTCTCTGCTTTATATTCCAGTGATATGTATAGGATGTAAATAAGTGTAAAAGAAAGTGGTTCACCCGTCACACACACATCAGCTCTGACTGTGTTTAAGTTGTAACATCACCTGTTCTAACAACAAAGAATAAGTAATGAGAATTATTTTTGTGAATAAAAATTCCACAATCATAATAGGCATCAATATAGTAAAGCATTCTAGTATGGTTACATGAAAGCAGACGCGTGTATAAAACCTGCAATACAATAACAGATCCTGACTATGTAGCAACAAACATTCTGGTCATATACAAAGACAAAAGGGCATGCTGAAGGGCAGTTTAACTGATTTTTATCCAGTTACCAGTGTTCTAAATCGTTGCCTGTCTTAAAAACTGAACACAGCTTATTCAACCTAGTATTGTGCGTAACGATTGATCTGAAATATTTTGAACTTTAAAACGGTGGCTCTGTAGATAGAACAAATCTAACATGACACGCAGATCATGAAGAAAGCAGTGCACGTTTCAATCCAAGACAGGTTCTTAACTGTACTCAGAATGTACCGACAGACCACTCCTGTAAGTACAAAAAAAAGTAAACACAGCTAATTGACCCTCACCTGGTACAAGAGTATCTGTAAAATGAAAATGCTGTTCTACTGAGAGGTGAAAAAAACTAGTTTATTACCTTAAAGTTAAAAAAACTAAGGCAAATAAAGTTATGATAAATTAAATAATGAAATAGAAGACAGGGTTCGACCATTAATAGTATTGTTTGCAGAAACCAACCCGTAAATATAATAAGTTACCAACAAAAAATATCTGAGGGTGGCTGAGGCCGCACCTATACATGACTGTAAAATTGAAAAATTGAACTAACAGAGGTTGTCACAATAAATGCAGTAAGATTTGCTTGTGTCGGTGCCATTGCACACAAGACACTTTCCAGAAACAAAATATAGCCTTGTGGAAGCGCACATTTGCCATTTCTGCATTCGTTTTCAGCTGCAACTCTGACATCCTATCTAAAAGCTACCTTTTTAAATCTGTAACTGAACTCAATCAGCCAAAACTTTCTTGCTACCATAGCCAAAAAGTAATATGGCAGGGTACGTTGATTCAGCAAACGAGCCCACCGGCGTGCCTTCTCACTTGCATCATCAGAGGTTAATAATTGTGGATGGGCAAAAATGTTCACTGCCTGCTCTGTTAAGGAAGCGTAATTAAAGCCTGCAAGTCAACACTTGGCACCGCATACTGCTGTTTATGCCACTAGGCAAAACCACATTGGATCGCTATGTATTCGCAGGCGCACACAGTCTGGTCGCCCAAATTAGCGCACAGGCAGCTAGTGTCCTGCCTGTGGCAGTCACCACCAGTTGGGGCGTTTCTACTTAGCACCATTCCTTGAATATATCTTTCGGCGTTCCTCCTCTTTGCAGGCAATTGCATCTGCTCTAGGCCACCAATCAGAAACCATAGTAAAATGCCTGTGGCTTCCTTACAACACATCCCTCCAATGAAAGTTAATGATAACAAATTGTTAGGGATGTTTTGAAAGCTGACGTTTGACTGTCCTGCCGATGTTCACTGTGGGAAAACAGAGGGTTGGACGGGGAGTGAATCTTCGTGGTGCCCTGTTAACACACATGCTGTATTGTCTACATAATCTCTTAAGCCTTCTTTTGGCCTCTGCCACTTGCTATGAGTGTTCAAACCACGGTAATTCCCACCGGGGGCCCACATCTCTTTTGTGGGTTCGTGTGTGGCGCGCATGTGGCCCCGAGCCAAAGCAGCCTTTTTTCCGCCCCAGGCTGCTTCACTTTCCCTCCCGGTTCATGCCTTTGCCCGGAGACGGGCGTCCTTTGCCAGTCAAGGTGGTTTCTTGTCCCAGTTTCTCTTTTTCCTTGGTTTCTCCCTTTCCTAACCTTTGCTTCTGTCTTTCGCGCCTTGCTGTACTTTCGTAGACTTCCTCTCCTCCTCATTAGTCTCCGCTTTGGCGTTTGAGACACTTCTTTCTCTTCACTTTCTCTATTCTTCTTCTTTCGTCCCTGTGCGTGTCTGAAGGCCGACCCACGCATTATCATGAATAGCAGGTGACGGGGTAATGCGTAATTCCCCGCCCCGGGTAGACAAGTAGGGCACGTACCTAAACCCTGGTAAAGGCCAGGCCCAGGGAGGGGTGATTAGCCGAGCTGGTGCCTTCTGAACATGGCGATTGGTCCCTCCGTCCGTTCTCGGGAGGTGTGACGTGAGGTGTGAACAATCACCTAAGGCAGGTAAGCCTTCAGAGAGGGCCCCCACTAGGAAGGAGCGCACCATCGGAGACGCCGGTAATCACGGAGGACACTTAAACAATGACTTCTTTCGCTTCTTCTGTGACTTTGACCCGAAAAAGATCGATTCGCCCCAGCATAAGAAAACTTTGCCCAATCTCCCGAAATTCCTAGTTGTCTCTGAAACCGACGGTAAAGATTTCACTTCTGTGAATCCTTTCGTGATTCAGAAAGCTGTTGATGCAATTGCTGGCCCTGTTAAGACCTGTTCGCGTCAGCGCAATGGAACATTGTTGCTGGAAGTGGACAGTGCCTTCCAGGTACAAAAATTAATACGGACTACGTTGCTATACACGTTTCCTGTCCAGGTAGATGCGCATCGCACGCTCAACTCGTCACAGGGGGTAGTTTTCACGAGATCCCTTGACGGGTTGTCTGACGAAGAAATACAAACCTACATGTCCGATCAGGGTGTAACAGCCGTGCATAGGTGTTGAAGGTCGATAACCAGCTGACACCAACTCTTACTGTGTTTCTGACGTTCAACAGAGTTGAACTCCTGTCAAAGGTCAAAGCAGGGTATGAAGTTATCTCTGTCCGCCCTTATGTACCAAACCCAACGCGCTGTTTCCAGTGCCACAGATACAACCATACCCGTCAATCTAGCCTTCAGTGTATCTACCGTGATTAATAACTAGTACTTCATATTCGTGACACAAGAAATGTACACCTCACTTTTGTATTCGACGCACAAACAGTATAAATTTGCATTACTGATATGTGGAATGTGCGTACTGGGTTGTAACATATTGAGACTTGTACGCTGGCTATAAATGGGTATGATTAGGCACTGATGATTCATTAAAGTGACAATGAACCACAGTTCTACCTATCGCCTACATTATTCGTAGTAGACTAGTTCTGCCCCAGGAAATTTCAGCCACTCGTTACCGAGAGCGCCGACAACAACATAGAGGCATGTAATCACAACCTGGCAACGCGACCAAATGTGATCCCGTGACGTAGTCCGTTGTCTCTTGAAGTTCTAGTTGATCCACGCTCTCGGTAACGACTGGCTGAAATTTCCTGAGCCATAACTAGTCCACTACAAATAATCTGACACGTAGAACTGCAGTTCATTGACACTTTAACCAATAATTAGTGCTTAATTGTCCCGAATTATATCCAGCGTACAAGTCTCATGCATCACTACAACGCTGTTCACACATTCCACACATCAATAATACAAATTTACACAGTTCTTGTGTGGAATACGGAACTTAAAAGCGTACTTCTACTATTGGACGAATATTAATAACCAAATCATAAGAGCGGTGGAAACACTCCAACACGAGTAAATCACAAGAACTTTGACGCTAAAGTTCAATGTGACGTGAATTGTGCCTCCCATCAGACACGTTACGGCATAAGATACATTGTCGGCCGATTTTCTTCTTCATCCTTACCCAAGACTCTGTGCGTTACCTCCGTCTCTAATGACCAAGCTGTCGACGAGACGTTAAACCGTAAACTACTTCTTTCATAGCTACTAGTGCAATACTAAATAACTTCGTACCACCTCTTCGTATACCTTCCTAAACAATGTTTATCTGTCGCCTATTTTTCTTCGGTGTACATCTTGTCAAATATTTTTCCACAACATTTGCTTAGAGTAATCTTCGAACCTCATAATGGCGTAACAGCCGATAACTAGTTTATGAAAAATTATATATTTTGACGACATTACAGCGTTCATTTTTAATGAAATAAATCGCAATTTGCGATCGCTTATGGCTTCACTGTACTAGGTTTAGGTGCGGCGAATGAAAATTTGTGCCCGTTTCGAATCCCGGCCGGACACAAATTTTCATTCGCTGCACATTGGTATTACATGTAAACCTAGTACAGTGAAGCCATAAGTGATCGCAAATTGCGATTTATTTCAGTTTGAAAAAAAAAATATAATGTGGAATATTACATTTTCATGTTATTAGTGATCAACTGTAAGATGCCGAGATATTTTTCGGATTAAACTAAGATATAATTACTATGATGTTACCGGTTCACACAACGCAAGAGTTAAATCTGAGTTGGTTACGGTTTCATGGTTTCGAAACCAGGTTTCGATACACACAACAGTTTGTGTTTCAAAACCGGCTTCTTTCACGGTTTCGAAACCATGCGTTTCATTCCGTTCTGTTTCGGATCACATTCGCGGTCGATTGTCGATACACTGAAACCGTTTCTTCGTGTCGGTTTCACGGTTTCGTGTCGGTTTCACAACACCGGTGTTTCAAACCACTAATGCAGAAAGGCGGAACAACTAATGGTATCGAAATGTGGTGTTTCATTTTACTGAAGCTCCACATACACATATAACTTAGTAGTATATAAACAATTTAGAGATTGTCAAATAGTATTTGATATTCGTGAGTCCTCAGCTTATGACTACTGAAATCCAGATTCCGAAATGACATAATATCTGCTTTATAAATGTAAAAGAACAATAAAACAACGTTCACTATTTGCATTCAAATAACCAGTTAAATTCTAGGTTTATCTAACATATTAAAAACACACGAGTGAAACATTTTTTAGAAAATAAGATACAATATGAAGCCTAAAATCACACATTTTATACTAACAAGGGTAGATCGCATACTTAATCTCGTGTTAAAGAGTTAGTTTCTTACGAGCGAAAACGAAGTTGCCTACTGTCGTTATAATTTTTTCGACACTCATGTTAAAGGAATTGCGGCGGTGGTGTAACGGTCAAGACGTACAAGTGGTGAACTTGTCTCTTATTATTTTTGTAATTCGATAGTATTATTTGCGATTATTTAGTGTGCCCTTTAAGCCCTATAATTTATTTAGTATGTATAGAAAGTAGCATTTCTGATCCATCACTGTAGTATGCGTACCGTATTGCAGTTCATGAATTCCTAACGGGGTAAACTTTTACCTACCATACCGGCGGGCTCGTGTGACTACGTTGGCAACATCAACAACACGGTAGAAAATCTTAATCAAATGTTCAAATGTTTGTGGAACTTATGGGACTTAACTACGGAGTCATCAGTCCCTAAGCTTACAAACTACTTATGGACTAGCTAAGACTAAGGACGGCACAAATATCCATGCCCGAGGTGGGATTCGAACCCCCGACCGTAGTGGCCGTGCATACCGTGACTGGAGCGCCTCAGTACCCTCGGTCGGCAAAATCTTAATCAACATGTTTCGTACAGACCAAGAAGTAAATATATACTATATGGTTGACAGGTTCTTGTATGTGCCCTTGTCCACATAGTAAAAAATATTGCCCTCCTAGAACGAAGATTTCATGACAAAACATACATTGCTTCACGGTTTCGTGGTTTCGAAACCACAGATGGTAAGATTTCATTTGTTTCGAAACCGTCAGATGTTTCAGTTTTCCCATCTCTAGGCCTCCAGTAGCTTTGTCGGCTGCGTCATGTGACGAAAAGTGCGCCACTAACACGCGGCTACGTCACGTCCAATGGGAGGCGAGTACGTCACGCGAGGTGTCAGGCGCTGTGCGCTAGCGGCGGGAGGCGGAGCCAAGGCGCTGGGCTTGCTCAACAGCTGTTCACCGCGCCGCGGCCCGAGTCTAGTTGGACCAGCGCGCGCAACAGGTCGTTCGTGGTACCGCGCCGTCGTTGACGCGACTGTGAAACGCGCCGATACCGCTTTCCCGGGTCGGAGAGCCTATTACCCAACCGTGCGACCGCTCGAAGTTTCTAGGCCACTGTGAAGTGTATAGGGCTCCTTACCTCATTGTGCTTGTAATCGGTTAAGTAGTATCACAATGGAAGTGGACAATTATCACTCGGAATCCGAAGGAGAATCAGCCTTTGGCATGCAGCAGAAGATGGACGCTATGGAGTGCGACGGAAGCTGTTCACAGACGAACGACGTAACACCTTGCGACGCCACCTACAGTCAAACTCATCCTTATAGAACCCGTCAAGCGTACACTCTGGCATTCAAGTTGAGCGTCGTCGAAGCGTATCGAAACAACGGAGAGTGCAAAGGCAACCAGAGGGCTACGGCCAGGAAGTTTCACATCCACCGACGGCAAGTTCAGCGATGGATCCGCGACGAACGGGCACTCGTCCAGAAGTTCAGACTACGCGCCGCGGCCGCGGAGATAGCTCGAGGCTCTGTAAAGGAAGATGCTACGCTCCAACCACTCGGAAACGACGCATACCAGCACCATACGTCTTGCGACAACACTACTTCCTGCCATATCGTACACAATACTGGCGACTTCCCGCGAGATCTAGCCGCTAATGCCTCGACTCCAGTAGGTGGTGCTCAAAAAGAAGACGCCGTAATTGACTTATCATTGACTCGTCGAAGAGACGCGTTAGAGCCGACCACCGGTAACTTAGGAAATGAAGATCCACAGCAGTCAGTGAAGCAAACGGCGCTTGCGGCGTTTCACAGTGCGAATAAGTGGCACGGCATAGCTGCTGGCGTGGCGCAGAAATTCGGCATCATGGTCTGCGACTTAATTCGTTGGCTTAAGGAAGAATACGAATGGAGTATGTTTCCTGCTGCCGTTGTTCCGAACGAGCCAGCCAGACTGTCCAATGACACCTATCTGCCAGCTAATGCCAATTTAACCGGCTCTGATATGTATTTAGCAGTGCTGAGACACCAGGCCGGAATTATTGCAGCGCAATATTATTCCCAACAAGCACAAAGTTTCGACCTAACAGCAGCTATATCGGCTGGTTTTTGTAGGTGGCCATACATTCATGTAGACGCAATTGTAGCAGGTGAAGCACTGAAGAGTTTGTATCGGCAAATCAGTCAACATCCTTTTGCCTTTAACAACGTAATGAGTGGACCATCTTATCAGTGTCCCATAGCGCCACATTTTCCTTCAACACAAGACTCGCTGTCACATGCCGCGTTCTGTAACGCCGAGTTACCTGTCGTTCGTCCAATTTTACCGCCGTCTGAGGACCAAGACGGAAGAATCAAATGTTCTCAAGATTTTCAGGTCAGTTCAAATGGAATTTGTTGTACTTTCTTTGAATTTCCACACATTAAGATATATATAATTTGTATCCATTAACAGTATGTGGTACCGTACTTAATTTTAGTGGTACTTCAGTAATTAAAAAATACCACTTTTAAACGCTTCTTTAGTTTCTATGCGTACATACCTGTAAACAGCCAGCATTAGTTTTAATTGAAAAATTTCATGTTTTACTATCACGTTTTCTATGTATGTTAAACTGATGTTCCAAACGTATTACAGCCTAAGTTAATGTAAATTTTGTTGAAACGTCTGTATGATCACGACTTATAATTTTTCATTCTATTTTAGGAGGACCTGGTGGAGAAGTTATGAAGACGTTTGTGGTTGCATATAGCGTTTTATTCGTCTGCTCACTAGTCAGTTTAGTGCAACAAGACTTGAAGGAAAGTAAAAGAAAAATACCGTTGGACCATTTATACGGTAATGCATATAAAGTATGTAAACAAATATATTAGCCCCCCTCCCCTCTTCTGTACCTGAAACGCGACGCTGAGGACTGCCCGTTTAATAATAAATTTCACATGGAGATTTTGATCTTTGATGCATATTGTTAATGCTTGTACATGCAACCAGAGAATTCGAATGTTATAGTTAAAAAATTAATCAAACACAAACTATACCGCGATAAAATGTTTAGTGGTAAGGGTAAATAGTGTAAACGGATACCATGTTCATGGCAGATGGCGGACGGAACTGTTGCTGAAGAACGCCAAAAAATATATTATTTACGTTCGTAGATAGATAGCTGCTCCGTCCACCGAAATCAATTACCATTACCAAATTATCTCGCGTTCTAAAGTTTTAAGTCATTCTGTTACGCTGCGGGTGAAATCTGCAGTAAAAATCTTATAAACAGTTAATGAAGCCGTAATCATTGAAATTTTTCATTTTATATTTCATGTTAAACTAAGCTACTCCAGATTTGAAAATTGATGAAAGATTAAGTTAATGACCGAACTTTGCAGTCATTGGACTTAGACAATTACTTTTGATTGTAACAGTCATTTATTAATCAATAATTAATTTTTATATCTTGTCTTAAGATAGTACTAATTGCTTTCAGAGTTAAAGATTTGGAATGTCATTTGTGTACTATTATTTTAAGAACTAGTATCATCTTACCTGTGATGTAGAGCATTAGATTTTACATTTATAAGAGACACAATAATCTCTGCTAATAATTCAGCAGAATTAAGTGTATGGCTTAGTAAAATAAGAAAATATTGATTTCTAGTCATGATGAGAGGAAGATTGTATATGTATAATTGTCTCTCTAGAACAAATATAGAGAAACCTAGTTTTGAAAATATTGTACAAATTTAATAACATCTAAATATCCAAAATTGAAATTCATGAGGTTACTTAGAAAATTTCTAATTGTAGTATTTTCCAGTGATAAATTTGTGTACATTTTCATCATTGGTTTTAGAAAAATTTGTCGATTGACAAACGATTCTTTTCACATATTTAATATCAATACATCTTCCATGAGATGCACCTTATTTTTCATTCATTTACTTCATACGAAAGCAAACTTACTTTAGAAAAATTGAAGGTAATAAATCATAAAGCACATTCAGACAGAAATAGTTATTTCGATACAGGATGCATTTCGGGGCCTGAATGTTTATCTTCAGGTGTTATTGTCAGTCTATATAACTTTCTTTGCCTCATTTTGGGTCAAATGATTCTTTCAAGATTACATAAGCTAATTAAGTATACATTATAACCTATTTGTGTAACAGCAAGATATGTTGTAAGATACTTAGATTCACAGCAACATGTTTAAGATAAACCGGTTACTGGACAGATATAGAATGACAACATATTGCATTGAATTGAATCTACTTGTTAGTGTACGTTATAACCAAGGTAATACCATCAACGAAGGTGTCCGGGCAAAATGGATAAAATTTGCTAGATGGTAAAATTGTGCAGTTGATTATTTAAAAGAACTACGAAAATATTTATATTTATTGTATAGCCTACGTATTAATCATTTCCATCCGCTACTTACTTCATGACAGTATCAATAGTATAATTTTATGTAATGGCCAAAATTGTCACCTACTGTTTACAATTTTCTGTTGTAGCCATGGTCCACAGAAAATTCAGTCGCCGTCCCTAATCCTCATCCATTGTCACATTCACTTTTTATGTACCCACAGTCGCACTTCTCAATACGTGTGTTGTGTACTGTCTGTGTTAAGTTCAGTTACTTAGAGATCAATACATCTATGACAAATCAGGGCCATAATCAGTAGGTAGCTATGTTCCTTGAAAAGTGGTGGAATGCAACGTTACTTCGCTGCCTGTGTTAGAGGGCCTATCGCCCGGTTCCCTCTTGCTCACTCAGATGATTCTGCACCTTGCCTTAGGTAATGTTTTATTTTTATGGATCTAAAACTGCTGGAATAAACAGCTTTTACCTGGTAGCTAACGCGTAATAATGACAGTAAGTATACTGTTACTAACCCATTCCTTCCGAATATTTATTACTTTATTTATGCAAGATGGTTTTACATTAAAATATCGTGTGACAAATTAAAGCTATTTGAAAAAAAAATCATTAAGGACAAATTAGACGTTCCATGTTTTGGGACTTTTAGTCAATATCTTCATCTGATATTTTATCTCTGTTGATGGAATAATCACTAGTGGTAAGTAATTTCGCTTCATTTCCAACCACTTAATCTGTCTGCAGTTCCGCTAAAATGTCTTCCAGCTATAAGTCCATGCTGTGTGCCGCGGCGGAGTAGCCGAGCTCATTGAAGCGCTATGCTCTGATGAGCGAGGTCGTTCCCCGTTGAGGCATGGATGCTTGTCTTTACTATCAGGTAGTTCATAAGTAGTTGTTTAGGGACAGATGACCGCGCAGTTAGGTCCCTTAAGCCTTAAAAACATTTGAATTGGAAACTCCCATGCTGGGTTTTTTACCCTTCTGGAATCGTAAAACGTAAATAAGGAAAACTTTCACACATAAGGAGAGATCTCAAGAACATAAGTGGTAATTTCTTAAGACGTGTATATTTTAATAGGAAATACCAACAAAAAGATAAAGAAGCTATTGTTCCATTATTGGAATATGCAAAATTTGGGCATATTTCTGAAAATAAACTAAATGTTACATGCATATACCCACTAAGAGCTAAAACAATTTATTGTTCTGCAGAAAATACAAGAGAAATAATGTAGCTAGCTACGAAGACAAAAAAAGGGCAAATTAATTTCTTTCATAAAAATCACTAAATAGAGAAAAATCAGTTGTTTAGATTTACCAGTTTTTACTGCAGTAATAAGATCATTTAGGTACAAAAAGCAAAAAAATGTCTGTAAATCTATCGGGCCAAACTGCGTGGTCATCAGTCCGTAGCTTACAAACTACTTAAACCTAGGTAAACTAACCTAAGGAGACACACACACACACACACACACACACACACGGCGAGCAACCGCGCGCTCCGCAGCGAGGTGCTTTAGACCGCTCGGCTACTCCACCGCGGGTACAAAATGCAAGCTAAATACTTCATTCCCCGCATAGAAATAAAAAATAAGAACGGTCCAAGAAAGGGCAGTAGTAAGGAATGGATTACATAGGAAAGTGTAATGATGGGCAACCAATTGCAGTATTTATACAACATATGTCTTCAGTAATTGCAGTCAGTCCTGTGATCAACCAACTTCAACTTGAAGCAACACTTCGTGGGATACTCGCTCTGGATCCCGATGTGAAGTAGCGCCATGTAGGTTTATGGTAGTGTACAATGACAGTGGGCAAAACGAGCTCTTGCAGGAAACGCGTTATGCGCCACCCGTAATCTACTCCAGGGAATTGTCATAAAAGCGTGGCGCGTCTCTGCCGTCTACAGCGCTTACATCTTATCTACAACGCTCTCGAGACCATCGTGCGAGTTCTTAGAAACCTGACGCCCCCTCTCATCACAGCTGAAGACCGACGCCTTGGAGCAGTGAGTGCTGCCGAGATTGTACCTGCCTAACAAATTTGTATCCCTTAAGCATGGTTCTCGCTCAGTCACCTAAATGCACAAGAAATAAACGATCTAATAAAATAAGAAATTAACTAATATACTATATTCTGACGGTAAGTACCTGACTATCAGAATGCAAAACAATATTTCATAAAGTTTTTCCAACTACAGCAATAGAAAGAATATTTTCTTGTCGCTCTACATATATAAATTATTGAATTATCACATCTAATGAACGATATCTGACTTTTTGAATCGCGTAAATCAAAGGTATGTTTCAAAGCATTCCAAAATGTTGAAAAAAAATTGATTTGTTCCTTAAAGTGTGGAATCTAGGGTTCACGTGCGTGGAAACTACACACACACACACACACACACACACACACACACACACACACACACACAGGGACGGGGGGGGGGAGGGCGCTCCCCATGCATGGAGGGCTCGAACTTCCGACAGCGAACTTCCGACAGCGAACAACCGTGCGCTCCTTAGCAAGACGCCTTAGACCGCTCGGTAACTCCACCGCAGCGGCCTCTGTTTAACTAAAATTTAGTATGACGCATGCCAAGGGTTATTTAAGTATAGGGTTTGACAAAATCTTCGGTTTTTCTGTTCTTGAAGTGTTACACACCTGACTTCCAAACAAGAGGAAAGTCAGTATGTACATAGTTTCTTACGAAGGATATGGGAGACCACTTACGTAAGATGTAACCCTAAATTCTTATTCTAATCTAGATGAAATTTTTCACATTTCATTTTCAGAACAAGATGCTCACTGTCAACATAAAATCCCGTATGGTACCTGCGGATCGTAATTTACATACAGATTTAGATACCAAACTATAATTTTATTTCCATCCCGAAGAAACTTCGTACACTTCACTGCTAAATGAATGACGAAAAACTCTTGCCACAAAACATTCTGTACGATGCTTGGCCGGGGGGAATTAAACCACATATGATAAGGTGATTTTCCAGTCACCATGAAATCTGACTTATGTACGTATGGTTTTCTACAGAAAGTGTTTATATTCCGTTACGCATGGTACATAAAAGTATCTTGCAATCAACTTTACACTTTTTTTCTGATCACCACAAAGTTGCTGGAGAATTGGCCCTGGAACAGCCTCCGGCCACCCCTTGCAATACACCGTGCCGATTCCATAATCAACCATACCGATGCTGCGCAAGCTGGAAAAAGTCGCAAGAAAAATAAATGGAAGCAGACATAGGATGTGACAAAGAAATGGCTTGGGGGAAGAGATGGGGTCCATGCGTAGAATAACTACGGGTAAGAGTGGAAATGAAGAGGACAGTGAGAGGACGAGAGAGGAAATGGACTAAGAGGAGGATGGAACAAATAATTGAGGAATGCTGGGTAGTCAGCTAGTAATATATAAATCAGAAAGTAGTGTCTCCCTGTATTTGTATTTCATACATACCTACAGTATTATTCCGATTTTGTTGAAATTTTGCACATCTGAGCTTCATTACAGGAAAATCACTCCGTCTAATATCAGATGATGGATGGCGGAGGCTACTAAATTTACGGGCTTTGACAGATCTACAGTTGTATTCCTATCATGATAGAATTTTGCACACTTGGCCGTCAACAAGAGGAAGATCACAGAATACATCAATTTTCGCATGGTGCGTAGCGGAGAGTAATTTACGTTATGGATTAAAAAAAATCCACGCGGAAAAGCCGCATGGTTCAGGACTTTATGCTACGGACTGCGCGGCCGTTTCTGCCGGAGACTTAGTTCTCCCTCGTCTCTCTCTCTCTCTCTCTCTCTCTCTCTCTCTCTCTCTCTCTCTCTCTCTCTCTCTCTCTCTCTCTCTCTCTCTCTCTCTCTCTCTCTCTCTGTGTGTGTGTGTGTGTGTGTGTGTGTGTGTGTGTGTGTGTGTGTGTGTGTGTGTGTGTGTGTGTGTGTGTGTGTGTGTGTGTTGTCCTTAGTGCAAGTTAATGTAGTTTGTAAGTGCAGGGGCTAATGATCATGGCAGTTTGGTCAAATAGGCTTACAATCATATGAACACTTTTTGAAATCTGACAAAATGTAAAGTTTCATTCCTATGTAGATGCAAATTTGTAAATATAACGATGTATATAAACTTTCATATGATGCATGACGGAGAGTACAATCCTTAGCACTTGCGCGTCGGTTTGAGTGGTATGCTCTCTGATTCATACTCGAGCGACCATTCCCCTGCATAATTCATCTCCTTCATCATACCCTACCTCCGGGTTCCATTAGTTGGAACATCTCGAAAGCTGACTGGGGACTTCTCCTCACTGGCGGTTTTCCATGATGGGAACTTCCCCATCTGTGACAGTCAGGTCGAATACCTCACGGTAGTCATTCTCAATGCTGCCGAATATTCTATTCCACACACTTCGTCTTCTCCACGTCGAGTCCCACTCCCCTGGTGGACTGCGGCATGTCGTGATGCTGTTAGAGCATGGAGACGTGCTCTACGCACCTTTCGCCGCCACCCAACGTTGGCAAACTGTATCAATTACAAATGTCTACGAGCGCAATGCCGTCGAGTCATCAAGGAAAGCAAACAGGCCTGCTGGATTGCTTTTACTAGTTCACTTAACAGACTTACTCCTTCTGTTGTCTGGGGGGACCTGCGCCGGTTATCTGGCACAAAGGTCCACTCCCTCAATTCCTGGCTTGACCGTCGCAAATGAAGTCTTCGTAGACCCAGCCGCTATATCCAACGCTTTAGGTCAATCTTTTGCAGAAGTCTCGAGCTCAACACAGTATCACCCCGCCTTTCTCCCTCGAAAACAGATGGAAAAGGCACGGCCACCTTCCTTCCAATCTCTCAATCGGGAAAGTTAATATGCCATCTTCACCATGCAGGAGCTTGAACGTGCTCTGTATCCCGATCATCTGCTCCAGGGCCTGATGCAATTCATATACGGATGCTGAAAAACCTTTCTCTTGCGGGTAAATGTTTTCTCCTCCGCACTTATAATCGCATATGGATTGAAGGTCAGGTCCCCAAACTCTGGCGTTAAGCAATTGTTGTTCCCATACCAAAACCAGGGAAGGTCAAACATCTTCCTTAGAGTTATTGTCCCATTTCTCTCACGAGCTGCGTTTGCAAGGTGATGGAACGCATGGTTAATGCTCGGCTGATTTGGCTACTGGAAACTCGCCGTCTTCTTACCAACGTCCAATGCGGATTTCGTAGGCATCGTTCTGCTATCGACCACCTCGTTACCTTGACCTATATTATGGATAACTATTTGCGTCATTTGGAGAAGGCTTGTGACATCTGTTGGAGGGCGGGAATTCTCCGCACGCTCCATACATGGGGCTTTCGCGGCCGCCTCCCCATTTTTATCCAAGCATTTTTACTGGATCGAAGGTTCCGTGTACGAGTGGGCTCTCTTCTGTCGGACACCTTCCGCCAGGAGAATAGGGTGCCGCAAGGATCTGTGTTGAGCGTGGCACTTTTCGCCATTGCAATTAACCCAATTATGCATTGTCTTCCGACCGACGTCTCTGGCTCCCTTTTTGTGGACTACTTCGCGATTTAACGTAGTGCCCAGAGAACGTGTCTCCTGGAACGGTGTCTTCAGCGTTGTCTCGACCGTCTTTACTTTTGAAATGTCGCCAATGGCTTCCGGTTCTCCAGTGAGAAAACAGTCTGTATAAATTTCTGGAGATACAAAGAGTTCCCTCCACCGTCTCTCCATCTTGGCCCCGTTACTCTCTTTCGTGGAGACGACGAAATTTTTAGGGCTTATATTGGACAGGAAACTCTGCTGGTCACCGCATGTGTCCTATCTGGCTGGCCGGTGTATTCGTTCCCTTAACTTCCTCCGTGTTCTTAGCGGCACGTCATGGGGAGCGTATCGAACCGTCCTACTTCCTCTACCGATCCACTGTCCGCTCGAAATTGGATTACGGAAGCTTCATTTACTCTTCCGCACGGCCATCCATTTTACGCCTCCTAAACTCGATTCACCATTGGGGGTTAAGCCTGGCGATAGGAGCTTTTTACACAAGCCCTGTTAACAGCCTCTATGCCGAAGATGCCGAATTACCTTCAACCTATCGACGCGACATATTACTGTGTCGGTATGCATGCCGTTTGCTTTAGATGCTTCACCATCCTTCCCATCCATCGTTCTTTAACGACTCCCTCGATAGCCAATATGGGCTGTCTGCGATTGCCCTGCTCCCTCCTGGAGTCCGTTTTCGACGCTTGCTTCGGCAGCTCGATTTTACTCTTCCTTCCACATTTCAAATAGGTGAGAGCCCAGTGCCACCTTGGCTTCAGGCTCAAGTTCGCGTTCACCTCGAACTCGCCTCACTCCCGAAGGAGAGCACTTTGGATGCTTTATACTGATCGCGGTTTCTTGAACTTTGTGCACGGCTCGAAAATTCAGTTTTCAAAGACTAATGACGATGTCGAATGTGCGTTTGTCGTCGGGATGACTGTTACCAGTACAGGCTTAATGCCCACTGCTCGAATTTCACAGCGGAGCTTTTTGCCCTCTATCAGGCTGTACTCTTCATCCGTAGACACCGTTCTCCTTCTTATGTTATCTGCTCTGACTCCCTCAGAGTCTGAGCGACCCCTTTTCAGCCCATCCTATTGTGCACCGAATCAACCGCTCCCTTCAGTTATTAGCTTCTGACGGCCCTCGCGTTCACCTCCTATGGGTACCTGGCCACACAGGCGTTCCTGGTAACGAGGCTGCTGATGCCGCTGCCAAGGCTGCAACTTTCTTACGTCGGACAGCCACGTACTGTGTCCCATCGCACGATATTCAAGGGGCTCTTTCGCGGCGCCTTATATCGCCATGGCATAATGTGTGGTCTTCACTTACTAATAAGCTCCGGACCATTAAACCGCTCCCGGTGGCTCGCGACGTGAAGAGATCATCTTGGCCCGGTTGCGGATCTGACATTGCCGGTTCAGCCACCGCCACTTGCTCAGTGGTGACCCCGCACCATTATGTTCCTGTGGCCACCCGCTGTCGGTGCGCCATGTTTTACTGTCGTGTTCAAATTTCGGGTTGCAGTACATCTACCGGACACATTGCAAGAAATTTTAGCTGATGACTTGCGGGCTGTTGCTCGAGTATTGGATTTTATCAATTTGACCAATTTGTCAAGGGACTTTTAGCTCTTCGCTTTGTTGTTTTTTATTCTATGTTATCCTTGGGTATATCCCAGGTTTGATTCGGATGCTAATGACCTTAGTAGTTGTGCGCCCTAAAACCACAAAACAAAAAAAAAAAAAAACAAAAAACAAAACAACAACAAAAAACACACAAAAAAAGACTTCGACAGGTTTACGATACCTGTTGGAGGGCGGGCATTCTCGAGTTTGGCTCTTTGCAATTGCAATCAATCCGATTGTGGATTGCCTTTCAGCAGACGTTTCTGGATCCCTTTTCATAGACAATTTTGGAATTTATTGCAGCGCCCAGCGGACGTGTCTCTTGGAACGTTGTCTTCAAAGCTGTTTTGACCACCTATATTCCTGGAGCATTGCGAACGGCTTCCGCTTCTCCACTGAGAAAACGGTGTGTATGAACTTCTGGTGATACAAGGAAATTTTTCCACCATTTCTACATCCCCGTTGCTTTCCCATTCGTGGAGACAACAAAATTCTTTGGGTTAGTGTTGGATCGGAAACTTTGCTGGTCCCCACACGTGTCCTACCTGGCTGCCCATTATGCCCGATCCCTTAATGTTCTTCGTGTCCTTATTGGCTCATCATGGGGAGCGGATCGTACCGTCCTACTTTTCCTTTACCAGACCATTGTTCAGTCGAAGCTGGACTAAGGAAGCTTTGTATAATCTTCTGCACGGCCGTCTCTTCTCCGCCGTCTCAACTCCATTCACCATCAGGGATTACGCCTGGCGACCGGTGCATTTTATACCAGCCCTGTTGAAAGTCTTTATGGCAAAGCTGCTGTGTTACCCTTGACCGCTCGGCGTGACATACTCTTGTGTAGGTACGCATGCTGACTGCTGTCGATGCCCAACCATCCATCTTACCCACTATTCTTTGATGAACTTCCTCGATCGCCAATATCGGTTGTCTGTGATAGCCTTGCTTCCACCTGGAGTTCGGTTTCTCCGCCTGCTTAAGCAGGTCAATTTTACCCTTCCCTCCACCTTTCGGTTCAGCGAGAGCCCATTGCCACCATACAACCGTGCCACCGTGGCATCACGCCCAGGCTCACACCCACCTTGAACTTAGTTCGCACCCCAAGGAGAGCACTCCGGATTTGGTATATCGCTTGACGCTTGTCGAACTCCGTTCGCGGTTCGATAATGCCATATTTATCTACACTGATCGTTCCAAGAGCACTGACGGTGTCGGATCTGCTTTCGTTGTTGGGGACGACCTGTTCCAATACAAGATCCCTGACCGGTGCTCGAATTTCACGCTTTAGCTTTTTGCCCTCCACCACGCTGTTTTATACATCCGCTGTCGCCGCCATCCCTTTTATGCCATCTGCTCTGACTCCCTTAGTGCCCTGCAGAGTCTTAGCGACCCTTTCTCGACCCATCCTGTCGTGTACCGAATCCAACGCTCCCTTCAGTTGCTAGTAGATAACGGCTGTCACGTTTGTTTTCTGTGGGTCCCTGGCCACGTGGGTGTGCCCGGGAATGAGGCCGCCGACATAGCAGCCAAGACCGCAGCTCTTTTGCCTCGCATGGCTACCTTTTGCGTCCCATCAGACGATGTTCAACTGGCTCTTCGCCGGAGTATCGTGTCGTCATGGCACAGTGCGTGATTTTCACTGTACAACAATAAATTGCGAACTGTCAAACCGATCCCGACCGCTTGGAGGACCACCTGACGCCCCTCTCGGCGGGAGGAGGTCATCCTGGCCCGGTTGCGGATCGGTCACTGCCGTTTCAGCCACCGTCACCTGCTATCCGCCGACCCTGCACCGCTGTGCTCCTGCGGTGAACTGCTGACAGTGCGACATGTTTTACTGACTTGTGTTAATTTTAATCATCTCCGTGTAGCCCTTCACTTTCCGTCTACTCTGGAGGAAATTTTAGCTGATGACACCCGAGCAGCTGCTAGAGTTTTGCGTTTATCAAATTGGCCAACTTATCGAAGGATATTTAACCCTTTTGTCTTTTATCTTTCGTTTTTAGCCTCTTCTTGATTTTCTGACAGTCACCAAATTTTTTGAGATCTAGTGAATCTAAGTTCTTGTCTGGGCGCTAATAACCATAGAAGTTGTGCGCCCTAAAACCACAAAAAAAAGTCAGACTTGCTGTTTTTTTTTTTTTTTTTTTTTTTTTTTTTTTTTTTTTTTTTTTTTTTTTTTTTTTTTTTTTCAAACTAATTTCGCTGAATAATCGTGACCAAAGACATCATGAATGTTCGTGTGCGGTAATAACATTGCTGAATTGCTTCTCCATCTGTAGGTCCTCACACAGGTATCAACTGGACATCTTCCTTGTCTTTCTGTCGCCACTAATCTGTGCGCACTAATCTGCCCTGTTGTAATGCGGGCGGCCGTTCACCGTTGGGGGTTAGTCCTCCCTCGGGCATGGGTGTATGTGTTGTCCTTAGTGTAGGTTACTTTAAGTTAGTGTAAGTAGTTTGTAAGCCTATGAACTGATGACGGACGTCGTTAAGTCCCTTAGATTTACAAACATTTGAACATTTTGTCTTTCTGTCCTTGTAATCCTTCTCCATTTGATTGTGACTTCTTCCTTTCTTCATATCTGTTGACGTAGCAAACCTTACTTCTCCTTCACCTCTTTTTGTTTCTACTTTTCCTTCTACAGTAGGTAGTTCAGAATGTGTGTCCCAATCAAGATACTTTCCACGACAGCCTAATATCTACCCGAATGCCCAGAAATTTAAACTGTTTATTACTTATCATATGGCCATTCTTTGTGATTGTGTTTTAGAAACTATGATTTAGAATCAATCTATTTTCGACAAGCCATGAACTTATTTCTTTAACTGCTTTACACGATACTCCGCCAAGAATACCAATAACATTCGTTCCCCAGACACCTTTCCCTTCTAAATTCCGTCTCTGGGTTCGACAACTGCACCTTAAGGCGACAGATCTTATGCTCCTTTTCTTCTATTAACTTACTCTTGCTATATAGCCTGCTATGTCAGGAGACCATCTAAATTACCCCCAGTCTTTCCAACCGCCGCCCGGGGTGGCCGAGGAGACTGAGGCGCTCCAGTCACGGTCTGCACGGCCACTACGGTCGGGGGTTTGAATCTCCCCTCGGGCATGGATATTTGTGCCGTCCTTAGTATAAGGTAGTTAAGTAGTTTGTAAGTTTAGGGACTGATGACCCCGTAGTTAAGTCCCATAAGCTATACAAACATTTGCTTCCCAACTGCACTTCCCCCAATGGAAATACTAGTTATGTCTCATATCATAACCCACTACTTGCAAACCTAAGGCATAGGCCTTGCCTTTTACTCATAGTAAAATTGTACAGTTAATGAATAAGTAAGTTCTATACAATTTTTGATACTACAAAAGGCCTACATAATTGACTACGAAAATAAAAATCTCACTCTCTAGTAGTAAAGTGCGTAATACTGTTGACAGTATTAATCTACAGCAAATTAAACTACAACAAAAACTTCATACTATAGGTTGTCTAAAAGAAAACAAAGTATCCTTGATACACCAACAAAACAGAACACGTGACAGCACAACAGGCAAGGGAGCATTATAAGCGAAAGTTAACCTACTGTTGTTATATAAAGAACAGCAAGAAACACCTGTTAATAATAATTAACATTCATTATTAACTACTGAGCACTAACACCTCTTAGAGTAGTAAATGTAATAATGGATTACAAGGCACAGAGGACTAACAAGAACTTAGCTGTAGGGGACCGCTTAGGCTGCTGCTGCTCGCAGCGAAATGCAAAACCACAATTACATCCCCATAGCCCAAAGTTAACGTGATTACAGGAACATGTCTCATTTTAAGACGGAGCTTGACTCCACCGAAGCATGAGAGTTTCTGAGGTCCTTGAGTAGCACTGGGGACCGTTTTCTGGCTCTGTAGTTCCCAGTGACAGTGGCCTCTACTGGCCGCCTTATTCTGCGGATCTAAACACATGATTCCTTTTTGGGGGTTTAAATTAAAGAAAATGCGTACAGCAGTTACCTCTAAACCATTGCTGAGCCCTATAGTCACTCAGGACGTCGTCGACAGCATCGATGTCCCTACAGTTCAGCGGTTCGTACAGAATTTTGCTATTCGTCAGCGTTCTTCATCGCTATGGGCAGATTTATCAAACATGTCATCATCTAAATCCGAATATCTGTACCGCATTTACATGTTCAATATACAGTGTGTACGCCTCAGTCTGTAAATAATTTAACTTTCGTTTCATATTATTGACATAATATAGATGCGACTCGTAGGTATAGAACAGTTTTTGAGGGTAACATAGTAATGGACAGGAGTTTTTTACTAAGCGACGTACCGTGTTATTTGAGATGATGCAGGACTGAAGTTAGTGATGAACAACAATGTGGACAGTTTGTTTTATGGAACAAAAGCAATTTGTGAAATATATTGAATATTTATCTGTTGTAAGGTAATATTTTATATACTTTTAGGCATTACCATTTGAAAATGATACCAAAGAACGCCAAAACTAGTCATGAATAAAAACTGTTATAGATGAATAACTGTTTGACATCGACTATGGCATAAGACGTTTAATCGGAATCAACAGTATAAAAGAAAAAAAATTGAAATTACTGCAGTCTCACTTCTGCTCTGACTATATGTAAGAATACGTTAACACCACATTGAGTAATAAATGTTTCTCCTCGTGCGAATGGTAGCGCACTGTAAGACGCCTTACTGCTGAGTGCGCGGCTGATCCCCGTCGGAACACAGAGGGCAGTTATTTTCACGATGTGTTCTTGGTGGCCGGTTGTATGCAGTCCTAGGTAATATGGCGAGAACTGGGTCATGATTAGATGATAGATCATTAACTGTCGGGGGTAGATTACAACGCTGTGTGTAATCGCTACATAAAGTACATTTGGTCGATGGTTCGGCAGAGATGGTGTATGTGTAGGGTCGGTGGGTCCCCACACAATTCCGAGTCTTGCTCCAGCTGGTGCAGTCGATTCCTCGTGGATTAGTGACTCGGTAATTCCATGTAGGGTGTTTGGCGTTCCAATAGCCTACAATGAACGTCTTTCCGTGTGGTGCTAAGATGGTCTCCAAATCCTGTGGTATTTGAGCCCTAAGTCGAAGGTACGTTACCTCCAATGTGACTTCGCTTAGGTTGGTCCAAATGGATACCGCAGTCGCCTCAAGTTTTAAAGCTGTGGGAGGTCGACTTACCGGTGTGTGATCGATCAGCGTAGGTAGATCGCAGTGCCGCCACCTCTCGCCGGTCTACATGTGCGATACCTCACCATATTCCTCAAAGGGTTGGTATGGTCTCAAGTGGCTTTCTGAGAGGAGCACTATGTCGACTTTGTGTCTTGATATGAAATATTGATGTTCGTTCTTCTTCTTGCGGTCTCCAGTAGCGTTCCGTATACACAGTCGTAGGTATCGTGTGGTGGTCGCCATGCTGTTTTTACTCTGATCCCGCCAGTAACGCTAGTGTTTCCATCAGTATTGCCGCGGTGGAGTAGCCAAGCGGTCTAAAGCTTCTCGCTGCGGAGCGCGCGGTTGCTCGCCGTGGAGGTATGGCTGTGTGTGTGTGTGTGTGTGTGTGTGTGTGTTGTCCTTAGGTTAGTTTACCAAGGTTTACAGACATTGCCGAGGTGGGGTGGCTTGCATGCCTCAACGATGCAGATAGCCCTACCGTAGGTGCAACCACAGCGGAGGGGTATCTGTGGAGAGGCCAGACAAACGTCTGGTTCCTGAAGAGGGGCCACAGCCTTTTCAGTAGTTACAGGGGCAACAGTCTGGATGATTGACGGAGTTGACCTTGTAACATCAGCTAATGTGTCTTTTCCATGCAGTTACTGCGAACGGCTGAAAGCAAGGGGAAACTACAGCCGTTACTTTTCCCGAGGACATGCAGCTCTACTGTATGAAAATATGATGCCATCCTATCGGGAAAAATATTCCGGAGGTAAAATAGTCCCCCATTCGAATCTCCGGGCGGAGACTACTCAGGAGGTTGTCATCAGGAAACACAGTACTGGCATTCTATGGATCGGATCGTGGAATATTTCGATCCCTTACTCGGGTAGGAAAATTAGAAAATTTAAAAAGGGAAATGTATAGGTTGAAGTTAGATATGGTGGGGATTAGTGAAGTTCGGTGGCAGGATGAACAGGATTTCTGGTCAGGTGAGTACAGGATTATAAATACAAAATCAGTTGGGGGTATCACAGGAGTAGGACTGATAATGAATAAGAGAGGAGTGCGGGTAAACTACTATGAGCAGCACAGTGATCGCGTTATCATTGTCAAGATTGATACGAAGCCAACACCGACAACAGTAGTACAGGTTTATATGCCAACTAGCTCTGCCGATGATGAGGAGACAGAAGAAATATATGAGGAGCTAAAGGAAATTATTCAGACAGTTAAGGGAGAGGAAAACTTAATTGTGACGGGAGACTGGCATTCGGTAGTAGGAAAAGGAAGAGAACGAAAAATAGTAGCTGAATATGGACTGGGCAGAAGGAATGAAAGAGGAAGTCGCCTGGAAGAATTTTGCACGGAACATGATTTAATCGTAACAAACACGTGGTTTAAGAATCACAGAAGAAGGTTGTATACGTGGAAGAGACCAGGAGACACCGGAAGGTATCAGATTTTATAATGGTAAAACATAGATTCCGGAACCAGGTGATAAACTGTAAGACATACCCGGGAGTATAGTCTCTGACCATAACTTGTTAGTCATGAACTGTAGGCTGAAACTGAAAAAACTGCAGAAAGGTAGGAAAATAATGAGATGAGACTTAGATAAACTGAAGGAACGTGAAGTTCTGGAGAAATTTAGAGGGAAATTTAGGCATCAATTGACAGAAACAGGGGAAAATAAAACAGTAGAAGAGGAATGGGTAGCATTGAGAGACGAAATAGTGAGGGAAGCAGAGGACAAAATAGGTAGAAAGGCCAGACATACAAAAAATCCTCGGATATTACAGGAAATACAAAATTTAATCGATCAAAGGAGAAAATATAAAAATGCAGTAAATGAAACAGGCAAAATGGAGTACAGACGACTAAGAAATGAGATTGACAGGAAGTGAAAAATGGCTAAGGAGGAGTGGCTAGAAGCCAAATGCAAATCTGTAGAAGAATCTACAGGAAAACAAGACATTTGGGGACAAGAAAAGCAACTCTACGAATATCAAGAACTCAGATGGGGAAACCAGTTCTCAGCAAAGAAGGGAAAGCTGAAAGGTGGAAAGGGTACATAGAGCAGCTCTACAAATGAACTTAGAGACGATGTTGTAGGAAGGGAAGAGGAGGTAGATCAAGATGAAAAAGGAGATACTATACTGAGATGAATTTGACAGAGCCTTGAAAGACCTAGGTCGGAACAAGGCACCAGGAGTAGATGACATACCCTCAGAGCTTCTAAAGTCTCTGAGAGAGCCAGCCATGACAATATTTGAACTGGTGTGTTGGATGTATGAGACAGGCGAAATACCCTCACACTTTAAGAAGAATGTAATAATCCCCATTCCAAAGAAATCGGGCGCAGATAGGTGTGAAAATACAGAACCCTCAGTTTGATAAGTCATGGTTGCAAAATTTTAACACGAATTATGTACTGGAGAATGGAAAAGCTGGTAGAAGCTGACCTCGGGGAAGATCAGTTTGGATTCAGGAGGAACGTAGGAACTCGGGAGGCAATACTCACTTTACGTCTTTTCTTAGAAGATAGATTAAGGAAAGGCAAACCTACATTTTTAGCTTTTGTAGATTTGGAGAAAGCTTTTGACAATGTTGACTGGAATACTCTCTTTCAAATTCTGAAGTTAGCAGGGGTAAAATACAGGGAAAGAAGAGTTATTTAAAACTTGTACAAAAACCAGACCGCAGTTATTAGACTCGGAGGGCATGAAAGGGAAGCATCAGTTGGGAAGGGAGTAAGACAGGGTTGTAGCCTTTCTCCGATGTTATTCAATTTGTACATCGAGCAGGCGGTGAAGGAAAATTTTTGAATAGGGATTAAAGTTCAGGGGGAAGAAATAAAAACATTGCGTTTCGCTGATGACATTGTAATTCTGTCAGAGACAGCAAAGGACCTGGAAGAGCAGTTGAATGGAATGGACAGTGTGTTGAAGAGAGCGTATAAAATGAACATTAAAAAGAGCAAAACAAAAATAATGGAATGCGGTCTTAGAAAATCAGGCGATGCTGAAGGAATTAGATTAGATAACGAAACAATGAAGGTGGTAGATGAGTTTTGCTACTTGGGTAGTAAAATAACATGCGATGGTCGCAGTACAGAGGATATAAAATGCAGAATGGCCATGGGAAGAAAAGCATTTTTGAAAAAGAGAAATTTGCTAACATCGAATATTAATTTAACGGTAAGGAAGTCTTTTCAGAAGCCATTTGTGTGGAGTGTTGCCTTGTACGGGAGTGAAACATGGAAGACAAGCAGTGTGGACAGGAAGAGAATAGAGGCTTTTGAAATGTGGTGCTACAGAAGAATGCTGAAGATTAGGTGGGTAGATCGCATAACTAATGAAGAGGTACTGAACAGCATTGGTGAGAAAAGTAATTTTTGGCATACCCTGACCAAAAGAAGGGATCGCTTGGTAGGACACATTGTTAGACATCGAGGAATCGTAAATTTAGCATAGGAGGAAAGTGTGTTGGGTAAAAATCGCAGAGGGAGGCAAAGAGGCGCGTATAGTAAGCAGATTAAAGTGGATGTGGCTTGTCGTTCTTATGAGGAGATGAAAAGGCTGTCTCAGGATAGAGTAGGGTGGAGTGCTGCATCAAACCAGTCTCCGGACTGAAGACAACAACAACAACAACAACAACAACAAGTAGTTTGTAAGCTACGGACTGATGACCACGCAGTTTGGCCCGATGGATTTACAAACATTTGAACATTTCCACCAGCATTAGTACTTCGGAGAGCTTAACTTTGACCACCAGCATTTGCCGGCTGTGACAAGTTTGGTCAGAAAATTTTGGCTACTAGGGAATTTTAATACTGCGATAACTTCTGTTAGTGCGGCGTCTGCATCCTTTTCCCTCGGAAGCTTTGTTCTGCATCTGTCCCGTCTGCGTCCGTAGAGTGCAGAGGCGTATGTCTGTTCTTCTGGTCGTGATGTTGATGATATTTCTTGTTCTTGTCGTTTGTGTGTGTGTGTGTGTGTGTGTGTGTGTGTGTGTGTGTGTGTGTTTCTCTATAACGTAATTTAGTTTGAGTAATTTGTAGGTCAAAGGAGCGATGACCGCTGCATTTTGGTCCCATTGGTTACCAAATTCTGAACATTCGATAAAAGTTTTGGTGTAAGTAAACTTCATGCCACTCGTGGTGCATGATGAGTAATCGTTGTAGTGCGTTTGAAAAAAGCATGGAAGGGTTCACTATTTCGAAGTAACCATCCCCAGTCCAGACATAGGACAATTGCCGCCCTGATCAGCTCTACCTTCCTGCTTTGCCGGGTAATATAGCAGAAGTTGATAACGCCGTGGCGGAACAAGGCTGTTGGAGGCCCGGGGCTGCGGCGAAACAAAATGAGGCCCCACCCCCCTCCCCCGTCCACTTGGAAATGTATTGCTATAAAACATTAACTTTCGAGATGTGGAGACCCCAGTAGAACAAGATGCCCAAGCGCGCTAAAAAAAAAAAAAAAAAAAAAAAAAAGCCAAACCTTGTTTTCGAGGTATTTGGAGGCCCGCCAAGACGAGAGGCCCGTGGCGGACCGCCCTCTCCGCCCCCCCCCCCCCCGCTTCATCCACCACTGTGAATTCGTCTTCTCACATGTGATCAGAAGTTGTTACATAGATAGGGGTACATCGACCACGTTAAACATGAGTCATTCCCAGTGTCAGGGTAGGACTGAGTGTCGCAAGTGAAGCCACTTCGAAACGGAACGGCGAGCGATCCACGCGCCGTGCTCTAGAAATGAGCTGGGAGCAGAGGAGCAGTGATTTTCCGGGAATTTGTGCGGTGGCGGCCGGCGACGCGCAGGTCACGGGGGACAGGAAGTGCCGATCGCTGTGCCTCGTGAATCACCCAGAGCCGCGCTGTCTCTCAGGGCGCTGATAAGGCTCCGGCAGGCGCAGCGGCGCGCGCGCAGGTTCCGGTCTGATGAAATGAGGACGGCGAGGCAGCGCGAGGAGGCGGTGTCTGCCGCAGGTCACTCACAATACTCACGTTATCGAAGTCGTAGCTAACAAGTGAGCTAAGCCCTGCCACGTATCAACCTAACTCAAGGTCCCACAATACCGTAAGTGGTCCACTAGGGACAGTGGGGAATATGAAAGGAGGCCATTGTGGTAGTCAAATATGCGCCGTTAGTTGCAAAACACCTTGCAAAGCATCTGCCTTTCACTTACTTAATCGAACATTACGTTTGTGATATAAGTAAAAAACAGCACTCTGTATCTGTTTGTTTGTAATTCTATCGAACCAAACTGCGTGGTCATCAGTCCGTAGCTTACAAACTACGTAAACTTAGGTAAACTAACCTACGGACAAACACACACACCCATGCCCCGGGGAGGACTCGAACCTCCGCGGCGAGCAACCGCGCGCTCCGCAGGGAGACGCTTTAGACCGCTCGGCTACTCCACCGCGGCACTCAGTATCTCTGTAACGATTTTTACCCATCACAAGAACTTTGCCATTACTACCTCACTCAAAACATGTGCACGAACGTAGTGCTCAAGTATCCTGTACACCAAATCTTAGAGGTGAAATGTATTTATCAGCCCGTTTTCTTCGTCATTGCAACTTCCTGGCAGATTAAATTGTGTGTCGGAACCGGGACTCAAAACTGGAACCTTTGCCTTTCACGGGCAAGCGCTCTAATACTGAGCTACCCCGACACGACTCACAGTGTCTGAAGTGTGAAGTAATCCACATGACCACTAAAAGAAATCCGCTGAACTTCAATTACGCGATAAATCAGTCAAACCTTAAGGTCGTAAATTCTACCAAATACCTAGGAGTTACAATTACGAACAACTTCACTGTAGAGAACACACGTAAAATATTGTGGGGAAGGCGAACCAAAGGTTACTTTTATTGGCAGAATGCTTCGAAGATGCACCAGCTCCACCAAAGAGACTGCCTTACATCACACTTGTGCGTCCTCTCCTGGAGTACTGTTCCCCCTTGTGGGACCCTGACCAGGTGGGATTGACGGAAGACATTGAGAAGGTTCAGAGAAGGGCAGCTAGTTTTATTTTATCACGTTACGGGGGGGAAAGCGTCACGGAAATGTTGCACGAATTGGGGTGGAAAAAATTAAAAGAAACACTTTATTCATTGCGGCGTGATCTGTTTGCGAAGTTTCAATCACCGACTTTTGGTTCTGAATGTGAAAATATTTTGATAGCACCCAACTACTTAGGGAGACATGACCATCCCAATAAAATAAGAGAAATCAGATCGAAAACGGAACGATTTAGATGGCCTTTCTTCACGCGCGGTATTAGAGAATGGAACGGTAAAGTTATGAAAGTGGTTAATGAACCCTCTGCCAGGCACTTGAATGTGATTTGCAGAGTATCGATGTAGATATAGCTCCCCCACACAACTTCAATTCCGCCAGTACCTAGCGTCCTACTTTCCAAACTACACGGACGTTCTCCTGCGAAACTTCCAAGACTAGCTCTCCTGGAAGAAAGGATATGGTGGAGACATGGCTTAGCCACAGCCTAAGGGATGTTTCCAGAATGAAACTCTCACTCTGCAGCGGAGTGTGCTCTTGCCCGCGAAAGGCAAAGCTCCCAGGTTCGTGTCTCGGTTCCGGCACACAATTTTAATCTGCCAGGAAGTTTCATATCAGCGCACACTCCGCTGCAGAGTGAAAGTTTCATTCTTCCTCATTCTTACCAGGACTTAAAAATAGCAGCTAGGTACACTTTAGGTAAGGAATGTAAATTTAGTGTAAATTATGTGACTTTCGTGTGTTGAACAACTGCGTGTGTTGAACAACTGCGTGTGTTGAACAACTGCATACATCCTCGTATCTGTGAAAGGTATTATTCGTTCCCTTCCTGAATTCCTTCATGCAAATTGATATTGCAGAACTCTTTATTTTTGTTTATGTATACCGGAAAGTGTTGGTAGCACAACTGTGATAAAGAAGTACTAAAACTATGCACCAAATCCGTAAAGTTTCATATGTGCACGTACAAGGCCTAATAAATTCAACATGGGAGACTGTAACCACCACGATGCCGTCCAGCAGAAACTTCAAATTGTTCCGCTCCTGCAGCGCCATCGGTAAGTCTACTTACTGTTAAAAGGTCTATTTTGGTACATTCCATTACATGGCGCATTGCGCTAATGTTCTCGATTAGTTTTCCTGCATTATTCAATGACTAAGAGAAAACTCTACACCTACATAAATGCAAAGCGAGTCGCTACATTATCCACAGAAGAGGTTTCATTTTTCCTTTTTTCATTATTTCATTAATAATTCAACTATAGGTTTCGTGAAATGACTCCTTATACCTTGCGGCAAGGGGCATGATAACACTGATGTTTATTCCCCTTGATAACCGTATAAAGACGACAATCTGCTGCACAGAGACTATATTCGACGACTATCAGTCATTCCCTTGATATTTTTATGTTTATTTTTATTTAATTATTATAATCTTGTTTTATGGAAAACAGAAATATCAAAACTTGAACAGTCAAAATCGCTCTTTTTATACGTTTTATTTGGTTGTCCTTTTAAGCCATTCTCAGATAAAAAAAATTAAAATCACACAGCGTCCGGAAAGACGACAGGTTTCAACTAATATGCGAATTACGAGATGATGGCATAGCAATAAAACCGAAATTACTAATGACATTTAAAAAAATTGATATCTTTAATAAAAATGGTATTAAAGGTTTATAGGAAAGAGATTGATGTCAAATCGCAGACCTACTTATCACAGTTTCTAAAATACTGCTCAACACACATTTCAACTACACAGAATGAACATATGATGATTGAGACTAAGCAGTTCAAATTTCTATGCATTCAGATAAATAGTAAGCTGTCATCCAAAGCCCATGTTGTGAATCTTTTTCAAAAAATTATTGCTGCGATGTTTACAATTCTTACAGTATATGCAAAAAGTGATAATTCAATACGTAAAGTAGCTTACTTTTATTCTAAGGCACTTACTTTTCTCTGGGAAAAATCTTTCCATGATGTCGAGGTATAACTGGAGAAATAAAAGAAAAAAGCTAATTTCTGTGTTATGTCACCGATTCCTTACGTATCTTCAGGTCTTTTGTGTACATATGACTGATAAACATTTCATTTTATCTATTAAAACTCATACTTTGGAATTGTATCTCTTGATCAAAGTAAGTTCCGTTTGGAAATATAAAACAAGTGTATAGATACAGAAAAATTTTTGTAGTACAAAAATCTGCAACTGTTAAATTACTTTCCTACATAGCTTTCGAAATTTTTCTAGTCACTTGTCATTCCATTGACTGCCGTTTTATTTCACAATTTTATGATACACAAGTTCTATTCCCCGTGACTAGCTAGAAAGAAAAATCGTCTTTTTCATTGCAGCGTGTCGAAAACTGCAAGTGCACTGTCCAGCCGTTGTTTCTTGTGTTGTTCAGTAAGAGTTTTTGGTTCCCAATGTGAGCGAAGTACCAATTTCATGAATTAGTGAGTGTGAGATTTGCTGAACTTCCATAGCAAGGGCACTAAGTGTAAACTTACTGTTGTGCTTAATCTTCTCTTCAATGGTGTGAACCAGTTAATCAGTAACCACAGACGGGTGCCTACTTCGTTCTTCATCGTGCACTCGATCACGTCCTTCATTGAACAGTCTGACCAGTTTTCTAACCATTGAATCACTGAATTTTGTCTGTAAGCCTCACAGATTTGCCTCTCCACAGTATGTTCCATGACTGTGAACTTTCTATTTACATACGAAGAAGAAATTAGAATGTAATATGTGAACAAGACCGATGTTTTGTAGGTATCTGTGTAGAATGTTACATGCTATTTTAGGCACTGTGCTCTCGTGCATGTGCAAGGAATCGGATACTTCGTCTTTTATGCAGTTCCTGCCACTCAAAAATCATTTCCATTGCAGTTTATAGATAGATAAGTCTAGAAAGCAATGATTTATATTTTTCGTCTAGTTTCGGCCTTCTTTTAGACCATCTTCAGGAATTTTAGCTCCATTGATGTTGTGGAGCAGACAGGTAACTTGGAGCCTTCCAGTGCGTCAATCTTAAAACATATAACTGATTTAATTCCTATTTTGTGGTTAGACCCTACCCTTTTCAATATGATGACATAAAATACAGTGTCACAATGTATCCTGCACAGTTCGCGTTGCTGTCATGTTTGTCTGGATGATTGACTGGGCTGGCCTTGTAACATCAGAAAACATGGCTTTGCTATGCAGTTACTGCAAACCGCTGAAATCCAGAGGGAAACTACAGTCTTTACTTCTCCCGAGGATATGCAGCTCTACTGTATGAATATCTGATAATAGCGTCTTCTTGGGTCAAATATTCCGGAGGTAAAATAATTCTCCGGACGGGGACTATTCCGGAGGATGTCGTCATCAAGAGAAACAAAACAGGCATTCTACGGATCGGAGCGTGGAATGTTCTAACCCTTAATCACGTAGGCAAGTTAGAAAATTTGAAAAGAGAAATGGATAGGTTAAAGTTACATATGGTACGGATTAGTGAAGTTAGGTGTCAGGATGAACAGTATTTCTGGTCAGGTGAATACAGGGCTACAAATACAAAATCTGTTGGTAGTAACGCAGGAGTAGATCTGATATGGAATAAGAAAATAGGAATGCGGTTAAGTTATTATAAACAGCATAGTGAATGCTTATAAAACTCTTCTGGGTGTTGGACCACATCGTCAATATATCAAATACTTCCCCGACGTTTCGGCAACAATTGGAAGCGGCCATCTTCTGGGTAAACGTAACACCCAGAAGATGCCGCTTGCAATAGTGGCCGGAACGTTGGGGGTAGTATTTGATAGATTGACGATGTGGTCCAACATCCATAAGAGTTTTATAAACAATTACAACGGCCGCGGAAACCTTCGTTTACAGCATAGTGAATGCTTTGTCATAGCAGAGATATATAACATCGACCAAGATAATGCAAATTTTTGTATGCCAACTAGCACGGCCGATGATGAAGATATCGAATAAATGTATGAGGAGATAAAAGAAATAATTCAGAAAGTCAAGGGAGACGAAAACTTGATTGTGATGGGAGACTAGATCTCGGTAGTAGGGAAGGGAAGAGTAATTAAATGTATTAGGTGGATAAGGACTGGGAAAAAGGAATGAAAGAGGAGATCTCTTCGTAGAATTTTGCGCAGAGCACAATTTAATGATCACCAACACTTGGTTTAATCATCATGAAAGAAGACTGTATACGTGGAAGAGACCAGGAGACACTGTATGGTACCAGATTGAATTTATAATGGTAAGAAATAGTTTTAGAAACCAGGTTGTAACTGTAAGGCAGGGGCAGATAGACTCTGACGATAACTTATTGGTTAGGTACTGCAGAAGAAAGATAAGAGACTGCAGAAAGGTAGAAAAGGACAAACTGAAGGGGCCATAGATGGCAGTGTGTTTCAGAGGGAGCATTAGGCAAGAATTGGCTAAAACGGTGGAAAGCGATACAGTAGAAGAGGAATGGGTAGCTCTGAGAGATAGGGTAGTGAAAGTCCACAGAGGATCATATAGGCAGAAGGATAAGGCCTATCATAAATACCTGGATAAAACAGGATATAATGAAGTGAAGCAGGCAAAAGGGAGTACAGACGTCTAAAAATGAGATTGACAGGAAGTGCAGACTGGCTACGCAGGGGTGGCTAGAGGACAAATGCAGAACGATAAAAGAATTCATAACTAGGGGAAACATAGATACCGCCTACTAGAGAATAAAAGATATTTGGAGACAAGAAAAGCAACTGCATGAATATCAACAACTCAAATAGAAAACCAGTACTAAGCAAAGAGGGGAAAGCTGAACTGTGGAAGGGTTATATAGAGGGACTATACAAAGGAAAAAAACTTGAAGGCAGTATTCTAGAAATGGAAGAAGAAGTGGAGGAAGATGAGAAAGGAGATATAATCCTGCGAGAACAACTTGACAGAGCGCTAAAGGATATGAGTCGAAACAAGGCCCCTGGAGTAGATCACATTCCGTCTGAACTGCTGACATCGTTAGGAGAGCCTGTCATGAAAAGTTTATTCCACCTCGTATGCAAGATGTATGAGACAGGGGAAATACCATCAGACTTCAAGAATAATGTTGTAATTCCAGTTCAAAAGAAAGCGAGTGCAGACAAATGTGAAAATTACAGAACTATCAGTTTAATAAGTCGTGGTTGCAAAATACTAACACGAATTATTTACAGATGAATCGAAAAACTTTTTGAGTTCAACCTCGGGGAAAATCAGTTTGCATTTAGGAGAAATGTAGGACCACAGGAGGCAATACGATTATCTTAGACGGTAGGCTAAGGAGGGGCAAACCCACGTTTTTTGCTTTTGTGGATTTGGAGAAAGCTTTTGACAATGTCGTCTGGAATAAACTTTGAAATTCTGAAGGTAGGAGTTATATTCAACTTATATAAAAGCCAGACAGCAGTAATTAGTCGATGGGCAAGAAAGGGATGCAGAGGTTGGCAAGGGAGTAAGATAAGGTTGTAGCCTTTCCCCAACATTGTGCAATCTGTAAAATGAGCAAGCAGTCAAGGAATTCAAGGAGAAATTTGAAGAGGGAATTAAAGTGCAGGGAGAAGAAATAATAAGTTTGCGGTTTGCCGATGACATAGTAATTTTGTCAGAGACTGCAAAGGATCTGGAAGAGCAATTGAATGGAATGGACAGACTCTTGAAAAGAGGGTATAAGATGAATATTAGGAGTAAAACGAGGGTAATAGAATGTAATGTCAGAAAATCAGGTGATGCTGAAGGAATTAGATTAAGTAATGATATAATAAAAGTCGTGGATGAGTTTTGTTATTTGGGTAGCAAGATAATTTATGATGGCCGAAGTAGAGAAGATTAAAATGCAAAATGCGTATGGGAAGAAATGCTATTCTAAAAAAGCGAAATTTAACATCCAATATTAATTTCAATGTTAGGAAGTCCTTTCTGAAAGCATTTGTCTGGAGTGTAGTATTGTATGGGAGTGAAACGTGGACGATAAGGAGTTCAGATAAAAAGATGGTAGAAGCTTTTGAAATGTGGTGCTACAGACGAATGATGAAAATTAGATGTGTAGATCATGTAACTAATGAGATGCTTAACCGAATTGGGGAGAGAAGGAGTTTCTGGCATGTCCTGACTAAGAGAAGGAACAGACGTGGGACACATTCTAGACACATCTAGGAATATTCAGTAGCATTAGAATTAATCGTGTGGGTAAAATAAAACTGGGAGACCGAGGGACGAGTACAGTAAGAAGATTCAAAAGGATGTGGGTTGCCTAACGTATTCTCAGATGAAGAGGCTTGCGCAGAACAGGGTAGCGTGGAGAGCTGCATCAGTCTGCGGAATGAAGACCACAACAGCATTGGTTTCTTACAGGTAATTTAATTGTACTCTTCAGTAAACAGTTTTCAAATATACTTACAGATCTATCATTAAATGAAATATTTTAAATTACCCTCTGGTTTCTTGTACACCTCACCCAAATCACTGCTAAAATAAGCCATTATTGAAAACCGTAGTTTGGAAGTCTCTTTTCAATTAATGTATTGATGTACGTCACATTTGTAACTAGTTGTACGCCATGGCCAGAAAGGCAATTATCATCAGGATATGAGTTTTTGTTAAATTTATTTTGCTGTATGAAAAAGTTATTTGTGTACTGCTATAATTTACTATCCAAGTAGTAAAATCAGTAAATGTTGAAATGTTTGTAGAGATTATGGGACTTAAGGGGTCATTTGTCCCTAAAATTACAAAAAACTTACGAACTAGCTTATAATAAAGACGCCACACACATTCATGCCCGAGTGGATTCGAAGCCTCATGCGTCGTAGCATAGAGCCTCAGTAAAATCAGTAGCCGATGTCAAATTGAAAGAAATTATTAGTGCTCATGGCCAGCCTTCCTCTTGCACGCTTTCAGAGAATCAACTCTGTAGTCCCCATAGATATTAATTTGATCTCCCGTGTCTGAAAGATAGCACAACAGGCCATCAAAGTTATTTATAAATTGCTGAAAATTTCTTGATAGGGACCTACGGTTAAAATTATGAAAGTGCCATCATTAGTTCAAACTCAGAGGTATATGTTCCTCTACACGAAACTGTCTTTATAGTAAATTTTTTATGCAGTGATAACTTTTAATTCATATGGAAACTCCTTTCTCCTTACTATCACTACTTACTTGTACTGACAATTTGTATCCAATAATATTTAATTTACCCGTATCACTGAAAATGTGATTCTCAGATGGGAAGAATACATCTGTTGCAACCTTAGTTTCTAAATGTTCAAAGCAAACCAGATCATAATAAATTTTATTCTTAAATCTGCTCATACTTACATGGAATATAAACATTATAATTTTTTTCTTATTAACCTTGTTGGGCTTAACTCTGGGGTCATTGGACCCTAAATTTACAAACTACTTGTAAGCTACCTTGTACTAAAGGCAATACAAACATCCATGCCGGAGGGGGGGGGGCGGAGATTGAAATCCCCAATGAGGAACGGCCTCCGCATCGGAGCATAGTGCCTCAATGCGCTCGGCCACTCCGCAGTGGCATTTTTCTTTACTTTTGTGAGAATATAATGATATGACATTTTTAGAACCTGCCGATATCAGCTTCTCACTGGACATTGATCTTAGCCTGGAAATGTGGTGCTCCCTTGAGTGTCAATTTCCGATAGTATCCACAGGAACAAAACCCATGTCGGATTCAGTAGCCATATTTAGTAGCTGACCTTCCTAAGAGAGCTGTTCAAATGGGGTCGATCATATCACATGACTGCAGGCACAAGCCCGGCATTTGTAACATTCGTTGCTGAAGCTATATTTCCTAGTTATCTTTAAAGGCTGTATCCGTGATCCCCATCAATAGCTTCCCAATCCACCCACTATGACAACAGGATCCTGATCAATAAGGTCCTAATACTTGGCTAAGACGAACAGGGCTTGAAATACTTTGTGTCCTGGTAACTGTCACCTCAGTTTAAAATCCAATGTTTGTAAACCTATTGCCCCAACCTACTATGGGCATCTGTCCCTAGACGTACAAACTACTGCAACTAACATAAACTAACCTAAGGAGAACAAACACTCATGCCCGAGGGCGGATTAGAATTCCGACGGCGAACAACCTTGCTTTCCGCAGAAAGGCCCTTCGAGCGCTCTGCCTCTCCACTTCGGCCCTAATGTTTCCATGAACACCTTTCCCACACCTCTTCCATTAACACCACCTATCAATAGAAATTTCTTGTACATTTTAGTTTTTTCCAAACGCTTGGATTCCTTTTGAAAGACGTCCGTTAACTGCACGTAAGTCGACTGGAGCCTCTTCAATTGGGTGTGGTCCTCTTTCTGTGACTCCTAGTCCTGGCTAATAGTTCCCGTTTCCCTTCTTCTCCCCTCTCTTTACCTCATCAGTTTCTCCTGACACTATATATTTGGGCCTATATATTTGGGCCTGGAGGGCTCTAATCTTCCTCTTCTGTTCTTCTGTTTTTTTCTTTTTTTTCCCTTGAACAAACTTTACAATAAAATGGAAGAGTCTCGTTTATTTGCCCAGTCCCCACACCGCTGCATTCTCCCAAGAGAACCTACCTGTCACAACAGTTTTCTAGAACCACAGAATAACCTTCCTACTGCAGCTCAAACACTTGTAACTCATGATTGTTCAGTAACTTTTCAAAGTCTCTTGTTACAAATATTACCTGTTAGTCACGAGTGCTAGTATATTCCATTGTGTGATTATCACGTAGGGAGGCAATTTACGTCCTTAAGACATACACATCATTCGTAGTCAAAAATAATCCGGGTTTGAATATCAGGACAGCAAAAAATTTTATGATTTATCAATAAATTGTACAGCTGATACTGACTCGTGTTCACAAAAATGTTCAAACCTTTGTATAGCTTATGGGACTTAACTACGGGGGCATCAGTCCCTAAACTTACAAACTACACTACTTACAAACTTACACTAAGGACGGCACAAATATCCATGCCCGAGGGGGGATTTGAACCCCCGACCGTAGCGGCCGTGCAGACCGTAACTGAAGCGCCGCAGTCCCCTCGGCCACCGCGACCGGCTCGTATTCGCAGCCGTGAATACGTTAACTCTTGTATTCATGACAGATGTACTCATGAAAGATGTACTCATAGCAGCGTCCGTTTCTTTATACATGGTTGTAGGTAGGAAAGATATTTACGTCGATTTCATTGTTAAACACGGTCACTCTACATCGTATTCAAAGTGCTACAATTCTCCAGAAAAGTGCTCATTGGACATGCATGGTGCGTTACCGGTGGACTATGTTGATCACTGGATTACTGCGATTGCTGCAGCATAGATTAAAATTTTGTATAATTTGCGTTGCGTCCTTTATGATAAACGCCACAAGGTCAATGGTCACTGATTCAAACTCATTTATGACGATCCTGGCTATCGAAGAAATTCTTCAGTTCCTGAGACAATCAGGAAGTTCGCGTGGGAGCTTCAAATTTGTCAAATGTTTGTGAACGTATCGGACTCAACTGCTGGGTTATTAGTGCGTAGCTTACAAACTACTTAAACTAAGGTAAACTAACATAAGGACAACACACACTCATTTCCGAGGTGGGACTCGAACCTCCCCAAGGCGAACGGCCGCGCGCACCGCAGCACGGTGCTCCAGTACGCACGGCTAATCCGCCGCGGCATGGGAGCTTTCTAGAGTATATCATACAGCCCGCAATTGGTACCACGATATGAGAAATGTTTTGAGAATCGCGCTAACTATGTAATAAATAAATTAAGAGTTACGCTCATCTGTGAGTGATATCCTTGTTTTCTTACATTCTAAATGTTTTTACTAAAATTAATGTCCATTACTTATATTTCGTTTTATATTTTTCTAATAAGACATTAGCTCCTTTATTTTTTGCTGGGGATCTGTCTATATGTCATGCTTTCCTTCATCTGGTGTCGTTGCTTTTCCTATTTTCTCCCGTGAGGAAGCGTTTTAACCATTTATTTTTTCTAGTTTTTAGATTCCTTAATTGATAACAATGTTCTGTTTTAGCGTCATACCAATAATGGTAGTAACATGCCGGACGTAGTTAATGCTCATTAAGAGAAGAAACTTTGTGGCTACTCCTGTACATTCACTTGCAAGAGCCAGTGCAAAATAAGTTTTAAAGACGGATGCCATTAACAGAGTCGGAATTTCATAAAATCCGTAAATGAGAAGTGAATGACAGAAGGACACCACAGCACGATACCATTCCATCTCTCGTGTAGTAACTACTTGCAGTTTTTTTTTTTTTTTTTTTTTTTTTTTTTTTTTTTTTTTTTTTTTTTTTTTGTTAGGGAAAGCATCGCGATTCTTAACACATCAATGTTACTCATTCATCAGTTGTTCACCTACCTTTGATGCAAAGCCACTTGTCTCTGCCGCAAAAGAATGAAATGGGTGATGTCACTGCGGGTACTTTATCGTGCACCAATGACCTCGGTTCACATAACCCTAGATGCATTTAACTCCATATAGTTGTTTGTGTTGACGCTCCTTTTATAAAGACGTTCAGAATGAGAGGGTTTTATTATTTACCTTAGTCCAGCATATAGGTCTTTCATGCCGGTAGTATTAAGTTTTGTGTAGTATGGTGTGCCATGATTTCTTTTGAGATTTAAACGACATGGGCAACTCTGTATTTTAACTCATATTAGCAAACAGATTGGGAAACGCTTCTACTGCGACCTGATGAGAGCGCCTGTAGAGGAGGCCGACCCGCATAACACTCGAATACCGAGGAACATGTGGGACGACCAGTATGGAAGGCTGGAATTGATTCAGATGAACTTTCTCTCCGACTTGGGAGACAGCGAAACATCTTGTCATACAAATGGATAAACTTCCTTCCCTAACAGGATGCATAACTATCATTGCCTCCACCAGTAGAGGTCGCAGCCAATAAAATATGTGAAAAATAGGATTATTGCAGATTTTATCAACCAAGACAAGCCTCACTGTACAGAACACCGTAAAGAAAACCGTTGATACTGTATTTCCGGATAAGAAATGTGCTATTATTAGCCAACGATAATTGCATCTAAATTGTAGTGGCTACATTGATGGGAAGTAATAGGTTGTAACTTTTATTTATAAAATGTACAAATGTTTGTATAGCTTATGGGACTTAACTACGGGGTCATCAGTCCCTAAACTTACAAACTACTTATGAACTACTTACGAACTAGGACGGCACAAATATCCATGCCCGAGGGGGGATTCGAACCCCCGACCGTAGTGGCCGTGCTGACCGTGACTGGAGCGCCTCAGTCACCTCGGCCACCGCGGCCGGCTTTTATTTATATATTATATCAAAGAAATAGCGTACCTAGAAGTGACAAAATTTCAGCAATTACTCTCATTGAAAAATAATCTTGACGAAGCTATGATACTCTGTTATGGATCTCAGGCAGTAGGCACATGGAAAACGCGTGATGAAGATTAGTCAATATTTAAAACTAGCAAAAATCACTGCGTTGCCCGGGTATTTATTTATTTATTCCTGCATTGTGTTAGTAGTTTTAAGCTTATGGGACCTAACTGTGGGGGTCATCAGTCCCTAAACTTACAAATTACCTTATACTAAAGACAGCACAGAGATCCATGCTAGAGGGGGATTCGAACCCCTGACTGGGAACCGCCTCGCGCATCGGAGCATAGTGCCGCAATGCGCTCGGCCTCTCTGCCGCGGCCTTCTCCTATTTTCTCTCTCTCTCCCTCTCTCTCTCTCTCTCTCTCTCTCTCTCTCTCTCTCTCTCTCTCTCTCTCTCTCTCTCTCTCTGTGTGTGTGTGTGTGTGTGTGTGTGTGTGTGTGTGTGTGTGTGTGTGTGTCCATCTCCTTTTTTTCCTAAAAACTTGGTATTTTTATCGGAGAATATATAAGAATTATGGCTGTCTTCCACAACGTAGAAAATTACACGTGCAGTATCCAAACAAATAAAGATAGCAATCAAAATATAGAAATGGCATATAAAATTCGCAAGAGTTCACATTTGTTGAGTTATGTTGTACAACTGTATAATTTTCAGGTATATATTCATTTATGTAATTGCTGTATGTCTGTAAAATCTGTTGTGAATACCGTTGTTAGTAAAGAAGTAATAGATTAAAACTTGGTGCGTGTTAGGGCTGTTTTCTATGAACCTTTATGTCCCCATACCTCATTAACTACGTGTCGTACTGTGCCACAATTTCGAAGGTACATTCAGCTATATGTGTGTATACTGTGGATAAAATTTCCTGCGGCTACAATTTGTAGTGTAGAAGTTATAAATTTCAACGGCATACCGAATTCCGTAGTTTTACCCATGAACAGCGGAAAAGTAGTAAACGAGAAACGTTTTTCCTGTCATAATTTTGCTATGTTTGTCAGCGAGAAAAAGTTCAATGGAGGTTTCAAATTATGTTTAAAGTTACTTGCAAGTCGCTAAATAAGCATTAGCTGATATTGTCGGTTTAGGAGTCGATCTGATAGTCACATATTCTTCAAAAATGACACTCTAAAATCTCGAATATATAATTTACAAAATGACGACCGTTTTTGGAGGACTGTGCCACCATCATCTGGTCATGCATATGTTACAAGCTCAGGTTTTAACTTACGTATTTTTATACATTGACCTAGTGCTGCGATGCACTTATTTTATATCAATTCTTTAAATAAGATGACCAGCTTACAAAATGTATATGATCAGATGATGGTGGCAAAGTCCTCCGAAACCGGTAGTCATTAAATAAATTATTAATTTGCGATATTGGCCTTTCATTTTTGAAGAATATAAATCGCTAAGTACTGTCATTCTCATACAGTGTGTGAAATAAAGTCTCGTAACATTGTGTGGCAGTTTCTTGCAACTATATTGTCCATGACGTGGTTTCTCCTGCGCCATGTGTGGTATATGGTTCTTACCCCGGCAGCATTGGCACCTAACGCTAAGGCATGCGTGCACCAAATTTGGTTGAAATCGGTCCAGTGGTTTAGGAGGAAATTTGCAATACATTAGTTTGATGCAGCAGTTTTTCGCGCGTCTCATTAACATTACGTCATATCTCGTGAACAATGTGTACGTGATCCTAACACTTACGGCGACCGTCCTCATGGATTCAAGATAATATCATAAGATAATATCATAAGATAATATCATAAGATAATTTCATAAACACTGGCAGAAAACTGTACATTTGTATGTAACACGTACACACAAACATACGCACACTGTTTTATATATAACTAGCTGTAAACCCGGCGTTGCCCGGGTTTTTATTTATCCTACACTTTCGTAATCCATAACCCCTTCCGCCCTCTCTCGGCATCCACCGCTTTCTCTCCCATCTCTCTGTTCGTTTCCAACTTTTCCTCTTTCGGCAAAGTTTTCTGCACGGTACCTTCTGTCATGTACTATACAATCATTTATGTACCCAGTGATCTTACTCTTGGTTTAAAGGTCATGTGTGTAAAAATTCATAAAGGTTGGAACAAAATTATGCATTTTTGTAAAATTCCGGAAGTACCCTCCACCATGCACCGAACGAAATTTTATTATGACAGTGATATTCCTCTTGTTTTTAAGATAGCGTGTGCAAAATTTCATCAATATAGGAAGAAAAATAGATCTCTATGCAACAGAAACGGAGGGCCACGTGGACAGGTGCACTTAATTGTTCTAAAATATTCGTTTTATTTCATACAACCCTTGTTCTGAGAATAATGAAAACAAAAAAAGGATCTGAAATCGCTCGAGCCTTTCTCAAGTTATGGCGCGACCAAAGGCTTTAGGGATCCATTTTTATGTTGCAAAGTACGCTCCCCCATGCACCGTATGAAACTTAAGGTAGACGGTGACTTTCATCTTATTTTGAAGCTCAAGCGTGCGAAATTTCAAAATGTTCAAATGTTTGTAAATCTATCGGACCAAACTGCGTGGTCATCAGTCCGTAGCTTACAAACTACTTAAACCTTGGTAAACTCCACGGGAGCAACCGCGCGCTCCGCAGCGAGACGCTTTAGACAGCTCGGCTACTCCACTGCGGCTGCGAAGTTTCGTGAAGATCTGAATGAAACTGTAAATTTCGTGAATCTGTAGGAGACTGGCAGACAAAAATAAACAGCAACATGCAAAACTGTAATGCTAATTTTATTTGATACAAGATCATACCTGATGCGATAGTTTTACGGCATCTACAGCTAAACTGTTGTGAGCGGTAGACTTATTTTCGTTTCTTTTTTTTTATTTTATTTTGGAGGGGGGACAGGCAGGCAGTTACAAAACGCTTCATAAACGTCCGAACTTACATGCAGTCTGTGGTGCAGGTCCCTAACTACTCCCATTTTCCAATAATTGACTCATAAATCTGGGTATTCTCACGCGGTGCCCTCATTATTTGTGACGTCATATCTCCTGGGCGATGTTTAGTGTTCTTGTTTCTGGATCAGGAACCTTCGTGGGCTTACTGTGAGCAGTTCACCAAAGTTTCATTGCAATCGAATGACTGGATTAACAATACATAGAGGACATACAGACAAACATCATTTTATATATGTAGATGGTGAGACGAAGGCCGTGGCAGTTTCTTTATTTATCAATATATTACTTTCTAACAATGCAAAACTGCCTGTGAATTATTGTGGAAAACCTCAACTAACGACGTGTGTATTGGACAGCCACCACTCGATTGCAACATCTATGTGCTAATATTTCAACCGATCAACTTACATCTGCTAGGCAACGGTCATTCTAAAGTATATAACTGACTGTATTTTGGTGGTAAGAACATCGAAAAACCAGTTGGAACGTAACAACCTCCCATAGTATTCCCATCGAACTATCTATCTTTCGGGAGATTGGTAAAAGATTCCATGTGCCTTTCCTCTCGACAACAGTAAGTGAACTGTGGCACTAGAGCAACAAGAATTCGAAACATTTAAACATTTCGACCGTTTCAAGACATTGAAATAAATCTAGTGGCAAAGATAAATTTGTGCTGCGCCGTGATTTGAACCAGGATTTCTCGCTATGGACCAGCGGTCCCTTTAACCAATTAGGCTATCCAAGCACGCTTCACTTACAACCCAAATTCTCATCTAGTAGCACATGGTTAGGGGGAACTACAATCGTATTGTGCTTCAAGATGAGAATCTAGGTTGGGAGGGGAGCGTGTCTGGACAGTCTAATTAGTTAAGGTAACCGCTGGTTCATATCGAGAATTTCGGGTTCGAATCACGGCTCAGCACAAATTTTTCTTTGCCACTGGGTTTATTTCACTGTCGAGAAACTAAATGTTTAAATGTATCGAAGTCGTAAAATTGTGGCCATTAATGTCAACAAATGGTGTCCGTTCTTTCGAACATGTCCATCCAAATAACTAAAGAAAGTTATACTGCGTACTAGTCATAATATTACTATGGACATGTAACGTGCCAAAGTATGTTCCAGTGGAAAGTCTTGTACAACGCCATTGAGTCGCGAGAACTTATTATAACACTATTACTAAGCAAAACATTTACAAACTGGATATTTATAGCCGTTGTTGCTGAAGGCACACAGTGAATTTATGTAGAAAAAAGAGGGGAACACGTATATATTGACACCTCGGGTGCATATGCACGCGCGTCAATGTTATGCTCATGTGTAAACTCTATAGTCATTAGAAAAAAAATTCCAATTTACGTAAAATTTTAGCTCGTGCTTCTGTCCCCTGACGAAGATATAGTCTTGTGAAAAATACTTTAAATTTACTGTAACACACTAAGTAACAGTACGGCGTGATGATATCTGCGAATTTGTACTTTTCGAAGGAGAGAGAGCGTAAAATATTCTCCATCGAAATTGTGTAGCATTCGCAGCACTCGGTGTCATCTTCGTTCGATGGGCTGAGGTGCCGTACATTTACCTTCTGCTTTTACTAAACAGAGAGGCGTCCATTCCTCGAGACGTTCTCCTACGCGCAGTGGTATGCAACAAGGTCGTGAGTTATCGCTACGATTTCCAGTTTCAGATTTATCGGCTCCTCCAGAAAAATAGATTGCTTGCCGCGAGAGAAGAAAGTGCAAAGAGCACTTTTGGGCACTGTCGATAGCCTACCTTCGCTTCCACTCCAGAGCGCTCTCAACCGCACTCTCAGGAACGTTCGAGTAGGCAATAGCCGTCATTTATTTCCTAGATTGATCAAGCTCTTCCTTCTGTGATACCATTCGTTGCAGTATACATTCGCTTTATTACGTTTGCAATACTTTTCATCTTGTTATTGACCTTCCAGATCTTACGATCAAGAAGCACCAGATATTACATACAAATACTGAAACACCTAAAGAAAATTTTTGGCTAAATAAAATAGTTACTATCCATTCACGTAGTGGGGTACATGTTAAAACCTATTGTCGCGTTTAATGTCACTATCGTAATGAGACACACGTATTTACACCCATGCCCGTTTGTCCATCAAAACGTGAAGTGCTGCTCAAAAAATGTTCAAATGTATACAAAACTGTGGGGCCAAACTGTGGTAGTCATCAGTCCCTAGACTTATAAACTATTTAAACTAATGCTAACGATAACAGACACATTAGCAGGAGGGAGGAGTCGAACCTCCGACGGTGCGCTGCCATGCACTGCGTAGCATGGCGCCTTAAAGTGCACGGCTATTCCAGCGCAGCTTTAAGTGCTGTATCACCTAAAGATAACGCTAAAGAAGTAGCTTGGATTATTTACACATCATGTTCGCGAAGTGTATCACTGGGTTTTTCCTAAGTTTCATCAGATACATTGGACACATAGGACCAGTATCAGTAACTTTTCAAAATTCTGTATTCCTTTATTCGTTTTTACAGTGTTAGTCGCAGTTTTAAATTTTATTTATGATGGCTGGTTTCAGACATTGCCAAGTCTGAGGGAATTCCTTTTGTTTACTGCAAATCAGCTGCGGTTATTCAGCTAGGGTTGATGAGAAACTGTCTTGTTTCAGTCATCAATTATGAACCTTATATATATATATATATATATATATATATATATATATATATATATATATATATATATATAAGCTGATACTCAATTATTTGACAGCGTAACTTCAAAGTCACTTGGTGACTTATACATTGATGATGGCTAGTCTATAGCTGAAATTGATTTTTAATGAATCAAGATTGCTCGCGATTTCACAATGTCCTTTACCATAAATTTCAGCTGTTACCTCACACTAATCCAAACTGATTCAGACATTAATGATAATTTGATTGCATATCACCTTTATTAGTATTAACTCTTTCAGGATACTTGCAAAGGACAGAAAAAAACCAGCAAACCATTTACCTAAAAGCTTCTTTGTTAGACCCCTTGGCCTAGCTTTCGGTAATTTTAATTATCGTGAGAAGAAGATTTTAGCACTTGTTTCATATTCTTTTAAACGTACAGCAAAATTACCAATGATTAATTATCTCCGAAAGGAAAAAACCCAAGATCACAGAATGATTCATTGATTGACGACCGGTTTCGAAGTGCTGTGGCAAAAAATTAAACACCGAGTTTAATATTGCACTCGGTCAAAATACGAGGTGTGTCCACAAAGTTAGTTCCGTTTGATTATATAAAACAAACGTGTACAGATACAGAAAAATAATTTATTGTACAAAAATCTAAAACTACACTGCTTTTCTACATCGTTTCAGAAATTTTGTAGGCACTTATCATAGCGTGATGCAAATTTTTGTATACTTTCTTCATCGAAGGTTGCCGCCTGTGTATTCAATCATGTGGTAACATGTTCTTTCAGTTCGTCATCATCGTTGACTTGTTGTTTAGGTGTAAGATGAGAACAAGCGCCGATGATTACTATCAAAAGCTGTTGGTTTCTTCAACGACAATACCCGACCTCACAAGGCGAATGTAACCAAACAACTCTTACGTTAATGTCACTGGGACATGTTCGATCATCCTCCATACAGTCCTGATATCATTCCTAGCGACTTTCATGTCTTCGTACACCTAAACTCTGTCATTGGTGATATACAAGTCAACGATGATGATGATGAGCTGAACCATGTTACCACATGGTGAATGAACAGGCGGCAACCTTCGATGAAGAAAGCATACAAAAACTTGTGCCATGCTATGACAAGTGCATAAAAATTTCGAAAGCTATGTAGAAAAGTAGTTTAACAGTTGTAGATTTTTGTACAATAAATATTTTTTCTGTATCTGTACACTTTCGTTTTACATAACCGAAAGGAACTTACTTTGTGGCCATTCCTCGTATAACATACAAATATTATACTAAGGATTGCTTGTAAGAGACGATCAGTAGATTATAGCACAGCACATCGAAACCGGTCGTCAATTAAAAAGTCATACTAAGATTTTGATATTTTTTTCCTTTTGGAGATAATCATTGCACATCTCCAACTTGCATGTCAGGTAAAATCAATATTTCCAATATGGCCTTTTGGCTCCTAACATCTGATAATTTTGTCGTATATTCAAATACACACCTTACCTTTATATGACACGTGGTGCACATTGACAGTGGTAGTCAATTAGTCAACCATTTGAGATGGAGCGTATTTATTTCAGCGGTAAAGATCGTATTCATTATAATATTGTCGCGTTGAAATGGAAGCAGGCTTCAATTCGAAGGCAACTGAACACAGCACTTAAACTGAAAGCTGGTTTATTATGAATTTAACATACACGCAGCACTAACTGCCTCTCGGTCAGAGTTCAAAATGTTCAAACATCACAAAATCAGGTGGGGGGGGGGAACCGTTGCACAAAAAAATGTTCAAATGTTTGTATAGTCTATGGGACTTAACTACGGGGTCATCAGTCCCTAAACTTACAAACTACTTACAAACTACTTATGAACTACTTACGAACTAGGACGGCACAAATATCCATGCCCGAGGGGGGATTCGAACCCCCGACCGTAGTGGCCGTGCTGATCGTGACTGGAGCGCCTCAGTCACCTCGGCCACCGCGGCCGGCTCGCCCAGAGTGATCTGCTATTTATACACAGACAATGTACCAGAAATTCGAAGAACAGTTAACATAAGAAACAAGTAGAAATTACAAGTGAACATACGACAAATGTAGAACATTCTCGAATTGTTAATTACAAAGAAATAAATGTTTGCCTGTGGGCGGGATTAAACCGGCGACCTTCAGAACCGCAGTCAGTGACGCAAACCCCTGCGCCACGCCGGCAGTCGGTGTACGTGGTCTCTCGCAGCAATATTGGGTTTATATTAGTTTAGATTACCGTCTTTTCCACCTGTAAAAGTGGTCTAATTGAGACAAGACGCATTTCACTATATTTCGAAGACATTTTTTGTTTTACAGAAAAATACGCGCGCGCGCACACACACACACACACACACACACACACACACACACACACACGGCCGGCCGCGGTGGCCGAGGTGACTGAGGCGCTCCAGTCACGGTCAGCACGGCCACTACGGTCGGGGGTTCGAATCCCCCCTCGGGCATGGATATTTGTGCCGTCCTAGTTTGTAAGTAGTTGATAAGTAGTTTGTAAGTTTAGGGACTGATGACCCCGTAGTTAAGTCCCATAAGCTTAACAAACATTTGAACATTTTTGAACACACACACACACACACACACACACACACACACACACACACGTGCGCGCGCGCGCCACACAATAGTCAGAACATCACACACAGAGCACTAGGAGACGCGTATTTTTACAAAAGCAAAAATTGAACGCGTCTCACAATTCGAGCCAAAGAACTTCAAAGTAAGTTAACACACTCAACAAATGATACATTAGTAACAAATTACACACACTTTGAAGATGCATTGTTTATTAATTTCTGAAAATAAACTGTTTTTTACTAGCACAATAAGAGCTAGTACAAACCAGTTTAAAAAGATGACGATAATAAACAGTTTTGTACTAGTACAATAAGAATGTCGAGAAAACATATTTATAAACTTTGATTCCTTATTTAGTGTATTGTTCTGGGAGCTGTGGTTTCACTTGTTTCCTCGTTAAACTCAATCTCCGAAACACCAGAAGTTGAGCAGCCAAGCCGTTTCCAAGTTTAACATAGGGACACTTCCATGGAGATGGTTCTGCATACGGTCTAAATCCACGTCGCCCCCCCCCCCCCGAGCTCTCTCCGTAACCTACGCCCTCATTCTCTCATTTGTATTTACCACCAACACCGTTCCTGACGCCTCATCCTGAAGTCAGAAAGACCACACAACTTTAAACATTTCTGTAATCATCATTAATGCGCATGGTACTTCACTGTGTGTGTGTGGTGGATACGTTGTATATTAAGGTGTTTTCTTATTAATTTGTTCAAAATGTTCAAATGTTTGTTAAGCTTAAGAGACTTAACTGAGGGGTCATCAATCCCTAAGCTTACAAACTGCTTATGAACTACCTTATACTAAAGACGGCACAAACATCCATGCCCGAGGGGGAATTCGAACCCCCGACCGTAGCGGCCGTGCAGACTGACTGGCGCGCCGCAGACTGTTCAGCCACTGCAGCCGGCTATTAACTCGTTCCAGTCTTGTGTCAACTAAATTCGTTGCCTCAGGCCTCAGAGGGCACATAAGTATCCACCTGACGCTTCGTCGTCTTCAGACTGGACACGTAGACGGCTACGGTATTGCGGGCAATGTGGTCAGCACTTCGCCATCACCGTCATTTCGTTAGTTTTTCTGACCGGAGCCGCTACTTCTCAGTCAAGAAGCTACTCCAGTTCATCCTCAAAACGACTGCGTGTAGTCGGCTCTTCAACGCAGTTAGGTAGGCCCGAACGATGACCCATGCTAGTGGTCGTTCTAACACGTACCACTTCTTATCCATACCTACTGCGATAATCAACAAGTCATCTCACACTCAGTGGCCGAGGGTACTTGGTGCACTATTGTAATTTCCTCCCCTTATTTCAGTCAGCTATGTGTAGAGAAATAAACGATTGTGCTTTGCCACCGTGTGGGCACTAACGTGTTCAGCAACTGACAGACTTCTGATATAGAGGCCTGTAGTTTGCTCATCTGATGGAAGAGCCTTTAACGGGAAATGACCCGCGGGTTTCTTCCAATCATTATGAACTCTTCCCTCATCCAGCGACTTCAATGCGTTCTCCAAATTTTATGTGAGTATCTGGTTCCTGTGACTGTTCCGCAGTTGTTTTACAATTATGGATCCTTCTTTCTTATAGCAGACATGAGTTCAATAAACGCACACATTATTCAACCTACAAATACATCGTCACGTTGAAAACTGCAGGTGGTCCGGAATTGGATGGTTGGTCGTTAATAGAGCACAACCCTTTTCACTGACAACATGTTTATTTCTAACACAAGCGCGCACTCAGTACAGACTGCCTCCTGCTTGGAGTACTATACTATTTATACAAAGAACTCATTTTCTGGAACTTACAAGTACATCAGAAACATCTAGAACATTCTAGAAATAGCAAATTCAAACAAATAAATGTTTATATCTGCTCGTGGTGGGATTTGAACTTGGGACTGTAAACACCGCGATCTGCGATCCTAACCACTGCACCACGCATTCCGTCGGAAGACTCCCGGCATCGCTTCGTTTCCTGAAAGAACAGCGACCCACTCTTAGGTTCCCTTTGGAGCAAGATTCAGTGTCGTGAATCTTGTCATGGACCCTCTGCATGACAGTTCCGGAGAATCCTTCGATTCTGCCTGCACGCCTTTCTTACGTTGACGATGACCGGCGACAGACACTCCTGTCGCAATCTCTATTACAACGGTCGTCTGAGACCTTGAACAAGAGGCCGATCTTGTGTATCTGTTCTTTGGGATCGTGGTAAGGCTTCATACGGAGGACGTGCACAATGTTTCTTCGTATTTGTCGTTATGAGGACGTTTCATAATCCTCGACTTCGTATGTGACGTCTGACAGGCGGCGTATGACTCGATACGGACCAAGGTATCGCGTCAGTAACTTTTCCGATACCCCAACTTTCCGTTCAGGCATAAAACTCAATACCATGTCTCCTAGACTGTACACAACGGGTCGGTGCTTGTCGTTATACTGCTGGCGGTCCATCTCCAGCGCGTCCAGTGTCTGTATGCAAGCCAGATGTCTTGCTTCTTCGACCCTGGTGATTAGCTGTTTCACATAGTCATCCTGAGTGTCGTCCGGCTGGAACGGAACAGCGTATCCACTGTCGTCTCTGCTTCACGGCCATGAAGCAGGAGAAACGGCGTGTAGCCTGTGGTGTCTTGTCTTGCGGTATTATAAGCAAATTTCACGACTGACAGTATTGTATCCCAATCCTTCGGCTCAACATCAATGTAAATCGGCAGCATATCTGCTAACGTCTTGTTAAAACGTTGTGTAAGACCATTTGTGTGAGGCTGGTAGGCAGTTGTTATACTGTGGACAATGTCGCAACGTGACATTATTTCTAATAGTTTCGACATGAATAGTTTTCCTCTATCCGATATCATCACGCATGGTGCACCATGCTTCAAAATTATGTCTTATTCTAGGAATTTTTCGATATCTGGAGCTTCTAGGGTCGGCACAGGTTTGGTTTGGTGACAGCGTAGCGGATGGAGGTAGTCAGTGCAAAGTATTATCCATCGGTTACCAGTTGTCGACTTCGGGAACCTACCTAAATTGTAGATTCCAATCCGGTGGAATGGGACTGCTGCAGGTGGAATTGGTACTAGATAACCTGGAAGTAATTGTGGCACATACTTCCGTCTATGGCATTCCTTACAGTGACTTACATAGGGCTTGAAAGTTCGGTAGAGAGACCTTGCCACTAATACCTGCGTCTTATTCTGTCTACCGTCTTAACGTATTCCAAATTACCGGATATTGGAGATCGTGGAAATGCTTGAATAGCTGGGTGGAGATGAGCTGGAATAACAAGTAGGCATTTGGGGCACAGTGGATCGTAATTGCTCTTATATAATAATCCGCTTATTAGTTTCAAACTCTCCTTTGGTCATTTGTCCTTTCTCCAAGGCCTGTATGGTTTGTAATAATGCTGGTTCTTCCCTCTGTTCCACTGTAATGTTACCTAACTCAGTGAGGGCTGAAATTTCATCCATGTTTTTGTGTTCGGATAATGGATTCCTCGAAAGGCAGTCGGCGTCCTTAAGTTTGCCCCAGTTTTTCAATACCACTGTGACATCGTACTCTTGGAGTCTTGGTGCCCATCTTGCTAGTCGACCTGATGGATCCTTCAGATTGGTCAGCCAACATAATGAACGGTGGTCTGCCATGACGGTGATTGGTTTACCGAATATATACGGCCGTAAGTTTTTGTTAGCTCAGACAACGACGACACTCTTCCTCGGTTGTAGAGTAATTTATCTCAGACTTTGAGATAACTCGTGACGAATAGGCTATCACCTATTCAGTACCTTCCTTAATTTGCACAAGCACTGCACCAATCCCATACCTGCTTGCGTCAGTGTGAATTTCGGTTTCCGCATTCTCGTCGTAGGAGGTTAGAACTGGTGCGGAAGTTAGAGCCTCCTTAAATGCCCGGAAAGCTATATTTTGTCTCATCCCAGTAAAACTTGGCGACTCCCTCCAGACGTTCTTGCAATGGATGTGCCTTGTTACAAAATCCTTTTATGAAACGTCGCTAGTATGAGCACAGCCCGAGAAAACGTCTCAAATCACGGATGTGACTGCTCTTACTTTATCTGGATCAGGACGGACACCATCTCCGTTCATAAGGTGCCCACAGGATTTTTACCTCTTTGGCGAGGAAAAGGCACTTGTGTTGAGGAGGAGTCCTGCAGTCTGAACACACTTCAACACAGTTGTCCAGCGGCTTAAGTGTTCTGCAAATGTCCTTGAAGAAACGTCAATGTCATCTAGATGACAAAGACGTGTCGTCCATTTAAGGTGGCGAAGCAAGTTGTCGAATATTACATACTCCAAACGACATTACTTTGAATTCATGGTGCCCATCAAGTGTAATAAAGCATTCTTTTCTCTGTCTGCTTCGTCAACCTTGAGTGCTAGTAACCTGTCTCCATGTCCATGGTAGAGAAGTATGTAGCTCATTTCAAACAGTCTAAGGTGTCATCAATGGGCGGCAGTCGTTAGACATCTTTCTTTGTGATTTTGTTCAGCCCCCGGTAGTCGATATAGAAACGCCACGTGCCATCCTTCTGTTTCACGAGGACAACTGGAGACGATAAGGGGCACTCTGAAGTTTGAATAGTATCATTGTGTAACATCTCCACTACTTCCTGAATTATTCATCTTCCAGCTGTCGACACTCTGAACGAACGCTGGCTAAATGGTGGATGATCTCCAGTATTGATATGGTGTTTTATCGTGGGCCGTTTCTTCTGCCTCTTCTCCTATCTGGCCTGGAATATACCAGCAGAATGATTTAGTATAGTTACCACTTGCTGAAGTTGTTCCTCCATCAGACCGGGCCTTACATGAAATTCTATAGTAATTTCCTCTAGTGCTTTGTCGACAGTACCAGCCATAGGCGTCAACAGCACTAAATTATTGGGGGGGGGGGGGGGGGTGGACGACGACGACTCAGTCGGGACACTTTCGAACATTCTGATACCTCAGACGCAGAGGGGGGAGCGGTCGTTGGCAATATCAAATACCTGCCCCGCTCTGTTTCAGTTGTACTTAAAGTTCCTAAAGGGTGCCAATTTAATCCTGGTTATAAATGCATTCTGCAGTTACCTGTTATAATAAAAAGGTTACATAACGCTTACACTTACATTTTTTGACTGTGTGATTATGATTATTACGTACCGTTCAAAACAACTGTGAAGTATTGCAAACTGAATAGGTTTTGAAACGATATTCTGCTTGATTTTGATAGGAAATTTAACAAAAAATATTACAAACACATTTTATTTTTAATTCATTAAAATATATTATGAAATGAACAAAAATATACACAGGAATAAACAAGTAAGTATCAAAAAGCAAGAAATGATAGTTAACTACAATGGCAGAAAGAACTCATACAGTGTTCCTCCTATACATTGATCGAAACACAATTCTCCTTTTGCCACATTTAGATATAAATTTTGTTACAACATTTCTGAAGTATGTTTCATCCAGCAGCAACTGCTACGTGATTGAGCCTCTGGTTCGTCAATGTCGAACGCCTCCTTCAGTCGTCGTAGAGCTGAAAAACTGCGTTCCGCTTCACAGGTTGACGCTGGACACACAAGCAAAAGTCTGACCAACGCTTCACATTAGAAAATAATTCACGAACTTCTTATTTCATAGAAACCAAAACATCTTTTGCCTCTTTCAGGCATTTTACATTGTATTGTCAATGAAAGAGTTTAAGTTCTGCTTTCAAAAACTTATCATATATTTCCGGGTATAGAACCACCACATCGTATTCTTTTTTCTCCAGCAACACTTTTTCCAAGGTCAAATATCCTATGTCTAAGCCCTTGGACAGCCGAATCAAGGATTTCAAAATATTCCTGTCTGTAAAGTTCTTCAAGGGATATAAACTGATGTGGATCTATGTCCTAAGACATTCGCTTGGAAATTACCTTTTTCCTTGAAAGTTGCAGCTGTTCTAAGCCAAGCTCGGATATCTTAATTTTACATTCTTTGCTCGTAGAAGAAAACTTTTCATTTGTTCTGAGATTTTTAAGTCCTCAGTTATAATGTCCACTGCAGACTAAAGTCCCGAGACCATTTTTTTTTCTCATTGGAAACTCCTGTACAAGATTTCTAAAAGCTCAATTACTTCTTTCCCTATTAGGAACCCAAGGTAAGTTTTGCCAGACCCGAAACCATTAAGTACGCCAATGGCTCTTTACAATCCCTGTTCTGTTAGTTCATTCAATGTCTTGATAACCAAAGCATAATTTTCAAAATTTCATTGATTTTTGACTGTCGGAACAACCATCTAGTACGACATATAGGCTTGATCTTTGCAAAATTACTGACAGGGCGTTCAGCCGCATCATCAATAACAGGCATAAACGTGTCTTTTCTTTTTAGAAACAGTATTCCTAATTGATGAGCTGATTCAATGGAGTTTTTAACAGTTCCTGAAATTTCGCAGCTTGTCTTCATAATTAGATTACAGCACAGTGAATACAATGGGCCAAAGGCTATTTGTCAATTTTAATTAATTTAGTTCAAATGTTTGTAGAGTCAATGGGACTTAACTACGGGGTCATCAGTCCCTAAACTTACAAACTACTTATGATCTAGCTAAACCTAAGGACGGCACAAATATAAATGCCCGAAGGGGGATTCGAACCCCCGACCGTAGTGGCCGTTCAGACCGTGACTGGAGCGCCTCAGTCCCCTCGGCCACCGCGGCCGGCATTAATTTAGTCCATTTATGCATTGCACTCATGTTTCCTGCTCCATCATACGTCTGCCCACGTAGGTTACTTAAAGGTAGCTGCAGTCTGAGAAGAACAAAACAAATGAGTGGAGCTATATCTTCTCAACATACATAATTAGTTTTATAGAACCCCGAAAAGCTTTCATGTGGATCTAAATTATCATCACACCATCTTAGACAAAAACTAATTTGTTCCTACCCGGAAAGGTCACGTGCCATCACAGATCACAGAATAAATCAAAGGATTTACTAACCTAACTTTTTGAACTATGCCGTTAACGATTTCTTTACCTAGGACTTCAATTAATTCATTTTGTATCTTTGGATGGATGTAACTCTGCTCTCTTTGAAGCCACAATTCCAGATTTGGTTTCTCTTCACTGCGTATTTTCCACAGTTCCATGAAATTTCCGTATAGTTTGTGTGTCCTCTAATAGGCAATCCTTATCTGATAAGATATTTAAATATTTTCAATGCTTCCAAAGCCATTTTATTGCTTAAATCTATGTAAACTGCATGCATACATACATTTATACTGTCGTTTCCTTTGAAATAATAGAAACTGTAGGGTAAGAACGAACTACCTTCAAACGGGTGGGTGAAACATAAAGGAGAGTAGCCTTCGATGCGTGAGTAACCATACACTATTCATCCACTCTTTGTGAACGGCTGCGGTTACATTATTGTGACAAACTTTAGACGCAATGATAAATGTTTAAGAAACCTGTCGTTGACAACGTCTGCAAAGTAATTAAAGAAAGAAGCTTATTGCATAGTAACTTTCGACTGTTCATGAAGTAAAATTATGGCATTCGGATATTTATTTGGATACTACAAACTGTATTATCGAAATTTTTTATATACGCTATGCAAATATAGGCCTATCACTAAATTTATCTTCTAAATTATTTGATATTGTGACGCATAGTTCAAGAAAAATGAGGTCATAAACAATAAGATGCACTAAATAACGTTCCATCAAGCTTAAGGTTTTTAATTCGTTACATCTTTACTACTAAGTATATTCACAACACGTTCTGGAAACACTTTCCTAATATCCTAATCAAGCTACCTTGTTGCTGTTGTGGTCTTTAGTCCGGAGACTGGTTTGATGCAGCTCTCCACAATACCCCATCCTAAGTAAGCCTCTTCATCTCCACATAAGAACGGCAACCTACATCTGTCTGAATCTGCTTACTGTTTCCATCTCTCGGTCTTCCTCTGCGATTTTTACCTCACACCCTTCCCTCCAGTGCTAAATTCACAATTCCTTGATGTCTAAGAATGTGTCCTACCAATCTATCCCTTATTTTAGTCAACGTATGCCAGAAATTTATTTTGTCCCCGATTCTGTTCACTACCTCCTCATTAGTTACGCGATCCACCCACCTAATCTTCAGCATTCTTCTGTAGCACCATATTTCAAAAGCCTCGATCCTCTTCCTGTCCGCACTGTTCATCGTCCATGTCTCACTCCCATACAAAGCAACACTTCATACAAATGCCTTCAGAAAGGACTTCCTTAGGCTTAAATCAATATTCGATGTTAACAAATTTCTCTTTTTCAAGAAAGATTTTCTACCCATTGCCATTATGCATTTTATATCCTCTGTACAGCGACCATCATTTGTTATTTTACTGCCCAAGTAACAAAACTCATCTACCTCCTTTATTGCTTCGTTTCTCAATCTAATTCCTTCTGCATCACCTGATTTTCTTACACTGCACTCCATTACCCTAGTTTTGCTCTTGTTAATTTTCATCTTATATGTACCTATAAAATCTTATTATTGTTGGGTATGTTGTTCTGGAGATAACGTTATAAGGATTGAGATGTCGAAAACGAAACTAAAGACCAGTATCCACTAGAGATGCAGGTGAAATAGAACGGGACAGAAGGGGAAGATGTAAAAAAAAAATATGGAAAAAATACATATGGAAGCAGCGCCGGTTGCTGAAACTAGTTTTGTAATAAATTATTTACTTACCATTATTCTTTTTAAAGAAAGACGATATTTATAAACTGGCTTTTGCTCTCTTCATAGCTATTCCTGACTGTATCTTTGCACCAACACGTGACGAATGAACTGATTACAGCATCGTTACTGAGCCGCGTGCAACACGGTGTGATTCGGTGAGACGCTCTGGTGGCTGTGGTGACGTGGGGTGCGGCGCCTTCCCCGGCCGTGCACAGCCGCGCCGGCAGGCAGATCTCTTGACAGGCGGCCGCTTGCCCCATCAGACATTCTGTTACGCTGTCTTGGTGACAATTCTCGTATTTGTCCCTCATTCACTATTGCTTCATTAGCATGTTAGTAAATAATGCATAACAACTTTCAGCATATTATTAGTAAAGCTAAGATATATTCGTTCAACAGTGTCATTATTTGTCAACTAACACAAAACAAATTAAAAGTGTCTTTCAAAGAATATTGAGGGGGACACGTCTCCCCCCCCCCCCTTCGTCGGTGACGCCCATGCTACCAGCAGAGCATGAGACTTCGGCTATGACATTGAGCTCACCGTCCTGGAATGGTTAGGCTGTTCGAATACCCATTTCTTTAGGAATGAGTTGCGATTGCTCGTGAAAATTAATGGTCCAAAGTTCTCCTCGAGACCTGTAATGCTTATGACAACTGCTGCTATGTAGATTTCCTTTTGCGATCGACAAGAAACTCACCGTCCAACTGGTCATATCGGCTGCTCACTGGAACTGTTCTCATTGTTAACTAGGGGATTTCAACATTATCGACAGGGAGTATATGTTACATGTACTCATCGGAACGGTTTTCTCAGTTCGTAGCTCAAATCTTCCGCAGTCAATGACAGCCTGGGATGCCTGGAGGTAGTTCCATTCGAGGATGGCATTATGGCTACATTCTGTTAAAACGACAAATTCAAACGGCTGCGTCCTATTGTTGATCGCTATTCTTGCGACACATGTTTCTGCCTACCAGATGTATTTTCCATTTGCGACCTTTAGCACAGTTTCTCTTCTATAAACAAAACATTATGTACTTTGCGAAGGTAGTCAATCGACAACAAAGACAGGGAAGCTCCTGAATGCTGCCCAGACAGGTTGGCCGTCAATGATGACGGCAATGAGATTTCCCGACGTCTTAGCGACTGTCATCCATGGAGAATTTTCATCTGCGGCGGCCTCACCTACGTAGATGGTCGCCTCGCCTAGTTTCCCTAAACAGGGGGGACAGGCGAGCGACTGGTATCTCTGTAAGATGACGGTGAATGGCGACGGCGTGGTGGAGAGCGACCACGTGTTGGAGAGCGACGGGCTTCGCCCCATAGGTCGATAGTAATTATCTGCAGTCGACTGCCGTTGAAAGGACTGCTGCGATCGTTGGCGTCCTGCGGCATAATAATTGTCAAATACTCCTAATGTCTCCCTACGGTATCGTACATGTCCGTGAAGGCCATAGTCAAACACAATGGCGTGTTGTCCTCAAGATGTCTGTTTTCTTGCGAGGCTTCGCAGTTGCCAGATAAATTGGTTGTGGTCACATTGGTCGGTTCCTAAGCTGACATTCGGCGGCTGCGGCGTAAGTCATAGTAGGGCGAGGCCATTCTTCACGTCTGGTGCGAAGGGCGGGGCCGACACGTGCTAATGTTAGAAGTACCTCTTCATCAGCAGCGTCGGCTCACTCATGACATCCACGGCCATAATCTGGTGCTCGCCTGGTCCAACAGTCCTGGCTGTCATAAACTATTGTAATTCTTCTCACAATTTGTCGTATGAGAGAAGCAAAGTTATGCTGGTCTTCCACGTCGATCATAGGGACTAAATTCTGGAGTTTGTTGTACTTCTTTCGTCCAAACTTCGCCTGTTGCATCTCTTCAATTTTCTGGCACCATTCGATAAACTGTGTCGTCAAAACGTCTATTAGTAGAAGATCTTGATACGTGTCTCCCGCATTGCCCTTCATCAGCTGTGAAACTTCATTGGCCTCCGTCATGTCTGGGTTAAATACGTGACATATGGCCAAAACAGTCTGTACATAGAACTTAGTTGACTCAACACGTTTGTGGACCCTGTTCTTCAATCGATCGTTCTTCTGATAAACGTCTTCGGTCTGGAATTTTTGCCAGATATCGATCTTGCCTTCGTTATTTTCAAACCACTGCTTGGCCGTCCCGCCCAGGTAGAAATAAAAGTTTGCCATGCGTATAATGTGATCTCACCTATTATACATGGTGACTGGGTCGTATCCCTTCAGCCTTTATTTCGGTCCTGTCCAGCGCCTCCCGACAACACAGATGGGTGTCTGATGTGCAACTGGCTTACCGCTGTTTTGGCATTCATAGGTCTTTTGATGGCACGGACCTTTGGACGGAGGTAGTCAGTATACCCTTTGTATTCAGATTCTTGTCGGTGTAAGCGACGGCTCTTACGCTACCTAAACGGAGCCATTATGACGCAGATGTATTGCATAATACCCGGCGCCTCCATCAGTGTCACGTTGAAAACTGCAGGTGGTCCGGAGTTGGAAGGCTGGTCGTTAATAGAGCACAACACTTTACACTGAGAACACGTTTATTGCTAACACAATCGTACACTGAGTACATACTACATCCTGCTTGGAGCACTCCGCTATTTATACATAGAAAAATTTTCTGGAACTTAAAAGTAGAGCAAACAGAAAAAAGATATAGAACATTCTAGAAATAGTAAATATATTTTTTTTTTTTTTTTTTTGTGCCTGTAGCGGGAATTAGACTTTGGACCGCAAGCACAGCGATCTGTGATGCTAACTACTGCACCACGCGTTCCGTCGGAAGACTGCTGGAAATTTGTAGATTTTATTCAGGAATCATTCATTTCACCACGTATTTATGGCAGTAGTGTACCTTTCCCAATAAACATGATGCAATGTGGCAATACAGGTGTCTGATGTAAGAACTAGGTTTAACATGGTACACTCAGATTTCCAGTCTGTCATTACAGATATCAAGGTTCAATCCGCTGCTGGAACGTTAGTGCTCTTAGGCGGTATGCAAAAGTCCTTAAAAATTATGATTTTTCGATAATCGTGGAAAGCTTTCAATACTACGGAAATCCTCACATAGCAGTATGTACTACAAAGTAATTATTGTATTCGTTAAAATAAATAAATCTACTAACCAATATGAGTACATATTTCTTGCATCTTAAGCGATTTTAGTGAGACCTGCCACAACCTAAAAAAAAAAAAAAAAAAAAAAAAAAAAAAAAAAAAAAATGGTAACAATGTCCAAAACTTGTGTAGCATTCAAATGTAACAGTTTAATAGTCTTGTTCTCCCATCTTCATAGGCAACGGTTTCGCCGGCCGCGGTGGCCGAGGGGACTAAGGCGCTCCAGTCACGGTCTGCACGGCCACTGCGGTCGGGGGTTCGAATCCCCCTCGGGCTTGGATATTTGTGCCGTCCTAGTTCGTAAGTAGTTCATAAGTAGTTTGTAAGTTTAGGGACTGATGACCCCGTAGTTAAGTCCCATAGACTATACAAACATTTGAACATTTTTTGTGCAACGGTTTCCTCCCCCCCCCCCCACCTGATTTTGTGATGTTTCCAAGTATGAAGTAAATCTGTCTCTATATTCTTCATGATAAATGGCATTCAGGGCGTCTATACTCTTCCGTCTGCTTTGTAATTAACTGGGACGTGCAGTGCAGATTTTGGCAAGTTGCAGGAATTGTGACACATGTGCCCTGTACTCGCGGAAATCCTGTCTCTGTTCAGGCTTGAGTTAAAATCGTAATTAAGCTCCCCACTCTCAGTCTTCTGGTCTACTCTCTAAAAGCTTTCCACCATACAGTAATACAATTCAATTAAGCCCCAACGTGCGCTGCAGTTGGTGCTGCGTTAGTTCGTGGACAGGAGTTCTGCATTTACCACGGACTTCTACAGTACCTTCCGGCATATAATGAGGCAAAGTCTATCCCGTCCACTAACCCGCGTTATTGTCAGCGGGAATAGCTGATTTCGGGAGAAGTTCTCGAACATTAGGGACTGAAACCACACTTGCATTTCTGAATATATCTCCATAATTTTTGCTTCATAGTAACTTCACGAATTCACATATCTACCACCCTGCTTCATACTTTTTTTTAAAAATTTCCTACTAAGATATTATTTCTGTTTCTAATACTGCTATATTGTAGGTCAAACTGATACTCGGTGATAAGAGTGACACTTAGAAAAATGGTTATGTTAATGATTAAGGAAAAAGTTTGTTTCAGACCCACTGTGAGGGTTCCTATTTCACTTTTCGTGGACCGCAGGAACCAAGAAACTTATGTGAATCCAGTGCATATGAGGAACAATAGTCTAAAAAGTAATATAAATTCCGCTTTACTGATAAACAAGCAACTAATCACGCGTTTGTGTTGTCCTTAGGTTAAAATAGTTTGAGGCTAGGGACTGATAACCTTGTTAGTTAAGTCCTAAAGATTTACAGATATTTCTACATTTTTTTTAACTTATAGCATTACTCAATGTTTAATTAGCTTTAACAATCATAGATATCGTGGTTGTCAGAACTACACGATAACAAGCATGTTCGACTGCCTTTATAATGGAGGAATATAAAGGTCAATCCAAATGTGTAATACCGGCACAATTGGCGATATCATTTACGATACCTACAAGTTGTCGTCCATAAACTTTCTCATCGCCGAAATGATGTAAACGATGGGTTGTTACACCTACAACAGGAATACTGAAAGTCGTGAGCAACATTTTAAATCATAATTTTAGACAAATGTATTGAATCACCTGAATTTATAGACTATTGTTTAAAGACGGTTTTTTTTTAGTTGGACAAAGTTTTCACATTATTCTACGAGCCTGAAAATTCCTTACGGCAGAAATCTGGTCCAGATACGGAGACAGATGCTCGTGTTTCCATCTTTTAAATGTTTCACCCTTCTCTCACTGCTTGATTCAATGTAGGTATATCTATACGCGCATTGAAGACTGAAGTAAGTGTCAGCAGCAGAATATTTTCCTTAAACAAGGAATTTGACAAACCGCTGTCAAGAAGAAACAGTGGTATCTGCCATGTTGGAAATACTGCTAATTCTATCACTAAATGAATAGACGTAATGTGAAGTTCGCAGATTACGAACATGCAGTCGTTTGCGTTACGTTGTTCGAATTCAAAATTTTTACGATGGGTTGCTCATGATTTTCAGTAATCCTCTCGCACACTCTCGAGCCTTGAGCTTGACTTCAATGGAAGACTCTGGCATCCGTTTCCCCTACATGATACCAGCCCAGATGGTCTCTGATCCGCCACCTCACCGTACTCGATTGGCATGCCTCAGGCGTGCAGCATTAACCAGGATCCCATAACACACGTTGTCGATGGTCGTCTTACATCATAGGTATGCAGCGTTCAAAAGTACTTTCAGACAATTTTCCATACTCCATTCTTGGTGATTCTTGGCCAACCATGTTGAATTATTGTAGCAAATGAAAAAAATGAAAAACAAAAACTTCCGCCGTTATTTTTTAAATTTTTTATTTTATTTTTTATCAATTACATGTTTCGAGATTCCAATAATCTCTTCTTCAGACCCTTATGAGATCTATGCAGTAATGAGAACTAGCCATCCATTTATAATCCTTCATATACCCGCTCACCCCAAGATGTATCTGAGAACTAGATGAGTTGTCAGCTACATCTTGGGGTGAGCGTACGTTTGTAGGGCCATTATATCTTCTGCCATACTACAGCTATTATAGAGCCTGAAAGTCGAATCGCGTGGTGCCCAGACAAATTACACGAATCCATTAATTCCTTATGCTAAAAAAATGTCAAATGTGCCGAAATTAATGCGATTCTAATGGCAACATTTATGTGTATCGTTCGGATTCTATTCGGATTTTACGTGAAAACAAGTGTTTTGCAGGAAAGTTTTTGAAACACCTCACTTCTCACTTCTGCCTTTTAAATTTGGATAAATTGATGCCGCGGTGGAGTAGCCGAGCGGTCTAAAGCGTCTCGCTGCGGAGCGTGCAGTTGCTCGCCATGGAGGTTCGAGTCCTCCCTGGGGCATGGGTGTATGTGTGTTGTCCTTAGGTTAGGTTAGTTTAAGTAGTTTGTAAGCTACGGACTGATGACCACGCAGTTTGGTCCGATAGAATTACAAACATTTGAACATTTGATAAATTGATTAAAGTTGCACGAAGTTGGTAAATAGGTAAAGTTGTAAGTTTAGTTAAAGTAGATAAAATTGAAGGGCAGAGGAATCCCGGCAGGGTTTACCGAAACGAAAGCTGTAGGTGTGGTTATCTAATAAGAATAAACCCTGGCAGGGTCTCATGGTGTAGGTAGGGAGAGATTCAAATGAAAAAAATGGTGTGTGAGCATCTGATATCAAATGATAGGAGTGTCTGACCCTCCTGAAACCAGTAAATATGAAGACACTATTGAAATGTCCTAAATTCATATGTGTAATCCGTCCAAAATTAGTCAAAGAATATTGTAACCAAGCTGAATAATGTCAGGATTTTTACATCAAATTAAATTTATTCGCTAATGAAACTTGTGTACATCATATATTGTAAGGAAAGGAAATATTTTTGTTGGGGATATTGGGTGAAAGGTGTTTATTTTATTGAAGAAAAGTGTGAGTGGAGGTAAAAAATAATAAATTTTGTTTTACGTATAATTAACTGTAGTGACTGTTGTTGTAATGTTTGAGCAACATAACAAACCTGACCATAATTTCGTGGTTGGTTACGTTAAACTCGTGATTAATGTAAGTGGTGTAGTTAAATTTTGAGAATATTAAGCAAGACAATCAGTGTAATTAACAAATACTATGGCCCTATCTGACAAAATTTTCAAAAGATCACTCACCTTTCCTTTCCTTTCCTTACAAAATCTCCTACAGTGACTGCACACACAGATAGCAGAAATTAACTTACTCCGTCTGTGCAATACGTATGACTCAATTAGTACGCTAATGGTACTGATAATTTAGAAAATTATGAATAGTAGGATTTATAACATCAAGTGATTGGCAAGTGGGTGCAGTCCAAGCACTAAAGTCAGTATCTGATATAATTAATTCACTCAAGCAAATAGGAAATTTAAGTAAATCAGACTTAATTAATGCTTTGCATACGACAATAGTACGAGTTTGGTTCTTTATAGGATAGATGTGGCGGTGGCTATTATTGTTGAACTCAGTGCAAAGCGCAATAGAAAAATTATTCATAAATTCAACTGTCTGTTACCTTCTAACATAAATTTTAGCAAAATTGTCTCAATTAAATGATTTTTACAGTCTCTAACAATTAAAGACACTCACTTGATTGTAAAATTGTGTAGAAATATTATTCATGCATTATTGAGGATTGTCATACTATTTATGAGTGGTTAAATAGTTGTTCAAATAAGATTGCAAAAGTACTGTCTAATGTTCCTGTATTTAAACAAAATTTAAACATGCATTCACAGTAAAATACAACCAATAGCATTTGTCTTATTTATCAGTCCAGCGACGTGGTACTCTGCAGTCATATAAATGATACATAAATTCATACAGAAATCATTTTGATGGTGGCTCCTCCTTTGGCAGCTGGCTAGTAGTTCGCCGTGATGCTTCGCGAATCGCGTAATTAATCGCGACCGTTAGCGTCCGCGATGACGCTACCGCGTTTCGGACGTCTGGGACGGTTACCGAACAGGCAACGAATTTCTGCCTCAGCAGAACGCACGAATGTTTCTTTAAGATAAATTCTTACTTCACTTATGTTCACTGGTTTCAATTAAACTTTCATATCATTGCACTTATAACAAATTATAACTTTCACTTTGTTTTAACTTTATTACTTATATTGTTTGAGCACTCCACGGACCGCGTACGAACGTCTGATCTACGTCACGGGGCGGCAGATACTGCTGCTTGCCTGCTCTCCCACAGGGGAGCGCTGCTATACGATAAAGTCTCTGACCTGAGGAGCCATATCGATAACTGTTCACAGAGAAATATTTTCACTGACAAATTTAAACATAAGTAATAAGTCATATAGAAAACATACAAAGTACAAATAAAATAATATATAAATAAACAATTAGATTACAGATAATAAATAAATGACAGAAAATGTTCACAGTTAAGTTACCTACATACATTGTGCATCACGATAATTAAGTCACGTAAGAAGTTAGTTATTACATAATCACTATAAACAGGTTCAAACGAATAATATGTTCGAAAGAAGCTCATTCCTCCTTATAATGTAAGGCTTACCTTAAGGGTTACCTTACAATATATCAAATCAATTAACAGGACGTTCCAAAATTATTATTGTTCGTCCCTATGATGAATGACTGGCAACTCGTTCTTCACTAAGGTAATGAAATATAGGAAAAACAACACACACATTTCGTGAGAAACAGGGGTGTAGTCCAGTCACCAAAAATCCAGTCTACAACTATTTAACTATAGTGGATTAAACATTAGAAACGAAGATGTAAAATAGTCCCAATACAGCATAGAAGCCGCACGGGGCTAGCCACCTCCTGTGGAGCACTAGGTTGCTTCCGACAGAGGTTTGACTCCTCCCTCAGGCATGGGTCTGTATGTTGTCCTTAGCGAAGTTGGTTGAAATACTTGCTATTTCTAGGGTCGGATGACGTTTGCAGTTTGATCCATAAGGTTTATAAACACCTGGCACTTTCAACTGCACCAGCAAAAAAGCAAATACAGTCAAAGATGTAAAAGAGCAAAACCACATTTTCGAACTTACCTCCAGCTTCAGAAATATTTAAATCAGATAATCTTGAGGGAGTCGCGCTTTCGTATGAGTTTACCCTAATACTTGAGTACAGAAAGCTCTTGACAAGGATGCCTAGCAAATACTCCAGAGTGCGGATGCATGCATCCTAGTCTACTCTCTAATGGTACATAGCGTCAGTTTGTAAGACACGAGTAATGCTATGGCCATGTTCGTTGTTGTACGTCATATTCTATTTCGTGTTGCGTTATATTTGTGCAGTTATGGCAAGACTTTTTGATAAAAATGTTTTTTTTTTTTTTTTTGAGATGGCAGGTAAGACGTGAAGCTAATTCTCCTCTTTTTTTAGATATTTGGCCAGGATATATTGAATTTTGCTGTAAAGTGTTAGAGGAATTTTACATTCTGGTATATAGCTATCGCATTTAACTCTTGTCACTGAACATTTACAATAAAATATAAAAGTACTTTTTCTTAAGAGAGGGATCCATCACATCCTAAAACACTTTATAAATATTTATAGATCTTTGCCTTCCCACACTATATTTAGGTGCCCCTCGCCACAGCCTCTGCTGCGACCTCCAACCTTAGTTAACTAACCTGATTTCTCTATTGGTAACTGTTTTCCCATAAACTCTCACACTGAATCATTTTCGAAGTTATTCATTTCGCACTTCGCCACTCAACTTCATTAGTATTATTGACAACAGCATGATATTTAAAAAATCTTCATGGTCCCTTATCCAGATTTCCTTTGGTTCAGGTTTCACAGTGAAAGATGGTTGTCCTCTGGATGTACTCTGACAGCACCAGGTTCGTTGCTTTCTTTCCAGTATAAGAGGACAGAAGAGCTCTTATCCACAAGTATGTTTGATTTCCCTATGCCAATACACTTGGAATATCACTTTCATTTCGTGTGTAATCATACCACCTACTCCTAATAAGTATTACTCTTCATTGTCCACCTCTACGATGTCCTCAATTCTTTTTAATTTTGGGTGGGCCCTACTCCTCTTACAACTATTCATCACTACCGCTTTGTTTTCCTTTGTATATCCACATACTGCCCATTACTCTCAAAAGATGTTTCTTTCTTCAGAATACTGTTTCAATTGCATTAATCTTCAGAAATTTCCTTTCACTTTGGTCACATTTGCTTCGACTTACTTGTTGAAAAATCTCATCTTACATCACGAAATTCCCTGGCATACGACTAAACACGACCTTCTCTCTTGACCATCCATATGCCTCATTAAAATCTTAGCATTTCGCCATGGAGTAAGCCTTGTAGTTAATCCTCCAACCACTGGCTGAGAGGCAACCAAGAAAAATTCGGAGCTCTCTCACTTGGATCAGAACTTGCCACATCGTGACCAAAACGACTGCGAACCATCAGTACAAACAGTGGGGCATATTATACACGACGGCCCAAAAATATGAAAATGGATTCTTCATTTACTGCCGTCCTCCAATTTTCTTTATTAATTCTACCTACTGTGGGGGATAGGGAGAATATAAATATGAAAAGTTGAGTGGTGAGCCAACTTTAATGCAGAAGTTGAACATGGAAGCGGTGCTGTGTTGAAAGCAGGAGTGTGACTTAGAGTGGGACAAGCACGTTTATGATTTCAGCAAATAAAGTGGAGCGGCTCGGCGAAGCTTCTTGTGACGCAAGTAGGTTGGTGAGGGCGCCGTAATGCGTAACAACCTGACAGCTGTATTGCTTAAAGGTGGCTGGGACATAAGCGATCGGAAGTGGGAGACAGGTCACGTGTAGCAAAGATCAGCTATGCCACATTTGTGAAATCCAGGCCAACGGGGTCAACCTCAGCGTATAAAATACAGGGGAAAGAGACAGGTTCGTCAGTCAATCAGCCACAGCAGAGGGAGAGGCATCCACGGCTGGCAATCACCTGCCGCCTGGACTGTGCTTCTCGTCGACAATTGTTGTTATTGTTATCGCGAAACTGAGTCCGTCGCAGGCTGGAAGCACTTAGACGCAGCGCGGCCAGCAGCCGATCACCACAGTTAACACGGCATCCCCGACGGGAGCTGCAGCCAGCGCAAAAGCGGCGGCCCAGCCTGACACAAAGAGCAGCGGCGTCCCGCCCTCAACAGTAGCACAGCCGGGCGTCGAACCAACGCATGGCGTGGTAGGACTGCTGTCAGTTACTCACCCAGGGACGCGGTGTGGACCAAAGGACGTGGCCACACCTGAAGCGCTCCTGTGACCTTCTGGCGGGCGGAGTAGCAGCAGCGGGAGGAGGAGGACCTGGGTTCAACCCCCGGGCAGCGCCCAGTGCGGTGCGGCCATCGCGGCGGCGGCAGCGGACCACTGTTTCATTGCCACCCCATCTCCTGAGATGTGTACTGAGCTCACAGTCCACATGGAATGAACTAATGTAGCTATCCTGATGTAGACGAAGTGTGTATGTAGAACATTCGTCATTTGGTGTCAAAACCATCACATAGTGCCCAGACACGTTACAATATTTGCATACATTTAACTGTTTGTAATGGTGCACATCGTTATTATATCAGTTATCGCTTTCAGTTCTATATAATTTTGTAAGTCATTCGATAAATAAATAAATTAACGAGATGCATAAAATCCAAACATAGACATCATTATATTCTGATGTATTATTTCTGAGATATGGAACAAAGTATCGCTTCAATAACTTTTCGGATAGTCCAACTTTCCGTACAGGGGTAAAATTCCATAACAGATCTCCTGGACTGTACACAATAGGTAGGTGCTTGTCTTTATACAGCGGATGGTCCTTCTCCTGAGCGTCTAGTGTCCGTATTCGAGCCAGCTGTCTTGCTACTTCGACCCTGGTGATGAGCTGTTTCACACAGTCATCCTGAGTGTCGTCCGGTTGGAACGGGAATAGCGTATCCATTAACGTCTCAGCTTCACGGCCATGGAGCAGGGAACAGCGTGAAGCTTGTAGTGTCTTGTCTTGCGGTATTATAGGCAAATGTCACGTCTGGTAATATTGTATCCTATTACTTCTGCTCAACATCGACGTACATCGATAGCATATCTGCTAACGTCTTCTTAAAACGTTCTGTAAGACCATTTGTCTGAGGATGGTATGCAGTTGTCATTCTGTGGACAATATCGCAACGTGACATTACCTCTGTTACTAGTTTTGACTGGAATACTTCTCCACGATTAGATATCATAACATGTGGTGCTCCATGCTTCAAAATAGCGTCTTCTTCTAGGAATTTTGCGATCTCTGGAGCTTCTGCAGTCGGCACAAGTTTGGTGACAGCGTAGTGTGAGACGTAGAGAGTGCAGACTAATATCCATCGGTTAACGGTTATCGACTTCGGGAACCTCCCTAAAAGATTGACCCCAACACGGTGGAATGGAGCTGCTGCATGTGGAATCGGTACGAGGTGCCCTGGAGGTAATTGTGGCACATGCTTCCGTCGCTGGCTCACATAGTGCTTTACAGATCAGCACTTTCCAGTAATACCTGCGTCTGATTCTATCTAGTATCTTCACGAATATTGGAGCATCGTAGAAATACTTCAATAGCTTTCTGGAATTGAGCTGGAACGACCAGTAGCCATACGGGGCCCAGTGGATCGTAGTTAGTTTTATACACTGTCCCGTTTATAAGTTGGAGCTCTCCATGAGTCGTTTTCTTCTTTCTCCAAGGCCTCTAAGGTTTTTTAATAGTGATGGATCTTCCCGCTGTTCAGCTATATCACCTAATTCAGTGAGGGCCACAATTTCATTCATGCTGTTGTGTCTCACTAATGGATTCTTCGAAAGGCAGTCGGCATCCTTGTTTGCGCCCGTTCTTGAATACCACTGTGACATCGTACTCTTGGAGTCTTGGTGCCCATCTTGCTAGTCGACCTGATGGATTCTTCAAGCTAGTCAGCCAACAGAAAGAATGGTCCGTTACGACGGTGAATGGTTTGCCTAATAATGTCGGAACTTGTTGATAGCCCAGATAACTGCGAGTCATTCTTTCTCAGTTGTAGAGTAGTTTATCTTGACGTCGAGAGTACTCTAGATGCATAAACTATCACCTTTTCAGCACCTTTCTGAACATGTAAAAGCACTGCAACAATCCTATAACCACTGGCGTCCGTGTGAAGTTCCGTTTCAGCATTCTCGTCGTACAAGGCTAGAACTGGTACGGACGTTAGAGCCTCCAAAAATGCTCGGAAAGCTTTTTCTCAACCCAGTAAAACTTTGCGTTTCCCTGCAGAAGGTTTGCCAGTGGACGTTCCGTGTTAAAAAATCCTTTTATGAAACGTCGGTAGTACGAGCACAGCCCGAAAAAATTTCTCACATCACGAATGTGCTGAGCAGTTGGAAATTCTGTGACTGCCCTGACTTTATCTGGATCAGGACGGACACCATCTCCGTTGACTAGGTGCCCGCAGGATTTTTCTCTTTGGCGACGCAGAGGCACTTCTTTTGATTGAGGCGGCGTCCTACAGTCTGAACACACTTCGACACAGTTGACAGACAACCTAGATGTTCTTCGAATGTTTTACAGAAAGCGACAATGTCATCTAAATAGCAAAGACACGTCGTCCACTTAAGGCGTCGAAGCAAGTGGTCCATCATGCATTCGAATGTGGCCTGAAAATTACATAATCCAAATGGCACTACTTTGAATTCATAGAGGCCGTCAGGTGTTATAAAAGCCGTCTTCTCTCTGTCAGCTTCGTCGATCTCGATTTGCCAGTAACCTGCCTGCATGTCCATATTTTAGAAGTATTTAGCTCCTTTCATGCAGTCTAAGGTGTCAATGCTCGTCAGTGGGTAGACATCTTGTGATTTTGTTCAGCCGCCGATAGTCGACACAAAATCGCCACGTGCCATCCTTCTTCTCTACTAGGACCGCCGGAGACGACCAAGGACTCTCAGAAGGTTGAATAATGTCATCGTGCAACATCTTCACTTCCTCCCGAATTATCCGTCTTTCAGCTGGCGACACTCTATACGAACGATGGCTAATTGGTGGATGATCGGTATTGATACGGTGACTTATCGTGGGCCGTTTCGTCTCACTTTTCTCCTGCTGGGGTGTGAACGCACTAGAAAATTGGCGTAGTATATGTAACATCCGCTGGCGTTGTTCCTTGGTCAGTCCAGGCCCTATTGGCAGTTCCACGTTTGTTTCCTCCAGCGTGTTGTCTGTACTAACAGCAGAGCATGGGTCTTCGTTGATGACGTTGAGCTCACCGTCCTGGATTGGTTCAGCTGTTCCGATACACATTCCTTTGGGGATAAGTTGTGACTGCTCGTGACAATTAGTGATCCAAATCTCTCCTCGACCACCGGTAACGCTTATGATAGCCGCTGGTGAGTCTGATAAATGTTTTACTATCAAATAGCACTTCACAGTTTAACCGGTCATCTGTGTTTGTGAGTGCTTCTCATTCTCAACGGCGGGATCGTCACACTGTCAACAGCAAATAACTTCCCAGAACATTCTCTAATACGTGTACCCGTTGGAAAGACTTACTCAGTTTGCAGCTCAGATCTTCCACAGTCAATGATAACTTGGGATGCTTGAAGGAAGTCCTATCTGAGGATGACATTATGACTACATTCTGTTAAAACGACAAATTCAAACGGCTGGATCCTGTTGTTGATGGTTATTCTTGCGACGCAAGTTCCTGCTGGCTGGACGTACTTTGCACATGCGACCTTCAGCACAGTAGCCTCCGTATCACAGAACATTTTCTTTATTGTGCGGCGGTAATTATCCAACAATGCAGAGAAAGAAGCTGGTGAATCAACAGTGCCCGGACAGGTTGGCCGTCGATTATGACGTCGATGAAATTTCCCGACATCTTAGCGACTGTCGTCTATGGCGAATTTTCATCTGCGGCGGCCTTCCCTCCTTAGTTGGTCACCTCGCTTAGTTTTCCTGGGCGCGGCGGCTAGGGGAGCGGCTGGTACCTCTGTACGGCGACGGTGGACGACTGCGGCGCGTCGGGGACCCACCTCTTCCAGGGTACGCCGATGGCTTTCTTCCCATAGGTCGACTGAACGCATCAGCAGGTGACTGCCTGGGATAGAATTGCTCTGATGGACGACGTCTTGCGGCAAATTAATCGTCGAATACTCGCCTTCTCTCTCTGCAGTAGCATATGACATGTCCAAGGCGCCACAGTGGAAACACAATAGCGTGTTGTCTTCTCTCTTCCAGACGTCTGTTCTTCTGTGGGGCGTCATAGTTTCCGGGAGAGTTGGTTGTGGCCGCGTTGGCAGGTTCGTAGGCTGCCGTAAGTCGTAAGTAACTCATAGCAGGGCGACGCCATTCTTCACGTCGGGTACAAGTGGTGGGGCAGACAGGAGATAATACCTGAAATACCTCTTCCTCAGCGGCGTCGGCTCCGTCGTGGGATTATATCCATGGCCATAATCTGATGCTCGCTCGGTCTAATATTCCCGGCTGCCATAGATTGTTGTAACTGTTCTCTCACAATTTGTTGTATGAGAGAAGTGAAGTCATGCTGGTCTTCCACAACGGTCATAGGGACTACATTAGGGAGTCTGTCATACTTATTTCGCCCAATCCTCCTTCGTTGCATCTCTTCAATATGCTGGCACCACTTGATGTACTCTTCCGTCGTAGCGACGTCTTTTATCAGAAGGGCTCGGTACATGTCTTCTGCTATGCCCTTCATCAGGTGCGTGATTTTGTCGGCCTCATTCATATTCGGATTGATTATGTTACAGAGGGCCAAAATAGTTCAGTATGTACGACTGTGACGGCTCACCATGTCGTTGGGCCGTTGGGCCCGGTTCTTCAGTTCTTCCGCCGAGCGGATTTTTCGCTGGCAGTCTCCAAACGCCTTCTTGAGTTCCGTATGGACCGTTTCCCAGTAATTCAGCTTTTCTTCGTTGTTTTCAAACCATTGCTGGGCTGTTCCGTCCAGGTAGAAATAAACGTTGGCCAAGCACATTGTATGATCCCACCTGTTATACTTTGTTAGGGCCTTGTCCAGCGTCTCCAGAAAACACCGACGTGTGTCTGATGTGCAAATGTCTTGCCGCTGGTTTCACGTCCATGGATTTTGTGATATGCTCACTGACATCGCGAAGGAACAAGACAGAGATCCTGTTTGGAGAGACGTTGAAACAAAGTAGCAAAACAAAGATAATGTATCAATTAGGCAATTTTACACCGTTCGTAATGGTATTCTTTTCAAACGCAGATCACCTGATACCGAGTTGTGGACTGTGTGTATCCCAGAGGATTCTGTGAATAAATTAATTTGGTACATACATTTACGTTTTGGCCACTATGGTGCCAAGAAATGCTTTGCTGAATTACGGTACACATGTTATTTCGTTAACATCGAAAAACAGATTGGCAATCTTCTTTCCAGGTACAAACTGTGTCAAAAGGTAAAACCTCCAACTGTTTCACGTAATTCCTTCTATATTGAAACAACTTGCTGCCATCGATTTATTTGTCACATTGCCAAAAACGGATAATGATCATTCTTTTGCATTTGTAGGAGTAGAATTAAGGTCAAAATTTGTTCCTCATCGCCGTGCCAATGCAAAATCTGTTCAACTGCATTTGTGAAATATTTTCTAAAAGAAGTTGGTCATGTGAAAAAGGTTATATCCAATAACGGACCACAATTCAGTCGCAGCATTGGGTACGCATGTTGCTACGTAGAAATATCAAACCAGTATTTATCTCCTATCACGCTTCCTCAATCGCTGTGAGCGTATTATGGAAGAACTTGGAAAGATGTGCAGATTGTATTGCTATCGCCGACATAATTCCTGGGACAGATACCTTCTCTTATTCCAAAATATGCTAAATGAGCTGCCGAATGACTCCACACCTCTTCCAACAATATTGGTGCTGAAGAATAAGCAACCGCCTGATCGAATTAAACTTGTACCTTTTCCTAAACTTTAACGTTTCCGTCATAATGAGATAATTGATTTGTCTCTGGCCAACATCAAAAGAGCAGCCCACAAGAGGAAAAGTTTACTGAGGCATGTCAATATCAAGCAACTATATGTAGGCCAAAAGGTCTTAATTAAATCCCACCTTTCTCACAAAGGAAATCACTTAAACAATTTTTTTTTCTTTTATACTATGGGTCTTATCGCATAAGACGAATTTTTCACGACAACGTCGTGGAAGTCGAGACTTTGAGGACACATAATTCAAAAGGAATACATCATGTCCATAACATCAAACCCTTTAAGGAATGAACCTACGGGGTAGAGAATCCGCCAATCTATGATGGATAAACCAACTGGCGATTGGTGCCCTTTCTCGAGCTGGGTGTTATTATTTTTCTAATTTCTGTAGTGCACTCTCTCCCGCAGCTATTCTGTTTATATATATATTTCTCGCGCACTGTACTAGTGGAAGACGCACTTCTTGTCACAATAAGGCAGCTAGTAAATATGTATGATAATTAATATGAAGTGTATGCATTAATGAAGCTTTATTGAAAGAAGAGATGATTTTAGGTTATTAGAGAAGTATGGAGGAGATTGATTTTTGTCGATTTGTTTCAGTGATGTTGTGTTCATGTAACTAATGAACTTTAACCCTGACATAAAGATTTTCAGATAACTGAGGAACCATGAAGTGGATGATTGTTTCAGTAATGACATTGTCATTCAATAGTAGTGCTAATTAATGAAGAATCTTTGCAGAATCTCAGCAAGAGCCGATATTTTCTAAAAAGTTTTGTGTAAATTTTGACAACGTTGCAGGAATATTATGCAACAACAGATTGAGCTACTAATAGCATTTAAATAAGGTTGTCTTTACTGCACAGAATAGCAACAGTTATAACAACGATAAAAAACTATTTTTTTCTATTAAATTGTATGCCATAGGCATCTGCCTTAACTAATGTGCTTGAATTTACCTTACCTTCTCTCAGGAATATGCACTTAGGCTAATTACTACATTATTGTTACTGGCATAATATTTCCTCTTCTGTTCTGTTGTCATAGAAAATCAGCTAACTATGAAGTGCTAGTTCTACTAATATGTTCATTCGTTCATATTCCTTATGACAATGACAAAGACTGAATCCTTTGCCCCCATTGACTTTTGACAGTATTTGGTACAGCTTGGTAGATTCAACTATGTGATTAACATAATCCTATATTATAGTGTTAAGCCTATAAGTAATACATTATGAAGGCCTGGGCAATTGAATATAAAAATGTATAAAAATTTGACAGAATGAAATGATAATCTTGTACCACCAAGGTGGACCACTATTGAAATTTATGTTAACAAAATATAGTAATCTCAAACTGATGGTGTATACATGAACATACGTATCTATTTTCTCTAATATGGTTTCTTATAAGGGTAAATGAAACATTCTCACATATGTAACACGAAACGTTATACTGATTTAATAGTATATTTCGTTATCTAACGATATCTTTGGAACAAGTGATGTTTCACAACTTTGTACATATACTTACTTGTAAGATAATCTTTTCATATGTAACTTTAGAATAGCATTCCTAGAAACTATCTGAGTATATAAGGACTATTTTGTCTCATGATGATTACATACTGTATATTCGGTAAAGTAACATACACCTTACTAAGTTGTTGCTGATTAACTGACTGTAAAGAAAGGATATGACAAATTTCTACATCTACATACATTCTTCGCAATTCACCTTAAGGTGCGTGGCGGAGGGTACACTGTACCACTACTAGGCATTTCCTATTCTTCTACCAAATAGAACGAGGAAAAAAAGAATGCCTATATGCCTTCGTATGAGCCCTAATTTCTCTTACCTTGTCTTTGTGATCACAACGCGAAATGTAAGTAGGCGCCAGCAAGATCGTACTACACTCAGCTTCAAATTCCGGCCCTTTAAATTTCCTCAACAGAAATTCACGAAAAGAACGTCGTCTTTCCTCCAGCGACCCCAATTGAGTTGCCGGAGCATTTCTGTGACACTCGCGCATTGGTCGAACCTACTAGTAATAAACCTAGCTGCTCGCCTCTGAACTGCCTGTCTTCCTTTAAATTGATCTGCTGCGGGTCCCAAATACTTGAGAAATACTCAAGACGTGGTCGTACAAGCGTTTCATACGTGGTCTCCTTTACAGGAGAAGTACATCTTCCCAAAATTCTTCCAATAAACCGAAGTCGGCTGTCTGCCTTACTCACAACTATCCTTACATGTTCGTTCCATTTCATATCGCTTTGCAGTGTTTCGCCTAGATATTTGAACGACGACACAGCATCAAGAAGCTCACTACTAATGCTGTATTCGAACATTATGGGATTGTGTTTCCTACTCATGCGCATCACCTTAGATTTTTCTACATTGAGAGCTAGCTGCCATTGTAGAAATTTTGTCCAAGTCATCCTGCATGCTTTTCCAGTCAGTTAAAGGCGACACTCTCCCATAAACCACAGTATCATCAGCAAACAGCCGCAAATTACTACTTACTTTGTCCATCAGATCATTTATATAGAAAGAAAATAATAGCGGTCCTATCACACTCCCCTGGAACACGCCTGATGATACACTCGTCTCTGATGAACAACGTACTGCGTTCTATTCCTTAGAAAGTCTTCCAGCCAGTCACAAATCTGTGAAGCTATTTCATAAGCTCTTATCTTCGATAGCAGTCTGCAGTGGGGCACCGCGTCGAACGCCTTTTTGAAGTCGAGAAAGAAACAATCCGCCTGTTGTTCTTCTTCCATGGCTTGCAAGATGTCATGTGACAAAAGGGCAAGCTGAGTTTCACATTAACGATGTTTCCTAAACCAGTGTTGATTCATAGAAAGAACCATTTCCGTTTCAATGAAATTTCCGTTCCGTTTCTTCTATTACTAAAAATTTAAGTGCAAAAATAGCATGTGAGCCAACTCTGCATGTAAAGACAAAATATATATACATTTTTTTTATATTTTGCGGATATATGTAAAATATCGTAATGAACATGTCTTTTCCAACTGATGAGGGACACCACTAGAAAATTTCTAATTTTGTTTTTGTTTTATTTGTTTTATTTGTTTCATGTTTCTGGACACGCCCGGGAGCTGGCACTACCCACACATTATCTGACAATAAAAATTGACCAGTTGGCATACTGTTCACACTGATGTAATTTGAATTTCTGAGTCTATGTGGAGATACTGTGGCAAAACCATGCCACATTCCTTTTACCTGTTCAGCCACAATCTTGGGCATCTGTGGGTCATCACGGGAGAAACTGGAGGTGAAGACATCCTATTCCCTAGCCTCTGACCGGAGATGTGCATGTCGCCACAAATGTGATTAGTGTGCATGTGAAAAATTAGTGTTGCGTATGACATTTAAGTGTCGCCAAACACGTAATTTCTCCCAGTGAAAACGTTGTCCACAGTTAAGTGTTCTGATACGTTTCTCCCTTCAAATAACCAAAAATATTTGTTTTGCTGGTAGAACAGCCATATAAATTTCCATTCTTCATTTAATCATCATATGATGGCAGGACAGCCACATAAATTTTATTGTTCACTAAACCACAAGATATTCTTGAAGGACAGCTTTCGAAATTGTAAGTGATCCTCTAACCAAATTGTAAGTGATCCTCTAACCAATCATGAAAAGACTATGTAACCACATGAGAATCTGCAAAACTTGCAGGCAAATCTTGTAAAATATTTGTAAACACTATGTAACTATTACGGTATTTTTTGAAATTTTCTTAATAGGTGAACAGGCTTTGAATGATATATTATATATATAAATGTAAACTCAATGTAATAGTATGTAAGTGTAGCCCATTTCGACTGAATTTTACTTAATACTCAATGATATACTATATCATTTGATTTATAATCTTAAGAATTCACTAAACCCTAGATGGGTTTACTTACGTAAATTATTCTACCACTCATGTATGTTGAACACTGATATACTAATCTTTGTTGTAAATCATGCCATAAGGTATAAACGTTGTAACCTTTGTCACACTGGTATCCACATGTAAAGAAAAATCAGAACCGAGACTCCAGCTGTGTCCACTAAATATGTTCATGTAATATATATATATATATATATATATATATATATATATGAGTTTCGTTTCATATTGAATGTTCATGGAACACTGTAATTAATTTATAGATCAATGTACATATCTATTGAAAATTAATGATCATGCCGTGGTTCGGAACCCACGTTAAACTGTAGGTTCCCCCCTGTAACTGGTTTGGTAAGTCAGTTCGAAGGTCGGAGGAAGGAAACGGCATACCACCTCCAAACAGGACAATGCCTAGTAAAGCACTGTGGTGTTCTAACCAGTCTTGGGATTGTTGACTGCCTTACCTTTACATTTTTATCATTGGTTTGATGTGTTTTGTCCTGCTTAAGAATTTCTTGACTATCAGATGCTTTCATGTCAGCATCACTCATCCTGCAAAATTCTTTTCCCGTAGGGGAGAGGTGATGAAAGCAGTACGCAATATAATTTTCACTTAATTTTGCCTCTTATTCAGCTCTGAGCATATTTTGTTGTAGAAACCTAAGCTATAATTCTGTAGAAAACAAATTTACGTAATGTTTTGTATAATTTTATTAATCGATATAACATGCTTTACTTATTTTTATATCTTTGCTGTAAAGACTTTGATTTATCGTTGGAGTGTGTCTTGCACTCGGAGTTGTTGCGTTAGTCGTTGTGTGACTGTGGTAGAGTCCAGTCGATGTATAGAAGTCATTGTGGAACTCTCGAGTAAGTCCGTCTCGAGGAGTAAAAATCGGAAGGTTTAAGGTTTTAGCCGTTCTGAAGAGTCGCAGCCAAGTCTGTAGATTGTAATTTTTGTAAAGTTGATCTTAATGAATGCTTTCATTAATAAGACAAAACTCGTACATTTCTATTATGAATGGTAGCTTGTACTCGAAGTATTGTAGTTGGTGTTTGTCTTTTTCTAATGAATACTGTTCAGAGCAGCTTGAATTTATCATTTAATCCTAAGTCATTTTACTAGTTCCTCTCTCCTTTCACCAATTGGAAAGCAAATTTGCAATCCGATCTGATCATTGTTTATTGTGATAGTGTTGCATAATTATAGTGTTATTAAATTTATAAGTGTTAATGAGAACAGTTCAGTATAGGCATTTTGACACGATCAGTTGGCCTGTTAATGAGAGCAGGAAGTAGTTTGTTCATAAATCCAGTGAAATTCATAGTATGAGATTTTCTCAGTGTTAATGAATGTTCATATTATTAGGTCACTTAATGTCAGTAACAAAGTGATTTGTCTGAGTAGACAAACATTTAGAGCACGTAAAGAGATAAGAAATATTTGCAGTGCGTGTTAGTTTGAAATCATTACCAGATTTGTACGACATTTTTATATCATTTTATTAGTATGGTAATTGTTGTACAGATAGGCACATTAAATGCAGTGATTTTGGTATCCAATTAATCTTAAATGTCTTTGTTTGAAATCATATTTATTCAAATAACACAATATCACACCAACAGCACGCTGATTTGTGGGCTCTCGCAGTCAAATTGTGCATGAAATCTGGCTACTACTATATGGTGCATGCTGAACATTTCATTTGCTTACATTCTCTCTGACACGAGTTAAATGTGTAGTCCAATTACGAGTTTACAGTTGATTTATTAATTACTGTACAATGTAGTGTTATCTGTTCCATGAAACAAAACCACATTATTTTATTTGTTTTTTCTGTTCCATAGGACCCACTTGAGGAGTAAGACTCCGTGGTCATGGAACAAGTCAATACATTGTTACACAAGAATGGTAATAGAAAAATTTTAAGTAGTCCTTTGCACACGACAATCTTAAGACAAAGAGAAAAGAATCAATAAAGAAAAAATGAATTAGCTTAATTGTTTAATTTTTCTAGGAGTTCCTCGACAGAATAAAAGGAGTGAGCCACGAGGTAACTCTTCAATTTAGATTTGAAAGCATGTGGATTAGTGCTAAGATTCTTAAGTTCTTGTGGCAGCTTATTGAAAATGGATGCCGCAGAATACTGCACCCCTTTCTGCACAAGTGTTAAGGTGGTGTGGTGCAAATGTAGATTAGACATCTGTCTAGTATTCACCGAGTGAAAGCTACTAACTCGTGGGAATAAGCTGATATTATTAATAACAAACGACATTAAAGAAAAAACGTATTGTGACGCCAGAGTCAAAATTCCCAGACTACTGAAAAGGGGACTGCATTAGGTCTACATGTCAGTTGTAATTTATTCTAACAGGCCAGAGGAAGGTACTAAGTCTCATTGCTTATTCAAATTATTTTGTAGCCAAAACCACAACAGAAAATTTATTTGTGAATTTTATAAGGCACGCTCACTAAACACAAACAATGACACGATTCTTCCGACACACATACACACAGTTCTTTTGTTGCAAAAAAGATTTAGGCGGTACTTTGCTCGGCGGAAAAAAATTTTAGCCGGTACTCTGCTAAATCCATTTGAAGTGAGTGAAATGGACAATTTTAGAAAATAAAGACTTAGGCATGTGAATACACCCACAAGAGATAGCTATAATTTACACATTTGAAACTAATTTTTATTGTATTCAAGGGTTTAGTGAAAGAATACCATCCATGTTTTGGACAACATATTATCGTAACTAATCAGGAGTGACGTTCCAGAAGACAGTAAGAGTGTATGTTGCTGCCGGGAATTAAAAGCAGACTTATATTTCACGATAACCATTACAAAATTCGGATAATGGAACTGCGTGGAACTTTTAAATACGGAACCAAGCGTTTAGCGTCGTTAGAAACAAAACTGGCAGCGTCACCAACAGTTGAACATGTACACATCTAGCCGGTTGAAGTGATGGTCAAACATATTAAAATTTGGTTTTATTTTAGTTACTACTAGTGTTTCGACACGCTATTTTATAATCATAAACTGGCTACAGTATCAATAAAAAGACTTTTAAGTAAACATAATATTTACGGTAAACATTTTATCTTGACAGTGAATCGTTCTCAAACGTGGAGGGAGGGGGGTAGACTAGGGGGTTCAAATCGCCCCAATTTTTTTTTTTTTTGTGTGTGTGTTAAAATTAAAAATTGACAATTTGTGTAATAATTACGGAAGACCCCCCCAGGGGGCCCCCACAGCTCTTTTGTGAGTACGTGTGTGGCGCGCACGGGGCCCCGAGCTGAGGCAGCCTTTTTTCCGCCCCAGCCTGCTTCACTTTCTCTCCCGGTTCTTGCTTTCGCCCGGAGACGGGTGTCTTTTGTGAGTCAAGGTGGTTTCCTGTCATAGTCTTTGTTTTTCCTTGGTTTCTTCCTTTCCTAACCTTACTTCCATCTTTCTCTCTTTGCTGTACTCTCCTAGCCTCCCTCTCCTCCTCATTAGTCTCCGCTTCAGAGTTTGAGACACTTCTTTCTCTTCACTTCCTCTATTCTTCTTCTTTCCTCCCTGTGCGTGTCTGAAGGCCGACCCACGCATTGTCATGCATAGCAGGTGACGGGGTAACGCGTAATTCCCTGTCCCGGGTAGACAAGTAGGGCACGTACGTACCCCCTGGTAAAGGCTAGGCCCAGGGAGGGGTGATTACCCGAGCTGCTACCTTCCGAACATGCCGACTGGTCCCTCCGTCAGTTCTCGGGACGTATGACCTGAGATGTGAACAATCACCTAAGGTGGGTAAGCCCTCAGAGAGGGCCCCCATTAGGAAGGAGCGCGCCATCGGAAAGGCCGGTAATCACGGGGGACACTTCCGCAATGACTTCTTTCTATTCTTCTGTGACTTTGACCCAGAAACAAAAGATAGATTCGCCTCAGCAAAAGAAAACTTTGCCCAATCTCCCGAAATTCCTAGTTGTCTCTCGAACCGACGGTAAAGATTTAAATTCTGTAAATCCTTTCGTCATTCAGAAAGGAGTTGATGCTATTGCTGGCCCTGTTAAGACATGTTCGCGTTAGCGCAATGGTACATTGTTGCTGGTAGCGGACAGTGCCTTCCCGGCCCAAAAAAACTCCTACGGACTACGTTGTTACACACGTTTCCTGTCAAGCTACAAGTGTATCGCACGCTCAACTCGTCACGGGGGTAGCTTTCACGAGATACCTTCACGGGTTCTCTGTCGAAGAAATACAAACCAACATGTCCGATCAGGGTGTAACAGCCGTGCATAGGGTGTTGAAAAAGGTCGATAACCAGCTGACACCAACTCGTACTGTGTTTTTGACATTTAACAGAGTTGAACTCCTGTCCAAGGTCAAAGCAGGATATGAAGTTATCTCCGTCCACCCTTATATACCAAATCCAACGCGCTGTTTCCAATGCCACAGATACAACCATAACCGTCAATGTTGCCCTAATGCAGCGAAATGTGTCACTTGTGGTAGGGACGCCCATGAGGGGGCTTGCCCACCTCCGTCCCGCTCACTGCCTTAATTGCAATGGTGACCATGTGGCTTCCTCTCGGGACTGCCCTGTATATAAGGATGAAAAGGTCATTCAGCAAATTCGGGTTACAGAAAATGTATCAACATCTGCCGCTCGTAAGTTGTTGGTGAGTCAAAAGCCCACTGTCCTCCCAGTGGGCACATACAGTAAGGTCCTCACCTCCACTCGACTGACTAAGGATGCAGGTACCCACACCTGTGACTTCACTTTCACTTACACAGTTGTGTGATCGGCCAGCCCGAATATTGCCCGTTCCACGTCCCCGCGTCCTCCTGATGCTTCTAAAGTTCCGTCTTCGTCAACCTCTGGTAAACCGCGGGCACCTAAACAAGATGCCCGGACTTTGAAAAAGGATCCTGTCCGCGAAGATTTTCTGCGTACTCAGGCTTCACAACCGTCAATTGCCTCTTCTCACCGTCACTCTTCCAGAAGAGCCAACAAGAAAGAGTTCCTCTCCTTCCCCACCGAGGTGTGACCCATCCGTCACGCCGCCCAACAGTAGTCGGCCCCGATCATCTTCTGTCTCACTGGGGCGCACTACTTTTAGCCGGGCAACCGGCGTTTTACGGGCGGCGGAAGCTGTCCCTCCTGATAAACTCGGGAAGGTGGCAGATGTATCAGTTGATCCTATGGAATATGACTCTCTGTGTCTAGATGGCGACAGTAATGCTCTCTCGAAGTCTGGTCCTCAGTGGCCATCGAGGTGACCCCGCCTGCTTGTTCATTTTTATCTTATTTTCTTCTCTTATTTTTTATCATGGCACTCCTTCAATGGAATATTCGCGGCCTTCGTTCCAATCGGGAGGAATTAAAACTACTCCTTCGATTGCACTGCCCACTTCTAGTTTGTCTCCAAGAAACTAAGTTACGTCCAAGTGATCGTGCAGACATCCCCCACTACACCTCTGTGGGTTTCGACCTGCCACCTGTGGAAGTTATCCCAGCCCAAGGAGGGGTTCATTCGGGACGACATCTATCACCATCCCATTTCATTTCATACTCACCTACAGGCAGTTGCCCTCCGCATCACTCTATCCACCTTTTCCTTTTCCCTCTGTAATATCTATTCGCCATCGTTACTAGGGCAGATGTGCTATAGCTCCCTCCACCTTTGGTGTTGGTAGGCGACTTCAATGCCCACCACGCCCTATGGGGCTCTGCAGCACCTTGTCCCTGAGGCTGCCTTTTGGTAGATCTTTTCCAACACCTCAATCTTGTCTGTCTTAACACCGACCTTCCTTTCAGACACAACACACACTTATTCCCATATAGACCTCGCGATATGCACTCCTCAGCTTGCCGGTTGGTTTGAGTGGCATGCGCTTTTTGACGCATACTCGAGTGACCATTTTCCTTGTGTCATCCACTTCCTGCATCATTCCCCATCTCCTTGTCCCACCAGTTGGAACATTCCTAAAGCCGACTGGGGGCTTTATTCTTCCATGGCAGTTTTTCACAATCAGGAGTTTTCCAGCTGTGACAGTCAGGTCGAATCCCTCACAGAGGTATTTCTCACAGCTGCCGAAAATTCCATACCTCGTACATCCTCTTCTCCACGTCGCGTCCCGTTCCCCTGGTGGACTGCAGCCTGCATTGATGCTCTTAGAGCCCGGCGCCGTGCTTTATGCACTTTCCACCGCCACCCAACGTTGGAGAATAGTATCAACTATCAACGACTGCGAGCGCAATGTCGTCGTGTTTTAAACGACAGCAAAAAAGCTTGCTGGATTGCTTTTACCAGTTCTTTTAACCGCTTTACTCCATCCTCGGCTGTCTGGAGTGGCCTATGTCGTTTATCCGGCATCAAGGTCCACTCCCCGATTTCTGGCCTGACCGTCGAGAATTCAGTCCTTGAGGACCCCTCTGACGTTTCCAACGCATTGGGACGTTTCTTTTCAGAGGCTTCGAGCTCTGCCCATTACCACCATGCCTTCCTCCCTCGCAAACAAGTAGAGGAGGCACGGCCGCCTTCTTTCCACTCTTTTAATCGTGAAAGTTATATGTCTCCTTCACCATGCAGGAGCTAGACTGTGCTCTCGCCCTGTCCCGATCTTCTGCACCTGGGCCCGATTCCATCCATATTGTTGAAGAACCTTCCTCCTGCGGGCAACTGTTTCCTACTGAGCACCTATAATCGCATATGGAATGAAGGTCAGGTTCTCACAAGTTAGCGTGAAGCCATTGTTGTCCCCATCCCCAAACCAGAGAAGGACAAACATCTTCCATCAAGTTATTGCCCTATTTCTCTTACTAGCTGCGTCTGTAAGGTGATGGAACGCATGGTTGACGCTCGGTTGGTCTGGCTCCTCGAATCTCGACGCCTCCTGACTAATTTCCAATGTGGTTTTCGTAGACACGGCTCTGCTGCCAATCACCTCGTCACCTTGTCGACCTTTATTATGAATAACTTTTTAAGGAAGCGTCAAACGGTAGCAGGGTTCTTCGACTTACAGAAGGCTTATGATACCTGTTGGAGGGCGGGCATTCTCCGCACATTGCACAAATGGGGCCTTCGTGGCCACCTCCCTCTCTTTATTCAAGCGTTTTTGGCGGATCGCAAGTTCCGGGTACGGGTGGGCTCTGTTTTGTCAGATACCTTTCGCCAGGAGAATGGGGTGCCACAGAGCTCCGTCGTGATCGTGGCACTTTTTGCCATTGCAATCAGTCCAATCGTAGACTGCCTTTCAGCCGACGTTTCCGGATCCCTTTTTGTAGATGATTTTGCAATATATTGCAGCCCCCAGCGGACGTGTCTCTTGGAACGTTGTCTTCAACGCTGCCTTGACCCCCTATATTCCTGGTGCATTGCGAACGGCTTCCGCTTCTCCACTGAGAAAACGGTCTGTATAAACTTCTGGAGATACAAGGAAATTCTTCCACCATCTCTATGTCTCGGCCTCGTTGCTCTCCCTTTCGTGGAGACAAAGAAATTCTTGGGGCTAATGTTGGATCGGAAACTTTGCTGGTCCCCACACGTCTTACCTTGCTGCCCGTTGTGCGCAATCTCTCAATGTTCTCCGTGTCTTCAGTGGCACATCATGGGGAACGGATCATACCGTCCTGCTTCACCTTTCCCAGGCCATTGTTCAGTCGAAGCTCGACTACGGAAGCCATGTATACTCTTCTGCACAGCCGTCGATTCTCCGCCGTCTCAACTGGATTCAACATTGGGGATTATGCATGGCGACCGGTGCATTTTATACCAGCCCTGTTGAAAGACTGTATGCCGAAGCTGCTGTATTACACTTGACCACTTGGCATGACGTACTCTTGTGTCGGTCTTACAGATTATTTTTTGACGACTCACTCGATCGCCAATATCAGTTCGGTTTCGCCTTCTGCTTCAGCGGCTTGATTTTACCCTTCCTTCAGCCTTTACGTTGAGCGAGAGCCCTTTGCCACCGTGGCATCAGGCCCAGGTTCACACTCACCTTGAACTTAGTTCGCTGCCCAAGGAGAGCACCCCGGATTTGGTATACCGCTCGAGGCTTGTATAACTCAGTTCGCGGTTCGATAATGCCATATTTATCTACACTGATTGTTCCAAGAGCACTGTCGGTGTCGGATCTGCCTTCGTCGTCGGGGAACAACCGTTTCCAATACAAGCTCCCTGACCGGTGCTCGATTTTTACGGCTGAGCTTTTTGCCGTCCACCAGGCTGTTTTATATTCCTGCCGCCGCCGCCATCTTTTTTATGCCATCAGTTCGGACTCCCTTAGTGCCATGCAGAGTCTTAAGGACCCCCTCTCGACCCATCCTCACGTGTATCGGATCCAACGCCTCCTCCAGTCCCCCTACGGGCCCCACAGTTCTTTTGTGGGTACGTGTGTGGCGCGCACGGGGCCCTGAGCCGGAGCAGCCTTTCTTCTGCCCCAGGCTGCTTCACTTTCCCTCCCGGTTTATGTCTTCGCCCGGAGACGGGCGTATTTCCCAAGTTAAGGTGGTTTCTTGTTGTCGTTTCTCTTTTTGCTTGGTTCCTTCCTTTCTTACTCTTTGTTTCTGTTTCTCTCTCCTTGTACTCTCCTAGCCTTCTTCTCCTCCTCATTAGTCTCCGCCTCGGCGTTTGAGACACTTCTTTCCTTCTTTCTCTTAACTTCCTCTATTCTTCTTCTTTCCTCCCTGTGCGTGTCTGTAGGCCGACCCACGCATTATCATGTGTAGCAGGAGACCGGGTAACCCGTAATTCCCCGCCCCAGGTAGACAAGTAGGGCATGTACGTACCCCCTGGTAAAGGCCAGACCCAGGAAGGGGTGATTACCCGAGCTGGTACCTTCCGAACATGCCGATTGGTCCCTCCGTCAGTTCACTGGAGGTGTGACCTGGGGTGTGAACAGTCACCCAAGGCGGGTAAGCCCTCGGAGAGGGCCCCCACTAGGAAGGAGCGCGCCATCGGAGACGCCGGTAATCACGGGGGACACTTCCGCGAAGACTTCCTGCTCTTCTTCAGTGACGTTGACCCAGAAACGTAAGATAGATTCGCCTCAGCAAAAGAAGACTCTGCCTAATTTACCGAAATTTGTTGTTGTCTCTCGCACCGATGGAAAAGATTTTAATTCTGTCAATCCTTTCGTCATTCAGAAAGGTGTTGATGCGATTGCTGGCCCTGTTAAAACCTGATCGTGTCAGCGCAATGGCACATTGTTGCTGGAGGCGGACAGTGCATTCCAAGCCCAAAAGCTAATCCGGACTATGTTGTTACACACGTTTCCAGTCAAGGTAGAAGCGCACCGCACACTCAACTCGTCACGGGGGGTAGTTTTTACAAGATCCCTTGACAGGTTGTCTGATGAAGACATTTAATCCTATATGTCCGATTAGGGTGTGACAGCCGTCCATAGGGTGATGAGAAAGGTCGATAACCAGCTGACACCGACTCCTACTTTGTTTTTGACGTTCGACAGAGTTGACCTCCCGTCGAAGGTCAAAGCAGGATATGAAGTCATCTCCGTCCACCCTTATGTACCTAACCCAACGCGCTGTTTTCAATGCCACCGATAGAACCACACCCGTCAATCTTGCCCTAACGCAGCAAAATGTCACTTGTGGTAGGGACGCCCATGAGGGGGATTGCCCATCTCCGTCCCCTCACTGCCTTACCTGAAACGGTGACCATGCGGCTTCCTCTCAAGACTTCCCTGTATATAATGATGAAAAAGTCATCCAGCAAATTCGGGTTACGGAGAAGGTATCAATATCTGCCGCTCGAACGTTGTTGGCGAGTCGAAAGCCCACTGTCCTCCCAGCGGGCACATACAGTCAGGTCCTCACCTCCTCTCGACCTACTAAGAATTCAAGTACCCAGACCTGTGACTTCACTTTCGCTGACACAGTTGTGGGATCCGCCAGCCCAAAGATTGCCCGTTCCACGTCCCCGCTTCCCCCTGCTGCTTCTAAAGTACAGTCTTCGTCAACCTCAACCTAAACAAGATGCCCGGACTTTGAAAAAGGAACCTGTCCGTGAGGATTTTCTGCGTTCTCAGGCTTCCCAACCGTCAACTGCCTCTTCACGCCATCACTCTTCCAGAAGAGCTGACAAGAAAAAGAGTTCCTCTCCTTCGTCGCCGAGGCGTGACCCATCTGTCACGCCGCTCAACAGTTGCCGGCCTTGGCCATCTTGTGTTTCACCAGGACGCTCCGTCTGACGTGCACCCGGCCCCTTTACTGGCGGTGGAAACTGTCCCTCCTGATCAACTCAGGGAGGTGGCAGGCGCGTCGGTCGAACCTATGGACCACGACCCTTTGCCCCTAGACAGCGATAGCAGTGCTCCGGTCCTCAGCGGCCGTCGAGGTGACCCCGCTTGCTTGTTCGTTTTTTATCCTTATTTCTTATCTCATTTTTTATCATGGCGTTCCTTCAATGGAATATTCGCGCCATTCGTTCTAATCGGGAGGAGTTAAAACTACTTTCATTGCACTGCCCGCTTCTGGTCTGTCTCCAAGAAACTAAGTTGCGTCCACGTGATCGTGCAGACTTTCCCCACTACAACTCTGTGCGTTTCGACCTGCCACCTGTGGAAGGTACCCAGCCCATTTAGGGGTTCTGATGTTGATTCGAGACGACGTCTATTACCACCCCATTACATTGCATACTCACCTACAGGCAGTTGCCGTCCGCATCAATCTATCCACATTTACCTTTTCCCTCTGTAATGTCTATTCGCCATCGTCATCTGCCCTTACTAGGACAGATGTGCTACACCTCGTTGACCAGCTCCCTTCACCTTTGGTGTTGGTAGGCGACTTCAATGCCCACCACCCTCTATGGGGCTCTCCGGCACCTTGCCCGAGAGGCTCCCTTTTGGTGGACCTTCTCCAACACCTCAATCTTGTCTGCCTCAACACTGGTGCACCGACCTTCCTTTCTGACACAACCCATATTTACTCCCACATCGACCTTGCGATATGCACTCCTCAGCTCGCCGGTCGGTTTGAGTGGTATGCACTTTCTGACAGGTACTCAAGTGAACATTTCCCTTGTATCCTCCACTTCCTGTATCATTCCCCATCTCCTCGTCCCACCAGTTGGAACATTTCTAATGCCAACAGGGGGCTTTATTCTTCCATGGCTGTTTTTTACGATAAGAATTTTCCCAACTGTGACAGTCAGGTCGACTACCTCACAGAGGTTATTCTCACCGCTGCCGAACATTCCATACCTCGTACATCCTCTTCTCCACGTCGTGTTCCGCTCCCTTGGTGGACTGCAGTCTGCCGCGACGCGCTTAGAGCCCGGCGCCGTGCTTTACGCACCTTCCGCCGCCACCCAACTTTGGAGAATTGCATAAATTATAAAAGAATGAGAGCGCAATGTCGTCGTATCATAAACGACAGCAAAAAGCTTGCTGGACTGCTTTTACTAGTTCTGTTAACCCCTTAACCCCTCGACGGTTGTTTGGGGTGGCCTACGCCGTTTATCCGGCATCAAGTTCCACTCCCCGATTCCTGGCCTGACCGTGGAGAGCGCAGTCCTCGTGGACCCCGCTGATGTTTCCAATGCCTTGGGCCGTTTCTTTGCGGAGGTTTCGAGCTCTGCCCATTACCACCCTGCCTTCCTCCCTCGCAAACAGGTAGAGGAGGCACGGCCGCCTTCTTTCCACTCTTTTAATCGTAAAAATTATAATGTCGCCTTCACCATGCAGGAGCTAGACCGAGCTCTCGCCCTGTGCCGATCTTCTGCTCCAGGGCCAGATTCCATTCATATTGAGATGCTAAAGAACCTCTCACCTGCGGGCAAGTGCTTTCTTCTTAGTATCTACAATCGCATATGGACTGCAGGTCATGTTCCCACAAGTTGGCGTGAGGCCATTGTTGTCACCATCCCCAAACCAGGGAAGGACAAAAACCTTCCTTCCAGTTATCGCCCCATTTCTCTGACGAGCTGCGTCTGTAAGGTGATGGAACACATGGTTAACGCTCGGTTGGTCTGGCTCCTCGAATCTCGCTGCCTCCTAACAAATGTCCAATGCGGTTTTCGTCGACACCGCTCTGCTGCTGATCACCTCGTTACGTTGTCAAACTTCATTATGAATAACTTTCTAAAGAAGCGTCAAACAGTAGCAGTGTTCTTCGACTTGGAGAAGGCATGCGATACCTGTTGGAGAGCGGGCATTCTCCGCACATTGCACACATGGGGCCTTGGGGGCAGTCTTCCTCTTTTCATTCAAGCGTTTTTGACGGATCGCAAGTTCCGGGAACGGGTGGGCTCTGTTTTGTCAGATACCTTTTGCCAGGAGAATGGGGTACCGCAAGGTTCCGTCTTGAATGTGGCTCTCTTTGCCATTGCAATCAATCCGATCGTAGATTGCCTTTCAGCCGACGTTTCCGGATCCCTTTTTGTAGACGATTTCGCAATTTTTTGCAGCGCACAGCGGACGTGTCTCTTTGAGCGTTGTCTTCATCGCTGTCTTGACCGTCTATATTTCTGGAGCATCGCAAACGGCTTCCGATTCTCCACTGAGAAAACGGTGTGTATCAACTTCTGGAGATACAAGGAATTTCTTCCACCTTCTCTACATCTCGGCCCTGTTGTTCTCCCTTTTGTGGAGACTACGAAATTCTTGGGACTCATGTTGGATGGTAAACTTTGCTGGTCCACACACGTGTCCTACCTCGCTGCCCATTGTGCCCGGTCCCTTATTGTTCTTCGTGTCCTCAGTGGCACATCATGGGGAGCGGATCGTACCGTCCTGCTTCACCTTTACCAGGCCATTGTTCAGTCGAAGCTCGACTACGGAAGCCTTATATACTCTTCTGCACGGCCGTCGATTCTCCGCCGTCTCAACTCTATCCACCATCGGGATTACGTCTTGCAACCGGTGCATTTTATACCAGCCCTGTTGAAACTCTGTATGCCGAGGCTGCTGTATTACCCTTGACCACTCGGCGTGACATACTCTTGTGTCGGTATGCATGCCGCTTGCGGTCGATGCCCAACTATCCATCTTACCGATTATTTTTTGACGACTCACTCAATCTCCAATATCAGTTGTCTGCGATTGCCTTGCTTCCACCTGGAGTTCGGTTTCGTCGCCTACTACAGCGGCTCGATTTTACCCTTCCTTCCACCTTTCGGTTGAGCGAGAGCCCTTTGCCACTGTGGCACCAGGCCCAGGTTCACACTCACCTTGAACTTAGTTTGCTCCCCAAGGAGAGCACTCCGGATTTGATATACCGCTCGAGGCTTGTCGACCTCCGTTCGCGGTTCGATAATGCCATATTTATTTACACTGATGGTTCCAAGAGCACTGCCGGTGTCGCATCTGCCTTCATCGTCGGGAACAACCGTTTCCAATACAAGCTCCCTGACCGGTGGTCGAATTTCACGGCTGAGCTTTTTGCCTTCCACCAGGCCGTTTTGTACACCTGCCGCCACCGCCAACCTTTCTATGCCATATGTTCGCACTCCCTTAGTGCCCTGCAGAGTCTTAAGGACCCTTTCTCGAACCATCCTCTCGTGTATCGGATCCAACGCTCCCTCCAGTTGGTAGCAGATGACAGCTGTCACGTTTGTTTTCTGTGGGTCCCTGGCCACGTGGGTGTGCCCGGGAATGAGACCACCGACATAGCAGCCAAGGCAGCAGCTCGTTTGCCTCGCATGGCTACCTTTTGCGTCCCATTGGACGATGTTCAACGGGCTCTTCACCGGAGTATCGTGTCGTCCTGGCACAGTGCGTGGTTCTCACTGCACGACAATAAATTGAGAACTGTAAAACCGATCCCGACTGCTTGGAGGACCTCCTCACGCTCCTCTCGGCGAGAGGAGGTCATCCTGGCCCGGTTTGGGATTGGTCACTGCCGTTTCAGCCACCGTCATTTGCTAACCGCTGACCCTGCACCGCTGTGCTCCTGCGGTGAATTGCTGACGGTGCGACGTGTTTTACTGTCTTGTCCCAATTTTAATCATCTCCGTGTAGCCCTTCACATTCCGTCTGCTCTGGAGGAACTTTTAGCTTATGACACACAAGCAGCTGCTCGAGTTTTGCGTTTCATCAACATGGCCAATCTATCAAAAGATATTTAACCCTGTTAATTATCTTTATCTTTCGTTTTTAGGCTTCTTTTGATACTCTATCTGGTAGTTACCAATTTTTTCTAGATCTAGCGAATCTCCGTTCTTATCTGGGCGCTACTGACCTTAGTAGTTTTGCGCCCTAAAACCACACAAAAAAAAACATTACGAAAGTTAGACTGAAAACTTTGCCAACAAATAGAGGCACCATGGTGTCTGTACGTAGTAATCGAAGTTTTGTTGAGTGTTTTATTGGTGGCCTTCGTTAGGCGCACAACCGCACGACTGTAAATCTTGCCAGTTAACCGAATAACTATAATTAGGTAACCACCACCTAACCTTCAGTAACAATGAACAATTATTGTTTAATTCCAGCCAGAAACACGCTCCACAGACTGTTTAAAGTACTGCGTGAAGGCCACCAACTGTAGTGATCTACTAACTTTATTACTACAGTAGGGTGGCGAACTTGTACGTGACATATATTTTGTTAACGAGTGTGATTAAACGAAATCAAATGTATAACATCACAACCTTATTAATTCCGTGTATAATCTATACCACAGATGCCGATCATCTGCACGCGAGCATGCCTAATGTGGCAGCATTGTATAGCAGACTGATGAAATTCCTCCTCGTTGACAGAGATTAATCGTGTGAAAGGAATTGTTAGTTTCGGCGTTTTGGATCTAATTTTCGAGTTTGTACTTTATTGAAATAAGTATCTCTATAGGTAGTCAGTGCTTTTTAATACTAGCATTCGTGTAATCTGTAGATATTTAGCTTCGATTTCGTGTCTCTAAACTTGTTTCGCAAAATTTTAGGTTTTAAATTGACGTTCTTATCTATATTTTGCAACTGGGGCAATAACGCATTGGTGGGGAATATAGGCAAAATGAAGTGTAATACTGATGCATACATTTTGTGAAATGGGCACTTGCAAAATGTGGATAATGTAGTAGTTTTGAAGCGCCAACGTTTGCAGTATCTTAATCAAGTCTAAATTATAAAATCAACTTTCATTCCAATATTACATCGACAAGTACTTAAAGCCTTCTAAATGTCTAATACAGTAGAGTGATAAGTATAAATTAGAACAGTTGTAATACATATTTACTACTACTCATTCATCGTTTAGGTTTATCCTTGATTTTAAAGTGTATGGCGTTGTTACCCGGAATCCATGGTAATGGCACTGTTGAGTGTACTTTCACAATAAATTCTTAACAATAAAACTTAACAAAACACATGGCTGAAAAAAATTAAAGTAATATTAGCTTTCGAAGCTGTGGTATTATCCCGTACGAAAAAGATATAACTTTTAATAAGGTAAAAAAACTGGTATCCCCTTAGGTGGCGCCATTACCATGGTCTCCCCTATATGTTGTCTGAGTGCTTTCGATTTTCTACGATTGCTGACAACTTATGACTTGAGCAAGATGTGGTAGTGCGGAAGGTATTTCTAATTTACTAATCCCTACAGCGATTATTTTTGTTCTGAGAAATTTGGCTTATTCTGTATGTTCAAATAATTTACGAGAATGTAGTTGGGCAACGTCTGCGAGGTGGGAGGTGAACGCCTGTCACTTTCAAGGTATAACAGAAATAACTGCTCTTCATGTGTACAACCTTTTTCAATAACGCTTCATTCTTTCAACTACTGACAAAATTATCCAAATTCATAGAAAAAGTTGTAATTATGATTTGGGGAGGGGGGTGGCGGCGTCACAGTCTTCGCGCATGTGAACTGTGTGAGGGCACCTCAATATAGCTCTGGCTCTGAAAGCCCCCTACCCCCAGAGGAAACATTTATCTATGCTTCTGTGTCGTGCTAAGCATGAATGCATACGTAACTAATTCATGCTTACATCAATGGAAATTAAGTCAAAATGTTGATATGTACATATATCTTAAATTTTTAAAAGAATTGCCGGAATTTCGCACTTACATTCTTCGACGAATAGGCAACGATATTGCATGCGAAAGACTTTGCGTATGTAGTGGCTCAACTCTTTGGAGCAAGTTTCTTAAGCGCTTTGGAGTCGATAAGAAGCATTTCCGCCGCGGTGGAGTAGCCAAGCTGTCTAAGGCGCCTCGCTGTGGAGCGCGCCGTTTGGTCCGATAGATTTAGTCGGAACTCTCCATAGGCTAATTCGAACATTTCACCGCCAATCAGATTCCATTGGAAATGTACGAAAGTGGAATTTGTACGCTTCGACGGTTATGATCATAACTCGAACAAAGCTAGAACGTTCTAATTTTTCTTTTGGAAATGTATTCGACAATTTACAGTTGGTCTCTTTTTTACCGATTTAAAAAAGAATTTTATCCGGTACACTAATAGCTAGTTTGAATTTTAGGCGGAACGCCCTACCGTCCCGTACCGGTGGCAACTAAAGCTCTGCGCGCACGCGCGCGCGCGCGCGCACACACACGCACACACACGCGCACACACGCACACGCACACGCACGCGTGCGCACGCGTGCGCACACGCGCTCACGCGTGCGCACACGCGTTCACACGCGCTCGCGCGCGCACGCACGCACGCACGCACACACGCACGCGCACGCGCACGCACACCTCCCAAGCACACGCACGCACACCTTCCAAGCACACACACGCACACGCACACCTTCCAAGCACATGCACGCACACCTTCCAAGCACACGCACGCACACCTTCCAAGCACACGCACGCACACCTTCCAAGCACACGCACGCACACGCACGCACACCTTCCAAGCACACGCGCGCACACCTTCCAAGCACACGCACGCAAACGCACGCACACCTTCCAAGCACACGCGCGCACACCTTCCAAGCACACACACGCACACCTTCCAAGCACACGCACGCACACCTTCCAAGGACACGCACGCACACCTTCCAAGCACACGCACGCACACCTTCCAAGGACACGCACGCACAACTTCCAAGGACACGCACGCACAACTTCCAAGCACACGCACGCACACCTTCCAAGCACACGCACGCACACGCACGCACACCCTCCAAGGACACGCACGCACGCCTTCCAAGCACATACCACTTTTATCGTGTCGTCCCAAAACAGCTTTTTTCAATATATGTCATGCATTTTTCACTAAGTCTGTAGAATATGCTGGCCATTCTAACCTTGCGATGTCGATACCATAAAGGAACGTATCCAAAAGATGTGCACAACGATCGCAAGGTCGGCCAGTAAGACGAACCACTCCGAAATGCTGCCTCTATAGTTTGACTATAATGCCTTGTACCGTGCTGACGTTTGATTGCCTTTTAACACTGTTAGTGGCATATAGTGTACCAGATAAATAAAATAAATAAATAGTGCCTCCACATAATGCCACCTGTAAACTTCAGGGCACCACGATCTTGCAGCACACTCTGGATGGCGTGTCAGTCTATCCAGTCTGCATCCAAAAACTACTCCGACCATTGTCTGGTTGAAGGAATCTCCTTGCTTCATATGCTAACAGCACGATGCCAATTCGAGGCGTCTATTAAACATTCTGTTTGGCCCATCTGTACTGCCGTGCATAGTGTCCAGGTGACTAGGCTTGACCTCACTGTGCATGAATTCCATGTCATGCAGCTTATTACGTACAGCTTTAGTCGAAACACGATGTCCTTAAGCCAGAAGAATATCATTATTCAACATGGTGTAACTTCTCTCAGAGTTCCTCCGATCTGAAATCCGTTAAGTTGAGATTACCAGCCGCTGTGGTAGCCTTTGGGCGGTAAAAGCGAATAAAGTCATCGACAGTCCATCTGTAAAGGAGACGGCGTATAGAAATATTGTGTGACCTTTTCTTGAGTACTGCTTAGTTGTTTGGGATCCCCACCAAAGCGAATTCAAAGAAGAGGTAGGAGCAATTGAGAGGTGGGCGGCTAGATCTGTTACTGGTAGATTTGATAAATGCTTGAACGTTGCAGAAGTGTTTAGGAAATTCAAATGGGAAACGCTGGTACGAAGGCGACGTTATTTCCGATAAATGCACTGACGATATTTTGGAAGGTCGAAATTTGATGCTGACTGCTGAAAAGTTCTTCTGCCTGCAACTTACATTTCGCCTAAAGACCACAAATAAATTGAGACCCGTGTAGAGGCATAGAGAAAACTGTTTTTGATCTCTATATTTGGAACAGAAAGGGAAATAATCACTATTGAGTAATGGCACGAGGTACCCTTCGCCACTCGCCTTATGCTGGATTGCGGGGTATTTTCTAGATATAGACGAATTATTCATAGATAGATGTTTATTCGCAACTGCGACTATGATCCAGCCTCAGCAGTTCGATTTAATGGTGATCTATGACAATTGGTACCGGACCGGACTCGAAACCGAATTTCCTACTCTGAGAGCGGTCATGTTAATCATTATACTATTCGCGCACGCATTCGGGACCTATCGAAACGTCTATATGCCACACAGTACCTACTGCATGTGAGTTCTCGTCCATTTAACTATGTACGTCAGACAAGAGGGAGAGACATCTACCACACTTCTGGCATGCCTTCCAGAGACTCATTGAAATGCGATTAAAGGCATTTGACACGGTGCCACACTGCAGACTAAATACAATACGAACATATGAAATAGGTTCACAGATTTGTGACTGGCTGGGAGGCTTCCTAAGTAATAGAACGCAGTACGTTATTCTCGATGGCGACTGTACATCAGAGACGAGTGGATTGTCAGGCGTGCTCCAGTGGAGAGTGATAGGACCGCTATTATTTTCTATCTACATAAATGAATAGATGGACAGAGTAACTTGTAATTTGCGGCTGTTTGCTGATGATGCTGTCTTTAATTGACTCTAACGTCATACAGGATGACTTAGCAAAATTTCTAGTTGGTGTGAAGATTGGCAGCTAGCTCTAAATGTAGAAAAATGTAAGGTTATAAATAAATGAATTGCAGCAACCAGTTGCTTGTCGTTATTTATTATGAACTTCAACGACCGGTTTCGGGCGCTTGAGTGCCCTTCTTCTGGTCTCTATACAGACAAACAGGTACATTTGTATACAATTAGGCTATAGAACGAATAAAAGTCGATTACAGAAATATTCCGCATTTTGGAACCAAATACAATGTAATAAAGAGAAGTTCATATAATGGGATGACATTAACACTTACATTTTTTGTACTGTTGCTTAATAGATAAACATGCTACTAGTGGAATCAACGCTAAGTGCAAAGATTATGGAATGAACAACAGTCAACTGGTAACAAAGTATCTATGGATGAGGCTTATAGTAAAGGAGTAACGATAGAAAAAGGGGGAAGAAGGCTATGGGAAAACAGTAATACTGAAAGTAGTTGAAGAAAAGCATAAAGAGAGGAGCAGGTGACTGATAAATCAGTCGCTTAGCAGATTAAAATTCGGTAGTCTAGAAGTACAATGATAAGTGGCGCCATAGGCGGAATATTTCAGTACTACCAGCTGTGCAGTAGTAGGATGCTTAGAACGTCACTGTCAGGGCTTCTGTCAATATGAAGAATTTGTCATTGTATCTATGGCTTCAAAATTTAATGGGGATAGATTGATGAAGTGATTATCATACAACGAATAAGTTAAGGATGTGGGTTATAAGTTTTAAGATGCGTGAACTAATGTGCAAAGAAATGTGAATGGTTACAGTAATATTAACCTAGTGTTACGATTGGAACATCTAGTCAGGCAACTGAAGAAAGTTAAACAGTGAAATTGTTAGGAATATACCAAAGAGGATAATTTTAATGTAGTTGTACTGCAGAGGAAGAAGGGTATTATGAGAGTTACTTAATGTAGTATGTGGGGGGAGGGGGAATATATTAAGTTTATAAGTAAATAGCAGGTAGCAGGTGGAGAGTGTTCTTTGTGTGTGTGTGTGTGTGTGTGTGTGTGTGTGTGTAATTGATGAATAGGATAGTGTGATTGTGGACATAGGATCAATCTTGAAAGCCTATGGAGCAGGTATACTATGAAAGGTACTAGGATGGGTTGAAACTAAAAACAGTAGGGAGGGGAGGTGGTTGTTGGAGGCAACTACAACAGATAGGTGAAGCCAGTGTGAGTAATCAGCACATTGGAGAAAACATAGTGAAGGAATGGAGTTTAATTTGTGACTTTTATATAAAGTAGAGCAATTGAAGGGTTGGGCAAAGGTGAATAAGTTCAAACAATAATATCTGCACTTAGTGTTTTACAGAGACAATTACAATTAAGCAGCAGCTATTATACTGTATGAACACATAGTACATTTTCAATGATCATCCAAGAGTGTGGCTAAACAATCAAGGAAAACCTTGTTTCTTAACACAGTTTGTTCATTTAATAGATTACAGTCTTGTGATTTAGAATGCTTATATATTTCTAGCTCTTCAAGAAAGTTCATTTTAGCTCCTTTATTTACAAAGTGTAAGATGTCTAACTTATCAATACTTGGAGCTGTATGTTTTTCATCTATTAGGTGTTGGGCAAAAGTGGACCTATAGGGATTTTCTCCTTTTTTGTTAGGGAGGTGTTCCCTAAATCTAGTTTTAAGTGCTCTGCCAGTCTGGCTAATATAACTTGCTGGACAGTTTTCACAATTTATTTGGTAGACCCCAGATTTAAGTAGTGCATTACTGCTACCTGTTTGTTGCTCATTGTGTAGGAGTAGTTGGCTAATTTTACTCTTAGTACAGAAAGCTGCTGTGATGCCATATTTCTTAAGCAAATTTGCAAGTTGGTAAGAGATGTTGCCAAAGAAAGGCATCTTAATATAACTGGATTTCTCTACATTGCATAGTGAAGTCAAAGGTTTTGACTTGTCAGTTCTCTGTTTAAATAGTCTCTTTATTCAACAAGGGTCATAGCCATTGGTATTTGCCACATACTCTAATATTTGCAATTCTCTCTGAACTGCTTGATCAGACAGTGGAGTTTGAACAATTCTGTTAATCATAGATGTGAAGTAACTATGTTTCTGGCTAACTGGGTGACAAGAGGAACAGTGAACAATACTATCGGTGGTAGTAGGTTTCCTAAATATATCAAAGGACACTTCATTGTCTACGATTTTGATAGACAAATCTAGGTAATTAATGTTACCATTGTCATCTTGTAATTCATAGGTGAAACTGATGTTATTATGTAAACTGTTTAAGAGGCCCTGAATGTAAGGAATGTCTGCTGGTGTGCCTTGATATATGAGGAAGATGTCATACACGTATCGTTTGTAGAACATAATATTCTTATGGATGTCGGGAAACTTTCTGAAAAATTCATTTTCTAAAGTGTTAATAAAAATGTGAGCCATGCTACCTGCTAGGCAGTTGCCCATGGCTAATCCCTCTACCTGTTGGTACAGCTTATTGTTAAATGTGAAAATATTATACTTAAGTGCAGTGTGTAATAGTCTAACAAATTCATCTATTTCTTCATTATTGAGGACATTTTGATCTTTGAAGTTATCTTCGATGATATGAATAGTTTCTACAACAGGTACATTCGTGTACAAATTTACAATATCAAATGATACCAAAATACAGTTATTGGGCCATTTCATGTCAACAAGAGCATCAATAATTTCTTTGCGGTTTTTGATGGTGTAAGTATTTTCATATTTGTAAAACTGATCTAGGAATATTTTAAGTTTTTTCACAAAGATGGTAGGATGCTGTGTCAATTGAGTTCACTATTGGCCTAATAGGCCAATTTTCTTTATGTATCTTAACTTGTGCCCTAAATGAGGGGGTTCTAGGATTCATAAGGATGAGCTTTTGTTTATATTTAGGCTGGATGATGTGATCACTAGCATTGATTGCATCTTTAATTTCTTTGTTATAAGTATCTATCAGGTTACTGCTTACAGGTGTAATATTATTAGTTACAAAAAATTCTTCAGTTTTGGCTATGTAATCTCCCTTGTACATGATAACAGCTGTATTTCCTTTATCAGCTTTAACAACAATTGCATCACTATTTCTAAGTTTCTTATTAATTTCTTTAAGAGTCTTTTGGTCAGAGGAGAAATTATTACTTCTAGAGTTTACATTTCTATCTATAATGTCATTCATTTTACATGCTACTTTTGTCTGTTCCTTTTTATCGATTTTAAGTGAGTCAAGCCCTAGTTTGACACTAGAAATCAGTTCTACAATGTTGTTTTGATCGACTGCAGGTTTGATATTATATTTTAATCCTTTTTCTAGCAAATCTGATTCATTGTCATTGAAAACAATGTCAGTTTTATTGATAGTTCTACTATAAAATTCAAAGCTTGGGGTAACCACATTAACACAGCTGGAGTTGGTTTGTTTTGATATAAGTAACTTTAACTTTTTTTCATGTCTCTGTTGAATAGGAATTTTTTCTTTCTGTAGCCATTCTTCAATATAAGAAAAAACACTGTCTAGTTGGAGGTTATGTAAAGTACTAGTGATTTCGTTGTATAAATTATAAGTACTGAGGTTAAGTTTGTCTTTCTCTGTGAACAGAGATTTTATCCTGTTGTTCATGATGAATTTCGCCAGTGTCCATGTCCACTTGTTGATATGATCACTTTTTGGCATTTTAATATAGGCAGAAACATATGTAGGTATTACCTTGTTGCTGATGCAATTTTTGTTGAAATAGATGTGATGCGAAATTTTTAGGAGTTTTAGCTTATTTGTCCTGTATAGGCTAATGGATTTCAGCGTCTGGCTGGACGATAGTTGAAGTGTTTTATCCATTACAGCAACTGTTAAGATTATAAATAAATGAATTGCAGCAACCAGTTGCTTGTCGTTATTTATTATGAACTTCAACGACCGGTTTCGGGCGCTTGAGTGCCCTTCTTCTGGTCTCTATACAGACAAACAGGTACATTTGTATACAATTAGGCTATAGAACGAATAAAAGTCGATTACAGAAATATTCCGCATTTTGGAACCAAATACAATGTAATAAAGAGAAGTTCATATAATGGGATGACATTAACACTTACATTTTTTGTACTGTTGCTTAATAGATAAACATGCTACTAGTGGAATCAACGCTAAGTGCAAAGATTATGGAATGAACAACAGTCAACTGGTAACAAAGTATCTATGGATGAGGCTTATAGTAAAGGAGTAACGATAGAAAAAGGGGGAAGAAGGCTATGGGAAAACAGTAATACTGAAAGTAGTTGAAGAAAAGCATAAAGAGAGGAGCAGGTGACTGATAAATCAGTCGCTTAGCAGATTAAAATTCGGTAGTCTAGAAGTACAATGATAAGTGGCGCCATAGGCGGAATATTTCAGTACTACCAGCTGTGCAGTAGTAGGATGCTTAGAACGTCACTATCAGGGCTTCTGTCAATATGAAGAATTTGTCATTGTATCTATGGCTTCAAAATTTAATGGGGATAGATTGATGAAGTGATTATCATACAACGAATAAGTTAAGGATGTGGGTTATAAGTTTTAAGATGCGTGAACTAATGTGCAAAGAAATGTGAATGGTTACAGTAATATTAACCTAGTGTTACGATTGGAACATCTAGTCAGGCAACTGAAGAAAGTTAAACAGTGAAATTGTTAGGAATATACCAAAGAGGATAATTTTAATGTAGTTGTACTGCAGAGGAAGAAGGGTATTATGAGAGTTACTTAATGTAGTATGTGGGGGGAGGGGGAATATATTAAGTTTATAAGTAAATAGCAGGTAGCAGGTGGAGAGTGTTCTGTGTGTGTGTGTGTGTGTGTGTGTGTGTGTGTGTAATTGATGAATAGGATAGTGTGATTGTGGACATAGGATCAATCTTGAAAGCCTATGGAGCAGGTATACTATGAAAGGTACTAGGATGGGTTGAAACTAAAAACAGTAGGGAGGGGAGGTGGTTGTTGGAGGCAACTACAACAGATAGGTGAAGCCAGTGTGAGTAATCAGCACATTGGAGAAAACATAGTGAAGGAATGGAGTTTAATTTGTGACTTTTATATAAAGTAGAGCAATTGAAGGGTTGGGCAAAGGTGAATAAGTTCAAACAATAATATCTGCACTTAGTGTTTTACAGAGACAATTACAATTAAGCAGCAGCTATTATACTGTATGAACACATAGTACATTTTCAATGATCATCCAAGAGTGTGGCTAAACAATCAAGGAAAACCTTGTTTCTTAACACAGTTTGTTCATTTAATAGATTACAGTCTTGTGATTTAGAATGCTTATATATTTCTAGCTCTTCAAGAAAGTTCATTTTAGCTCCTTTATTTACAAAGTGTAAGATGTCTAACTTATCAATACTTGGAGCTGTATGTTTTTCATCTATTAGGTGTTGGGCAAAAGTGGACCTATAGGGATTTTCTCCTTTTTTGTTAGGGAGGTGTTCCCTAAATCTAGTTTTAAGTGCTCTGCCAGTCTGGCCAATATAACTTGCTGGACAGTTTTCACAATTTATTTGGTAGACCCCAGATTTAAGTAGTGCATTACTGCTACCTGTTTGTTGCTCATTGTGTAGAAGTAGTTGGCTAATTTTACTCTTAGTACAGAAAGCTGCTGTGATGCCATATTTCTTAAGCAAATTTGCAAGTTGGTAAGAGATGTTGCCAAAGAAAGGCATCTTAATATAACTGGATTTCTCTACATTGCATAGTGAAGTCAAAGGTTTTGACTTGTCAGTTCTCTGTTTAAATAGTCTCTTTATTCAACAAGGGTCATAGCCATTGGTATTTGCCACATACTCTAATATTTGCAATTCTCTCTGAACTGCTTGATCAGACAGTGGAGTTTGAACAATTCTGTTAATCATAGATGTGAATAACTATGTTTCTGGCTAACTGGGTGACAAGAGGAACAGCGAACAATACTATCGGTGGTAGTAGGTTTCCTAAATATATCAAAGGACACTTCATTGTCTACGATTTTGATAGACAAATCTAGGTAATTAATGTTACCATTGTCATCTTGTAATTCATAGGTGAAACTGATGTTATTATGTAAACTGTTTATTCGTTCTATAGCCTAATTGTATACAAATGTACCTGTTTGTCTGTATAGAGACCAGAAGAAGGGCACTCAAGCGCCCGAAACCGGTCGTTGAAGTTCATAATAAATAACGACAAGCAATTGGTTGCTGCAATTCATTTATTTATAATCTTAACAGTTGCTGTAATGGATAAAACACTTCAAAATGTAAGGTGATACACATGATTAGGAAAAGAATCCCTTAATGTTGGAATACAGAATTAGGGGTGAGCGTCTTGATGCCGCATCGTTCAAATATCTAGTCGTAACGATGCAGAGCGATATTAAGTGAAACGAACATGGAAGGACAGTTGTGAGTAAGGCGGACAGCCGACTTCGGTTTATTGGCACAATTTTAGGAAGATGTATTTCATCTGTAAAGGAGACCGCGTACAAAAAGCCTGTACGACCACGTCTTGAGTACTGCTCAAGTGTTTGGAACCAGCAGCAGGTAAGTGTAAAGGAAGACATAGCAGATAAGAGATTCGGTACTGCTAGGTTCGACCAATGCGCGACTGTCACAGGAATACTCCTAGAACTCAAATGAGAATCGCCGGAGGAAAGACGACGTTCTTTTAGAGAAATTCTGAGGGAAATTTAGAGGGCCGGAATTTGACGTTGAGTGTAGAACGATCTTCCTGCCGCCTACTTACACTTCACGTAACGATCAAAAAGAGAATATATGAGAAATTATGTCACGTACAGATGCGTATAGACGTTATCTTTACCTTTGTTCTATTTGGAAGTGGAATGAGAAAGGAAATGTCTAGTATTGGTACAGCCTCCGCCACGCTCTTTAAGAGGATTAAATATATATGTAGATTTGAATTGTCCTTGTTTAATGATGAGCTTCAGGCAAGAAAGTTTGGGACTCTGAGATGCGTGCGTGGAAAGCCTAATGATTAAAACAGCCGCTGGTGTAATGTGCGAAATCGGGGTTCCAGTCCTTGTCCGTCACAGATTTTCACATCTCATCACTAAATCGTACAGCTGATGGTGATCCAAATTCGCAATTTCGAATAAATTATTTGTATTTCATTTGAGAGCTGTAGTTGATGTAGTGCGCGTTCGTTCAGACATTCAAGAATGTCTGAGTGATATTTTCATCGGTTCCATAAGAAAAAAAAGGATAGTTATTACTCTTAGCTCCGGATAGGAGGTATAACGATCTTATTTCCTTTATTCTTGTTGTGTGTAAACGCTGAATGAGTTAAATGAGAAAATTCACCCGAGTCGTTCTTGTGAACATGTGTGCAGAACGAACTACCAACCAGACTTTCGGATTGTGGCACGTAATGTTTACGCCATAAATGCCCAGACAGCCGCACAGTTTGTATGGCCTAATAACACATTAAACTGGGAATAAAAATAAAATTTAAAATTTAAGCAGTCCAACCAAGCAGCTTCATTTAGTGTATTCTTTCTTTTTACAAAGAAACAGGTGGTTGGAGTGGGGGAGGGAGTATTATTCGATATCGCAGAATTTAATATTCCATTTTGAGTGCTAGATCATAACCAAACAATTCATCTCTTCTCTCACACAGTACCCTTTGTTAGAGACTTACGAATGACGATTCAAATCGCTTTATATTAATGTGGAATGAAGATTGCAGCCGATCGAAATGTTACATTGAACGGAAACAACAGCCGTATATTTCTGCAAGTAAATTATTTTGATACCTGTTTCGGTTTCACATTAACTCCCTCTAAATAACGTTGAAAGATTCTGTGTCCTGTTATACTGCTAGGAACTCAACGAACTACGACAAAGAAACGAAACTCGAAGCAAAACAGATTTATTATAGAAATTTACAGCTGTTGGTTCCATGCGGTTTAGCAGTTCTTTCTTTGACGCCTTACCATCGTTCACGGTCAAGTATCTGCCAGCGACCGTCAGGTGACGTCCATCTATTCACTGGAAGGTATTTTGAGTAAACTGACGTGTGCTATGGGGAGTCTTTTGTCCACCATAGTTGCTAACCTTTTTATGGAAGACTTCCAGGAAACGGCACTGAAGACATCGTATTTCAAGACGACTTGCTGATTTTCGATATGTTGACTTATTAAGTTTTGGACCACATGGAAAAGATTCTGTGCGTCTGTTATTAGATCATTTTTACTGTTTCCATCCTAACCTCAAATTCACGATGGAAATTGAAAAGGAGGGAAAATTACCATTTTTCGATGTGTTGGTCTATAAAAAAGATCACGGAACTCTTCGACATAGTTTACAGGAATCTGACGCATACTGATAGGTATGTACATACGACCAGCCCTCACCCTCCTTTTCAAAGTGCAGGAGTCCTACAGACCTTGGTAAGGATCTGCAACACCTCAAGGATGTGTCCAGCCAAAATAACTATACGGACAGGCAGATACGACGGGACTTCGACGGGAGTTCGGTCCACCACCTGAACCAGCTGAAGACACTTTCAGTTCGGTTGCTTTTCTTCTTTTGGTTGGTAACGTGTCTGCCAACATAGGTAGGATTTTTATTCTGGTGTATATTACGTCTGCCGGCTAAGACTAGAGCACTGCTTGGCTTTGTTAAAGATGATTTAGGCGTAAGGATTCCTGGCGTTTGTAAAATAACATGCGAGTGCGGCAAACCATACATTAGCCAGACTGTTGGTACCGTCAGTGACAGATGTGTTGAAATCACAGCCATACGCGATTGATGCAGCCTGAAAAATCCGCGATGCCGGCCGCGGTGGCTTAGTGGTCTGCGGCATGCCAGTCTCGTTCTGCACGGCCACTGCGGTCGGAGGTTCGAATCCCCCCTCGTGCATGGATATTTGTGACGTCCTTAGTATTAGCTAGTTCATAAGTAGTTTGTAAGTTTAGGGACTGCTGACACCGTAGTTAAGTCCCATAAGCTCACCAAACAGTTGAACATTTTTGAATCCGCGATGGCTGAACACTGTCTCTCAGGACACAGGATGTTATATGAAAAACGTTGTTGCAAATACCTCACGTACCTGGGATGGTGTTTTGAAAGAATCCATTGAAATTAGATTAATAGATAACACGATTAACCGTGACACTGGTTATTTGCTGAGTAAATTATGGAATTCTATGTCGTCAGACCTGCAGAAACATCGGAATCTGCAGCAGAGGGTCACGTATGACAATTATTAAATATTTATCTTTTTTGACATAACCCACCATTGGAGGCGCTGTAAATTCTCTCGCGCCAGGGGTCAGCAATTACGAGTGACTGCGTGGTCGCTATGCTTAGCGCCTGCGCATTCGTACTTTCGTTGCGTATACAGGGTGTCCCAGCTATCTTGTCCACCCAAAATATCTCTGGAACAATAACAGCTATTGGAAAACAACTTTCACCGGTATCAATGTACGGCTGGGGCCCATGAATGTACATATTTGGAAACATTCTAAAACGAAAGTAAGTGTGGTTTTTACCACAAACATATGTTTTGTTTAAATGGACACCCTATATTTTTTCTTCAGCAACCCATAGCATGACAAATCACATAAACAATGGCGTTCATTGCATCGAAATATTCCAATTACATCCCGAGATATTACGACGCGAAGTTGACGCTTGAAATACGCGAAACGCGCGGCTGAGACTCAGGCGAGAACCCAATGCTGCTCAGGACGTGCGTTATCCTCGTGTTTCGCTTATTTCAAGCGTCAGCTTCGCTTCGTAATATCTCGGGATGTAATTGGAAGATTGTTATGCAATCAACGCCATTGTTTATGTTATTTGTCATGCTATGGATTGCCGAAGAAAAAAATATAGCGTGTCCATTTAAAAAAAAAAAACATACGTTTGTGTTAAAAAAAAACACATTTGCTTTCGTTTTAGAATTTTTCCAAATACGTACATTAATGGGCCCGAGCCGTATATTGATACCGGTGAAAGTTGTTTTCCAATAGCTGTTATTGTTCCAGAGATAGTTTGGGTGGACAAGATAGCTGGGACACCCTGTACAGAGCCAGCCGTTCCGCAGTTTCACTCAAATGTTCAAATGTTTGTAGAGTCTAACGGACTTAACTACGGGGTCATCAGTCCCTAAACTTACAAACAACTTATGAACTACTTATAACTAAGGACGGCACAAATATCCATGCCCGAGGGGGGATTCGAACCCCCGACCGTAGTGGCCGTGCGAACCGTGACTGGAGCGCCTCAATCCCCTCGGCCACCGCGGCCGGCTGTTTCACTCAGTAACGGCGAGTGCGGCTTACCTTCCTCAGCTGATGATGGCGGCCGGGTGGACCGCGTGAATATTGTGTACAGATGTCAAATGATCCGGCTGGAAACCCGAAAATAATTTGATCGTTGCCCATAGGTTGGAAAACGATATATTGTGAAAGCAGTTTGGCACGGGAGAAGTAACTCAGCATCAGAAGAAATGTATTCATCGAGAATGAAATGCTGTTTCTGTTTTCTAGAAGCTCTATACTCCGGTCACTATGTTGGTATAGAATTCCATAGACACTTCATTTGTTCGCAATATTGTAGCGCCTTAGGAATTCAATGAATTCGGTATCTACCTATGACCATCGACGCGTTGTATTTTATCTTGAAAAAACACATCGAGATTTTCTTCAAACGATAGTTGCTTTCGGATTCCATGTTGACTTCTATGGAGGAGACTTTCGTTCTTCAGAAGTCTCATAATACGCGATCACTGAGAAATTCTACAACTGACCTATCTAAGATATACCGCTCTTAGGCCTATAGTCTGCGTTGTTCTTTGACTACATTCTTAAAAACTGGAATGATCTTCTCTTTTTTCTACAACAATGATACGTGCCTTCTCATACGTTGTATCAAATCCTGCGAGCTTCCCTTTTTTAAGAGATTTCAATCACATTTCTATCCATTGTTCATTTATATCGCTATCTACATTTCTGTGGTTCGTGTGGCAATTTAGTATGTGATCTTCCTCTGAGAAAGATGACGTTTAGTACTTCCACTTTTTGTACCGATCTTTTTGCACATATGGTTTCGAATTGTTTTCTGATTTAACATTCGACGAAAGTTTCGTAGACTTGTCAGTACAGTCCGTACATATAAATTCACTTTACTCACTTAGATTACGCTTTACGTGTTCAACAGATTCTAATCCATAGATTTTTCTCGTTTGTGAGAGTTTACTTACGTTTAAATTTGCAGAGAAACTTTTTTTGTATTCTTAACGCTATTCTAATTGAGCTGCCTGTTCCATATCTCACAATTATACTCGGCACATCCTGATCCAAAGCATGTTGTACGATGATCGTGAGCTATGTCTATTGATGATGAACATGTTCTGTACTGGAAATGAATATTCTATATCGGTCTGTCAGACAGCTGAACAGTAAGGTTTATCCTTCCGTTCTATTTGTAACTGTACTCAGTGATAAATTATGCTCACTCATTCCCTGCTCTACGCTAACTAATTTGAAAACAGGGGGATTATTTGTCACCAGTAGATGTCAGAGGTAATAGTGGCACCTATGCAGGAATGTAGTCTGTCGCGTGTTGAGAACAGATGAGCGTTAAATTAAAATGAAATGAGAGCGATCCATTCAGACTAACAGAGGTTTGTCACGAACAATTCCGCTAGCACTTAGCTAAGCACGATTACGCTATTGGCAATTAGCAGATGAGACACTTTGTCTCTCGTTAAGGTATTGACTATAGGCAACTACTCATAAATGGCGTAATTGTGAATACCCTGTCATGGATAACAAAAATTATACTTCTCAGTTGAGTTAATTTTCCAACTATCCTAAAGTACGTTTCACACTGTGAAAGACTTTCTATCAAAATGTATACCGATAGCTGTCTAACTCGTTCAGCAAGACATGATGCGAGAAAACTTCCTTTCACAGTACGCAGCCATGCCGGTGGTGCTGTACGCGCTTATACAAAGTGAAAAACATGTTCTACAGTTGGAAGTTGGCCTGCGAATTTTCACCCCAATTAAAGACAACATGTACCGCAATCACATGTGTGTGTTTTGAAAATACATGTACGAAAGCGGATGGACATTTGTCTGTATATTTCAGTTTGTAGCCAAAACTATTCACTGTAGAATAATTACGTTTATGAAATGGAGTAGAGACTTGCATAAGTACTGCTTTATAGTGGATTGGTCGTAGTGCGCGGAAGGGCGTGAGTGTGACGAGCAAAAATCTGCGAAATATGAAGCAATAAACAGTCCTAGTAGTTTGTGATACTTGGGGGAGAGGGCGATCTGACCAATTAATTTAATATGGAAAACAGACAAGATAGCTTACAACCTTTACTCTGATTCCAGGTTTCGGCAAATTAAACTGCCATCACCGGCTCTTTCATTGCCTTTTTATATTTTTGCTTTTCTGATCTGGTGAATTAAAGATCTGATGATGGCAGTTTAATATGCTGAAAGCGGTCATGTGACTAAAATATATTAGAGATATTGGTTGCTTTCCATAATAAAAGTTCCTAGGAATAGCTATAAAGTCTGTGAATTAATGAGCAAGCCGGGCACTGCAGGCTTCATCATCGCATTGAGAAGTAAGGTTTTTGTTGGTCACGGATGTAAGGAAATATAAGCTTACAGTTCGTCACTTTTCTTGTAGTCACTTAGCCTTAGTAATCGTAATGCTGCTTACGACCGGAAAAGACATTCCTAGCCCACTCCATGCTGTCGCGCTATTACAGATTAGTTTTTAATGGTACATTAAATTCGTGGTTATGAGTTACAATATTATAGAGGTAATTAAGTTCAAGTACTGTAGTATGAATTAATACAACAATTTCTTGCTTAACCTCATGAGATTCATTGCTGTGAAAGTTGTTACAATATGACATTTTGAACGACACTAGCACTCCTAGCGGTGGAGAAGCTTGTGTTCTTATAGAGATAGGTAAATTCGTTTGGATATATAGGTACTGAGTCGCACATTTTACACTTCATATCTCCTCCTTATAAACGAAGATTTTTGTAAGATAATAACTTTTGCTTCGAAAGTGAATTTACCGACAATTCCTACTGTTTTGTGGTTGAGTCAAAACGCCACTAAATTCCAGATTTGGTTTCCTCTCGGTTGGGAATGAATTTTATTCTTCTTGACGTGCATGTGACCTTTCCTTAGGGTAAGGCTCTGGTGAATTGTTTGGCATGTTAAGTGTTGCGGTTGTTGCATTCCATACACGTTTCTTTCGTACCAAAATCACAAATATTTTTCGGAGTTTTTGTGACGAAAACTTAACGTTCCTGAGTACATAACAACATATTTCTGCAGTAAGTCAGGTATTTCGGTGTTTAGAAACAGTTTTTTGTTCTTAAAAGTAAGTCATTACTCAGGAAATACCTCTAGGTTACAATAAAATCTAAGTCAACTCGCCCTTTAATGCCTAACATACTCTCCACCTGTCTGTGAGGGGTCAGCTTTCTGGAGAAACTTGAAGACTGCAGCTCTGTGACAAAACGCACACACAGCGAAGATCGTGAATGAATGCTGACAAGTAGCCCAATAGCTATTAAGTGACTTATTTCGACAGCTACTGATTTGTCTTAGTTCAGGGGATACTCAGGAGATGGCGACACCGGTCACGTCAGACGGGCACGTGGCTGGTCGCAAATCTATGATCAACCAATGGGAAAACGCCGAACGGTTACAGACCGAATGGCAGAAGCGGGAGAGCGACTATTTGGCCTTGATGAAATTTGCTAAAAATTACTTAAAATTAATAACTATTGATCCATATATAATACAAAGTAGTGCGTAGGCTCAATTTAAAGAAAATTACTAGACGGATGCTCTGGTATAAACGCGCTTCCTGTTACTGTACTTCAAGAGTTTTTATGTTATAGTAAATCAAAAATCATTATAAAATAACAATTTTTAACGATATATCTTGAGAACGGCTTAACCAAATATTTCGAACAAGGTGTCAAATGATAGATCTAAGTGAGTACTATTAAGATGTATATTTAGATTTTTGCGCAAATTGAGTAAATTTGAATTAGAGGCGAGTAACATGATTTCCACGTATAAAAGCTAAATTTTTAATAAATAAACAAAAATAACTGTAGTATTCGCGGCAGTACGCTAAACTAGACTTGCGTAAATAGTTAATGAAACTACGGGATCGATTGTACAGTGAATAAGCTATGTTTTAATACTGAAAAAGCAAATGTAGATCAGTTAATTTTCTTTGATAATGCAAAACCTACGATATGTACAATGTTTTTGATCCCATATTATGTTTCAGCGCAAAATTTTAGTTAAATACTATCATCACATGTATTTATTTCATTTGTATTTCATGTAAAAGAAGTAATTTTGTGAAAATAAGATACTGATTTGACTTGAGAGTAAACCAGCTAGGGCACTTAAGTGGCCATTTTGGCTCGTTAGGGTCAGTCGGTTAGTGTCGGATTGACAGACAAGACGTGTGGTTACAACGGGTGACTGTGGAGACGCTTGAGGACTTGTAAAATTTCAGCGAAGTGTTCTAGTGTGGACCTTAGAAACATTTGATCCGTGTTGCTTCAAGAACTTTGATTTTATTCTGAGTCTGTGGTGCTTCGTGGACTCTTAACTACATTCTGTGATAGTGCAACTTTGAGTCTCTCAGGATTGTTACTGGACTTTAGTTTCTAAGTCGCACAGTCGCCAAATAAAAGTTATTCAGTCAAGTTTCCGATGGATAACTTCTAAGGTGGAATAAACATCAATTTAGTTAACATTGGATGTGTCGTGCATTATTGTTCTTGGATGCATTTACTTAAAGCTAAACATTTTGGGGACATTACAGCAGGTGTGGTTGGCCTCTAGACACTACGCAGTCAGTTTGTATAGCAAATAGGGTCTACAGCTGCACTTCACGGAGTTCCAAGCAAACGCACGCTGTGAATGGGTGATTTATTCGTGTTTTTATTTTATTTGTGTCTGCGCTGTAATACTGGGAGCTCAAGCCAACTGAAGGAAATGACTGAGGAAATTGTGTATAATTTTATCACCTTGCACAGAATAGTGTGTTTTTTCCTAATTTGTTTTTGGAAATTCCGTGTGTAACTTCGCAAGTCCCAGAATCTTTTATTTAATAAAAAAACTGTTACAATAGCCTCTTTTCACTACTTAGTGTTGAAATATTAATAGTTCTATACTTTTCACCCCTAAATTTTAATGTGACATGTGTCAACTTGGGCAAAAGGCAATTGCACCCTTTCATGTGTCACTTCCTCATCTGAGGTGATCGTAAAAGCACAGGTACCTCATATGAGGACTAATAATGAATCCTAGAATGTCTTCTTGACAGCAATGTTAGTCGATGGGCTAACAAAGAAATGGAAAGTAGAGATTACGAGAAAGATTAGTCAGGCCTTCAGATGAAAGCACCTTATTGTCTGTACATCGAAAAAAGAAAAGAAAAGAAAAAAGCCTGTCATTCGGTACGCAAGGAATAACGCATTGATGGGGTATAACAATTTCCAGCCAAGTCAGGTGATTCCAATGCCAAGAGGTGTCAGGATCTTGAGTGTTGACAGAAAACACGTTAAGTTTGAGATAATTGTCAACTTTCTGTGTGCCATAAGTGACTGACATAATGTCATTGTACGAAAAATACGAAATAGTGTTCACTCTTCCTGTATTCTTTGATATTATTAACAGATGTTCCACGTAAAATGTAGCAGTTTTGGTGCACACTGTCCTCATTTAAGGACACCTCTTTATTGGTTTTTTTTTTCTTTTCTTCTTTTTTTCTTTTCTTTTTTTATATTTAATTTTGTTTTTTTATAAATCATGATCAATTCTGCAAAATGTAGGTCTTAAGATACCAACGTCTTGCCGGACATGACTATTAATTATTAAAATTTTTGTGGTTCATGGTGTGGGTTCCTGTAGTCATGTCCTAGTTTATGAACCACGAGCAACGTATGAGTGGCCAAGTAAGTGGTCCTGACAGTTGGGACACCAGTTACTTTGGAATAAGGTTGGGCATCTCGGACATATTCTGAATCGTGGCCACCTTTGTGCTCAGACGGCAAAGACTAACAAATCCATCGGTTAGTCCCTCAACCGTTAGAGGTAAGAAACAGTGGGGCCCTGAGCAAGTAAGGCTAGCAACCTGCTTCCCAGGTACTTCAATATCATGCTGACAACAATCAGAGCAAAATGCCTCGGACCTTTGGAGGTGATGGAGTCACACCTCTAATTGACAGACCAGGGACTCATCCGATTCGACTTGGCCAACGATCTGGAATGAGATGGGGAGCTATTAATATCAATGGGGATTACAATGGGAAGAAGGTAGAGCTGGCGGAGGTTTCAAGTAAAATGGGGTTAGATGTTTTAGCTGTTAGTGACGTTAGAGTAAGGGGAGAGAAAGAGGACGAAGTCGAACAATTCAAGGTCTACCTGTCAGGAGTCTAAGTAGGAAGAGCACAGTGGGGTGTAGGATTTTACACGAGGAAAGCAATCGAACCCAGCATATTTGCAATAAGGTATGTAAATGAATGACTGATGTGGATAGATTTGTCCTTCTCCAGCAAGAAAATTAGGATTGCGGCAGTGTATTCATCCTGTGAAGGGACAGATCAAGATGAGATGGACAGATTTTACAACGCACTTAGTGATGTAGTTGTTAGAGTGAAGGATAAGGATAGTGTCTTGCTTATGGGTGATTTCAATGCCACGATAGGAAATCGAACAGAAGATCATGAAAAGGTTATGGGCAAGTTTGGAGAGGATATTGAGGCCAACAGAAACGGAAAACAGCTCTTGGATTTCTGTTCCAGTATGGGCTTCGTTATCACAAACTCCTTCTTTAAGCATAAGGACATACACCGCTATACTTGGGAAGGAAGGGGAACCAGATCTATCATTGATTGTATAATAACAGACCAGGAATTCAGAAAGACAGTCAAGGATACACCTGTCTTCAGGGGGTTCTTTGATGATACTGATCATTATTTAATCTGCAGTGAAATTGGTTTTGTGAGACCAAAACAGCACAAAGTCTGGTCCATGTGTAGAAGGATAAGAGTGGAGAAGCTTTAAGACAAGGAAATTAGGCACAAATACATAACAATGATCTCGGAAAGATACCAGTTAGTTGAATGTAATGATTTACAGTCACTGGAAGAGAAATGGTCAAGGTAAAGGGACACACTACTGGAAGCAGCTAGATAATGTCTTGGAACAGTAGTGTGTAAAGGCAGGAAGAAGCAGACAGCTTGGTGGAATGACCGTCAAGGCAGCCTGTAAAAAGAAAAATAAGGCATTTCAAAAATGGCTCCATACTAGAAATCAGGCAGACAGAGAAAGTTATGTTGAAGAAAGAAACAAAGCCAAACGGATAATTGCAGACTACAAGCAGAAATCATGGGGAGATTTTGGAAACAAGCTAGAAACTCTGGGTCAAGCCGCGGTATAACCATTTTTGAGCGTAATTAGCAACCTTCGAAAGGGAGGGAAGAAGGAATTAACGAGTGATTTGGACAGGGCAGGAAAGCTGCTAGTCAGTCCTGTGAATGCCTTGAGCAGATGGAGGGAATATTTTTAAGAATTACTCAATGTAGGTGAAACGTTCAATGATGTGTCAGATTTTCAGGTAGAATGGGAAAGGAACTATGATGGGAAGGAAACAGGATCTCATTTGAGGCAGTGGAGAAAATGGTCAGTATATTACACTGCAATAAAGCGGCTGGGGTGGATGAAATTAAGCCGGAACTCGTCATATACAGTGGAATATCAGCTCTAATGGTTACACAGGATAATTCAAAAGGCGTGGGAATCGGGATAGGTTCCGTCTGACTGGACGAAAGCGGTAATCACGCCAATTTTCAAACATGGAAACAGAAAAGATTGCAACTATCGAGGTATCTCCTTAATTAGCGTTGTAGGCAAAATATTCTCAGGTATTGTTGAAAGGAGAGTGCGAGTATTAATTGAGGACAAGTTAGATGAAAATTAGTGTGGGTTTAGGCCTCTTAGAGCCTGTCAGGACCAGATCTTTAGCCTACGGCAGATAATGGGAAACTGCTATGAGTGGAACAGGGAAGTGTATCTATGTTTCATAGATCTGGAAAAAGGCTTATGACTGTGTTCCTAGGAGGAAGCTACTGTCGGTTCTCCAAGATTATGGTATAGGAGGCAAACTGTTGCAGGCAATTAAAGGGCTTTACGTAGACTGTCAGGCAGCAGTTAGAGTAGATGGCAAATTAAGCTCATGGTTCAGGGTAGTTTCAGGGGAAAGACAAGGCTGTAACCTGTCACCACTGTTATTCATACTATTCAAAGATCATAGTTGAAAACTATAGACTGGCAGGGCGGGATTAAAATTGGTCAAAACAAAATAAGCAGTCTCGCATATGCGGATGACTTAGTTGTAATGGCAGATTCGATTGAAAGGTTGCAAACTAATATTTCAGAGCTCGAGCAGAGGTGCAAGGATTATGATATGAAGATCGGCATCCCCAAAACTAAAGTAATGTCTGTGGGAAAGAGATTTAAACAGATTGAGTGCCAGATAGGAGGAACAAAGAACAGGTAGACAGTTTCAAGTAGCTGGGACGTATTTTCTCACAGGATGGTAAATAGTGAAAGAACTGGAATCGAGGAGCAGCAAAGCTAATGCAGTGAGTGCTCAACTAAGGCCTACTCTCTTCTGCAAGAAGGAAGTAAGTACCACGACTAAGTTAGCAGTGCACCGTTCTATCTTTCGACCAACTTTGTTGTATGGGAGTGAAAGTTGGATGGATACAGATTACCTTATTCATAAGGTAGAGGTTACAGATATGAAAGTAGCAAGAATGATTGCAGGTACTAATAGGTGGGAACAATGGCAGGAGGGTGTCCGTAATGAGGAAATCAAAGAAAAACTGGGAAAGAACACCATAGATGAAGCAGTTAGAGCGAACAGACTGAGATGGTGGGATCATGTTACACGCATGGGAGAAGCACGGTTACCTAAGAGACTCATGAGCTCGGCAGCGGAGGGTAAGAGGAGTCGAGGTAGACCAAGAAGAAAATACTTAGATTCAGTGCAGAATGATTTTGAAGTAAAAGGCATAACATCGAACGAGGCATCAATGTTAGCATTGAATAGGGGATCATGGAGGAATTTTATGAGAGGTACTATGCTCCAGACTGAACGCTGAAAGGCATAATCAGTCTCTAATGATGATGATGATGATGAGTTTTAAGATCGTGTGCAATTTGGATCACTATGGTTATCGAAAGTTAAAGAAATTATCGCACTTCGCATTTAACAGAATGAAGATTTCCTGCAGGAATTGATTTCAATTTTTAATATATGATGAGAGAGGAAATAAATTTTGCATCGAGAATGTTCTTTCATCTTCATAAAACAGAAGGCAACAATGACCATGCATCAATTTACTAATATTGCTGAAAATCAAGTTATAAATTAAATGAAAGATGGGAAGAAATAGTCATTATTTTTTAATAAAATAGAAATTTCAAATGAAATTTAAAATTTATTACGTTAAAGGATGCTAACCGAGGCTCACACTTACATAGTTCGGGAGGTCGAGTAAAATACGTCCGCTCAGTATAAAGGTAGAAACACGAAAGATGACAAGCGATTCCCTTTTCTCTCCAGATCGTTTGAAATAGTTGAATGTATTACTTTAAAAAAGGATAATCAGAGATTTATTGGCAGAGAGAACGGATGCTAGTGACAATCGTCGCAGATATAATTTTCAATAAAAAATATTAATGTAGCTACAAACACTTCATGATAGTTAAGAGATTCACGTGTTTCAGAAGAAACATCCGTGTCTACTGTGGGTTAGGGTTACCAGACGTCCTCTTTTACCCGGAAATGTCCTCTTTTTTGGCCCCCGAAAATAGTCCGGCCGGGTTTTTAACAAAATGGGAAAAGTCCTTTTTTTTTTTTTTTTTTTTTTTTCGTTGTGCAACTGCTTCATCTTGAAAGTGAGTAAATACAACTCTCTGAACTGTCACAATCACTAACTAAAGAATTTAACTTTCCTTGAAACAATGTTTTTAATTTTCTCGTTTCAGTACCGTTGCTGCTCTGAGGTCAACTTACTTCGGAAGTATTGAAATAATTGGCGCCGCGGTGGAGTAGCCGAGCGGTCTAAAGCACCTCGCTGCGGAGCACGCGGTTGCTCGCCGTGGAGGTTCGAATTCTCCCTGGGGCATGGGTGTTTGTGTGTTTGTCCGTAGGTTAGTTTACATAGGTTTAAGTAGTTTGTAAGCTACGGACTGATGACCACGTAGTTTGGTCCGATAGATTTACAGACATTGGAACATTTTTGAAATAATTGGCGTGGCAATTGTCGCGTTATACGAGCTTCGAGGGGCAAATTAAAACCATACGTCTACAACAATGCAATACACAGTGCAATACACATAGTACAATATGAAACTCTTCCCCCTTTTCTCTGGTTGAAGTGTTGTGTGACACTCAAAAATAAGATGTTCAGTCCGTCGAGCTGGGACTCGGCAGTTCTGTGTGTTTTCTGTCAAGGACACTTATGACTTTACGATCAAAAGACAGTGGAATATTAGTTATACGTAAGTTGAAACCTTGTTCAAGGCTTCATACAAATAAGGTCAGATGCCACAGTCACCATTCGTCTATTTAGGACGAAACAGACGTAACTACATAAACAGTGATTTGAAAAATCGAGTTAAAGCTATTGCCCAAAAAACAGAGTAGCTATAAATAATTAATTGCGAGCCTTTCTACGGCAAATAAAAAGCTTACTTTTTTTATTCCTTTATTGACCTATGCCTTACATATTCCATTCACTCACTAGAATCTAGATGTTGATCATGTATATAGTCACGTCGGTCTGATCCTAAATGGGAGCATAGCTATATCACGGACACTTAAATAATTTTTACAGTAAGTTTATTCGTCACGATTTTACAGCCAAATGTTCAAATGTCTGTAAATCTATCGGAACAAACTGCGTGGTCATCAGTCCGTAGCTTACAAACTACTTAAACATACATAAACTAACCTAAGGACAAACACACACACACACACACACACACACACACACACACACACCCATGCCCCAGGGAGGACTCGATCCTCCACGACGAGCAACCTTCGCGCTCCGCAGCGAGACGCTTTAGACCGCTCGGCTACTCCACCGCGGCTTTACAACCAACAGTACTATGATTTCCGCAAATGATGCATCGTAAAAAATTTCAGGTGAAAACGGGGGGCGGGGGTGGGGGGGGGTGATAGGCAAGCTATATTATGTTGTTGTTGTGGTCGTCAGTCCGGAGACTGGTTTGATGCAGCTCTCCACAATACCCTATCCTGAGCAAGCCTCTTCATCTCCACATAAGAACGACAACCTACATCTGTCTGAATCTGCTTACTGTATCCATCTCTTGGTCTTCCTCTGCGGTTTTTACCCCACACACTTCCCTCCAACGCTAAATTCACAATCCCTTGATGTCTAAGAATGTGCCCTACCAATCTATCCCTTCTATTAGTCAAGGTATGGCAGAAATTTCTTTTCTCCCCAATTCTGTTCAGTACCTCCTCATTAGTTACGCGATCCACCCACCTAATCTTCAGCATTCTTCTGTAGCACCATATTTCAAAAGCCTCAATCCTCTTCCTGTCCGCACTGCTTATCGTCCATGTTTCACTCCCATACAAGGCAACACTCCATACAAATGCCTTCAGAAAGGACTTCCTTAGGCTTAAATCAATATTCGATGTTAACAAATTTCTCTTTTTCAAGAACGCTTTTCTACCCATTGCCATTCTGCATTTTATATCCTCTGTACTGCGACCATCATTTGATATTTTACTGCCCAAGTAACAGAACTCATCTACCTCCTTTATAGCTTCGTTTCCTAAACTAATTCCTTCAGCATCACCTGATTTTCTTACATTGCACTCCATTACCCTAGTTTTGCTCTTGTTAATGTTCATCTTATATGCACCTTTCAGCACACTGTCCATTCCGTTCAACTGCTCTTCCAGATCCTTTGCTGTCTCTGCCAGAATTACTATGTCGTCGGCAAAACGTAATGTTTTTAATTATTCCCCCTGAACTTTAATTCCTTCACCAAATTTCTCCTTGCTTTCCTTTATAGCTTGCTCAATGTACCAATTGAATAACATTGGAGAAAGGATACAACCCTGTCTTACTCCCTTTCCAACCACTGCATCCCTTTCATGCCCTTCAACTCTGACAACCGCTGTCTGGTTTTTGTACAAGTTGTAAATAACCTTACGCTCCCTATATTTTACTGCTGCTTGCTTCAGAACTTGAAAGAGTTTATTCCAATCAACATTGTCAAAAGCCTTCTCCAAATCTACAAAAGCTAGAAATGTAGGTTTGCCTTTTCTTAATCTATCTTCTAGGATAAGCCGTAAAGTGAGTATTGCCTCCCGTGTTCCTACATTTCTCCTGAACCCAAACTGATCTTCCCCGAGGTCGGCTTCTACAAGCTTTTCCATCCTTCTGTAAATAATTCGTGTTAATATTTTGCAACCATGACTTATTAAACTAATGGTTCTGTAGTTTTCACACCTGTCTGCACCTGCTTTCTTTGGTATGGGGATTATAACACTTTTCTTAAAGTCTGAGGGTACTTCACCTGTCTCATACATCTTACACACCAGGTGAAACAATTTTGTCATGGCTGGTTCTCCCAGAGACTTCAGTAGCTCTGAGGGAATATCATCTACTCCAGGGGCCTTGTTTCGACTTAGGTCTTTCAGTGCTCTGTCAAATTCATCTCTCAGTATAGTATCTCCTATTTCATCTTGATCTACTTCCTCTTCCCTTCCTACAACATTGTCTCTAAGTTCATTTCCTTTGTAGAGCTGCTCTATGTACTCTTTCCACGTTTCAGCTTTCCCTTCTTTGCTGAGAACTGGTTTTCCATCAGTGTCCTTGATATTCATACAGCTGTTTTTCTTATCTCCAAATGTTTCTTTTATTTTCCTGTAGGCTGTATCTATTTTTCCCCTATTTATATATTCTTCTACATCCTTGCATTTGCTTTCTAGCCACTCCTGCTTAGCCATTTTGCACTTCCTGTCAATCTTGTTTCTTAGTCGTCTGTACTTCATTTTGCCTCTTTCATTTACTGAATTTTTATATTTTCTCCTTTCATCGATTAAACCTAGTATCTCCTGTGATATCCAAGGATTTTTTGTAGGTCTTGCCCTCCTACCTATTTTGTCCTCAGCTGCCTTCACTATTTCATCTCTCAATGCTACCCATTCCTCGTCTACTGTTTTATTTTCCCCCGTTTCTGTCAATTGTTGCCTAAAGCTCCCTCTGAAATTCTTAAGAACTTCAGGTTCCTCCAACTTATCCAGGTCCCATCTCCTTATTTTCCTACCTTTTTGTAGTTTCTTCAGTTTCAGCCTACAGTTCATAACTAACAGGTTATGGTCAGAGTCTATATCTGCCCCTGGGTATGTTTTACAGTTTAAAACCTGGTTCCGAAATCTATGTCTTACCATTATAAAATTTATCTGGTATCTCCCGGTGTCTCCTGGTCTCTTCCACGTATACAACCTTCTTTTGTCATTCTTAAACCAGGTATTTGTTATAACCAAATTATATTCCATGCAAAATTCTACCAGGCGGCTTCCTCTTTCATTCCTTTTGCCCAGACCATATTAACCTATCTTCCCTTCCCTTCCTTGTCCTACTACCGAATTCCAGTCTCCCATAACAATTACGTTTTCCTCTCCCTTAATTGTCTGAATAATTTCCTTTAGCTCCTCATATATTTCTTCGATCTCCTCATCGTCGGCAGAGCTAGTTGGCATATAAACCTGTACTACTGTGGTCGGTTTTGGCTTCGTATCTATCTTGACTACGTTAATGCGATCACTGTGTTGCTCATAGTTGTTTACCCGCATTCCTATTTTCTTATTCATTATCAGACCTGCTCCTGTAATACCCCCAACTGATTTTGTATTTATAATCCTGTACTCGCCTGACCAGAAATCCTGTTCCTCTCTCCACCGAACTTCACTAATCCCTACTATATCTAACTTCAACCTATCCATTTCCCTTTTTAAATTTTCTAGCTTCCCTACCCGATTAAGGGATCTAACATTACACGCTCCAATCCGTAGAATGTCAGTGTTGTCTTTCCTGATGATCTCCCGCCTGGAGATCCGAATGGGGGACTATTTTACCTCCGGAATATTTTACCCGAGAGGATGCCATCATCATATGTTCATACAGTAGAGCTGCATGTCCTCGGGAAACGTAACGGCTGTAGTTTCCCCTTGCTTTCAGCAGCTATGTTATAAGTATGGAAAAAAAAGGTTCAGCACTTAAGACGACTATTACAAGTGGTGAAGTGATGAAATATTATGGCTTCAGTGCTATGTAGTCATGTAATTCGCTCTACGGGTCTCAAAATTTCATGTTTCTTGATTTGTAAGAAGATGAACAAATTTCGTAAGATGCGTTAGATGTATTACAATCAAGACTCTGATAATACAGTCGACACATCACTAGTACTTGAGTTGTCAATACGAGAGAGAGAGAGAAAGATGTGAGATTACCGCCCAATAGAAACACTGGTAATTAATAGCATTTGATAATTAAACAGTATGAAATTCACTGCAAACATTGACCATGCCAATGCACTAAATGTTACACAATTTTAATCTTATTAATTATGGTAGCAATGTACGGACGCAGTTGGGTGACAACATTTATAGTTAGGCCAAAGGTAGAAATTCTCCACGTTGAGATTTGCTGTTTGCTTGTAGCTGACGGGAGGCCAGCGAGCAGGCCGACGTTGGCGGCTTGTTTCAGCTTAGGATTTTCCAGTTTCGTTTCCGGTGAGGAGAGAGAGGAACAATGGCGAGTGCCAGGCACAGTGCAGTGCACAGCGTGAAATAAAATATTCTAATACTACTGGCATTTGAAGTAATACGGTGCAGTTAGCAACCTTTAAGGCCCTCATTACAAAATAGCCTGTTGATAAATAAACAATGCATTAGCTGATATAGTCACATCTGGCGTAATATGTTTAATTTACAATGAAAAGTAATAAATCACCAATGAATACAAGACAGTTACACAACTAGCATGGCAATGTTTGTTTATAAAAATAATATATTAACTATTTCTCATTTTATTTTCAATTAATCTTGTATATTTTATCTTGAAGTATTCAGTTAAATCACTTATCTGTGATATAACAAAATGGCACGATTATGATAAATAGTACAAAGGATGTTTATACCAATATAAAAACCTAAGAAGACATTTATTTAATGTGTAGTGTAATTATTTTGATTTTAAGTAAAGTTTTAGAAATGTATTGGATGAGTGCTGTATGTTGGCAAATCGGTTAGAACAGCTCACTTGGGGAAGTTGATGACGTAGGGAAAAAACCCGGCAGTTGAGCTTTTGGCGCGCACGTGTGCTTGGGCAGGAAGTGACGAGGCGGGAGCAAGTGGTGTATCTTGCCGGGCGGCGTCGCTCTGCATCAGTCGGCATGTGGATCTCCAGGTGGAGGTTATAGATTTGTGTGTGGCAATCGCCACGTGTGGTTGCTCGTCGTAGACTGCACCAAGTTGAATCGAGTGCTACTGTGTGTTTGTGAATATTTAGCCGGGGAACAAGGTGTGCATCGTATTGAATTAAAGTGCCTGTGATTTGTTAATGTAACACGTATCGTGGCAGAGGCATTAACATAAACGGTGTTTGAGACAGTCACATGGTGTGAAAACAATTTGTGACAAATATTCATTTTGTCTGGGGGATCACGAGCTATAACTTTATTTGATAAATGTGTCGACATACAGATGTATCGGCCACAGGGTTCTAATATTGTTAAATAAACAATATAAAGTGAACTTTCACGTGTTTTCAAAAATAGTAGTTAGTAGACCCTTTTCTCTCATGAACTTGACTTTATTATTAATTTTTTGTTAATCATATGCAGGGAAGGAAAGCTGCGAACGTGTGATATCATCCCCTAGAAAACGAGTAAACCAGTAGCAATCACAGATCCAGTGTTTTTGCATGTTTAGTAATTTGATTCGCAGTTGGTGGTTGTGAATTTTAAAAATTAAACTCTCCCTATTTTAAACTCTCACCCCGACCTTTACTCCCGCAACATCACTAGTACTTGAGTTGTCAATACGAGAGAGAGGGGGAGAGAGAGAGGGGGGGGAGGGGGAGAAGGAGAGAGAGAGAGAGAGAGAGAGAGAGAGAGAGAGAAGTTTCTTTTAAGACTCTAGAAATGTCCTCTTTTCTGAAGACGGACATGTGGTAACCCTACTGTGGGTCAATAAGTCGTTCTCTCCATTCGCCTACAAGTGGGCGCGCCATTATTAAGAAGAGAGGCGCAGCTCCGCCCCCGGCCGCGGCACTTGCACGCCGCCGCAGACTCTGTCTCTGTTAGCAGGTCGTCCCGCGTTAGCGGCGGCGGGACTCTCTCCAGGTCAACTGGTGTAATTACGGCGAGTATGCTGCTAATGGGATTGCCTTGTCGAGCAGGGCGTCCGGCCGCCCCGGAAGCCGGCGCGGCGGATACGAAGCGGAACAGGAAGCTCGCGAGGCGCAGCCAAGCTGGCTGTAGGCGGCGGCCGCCCAGCCCACACCCCACACCCCACACCCTGCAGCCAGCCTGCGAGACACAAGCCGCAGCGTGCCCAACTACACTAACAACGCGACTGGCCAACAGGGAGGAAGGGAAATTTAGGACTCCGCTGTACAACGAGTCATTTACTAAAGATTACAGGAAACAAATTTTGATTACTGTTGCGGATTTCGATCAGAATGCGATCATCTTAAGTGATAAAACTCAGCACATGAAATGATAATTTAATTTCCCCGTGGAATAATTATTAATTACTAGCTTATATGTCCGTGCTTCGCAACGGTTCTTGAAGGAGGGCCTGTGTGTATCATGGATTTTTAGGGTTCCGGACCTCAGTCAGCCGGCCGCGGTGGCCGAGGGGACTGAGGCGCTCCAGTCACGGTATGCACGGCCACTACGGTCGGGGGTTCGAATCCCCCCTCGGGCATGGATATTTGTGTCGTCCTAGTTCTCAAGTAGTTCATAAGTAGTTTGTAAGTTTAGGGACTGATGACCCCGTAGTTAAGTCCCATAAACTATGCAAACATTTGAAATTTTTTTCAACCTCAGTCAGTAAAAATAGAATCCTTGTTGGATCGCTCTGTCAATAAACTCAGTTGTCCTAGCCAAGATGTGAAATGTAAGTAAAAATCATTGTCCGAAACGATGTATCTTCGTAAAGGTTTTGAAACGTGCCAAAATAAACAAAGAAGTGTCGTTAAGTATTTAAAACACAAAGCGAAATCAGTGACACTATGTTCAATGTTTGTTGGTATTCGTAGACAGAAGACTGCATAATTATGTCACCGACGTTCGCTTCCCTCTACTACCCCATACTTATTAAGCAGCAGCGGTATTTATTAGTTCTTTGGTGCACTAGAGCGCCTCTATCGCTTGTTTGCAATCCATACATCAAGCATAACCTACACCTAAAACAATTTCCCTGATTCCACTTTTGTGAAACGAAATTGCTCCATGCAAATCCGTGGAGTAGTTTAGGAGATTAGGTATTTCTAATAGATGAACAGACAGTTTCAGAAAAAAAGATTGCGGTGTATCTCTTTTCCGTGGTCTGATTTTGATGAAATTATGACTATATGTTGCCCCAATCTCAGCTCAAATTTCCTGTGAAAACCGCATGAAAATGTGTCAGTTGTTATTTTTTCATAAATGCGTTTGCGAAAAGTGTTAGAAATAGGCATATCTTACATCATACATCAGTTACATTCGTCATTTATTTCATGATCATTCATATCTCTGGACAATGCGCTCAGGCATAGAATGCTGAAATATAACAAGTATTTCCGCAATAAAGTAGAGATATCACTGAAAACATTTATTATTCTTACGGTTGCCTCTCTTTCCGTTAGATGCGCTATTGTCATTAGTATTAGTTAGTTCATAAGTAGTTTGTAAGCTTAGGAACTGATGATCCAGTAGTTAAGTCCCATAAGCTCTACAAACATTTGAACATTTTTTGTGTGTAACTATACGGATTAAACACGGCCAGGCTTGTATCAGTTTTATATTCATTGCGTTGAATCATATTTCGTAGAACATAGCAACCAAGAAAATAATTTTCAGAAATACGGTAAATTTGAAAAGTCAAAGAGCAAGTGGTATTTTCAGAGGGTAATAATCCCGAACTTCTCTCGAACACCCGCAGCACTACCTATTAGTTCTTTGCTACATTACGCCGTTTTTCCAAGCATGAAATACGCTTAAAACTTCAAATTACGATATATTATACTTTCCGGATCCGATTTTGTGAAATGAAGCGTTTCTGTAACCGCAAGATACCCTCACATATCCTGTGAAAAACCCCTGAAATTTCGTGCACTAGTTTTGGAGATAAAAGAGAAAGATACACATGCCGGCTGTCATGAAAAACGTTAAATTGTGTTCTTCTTTCCGTGATCCGATTTTTATGAAACTAAGTCAAAATTATATGTTGTCCCAAGGTACGAAGAAGTTACCCTTGAAAACCTCATGCGAATTCATGAAGTAGTTTTGGAGAAGTGGTTTCTAATAGATTTAACAGACAGACACGACGGTCTATGAAAACACTTCGTGATTCTATTTCGATGATATCATGTCTAGATGCTTAACCAATCTTCAATCATTTTTCCTGTGCAAACCGCATTAAATTTCGTCCGGTAGTTTTGAAGACTGAAGCGAACAGCGACAGGTCTACATTTACAGATTTACTATTAGTATAGATATGTTGTACGATTGTAAAAGTTTGCAGGAATATATTGATTTGTATAAGTGCTGTATGTCGGTAAAACTGTTGCGAATATGGTTAGTAGTAAGGAAGTAATAGATTAAAACGTGATGCTTTATGGGGCGGTTTTCCATGAACGTTATTCATTACGTCCTCGTATTTCTTGAACTACGTGTCGTACTGTGCTACAATTTCGAACGTATATTCAGCTTTAAGTGTGTATTCTGTCTACAAAATTTCCTGCGAGTAAAATTCGTAGTGTAGAAATTATAAATTGTAACGTTATACCGAAAGTCATAGTTTTGCCCCATTAACAGCGAAAAAGTAGTAAGCGAGAAACTTTTTTTCCTTTCATTATTTCGATGTCTTTGTCTGCGAGAAAAAGTTTAATAAAGGTTTGAAATTAAGTTTAAAGTGTTTTACAAGTCGCCAAGCACTGTCATTCTCATATAGTGTATTTATAAAGTCTCGTCGCATTTTGTAGCAGTTTTTTGCGATTACTGTTGTTCATGACGTATCACATGAACCATGTATCATACGTGGTTCTTACCCCCCTACAGCAATTGTTACCTCACGGTAAGGAATATGTTTACCAAATATGGTTAACATCGGTCCAGTGGTTTAGGAGAAAATGTGCAGCATTGTTATTTGACGCAACAGTTTTTCGCGCATCTCCTTGTTTATGACGTCATATCTCCTTACTTATGTGTCGAACGTGATTCTTACCTCGACAGCAATTGTTGCCTGATATTAAGGAACAAGTGTACCGAGTTTGGTTGAAATCGGTCCAGTAGTTTAGGAGGAGATGTGGAACAATCATTCATACATACATACACACATACAGCCTGTTTATAAGATGTAAGATCCAATTTTGGGTACAGAGTTAAAATCTGATCTGAGTTAAGGAGCGAATATCGATAAGGTTAATAACAATATTCTTAATATCGTAGTGAACAAAGGGCTGAAAAGGAAACAGGTTAAATGCAGCTTATGAAAGAATTAGTGTACAAATTGGAGTATTCCACAATGGTAAAAGTTAGTGACACCTTGTGATCAGATTTAGGAAAACATAATGTGCCGTTTCCTGGGTAACCTGGGTAGAATTTTAAAAAATATTAAAATTGGAAGAACCACCTTTGGCGGCATTGGAATCTTTACTTTTTATATTCGATTTCGGTCAGTGTCTGACTATCCTCAGTGCAAAATCCAATAAGTACGTCATGTACTGCCTACTTGATATTAATATGCAAAGTGCAGGTTTTTGTGGGCCCACAAGAATGGTCAGACACTGACAGTCGCCTCTTTCGCGACTGTAAACGCGCCAGTTGGCGCTCATTCACGAGCTCTTTTAATAGGTCTACCCCTTCCTCCATCATTTGGGGTAACGTCAGAAAAATCTCAGGTCTGTGTGTCGCATCTGACACCGTCGTCGATCCTCCACAAATAGCCAATGCACTGGGTCGACATTTTGCAGAGGTCTCTAGCTCTTCACATTACACTGACGCTTTCCTAGCTAGGAAACGGACGGTGGAGGCGACTCAGTTGCCCTTTACCTCTCAGAACCGTGAATGCTACAATACCGAGTTTACTGTACGAGAGCTCCACCACGCAACTCTTGTCGTCGCGGTCCTCCGCTCCAGGACCAGATGGCATTCACGTGGTGATGCTGCAACACCTTTCACCAACGAGCTTGCACTTCCTACTGGCCACCTACAATCGCATATGGATAGAAGGCGTGAAGCCATAGTCATTTCCATACCAAATCCTGGGAAGGACAAATGTCTCCCTTCCAGCTACCGCCCCATTTCCCTCACCAGTAGCGTATGCAAGGTGATGGAACGCATGATTCACGGGCGCCTGGTATGGTGGCTTGAAACACGTCATCTCCTGTCTAATGTCCAATGTGGGTTTCGCAAGTACCGTTCTGCGGTGGATCATCTTGTTGCCCTGTCTACCTCTGTAATGAATAAATTTTTACGGAAGCGCCAGACAGTAGCGGTGTTCTTTGATCTGGAAAAGGCATACGACACCTGCTGGAGGATGGGCATCCTCCGCACTCTGCATACATGGTGTTTTCGGGGTCGCCTGCCAATTTTTATCCGCGAATTTTTAACAGACCGTGTTTTTAAAGTGCGTGTTGGTTCGGTTTTATCGAGCACTTTTATTCAGGAGAACGGAGTCCCCCAGGGCTCGGTCCTGAGCGTTGTTTTATTGGCAGTGGCAATCAATTCTATAGCCGATCACCTTCCACTGGGAGTGTCGGCGTCCCTCTTTGTTGACGACTTCGCGATCTACAGCAGCTCTGAGCAAACGGGTCTCCTGGAGCGGCGCCTTCAGCTGTGCCTAGACACTCTCCACGCTTGGAGTATGGACACTGGCTTTCGATTCTCAGCTGACAAGACAGTCTGCATGAACTTCTGGCGGCGGAAGGAGTTCCTTCTCCCGTCCCTTCGTCTGGGCCCCATAGTACTTCCAATTGTGGATACCACGACATTCTTGGGACTTGTTTTCGACAGGAAGTTAAGTTGGTCTCCCCACATATCCCGTTTGGCAGCTCGCTGTACCCGCTCTCTCAATGTGCTGCGGGTGTTAAGTGGTACCTCGTGGGGAGCTGACAGGTCTACTCTCCTCCATCTGTATCGCACCATAGTTCGGTCCAAACTGGACTACGGTAGCATCGTTTATTCTTCGGCTCGACTTTCCATACTGCGCCGCCTGAATACAATCCACCACCAAGGCCTCCGTCTGGCGACAGGAGCGTTTTACATTAGCCCCGTTGAGAGCCTCTATGCCGAACTACCCCTTTCTTACCGTCGGGAACTTCTGCTTAGCCGTTACGCTAGTCGTTTGTCGTCCATGCGAGGACACCCAACGTACGCAGTTTTCTTTAACGACTCACTTGACAGTCTCTTCGCTATGCGCCCGTCTACCCTGCTACCGCCGGGAGTACGCTTGCGTTCGTTACTCGGCCAGCTTGGCGTTACAATGCCTGCTATCATCTCGACTGGAGAGAGCACCTCTCCACCGTGGCGAAGCCCCGAAGTCAGTGTTAACTTTGACCTTCATTCTCTTCCAAAGGACTCCACACCTAGTTTCGTCTACCAGAGAGAATTTCACGCACTCCGGTTCAAATTTGATGACAATTTGTTCATTTACACTGATGGCTCAGAGAGAGACCAGGGTGTTGGGTGTGCCTTTCTACTTGGCAACGTCTCTTTTAAATATCGTATTCCTGAGTGGAGTTCCATTTTTACAGCTGAGCTGTATGCATTATATAAAGCCACACAATACGTCCGGCGAAACTCGCTCAGTAAGACTGTCATTTGCTCGGACTCTATGAGTGCTTTGCTGAGCCTTCGCATGCTATATCCGGCCCATCCCCTGGTACAAAGCATCCGCAATTGCCTTACTTCTCTTTCAACGAGCGGAACTACAGCTCTGATGACCTTCGCGCTGGTATCTCCCAGCGTATTATCTCCCGTTGGTATCTACATTGGTCATCCCTGTCAGGGAACTAATTGCGAGCCATTAAACCGGTGCCTGATCTCTGGTCGACGTCATCTCGACCCTCCCGCCGAGAGGAGATTGTTCTGGCCCGGCTTCGTATTGGCCACTGCCGTTATAGCCACCAGTATTTATTACGTGGTGGTCCTGCTCCCTTATGTGAGCACTGTGCTGAACGTTTTACTCTGAACCATCTTTTAGTGCAATGTCCATTTTTTAACCGTCTCCGTCATGATCTATGTTTACCATTAGAATTGTCTGATACTTTAGCTGATAACTCGCATTCTGTTAATAGAGTTTTACTTTTTATACATCCTGCAAATATGGCGAAAGCCATTTAAGTTCTAACCCCGGTTCTATTTTACTATGGGCAGTGTTGGGCGCTAATGACCACAGCAGTTGTGCGCCCTAAAACCACAAAAAAAAAACCCATCATGCCATGAAATGAGAGACATCCTCCCAGGATGAAACAAATTTCGTTGCGCACCTGAAATATTTTTTATCATCATATAGACGCACAAGAGAACAGACGCGTGAACTGAATGCAGGCCACTTCGGAATGGGAGTGCGCTCTAAGTCGCCCTGCTGCAGAGGTTCACGTCCTCCCTCAAGAATTGTGTGTGTGTGTGTGTGTGTGTGTGTGTGTGTGTGTGTGTGTGTATTTTCCTTAGCGGAAGTAACTTTAAGTAGTTTGTAAGTCTAGGGATCGATGATCACTGTAGTTTGGTCCTATAGCTTTACAAACAATATAACATTTTAAACTGAATGAAGGAATGTAATTTCTTACTTTTTTTTTTTTTTTTTTGTGTTACTAGTTTACTCGTTCAACACTTTATATTGAGTACGTAGCCCGGAAGTAGATGACATTCCCTCAGAACTACTAAAGTCTCTGGCAGACAGCCATGACAAAACTAATTCAGCTGGTGCATAAGATGTATGAGACAGGCGACATAACTTTGGACTTAAAGAAAAATTTAATAATCCCCATTCCAAAGACAGCAGGTGCAAACAGGTACGAAAATTACAGACCATCAGTTTAATATGTCATGGTTGAAAATTTTAAAACGACTTATTTACAGAAGGATGGTAAAGCTGGTAGAAGCTGATCTCGGGGAAGATCAGTTTGGAAAAATGTTCAAATGTTTGTGAAGCTTAAACGGACTTAACTGCGGGCTCATCAGTCCCTAAACTTACAAACTACTTATCAACTACCTTATACTAAAGATGACACAAAAAAATGCAAAAATGCATGCCCGAGGGGGGATTCGAACCCCCGACGGCGGACGGTCGCGCGCACCGCAACACGTCACTGCAGCACACGCGGCTAATCCGTCGCGGCATCAGTTTGGATTCAAAAGAAATGTAGGATCACGGAAATCAGTCTCAAATTTTCAAATGATTGCATAGCTTATGGGACTTAACTAGGGGGTCATCAGTCCTTAAACTTATGAACTAGCTAATACTAAGGACGGCACAAATTTCCATGTCCGATGGGGGATTCGAACCCTCGACCGTAGTGGCCGTGCAGAACGTGACTGGTGTGTCGCAGACCGCTCGGCCACTGCGCCCAGCGGCAATCCTCACTATACGGCCTATCTTAGAATGTAGATTAAGGAAAGACAAACCTGCATTTCTAGCTTTTGTAGATTTGGAAAAAGCTTTTTACAATGTTGATTAGAATACACGCTTTCAAATTCTGAAATCAGCAGGAGTAAAATAGTAAAACGTAAGGTTATTTACAATTTGTACAAAAACTAGACAGCAGTTATCAGAGTTGACTGGCATGTAAGGGCTGCGGAGGTTGGGAAGGGAGTAAGACAGGGTTCTGTTCAATTTTTACATTGAGCAAGATACAAAGGAAACCAAGGACAAATTTGGAAAATTAGTTGAAGTTCAGGGAGAAGAAATCAAAACATTACGTTTTGCCGATGACGTTGTAATTCTGTCAGAGACAGCAAAAGACCTGGAAGAGCATTTGAACTGAATGGACAGTATGTTGAAAAGTGCGTATAAAATGAACATTAATAAGAGCAAAACAAGGGTAATGGAGTGCATTCTAAGAAAATCGGGCAAAGCTGAAGGAATTAGATTAGGTAATTTAGCAATAAAGATGGTAGATAAGTTTTGTTACTTGGGCAGTAAAATAACATGCGATGGTCGCAGTACAGAGGATATAAAATGCAGAATGACAATGGGCAGAAAAGCGTTTTTGAAAAAGAGAAATCTGTTAACATCGAACATTAATTTAACTGTAAGGAAGTTCTTTCAGACGTCATTTGTGTGGAGTGTTGCCTTGTATGGAAGTGAAACACGAGCGATATACAGTGTGGACAGGAAGAACACAGAGGCTTTTGAAATGTGGTCCTACAGAAGAATGCTAAAGATTTGATGGTTGTATCACATAACGAATGAAGAGATACTGAACAGAATTTATGAGAAAAGGAATTTCTGGCATACTTTGACTAAAGTAAGGGCTCGATTAGTTGGACAGATTATTAGACATCAAGGAATCGTAAATTTAGAAATGGAGGAAGTGTGTGGGATAAAAATCGCAGGGGGACACGAAGAGATGAATAACGTAAGCAGATTCAAAGAGATGAAGGTTGCAGGTCTTACGAGGAGATGAAAAGGCTTGCTCAAGATAGAGGAAGGTGGAGAGCTGGATCAATACAGGCTCCGGACTGAAGACCACAACAAAAACAAGCCACGAGAAGCGTCAAAGTATTGGTAATTATTAAAAAAAGAATTCAGAGACTCAACAACAATAGCCAATTAAAACACTGACCTACCTGACAGCAGTATTTGTTGTCACTCTCCTGCCTCATCACACATGAGTGTATATTCCGCAGGGGAGACATATGGGAATTATTGAATTATAAATGTTTAGTTGTACATTGTGCAAGCAGTGAAGGAATGCAAGGAGACGTTTCTGGAGGGAATTAATATTTAGGAAGAAGGAATAAAAACTTTGCGGTTTGCCGATGACATAGTAATTCTGTCAGAGACCTCAAAGGATTGGGAAGAGCAATTAAATGGAATGGACAGTGTCTTGTAAGGATGGAATAAGATGAACGTTAATAAGATTAAAAGAAGGATAATGGCATGTATCGTCAGAAAATCGGGCGATGCTGAAGGAATTGAATTAGGTAATGACACAATAAAAGTAGTAGATCAGTTTTTTTTATTTGGGTAGCCAAATAACTTCTGATGGCCAAATTAAAAAAAAAAAAAAAAAAAAAAAAAAAAAAAAAAAACATAACATGCAGAATGGCCATGGGAAGAAAAGTGTTTCTAAAGAAGCGAAAGTTGTTGACATTCAATATTAATTTAAATGTTATGAAGTCCTTTCTGAAAGCATTTGTCTGGACTGTAGGACTGTATGGGAGTGAAACGCGGACGATAAGGAGTTCAGAGATAAAGATGATAGAAGCTTTTGAAACGTGGTGCTACAGACGAATGATGAAAATTAAATGGATAGATAACGTAACTAATGAGGAGCTGCTTAACCGAATTGGGGGGAAAAGGAGTTTCCGGCATATCCTGACTAAGAGACGGTATATATTGGTGGGACACATTCTGCGAAATCAAAGAATCGTCAACTTAGCCTTAGAAGGAAGTGTGTGGGGTAAAAATCGTAGAGTGAGACCGACGGACGAATACAGCAAGTAGATTCAAAAAGATGTAGTTTGCCGAACTTATTATCAGATGTTGAGACTTGCTCAGGACATGGTAGTTTCATTAAACCAGTCTGCGGACTGCAGACAACAACAACAACAGTTGTTAAAGGTGACAGAGGTTGTGTTATCAATCACCCAAAGCTTACGTATTGTCTCAAATCATATATTCTTCATTCACACCATCTCCTTTGATATCTGTCCCACGACAACTGTTTTCATCCATCTAAAGTTTTTGCTCTCTCTCACTTTTGCTGTAGGGCGCTGCAATTTTCATATGCCGTAATTTTTTATGAACAACGGAGAAAGAGGATGGAGGCAATTGGTCCTCTTATTTTCTGTCAGAATGTTTTAAATAGAGACATACTTGCCTATTTTGGAAAGTGACAGGGACATTTTAGACTTGTTCCCATTCTTTTTCTGGTTACAGCAGGGTGAAGTGAGGGTAGTGAGAGAATGGTCAAGAGAGTGGTCAACCTGACCATAAGTCATATGGCAGACAGTAAGCGCAAACACGCTACCCTAAGCATCTTACTTTAAAAATGACCCTAGGGCCCTCGAACGTACTGCTGTCTTCGCAAATCAGAAATATATATACCTTCTTATATTAAAAGCTGTGTAGTTGACTGCGAACTTCAAATTATGCCAATATTAGTTTCAGCACTATCAGTGTCCAAGCTCAGTTTAATGAATACAAAAGTTTAGCTCAGGGGGAAACTGAAACAGCATTAGGCTGTAAAATGTTCAAATGTTTGTCAAGCTTAAGGGACTTAACTGCGGGGTCATCAGTCCCTAAACTTACAAACTATTATCAAGTAGCTTATCCCAGGGACGGCACAAATATTCATGCCCGAGGGGAGATTCGAACCCCCGACCGTAGTGGCCGTGCAGACCGTGACTGGAGCGCCTCAGTCCCCTCGGCCACCGCGGCCGGCTAGGCTGTAAAGAATGATTGATGGAGAAGAATTAAATTTAAATTACAGTATAGTATATTGTAACTCATGACGAAAGTATTTGTAGTGTGATTAACAGTAAGGTATATATTCATTCCGGCAGCCGATTTCGATTAATCTGTCGAAAATTCTCCTTTTGAGATGCGAAAATACACTGGTGAAACCAATCAAGGGATCAGTTGAGATATGTAGATTGTGAAGTGTTGTCATCGGCAGAATAAACTGAAACGGTTTGACGTCTTTCTGGCGGTTCCGCAGAGTGGAGACAACAACATTAGGGAACTGCGTTAGTGATAATAACAAGAAAGTTTGCAGCAGAGGGAGTTGGTGTTGACTTGTGTTTACTCTACCAAACAAATTACACAAGTAGTTGCGTTCAGATAGTGTAGTGAGCAGATATTGTAACGCTACAACAATATTAATTACCTGAAACTATGTTATGGAGAGCCGTAGGAAGGTTGAAAGCGGGTCAGACGCACAGAGTGGTGGTCGCAACTATCGGATAGTCTCCAAGTGTAAATTCCAGGACCCTGCTATGATTTCAGAAAACAGGAACCGTTAAAAGAAAGCAAGAGCAAGGTCGTCCATTGGTAAAATTAGCAAGAGATGACCGTTACCTCCGGGTAACAGCTCGTCGAACAGGAGGCTGAATGAAACTCAGCTGCAACGCAGCCTAGAGGCAGCAACAGGACGCGCAATAACAAAACAAACAGTCCTAAATCGCCTTCGGAATCGCGGCCTTTTCTCACGGAGGCCTATGATGTGTGTCCCATTAAAACCATGCAATCTTTTAGCTCTCATTTGTAGAGAACGTGAAACTCGGAAAAATCATGCCTGTGCGCTTGAAACATCACGGTATAATGGTGGCGGGCGACTGGTGTGGGTAGGAGTGAGTATTGGCGAACGTACGGACCTCCACTTCGTTCAAAATGCCGCTTTGACTTCTTAAAGCTATAGAGACAATGTCCTTCCACTTTTTTGTGTCTTACGCCGTTGCTGGTGGACGATAACGCTCGTCCTCACAGAGCTGCACTGGCAGACAACATGCTTGACGCTGATGGAATTGAACGAATGGAGTGACCAGCTAGTTCACCGGACTGAAATCCGATTGAGCGCGTCTGTGATGCACTTGACAGACGCATTGCAGAAAGACGGTGGATGTGAGACCCGCTTTCTTGAACCGTATACCCGCTGATGATGAAATCTGCCGGCCGCGGTGGCCGAGGGGACTGAGGCATTTCAGTCATGGATGCACGGCCACTACCGTCGGGGGTTCGAATCCCCACTCGGGCATGGATATGTGTGAGTCCTTCCCATTAGCTCTACAAACATTGGAACATTTTTTTTTTTATGAAACCTGATTTCTGCGGTACAACCCTGAAACGAAACAAGAAAGTATGGAATGGCATTCTCCGATCACCTCGTCGGAAATGGTCAGAGCCGAAAAATCACACATAAAAGTGATGCTCATCATCTTTTTCGATAGTCAAGGCATTATCCACAACAAATTTTTACCAGGGGGAACGACATTGAACGCTGGAAAGTACGTTGAAATTTGTACCCGTTACATGCAACATCTGCGCAGGTACAACCCCAGTACGCACGAGGTCCTGGATTTTTATCACCACAACGCTCGTCCACACATAGGCAATATTGTCAAACAGTTCCTGGAAAATAGTTGATGGTACAACTTGACCATCTGATAAACTCGTCGGATCTCAGTCTTCCTGATTTCTTCCTATTCCCTCGTCCCAAACTCACTTTGAAAGGATAATACAATTATTACCAAAACTTTTAAGGAACAGTTTAGAAATGCTCTTTGCAAAAGATTAAATACTTTTCTTCACATTTATATAATTATGCATATTTACATCTCTGTCCCAAATATTGTACGGATGTAAGATACTAAATTTTGAAAAGTTCTTTTCGTGTCATATTTTTATCATTTTATCAAAACAAATGCAGATATTTGGCCAAATAATGTTTATAGTTTTGTGTATGCGTTTAATACCGAGAAACAACTGTAAACGTAAGTAATACGAGGTATGACCACAAAGTAAGTTCCGGTTGGTTATAGAAACCAAACGTGAACAGATACAGGAAAAATATTTATTGTATAAAAATCTGCAACTGTTCAATTACTTTTCTACATAACTTCCGAAATTTTGTAGGCACTTGTCATAGCGTGGGACGAGTTTTTGTGTGCCTTCTTCCTAGAAGGTTGCCGCCTGTATATTCAACCATGTAGTAACACGTTATTTCAGCTCATCATCGTTGAAGTGTTGACCACTAAGGACAGATTTTAGGTGAAAGAAGAGATGAAAGGAGTTTTTTTTCCCTTCACACTACCGCCCCACCTCACAAGGCGAATGTGACCAAACACTATTACGGAAATTTCACTGTGAGGTGTTTGATCATCCTCCGTTCAGCTTCGCTCCTAGCGGCTTTCTTCTTACTCCTAAAATCTGTCCATGGTGGTCAACACTTCAGCGATGATGACGATCTGAAAGAACATCTTACCACATGGTTAAATACACAGGCGGCAACCTTCTACGAAGAAGGCATACAAAAACGTATGTCACGCTATGACAAGTGCCTAAAAAATTTCGGAAGTTATGTAGAAAAGTAGTTGAACAGTTACAGATTTTTTATAAAATAAATATTTTTTCTGTATCTGTTCACGTTTGGTTTATATAACCAAACGGAACTTACTTTGTAGGCATACCTCGTACTTTATTGTCGTCATTTTTTTATTATTGTCTTGTGACTGGTGCTGTTGATCACAGTCCTGTTATCAAGGCGCACGCTGCCAAAAATTTAATATGAAAAACTCGACACTAGCTTGTTTAATTAATTCCGGGCTTCCACAACATTATTTCAGTAGTAAGTTTTGTTGTGGCTTTGTAGATCTAAAATGAATGATCGAAATGAGTAAAAATTTGTGCAAAATGTATAATGGTTTTCTCGGTCTGGCAAATATTAAAACAAATGTGACACTTCATCGTTTAGTACTGACACCTTGCTTCTCATATTTTGATACGGCAAACGAAAGTTTTTCCTATATCGTCGAACCCTTTCATCGCGATGATATCCATTATCTTAATGGAGATACCAATATGATAGTGACACCATGGAGTGCACGGTATCGACTGAGGCGATACGTCGATCATGTCACGTTATCATCACTTGTTTGGTAACTGCTTCCTCCTCGTTATATACGTATAGATAGGAACAGTATCCTGTCTCAGTCCTCTAATGAGTTTATCCATTATCTTGCTGTTACTAATAAACATAGTAACGAACTACATGATGTTCCTGCTCTTGTTGTTACCATAAAAAGCAAACCGTAATTATACTCTATACCTAATGAACGAACAGACTAATTGCAGCTGCCGAGTGCGAACTCTAATCATTTTATACTCTAATGATTTGTGATGTTGTAGTCTCTTGGACAATCAATAAAATTTCACTCTCGAAATTAGTCTGGGTTATAAAGGAAATGTTGGTGAAATACAAAAAAAAAAAAAAAAAAAAAAAAAAAAAACAGGAGGATATTAAACCACTTAATTGCTTAAAACAGTTATTGTAGTCGCATTTGATTTTTAAACGAATTAAAATTTATTCTCATCAACAAAGTAAATAGTAATAATAGGAAAAATCCTAGACGGAGACATTGAGAAAATGCCATTAACATAATGTCAGAAAACGCAAACGCTGCGCGAGAATGGCCGTGCGCTTTAAGGCGCCTTGCTGCGAAGTTGGTGACCGTTCCCACGCCGAGGTTTCAGTGCTCCCTCTGGTATGGATGTTTGTGTTCTTCTTAGCATCCGTTAGTTCAAGTAGTATGTAAGGCTATATACCGATGACCATTGCAGTTTGGTCCCATTGCTTAACAAACATTTCATTTGAGTGAGTAAACGCAAAGCATAGTGTTTGTCGTTCATATTTTAAAATGGTCTAACGTTAAAGAGCATCAATACGTTAGTACTTTTCAGTAACTAGCAGGAATCCGATGAAAATGTCTTTGAAAATCTCTACCTCAATTTTGAAACCGGGATGGTTCCTTTGAAAGGGCACGGCCAACTTCATTCCACATCCTTTCTCAAACATTTAGAGCGTATGCTCCGTTTGTAATGACCACGCTGTCGACGGGACGTTAAACTCCAAGCTTACTTACTTCCTTTTGAAACCGAGCGTTGGGCGACTAAAAGTGTACAGTTTCCAGTTTGTTTTAAAATTTATAAAATTCACTATTTCTTACGTGCAATGACACTTTATACCACAACAACGCAGTAACATTTTCTTTCCTCGTACGAACAAATATGTAGTTCCAAATTCTTATGCAAAATTTACCCCATCGTGTATTTATTTCGATAAATATCTGTCGGTGAATTTCAACGTTAGAGTTGCGTTGTATTGGTTTGAGCATTTAAACGGAAATAATTATGTGACTGTAGTAGACACACTGGACAAGTCAGGATATTTAGTATTTTAGTGACTAGGACAATGTTCTAAGTAGAAACATTGTTGTTCGTGGCGTGCGAGGGCGCTCATCGTGTTGGCGTCCAGTTAGTGCTGAGTCGGCGGCGTGAGAAGTTACACGGCAGCAGCTCACCGAACTGTCTGGATATCTCATGCAGTATGATGTTGACATGACGTGAGAGGATGCTTTTGGTGAACAATCACTTTCCATTATTGTACGATAATTAATCAAGAGGAGATAAGTAGAAAGAACAGTGCTTTGAGCCCAATCTTACCGAAGATTTGTCGTCAGCAAGAAGAGTCTGTTACCAATCATTGTTTGCCATTGACCGACTACAACACCATCATTTCATGATTTAAGTCCTGTTACATATAGAATGTACGGTTAGCCAGCGTAGAGTGAAAAATCATCTCAATAGTGCTAACGAGGAGTGTCAGTTTTGTTTGCCATTTTTTTAACCTAACACAATGATCAAGCCAGATTACATCCTCTCCTTTACTACGCCGAAACTGACTATGTATCGGTAAAAGAAAGAAATAATTCTAATTATACTTCGTCATTGAGACGGTAACGATTTGTTTTTGTTGCCAGTGACAAACGTGTAGCTAAACTCTGAAAGTATTAGCCCCTTAATTGTTGTTAATTGTGGTTGTAGACTACAGTCCGCAGAATGGTTTGATGCAGCTCTCCATGATGCCCTGTCCTGTGTAAACCTTTTCATCTGCGAATAAGAACCTGAACCTACATCCTTTTGAAGCTTACTGTATTTGTCCCTCGGTCTCCCTCTACGATTTTTCCCCACAGATTTCCATTATAATTCTAACTTGACATTCCTTGATATCTCAGCTTGTGTCCCACCAATTTACCCCTTCTCTTAGTATATGCCAGAAACACCTTTTCTCCCCAATTCTGTTCAGCACCCTCCAATAGTTATCTGACCTGCCCATCCAATCTTCATCATTCGTCTGTAGCACCAGATTTCAAAAGCTTCTATCATCTTTTCATCTGAAATCCTTATTGTCCATGCTTCACTCCCATACAATGCTACAATCAATACAAATATTCGCAGAAAGAACTTCCTAGCATTTAAACTAATATCGGATGTCATCAAATTTCGCTTCTTCACAAACGCATTTCTTCCCATAGGCATTCTGCATTTTATACTTTCTTTACTTCGGCCATCGCAAATTATTTTGCGACCCCACCAGAAAAATTCGTCTACTACTTTTATTTTCTCATTACCTAATCTTATCCTTTCAGCATCGTATGATTTCCTGACAGTGCATTCCATTACACTTGTTGTACTCTTGTTAATGTTCATCTTACACCATCCTTTCAAGACACTGTCCATTCCGTTTAATTGATCTTGCAGATCCTTTGCTGTCTGTGACAGAATTACTGTGTCGTTAGCAAACCACAAGGTTTTATTTCTTGTCTCTGAATTTTAATTCCTTCTCCCAATTTCTCCTTGCATTCTATCACAGCTTGCTTAATGTACAGATTGAACAACATTAGGGAAAGGCTACAACCCTGCCTTCCTCTCATCACAACCACTGCTACCCTTTAATGCCCTTCGACTCTAATAATCCCTGCCTGGTCTTTGTACAAGTTGAATATTGCTCCTGCTACCTTCAGAATCTGAAAAAGTGTATTCCAGTCACCATTGTCAAAAGCTTTCTCCAGATACACAAATGGTAAATACGTAGGTTTCTCTTTCGTTAACCTGCCTTCTAAGATTAGTCATAATGCATTGCCTTCTGTGTTCCTACATTTCTCTTAAATCCAAAGAGATCTTCACCAAGATCGGATTCAACCAGTTTTTCCATTCGTCTGTAAATCATTCGTGTAAGTATTTTGCAACCATGACTTATTAAACTGATAGTTCTGTAACTTTCACATTTGTCTGCACTTGCTTTCTGAGGAATTGGAATCACTATATTCTTCCTGAAGTCGCAAGGTATTTCCCCCGTCTCATACATCTTGCATACCAGGTGGAACGCTTTCTTCATGACTGGCTCTCCCAACGACGTCAGTAGTTCAGACGGAATATCATGTACTCCAGGTGCCTTGTTTATACATAAATCTTTCAGTTATATAGCAAATTCTTTTCGCAGTATTGTATCTCCTATCTCATCTTTCTTCTTTCGTCTTCCATTTCAAGAATATTGCCTCCAAGTTCATTTTATTTGTACATTCCCTCCATATATTTCTTTCACCTTTCGGCACTTCCTTCTTTGCTTAGTACAGGTATTCCATCTGAGTTCTTGATATTCATACTGTTGCATATCTTGTCTCGATGGGACGTTAAGCCCTAAGCTTCCTTCCTTCTATTCTTGTCTCCAAATCTTTTATTTTCCTGTAGGTGGTATCTATCTTTCCCTAGTTATACATTCTTCTACGGACTAGCATTTCTCCTCTAGTCACTCGTGCTTAGCCAATCTGCACTTCCTGTTAATCTTATTTTTCAGACGTCAGCTTCACTTGCTGAATTTCTATATTTTCTCATTTCCTCAGTTAAGTTCAGTATCTTCTGTGCTATCTAAGGACTTCTACTAGGCCTATATGAACTTCTGTGTCCTCACTACATTATCTCTCAGAGCCACTCACTCTAGTTCTACTGTTTTACTTTCCCCTGTTTCAGTCAATCCTTGCGTAATTCTCCCTCTGAAATTTTCAAGAACCTCTTACACTTAATTATGAACCAGTAATTACTGTGCTTAGAATATATGTAACATAGAAAAACATTGCCTGTGCTTTGCGCTTTGAATAATAACTCTTGTGCCACGGCGGAGCGCATTGAGGCGCTATACTACGATGTATGAGGCCGTTCCCCGCCGGGGGTTCGAATCCCCCCTCGGGCATGTATGTTTGTGTCGTCTTTAGTATAAGGTAGTTCATAAGTAGTTAGTAAGATTAGGGACTGATGACCCCGAAATTAAGTCCCTTAAGCTTAACAAACACTTGAACATTTGAATAACTCCTATGACATTAATAAAATAAGTAAAAACGAACACCATATGCCAAAACACTTCTAGAGCTGCAGCTATGAATACTGCTGCTGAAGATACGTTGTGAATATGGAAAGGCAAATCGTGTAGACTATAAATTGTGTTACCATTTGCATAAACGAAGCCTATCAAGAAATTTCTCCACATTATTGTAATTAATGTGGCCGAATCAACAAAAATACTAGCAAGTAGTTACTGACAGAATTGGTATGCAAAAAGAATACAAATATTTAACGAATTTACAAATACTTTTACCTGTTGTAAATGTATGTTGAAATGCTTGTAAATATTGAAACGTGTCCATAAAAAATTATTTTTATAAGAAAATGTCTAATATTGTGCCTCCTGTTTTGTATCGAGTAACTTGCTTGCAAGAAAATGTATAATATCGCTTCTACTGTATGTATCGATATGTGTAAAGTTTCATCTCTGGCAAAGATCATGTATTGCATAGCATTGTAGCTCGCACTGAGAGAGAGAGTAGCTCTAGTGGTTCAGCTCGCTTAGAGAGCGGTTGGGTTGTGTGTATGGCTCCGATGTAGAGCAGAGGCTGCTTTGTCAGCAAGTCAGAAGTTGTATTATGTAGGTAATGTAATGCTGTTTATCAATAATAAGTAACTTAACCCTGTTTCATATTTCATTTACGTAGTTAGAAAATTAACCCACTTCCTTCATTTGATAATTACTTGATTTAGTGGAGTGTTGATTTGAATAACATTATTGAACATATTTCATTATTGGTGCGATAGTAAGATAATAGTTGATTTGGATTTCAATAATAACTGATCGACATTAATTCTCACAGTCAAGCATTAGGAAAGTGATTTGTGGTTTTTCTTATATCTTTCTCGCAGTCAAAATTTTTGAGTATAGTCAGTGTCTGTTTCAAAAGGTTACATGTCACAGTTGTTTACTTAAAAGATCCGTTGCGCACAAAATCAATTTAATGCACTGTTTCTTGTACATTAAGATCAGGGCCATAATTAAACCAAATAGCTGAGTTAATGAACAATTTATTGTCTGATTTAACGAAAGGTTCTACATTACAAAACACGCGTACAGTTTTTAATATATGTGACTAAACTACTGATGTTATCAGTCCTTAGGCTTACAAACTTCTTTAACTTAAACTAATCTAAGGGTGAAACAATAACACACACACACACACACACACACACACACGAGGGAGGATTAGAACCTCCAACGGAGAGCGACAGCGTGCCCCGTAGCAATGCGCCTTAGAGCTATCGGCCATTCCGGCTTTACCTTTCGCATCTGTGCCAATAACTGTTCAAATTGTCGATCTGCGATTCGCAAATAATTGTGTAATGAGAATGAAATATTCTTAATAACATCTGATAAGTGTACTGTTTTATATAAACCAAATATATCAGATTAACACATGTTTCGCATTTTGTCAACTTTAAGATATTTTTCACAATATTTTTAACTGATTTTTCTGTGGTTGCTGTGAAAAGTAACACAGTTTGGGGCTAAGCCCCCTTGCACTTAGCTGATTAGATCTTCGAAACTGATGCATTTCCCAGTCAATATGGACAATAGGTTCACGAGTCAATACATGATTGTATTCAAGTGGTAATTGTGTAGGTAGTACGAGTGGCGACAGCCAGTGGACAGGAAAATAATTTAGTTTATTCTGATCCACGCAATCCTGGAATTGTTTAAAACTGTAAATTTAATTGACAATAATGTTTGAACTAACAGGGAAGAAATAAAAATATTGAATTCAATAATGCAGTCGCCGATGCATTTACAGACCTTACAGATGCTAAAGCTGGTCTCAGAATGGTTTATCGGTGACCCACTTCGCATTGGTGAAGAAAATGTTCTCGCAAATACAGAAAATATAACCGATGTCACAAGAAATCATAGAATATGATCAGGATTCGGAAAACAAGTTCGCAGAAAATATGGGTTAAACAAATGATCAGGAAATGAGTAATAAAATTATCAGTTCAATATCTTGCCTCAGTCTTGATGAACAAGTGGTTGCTAAATGGTTGCTAAATGGTAGGTAATATAAGCTATTTAGACCAGATATTTGACAGAAAGTCAGAGTTGTATACAAGGAAGGCGGGAGTGGCCTGTTCCCCTCCCGGATTTATAAATGTAAGGAAACAAACATATTTTTATGGTTTTAAACGTGGCTGCAATGCAGCAACGGTGGAACACGATCCAAAAGTCAACACAGTTTCAGCCGACCAGTTGCATAAAATGGTTTACATGCATAAACCTTGACCTAGGTTTCGGCAAAAGTAATTTTGCCTTCTTCAGAAGTATACATAAAGCTTACATTAAAAAAGTTGTTAAATAAAATGTGGCTGACTCCATGTCAATAGACTAAAAAGTAAAATTTAAAACAATGTCACATCATAAAATTTTGGAGCACGTCAATTTTATGATGTGACATTGTTTTAAATTTTACTTTTTAGTCTATTGACATGGAGTCAGCCACATTTTATTTAACAACTTTTTTAATGTGAGCTTTATGTATACTTCTGAAGAAAGCAAAATTACTTTTGCCGAAACCTAGGTCAAGGTTTATGCATGTAAACCATTTTATGCAACTGGTCGGCTGAAACTGTGTTGACATTTGGATATTTTTATGAGTTTTATATATGCCTCGGTTGCACAGTGGTAGAGCAGCCTAGAAATCCAAAGGTCGCGGGTTCGATCCCCGCCAGGTCCTAGGATTTTTATCTGTCACTTTCCACTTCTTTCACCTCTGGCAGTATTGCTCACGCGAAAAATACCGAGTAGCACCGTGTTTCGGAACTCACGTTAAACTGTAGGTCTCCCTATAACTGGCTGGGTAAGTCAGCTTGAAGGTCGGAGGAAGGCAACGGCATACCACCTCCAAACAGGAACATGCCTAGTAAAGCACTGTGGTGTTTAAACCAATCTTCGGATTGTTGACTGCTTTACCTATATATATATTGAAGAGTTTAATATTGCCGTGAAATTCAGTTAACCGAAAGATTAAGATCTGTAGAAAAGCTATCGAACGAAACTTTCCAGGATAAAGCGTTAAATATTCGTGGGAATGTTGACGGAAAACTCATCTGAAAATTAAAATAGTCATTACTAAACGAGGGGAAGTACGTACTGAATTAAATCGGTATGTAAATTCTTTCAAAGGACAGATGACGGAAGTTCTAATCGACCAATAATGGTTGAAGATTATAACATCTGTGTACCGACACGTGATTCGGGTATGATGATATCGATAAAGTTTGCAATTTTACGACCACAGCTAATTATAAGATACTTTGAGGATTATAGCCATATGACATCGATACAAAACTAAACTATTATACTTCTGAAAAAATATTTTTTTAAATTTTTTTTCACCAATACTAGTCATTAGTCCTAACAATAAAACATTCACTTATAGACAGATTCTAAATGATTTGTGCTATCCTAGCAGTTACAATGTAACAACGTTAGAAGAGTAATTCCGTAGAATATATTGTGTCCGAAAGATTATAGTAAATAAAAACAGTAATGGGTAGAATTCATAAAATCCGAAATCCTGTTTTGTATTGAAAAGTCAAAAATTACGGCACTTCCCTTGCACAGCATGCTAACTTCACTGGCAAAGTCTGTGATCACGAGTTACCGGAAATATAACCCGGCAGCGGTGGTATCTGTGTAGTCCCTCTCACATCAAAGCACGCGGCTGGAGCGCAAATTGTGGCATTGTTTGTGAATGGCGAATTGCGCTTTCGATCAGCTTTCGGGTGGTCCTTTTGCTTCTCGTTCTGATATCCTCTTCAATGTGATTAAACACAAAGCCCATCACGCTGGAAGGCTTTTGCGTAGCATCTGCCACACCTCCGATACTACAAACGCGTCAAAGCCCCCAATACCTCTCGGGTGTTGCAGACAGACGTGCCTCCACTAAGCCAATATCGACTCATGGATTTAGCATTGCCGCGCACTCCCCATTCAGAAATACAATCGACGTCAATGTGAACAGTTCGACACTTACTCTAAAAAAATGTAGTGACAAATGTAAGTATTAATCAGTGACAAATGTAATAATTTATCAGTGACAAATGTAATAATTTATCAGTGACAAATGTAATAATTTATCAGTGACAAATTTAATAATTTATCAGTGACAAATGTAATAATTAATCAGCAAAAATGTTTATATTTTTATTCGTATCATAAGTGAATTCAAAGTCCTTGAGAATGTGACCTACAAGAAAGTTTGAATTATTTACCTCTGGTACAAATGACAAGCAACTATGGAACAAATTTACATTGAAATAAGCGTTACAACTCAAACTCAGGGACTTTACTAGGCAGAGAAATACGATTAATTTTTCATTTAGCAAACAATCTGATAATCAGCCGTGAAGTGTTTCCAAACAGCAAAGAGTAATCCAGTTTGTTAATTGCAATGAGGATGACGCTCTTCAGGACTGAATAATCATGACTGCATAGATACACCTTGTTAATGTTTCATTTCTTACTGAGATAGTTGCGCAGTGTCTACCCAGTAATCATATTCACCTGGACCTATAATTTTCTTGAAAATGTTTACGAAGTGCGCAATTCGTTGAATTCAAACATAATATAGAGTTTTACTACTTACCATCCTCTGTCCTACTGTGTATTTGTCATGCTGAAATTAATATAACGCCCCTGAAGCTTCATCATAAGCAAAATTATATATACATAGAGACAGAAATGTGCATATTTATTTTGAATGTCAGGAACAGTGCCCAACTATGTCCCACGTTCATTTAATAGACCAAGAGCTGCGTCTTAGGTCATCCGATTACTGAAAGAGAAATCCACTGTCGAATATATCTTAGTGGAATAAGAGTTAGAGTTAGGTGAAAAATCTAAATCTGGTGCTACAACACTAAGTTGAGCTGAAAATTTTTCCACGACTGTCTGAAGAAAACTGATATACTATCTCTTTTTGAACATTACACACATGATCGCGAAAGTTATAAGGCTTGTAGATATTCATTCAGTGAATCTGAGGAAACTCTCGATGTTACATTTTCCGAATTGAGGGGACTATATGGAGCAGAATATTTCTGGTCTAAAAGAAATTGCGGAGGATTTATGAGAAGTTGATTAGGAATGAAGGTGTAAACACTATTAAATGAAAACCGCCCATCACTAACGGTCGCAAAGGTCATCACTGGTATGGAAATCGATGAAGATGATTCCGTGTGCCATTTAGGCTGTTAGTTTTCAGTTGGGACCGTGTTAGACCTGCATGGTGTAAGTCTTTAGGTGACGCCACTGGGACGACTTTCATGTCGATGACAATAAAATGATGATCATGACAGCACAACACCCAGTCCCCAAGAAAATTCTCGACGCCACTGGGAATCGAACCCCTGCGTCGCAACCCACCAAGCTGTCCACTGGATAAGGAGGCGGGCAGTAAATCGATGCTTATAGCATATCTTCTGTACGTCGAATTAACTATGAAATATTCTGATGTCTCAATCCACAAGAGTCCATCGGTAATCCCTTACATTCAGCCTACTTTATTGAAAGGCCCAGTAACAGTCAAAATTTATAACAAATATGTATGCATCCAATAGTAGTTGTATAAGTGATTTCACAAGTAATAAATTAACTATTTAGCAGGACTCGCCGATGCTGTTACCATAACCTCAAATACTAATAGCTGAGCGACTTAGAAGCGACATGTAAAGAATAATATAATTTAATTTAATCTGCTTTGGGCACCAAACGTTGAAGTAAAGACAAACGTTGCTTTCCTTGGTCCTTGATTAACGCCAGGCTTGTAGATAATGGATTGGCAGATGAAATAGGTTTATACCGTATCATACAATGTAAACTTTCACGATCGTCGTTTTCTACTGTTAAACTTCCGGAATGAATGAAACTCCTTCTTGACGTTTCGTTTCCAACTGCGGAAGACATCTTTTAAGGTCCTTAGCCGAAGGGCCAAAGAATATGTCTTCCACACCTGGAGGCGAAAAGTCAAGAAAAAGTTTTGTATGTTGATCACCGACTCTCAACCCGTAGTTCGACTGAAAATAGATCGCTATGCTACGATGCGCGAGGCCGTTCCCCGTCGGGGGTTCGAGTGCCCCCTCGTGCATGGATGTTTGAGCCGTCTTTAGTATAAGCAAGTTCATAAGTAATTTGTAAGGTTAGGGACTGATGACCCCGAAGTTAAGTCCCATAAGCTCTACAGACAATTGAACAACATTTGGAAATAGATCTTAATTGTTTCCTATCGCCAGAAGCGATTGGTTCTGTAATCAAATACTTCTATATAATACGTGAAGTACAAATTTATATAATGGAAGACAAGTATCAAAGACGGGTTTGTGGTGTTTCTAAATCGATTGTATATTCACACTCCCTAAAATAATAATCAGCAATTTGATAGGGAAAGGAAGAAAGCGTCACATCTGTTAGTAGATAAACGTTTGCAGAAGGCAGAGACCCACAATGCGAGGATTGTACATTGGAAACTGAGGAACAAATTCTGGACTGCATCCAGGTAGATCCTACTGAGAGTACTAAGTTAGAGACATCGTACGCCTTGTGGGAATAAAGCACACTGACGTTCATTGCAGTTCGAAAGAGGAGCCTCTGCGCCCTCGTTACATGAAACTCGAACAAGCGTTGGAAGAGAAAGATTCCGCTCGACGACGAAATTTATCAGAGCGCTGTTTTAAAATGTGCGCAGCAAGATTTTGGAAACAAATCACCCGTCAGTGATAAAGCTTATTTCACTTGCGACGGAATAACTAATTTCCATTACATGTACACGTCTAGTGTTCGCAATACACGCCAGGTAGTAGCAACACATTGTCATTAATCGTTTTTCCATTAACGTGTGGTCGGATGTAATCGATGGTTACATTATTGGGCCTTATCGTTTACTTAAACGCGTGACTGGTGACAATCAGAGGCGTGCAACGAGCCTGCGCTGCTCGCCCGGGCTCGTAGCCACGCCTCCCGGGCGGGCCTGGCCACGCGCTGCTCGGCCTGCCGGCACCAGCCCCACCGGACGGCGGCGGGCAGCGCGGGTACCCCAACTACCCGCCGAGTGCCGGTACGCCCGGCCGCCCGTGGCTACCGGGGCACGCGCCCGCCAGCCGCTACGCTCTTAGCGGGAAATACACTGTTCCGATTTTCACACTGTAAAAACTGTTCACCTTACAAACGAACATCCCACATCCATTTATTAACTTAGGTTTTTCCTTACACGTTTTACTATCTTGTGAGGAAAAAAAAAAAAAAGATTGTTCCTTAAATCTCTTCAGTTCCTTGTTGCTTGTAAATCTACGTATTTCATGTAGTTCGCGAAATGAGTTTCAATTTGAGTCAAAATGAGTGCTTCAATAACCTTGACGACTTGCTGGTGCAAATAGCCTTTCATCAGAAGAAAATGTCAAGAACATAATTGAAGAACATTTGGAGGGACTTCGAAAAACTTTCAAAGATTATTTCCCTTCATTGCCTAGTAACAGCAATGGGAATCGCAAAGTCTTGGAAGGAGCAATAATTTTAGAATCCATATAACTGGAAATTAATACGAGTAGTTTCTGGAAACGTCCAGTAACTTTAAGTAACATACATCTTTGGCATTGTAAGAAGTAACACATTTATTACAGGTCTCGTACACATAGTTGTGCGAAAATACGTTCACTTCTAATTCTTAGATACAAAATAAACACACTTCTCCTTGAAACTAACCTGAGACTCGCTTCAACGTCTGTGGATCCAGACTTAAAATTTATGAGCGAAGCAAATCAGAAGGAACCGTCTCACTGAATTCCAGGAAAGGGCTTAGCCGATTAATTCCATAACGAAAAATTGTAGGTTAACAGACAAGTGTAAAACACTTTAATATTGTAAATGGGGCGTCTGTTCCGAGAGAACAGACGTCACTTCTGATCCTGCAGTTGTTATTATTCAACATTCATAGAATATATGACATCAACTGCAATTGGGCAAAGCAAAATGAATAATGTTGAATAATAACAACTGCAGGATCAGAAGTGACGTCTGTTCTCTCGGAACAGACGCCACATGTATATATATAATATGCCGGTGACGGGCAATGATCCTATCGTTAGTGGGGATGGGTGGGCAAAGTTTGAAGCCCTTACTCTTACGGGAATTAGTTCATGACTACGAGTTTGTGTACTGTGGGCAGGGCGAAGCTGGGAATTTGTATTTGACGGGAGGCGTGCTTAGGTAGTCCTTGCAGGTGCGGTGATCACTGTGTACCCAGTGGTGTAGGGGTCAGCGCAACTGCCTAGAAAGCAGGAGACCCGGGTTCGAATCTCGGCTGGGTACATGTTTTCAGCTTTGCCCAATCGCAGTTTATGTCATATATTCTATGAACTTTAATATTGTATACTGCACCTCCCCATTATGCAAAAGCCCGCACCTACCCTTTTGATATGAAACGATTGAAGAAACTTACAAACCATTAGCGCTTTTAAACCCTTTGTGTATAATTCAGTTACTTGTATGTACCAGTAAAAACCTTTTTCGTCTATAATTTTTGTACCTCACTTTATTTCATTTTAATATCAATGGTAACAGCACATAAAATTTAAGAACCACTGTGCATACGAATCTAACCAATAAGAATCGATTCTGGGCTTTTGGCAAGATCAATGTGTGTACAAGACAGACGTTATTCGTCTGCTATTCTTTTCATGTTCCTAGAAACTGTTGAAGGATGAGGAAGAACGTCTTTGGCACTTGCAGTGGGGTACTGTGCTCCTATCTCCATCAAAGTCTGTGCGAGGTCTCGAAAGCCTTATCCCGCAACTGTGCTGAAGGACCGCAAATCTATTGCACACCTTCTTACAAATTTCTCCAGCACAAAAGATTTTGCCGACCCTGGAATATTGCTACAAACGTTCAAATCAGTATTCAGATAAGCTTTGCAGCTATTCAGGTGCCGTAACAGCGTAGTGGTACTGCCATCACGGAACCAATATAATTTACGGCAGCCATTACACTCAGCAAATCCCACAGATTTATTTTCATTACCTACAATCAACATAAAACGCTCCACACAATGCTGTCTCCAGATCTCTGTAAACGCTTGTAGATTCTCTCCGCGAGTTTCCTGGAGACGTATTTTTTTCTTCCTCGGATCGTCTACTCCTTGCACGTTGGTACGATCTGTCCTGTTCACTATTTACTTCAGACATAACGATCGATAACTTATAAATTGCTATGTAGGTAACACAAAAGGTGCGTGAAGCCTACGCTGTGATTATTACAACGTCTTGCTCAGAACTGTCTGCATTCTCCCGCTCGCAGCGCCTTGTGTAGCGCTGTTGCACGAGCCCGGCGGGTACCCGCTCGTCCGGCGAGTATCGGGACTCGACGGCGCACCGCAGCTCGCTCACTGTGAGCTCGGGCAGGTAAATGTGGCGAACTGCACAGATCTGGTTACAATTGTCAAAGATTTCTGGAGAAAATATTGCTACCAAATGTATTACAATACATAAGTAAGTTCGCGCTGCATTTACAAGTTAGAATGCGGCCGGCAGCTGTACACCACTCAACAGGGGAAGACGCCTCGCTTCTGGACTAGGTCAACAACGGCCGTAAGGAATGACCGCTTGCATACAATACCGTGTAGCGTAGCCGGCAAATGTGGCACAGTGTCTACACATGTTTTATTTTTCTACAGTTCTCTATTCACGATAGCATAAACCTGTTTAGTGACTGTTTTTAAATCAAATGCTGAACAATATGGTATACGTTTTACTCCATTTAAAAATGCACTTTATAGACAAAGAATGAAAATAGCGCATAAATAGCACATCAAACTATACGACAGTACCTTAATTTTGTAATTTATTTGAACATATTTTCCGATCTATGACTGTTATTATCGGATAAATTCATGAAACTATGTTACTTTCGCTCCTAAGAACAACTAGAAGCGTTTGCGTATCACATCTGCGAGTTTGTCAAAGATATTAACTTTACCTCTACTTTCTATGACAAAAAAATGAAACCACACAAAAAATGCGAGGTTGCTACTGTCCGATTGCAAATGGAATGGCCTGTCTGTAAAAGCAGCGCTTGTAGTGTGGCGTTCTCAAAGCACTCCTGGTAAGCCGCGAGGTGTTTGCTGACACTGCAGACATGTGATTTATCGATTTGTTCACATCTTGCTGCTTCCTCGATACTATAGCATTTCGTGGAAGATCCTTGCCGCTATAGCAAACTGCGATCCACAAGCGAGAAGCATGTTGCCTGCCTACTGACTATAGGCGCTATTCAAACGAGGACGATGCTGTCGTCGAAAGTTAAAACTACTACAATGGGACTGAATAGTTTTGAATGAAAAATTAATAAATATATCACGAAATTAAAAAAAAAAACCTCGTTCGTTTTTGTTTCATTCACTGTTATTACATTCCTGCCGGTTTTGCCAGTACAACAAGCGCCGTTTCTAGCTATCAACAATACGATAGAGATTTCTCATAACGTACGTCTAAATATGAGCCTTAGCAGCTCTAAATGTTTCTAATGGGATAACTAGGAAAACAACAAACTGTTTCATATTTAAACAGAAATAAATTGCAAATTGAAAACAAGTTGCAGTCAATAATCCATAACAGAATATCTTTCTTACTTCTCCGTTACTTCGCGATTGCAGTTAATTCCTGTGGTGAATAGTTTCCGTCAATATAGTCCATTTTACAACCTTGGCCTTACAACAATATGTGATCGGGGAGAGTCTTCTACATCTTTACCAGAACATGCAGTATTGTGATGTAATTGTGTAATTATTAACGATGTTAATAATGTTTCTTTCTAATGACATTGTTGGGACAGTATGGAAACAGTGCAGAGCACAAGATTTGTAAAATGGCTGATTCCACCTCCACCAAGTTAAGTCACATAGCTCTTAGCGGTGTCAACTGCGCTACTTCTATGTAGCAACAGTTTTAATTGCTGCTACAAGTTACAAGTGAGTTTTCATGCGTTTTAAGTTTTTGTGTCTTTTAAATGATGAATTGTAATGCAACAAAGGCTATGTTGCGTGTAATTTTGTCCATTTATAATATAAGGAATTGGTCGTATTGGTGGTTAAAGATTTCTCGTATTTTGAATAACTGCATTGTCAAGGCAACGGCACACTGAAGCTGAGACAAAAACCATTGTGGTTTGTATGATTTGTTGTATTTACAAGTTAGTTAACAACATACACTAATAACTTTTTCTAAATTACACTTGTTAGCAAATGATGTTAATTCGAATTCTAGAGTATTTACTTCCTCTTCTTTAGTGAACGAATTAGGGAAAAGTGTGTTTAGAAGTTTACTTTAGCAGAAATGTCATCAGTAGCAATATTCTACTTTAGCTACAGGCTTCTGTTCACAGACAACATTTATTGACGGAGTCATGCCATTTGCTGTGTACCGCTCGTTAATGCAGGAATCTAGTGCAGTCTCGCAGCAAGAGGAACTAACGGGCGCGGTGTACTACCGTTGTAGTGTGCTACAACTTCCGAATTTGAGTAGGAGGCAAATCGTGCCTGGATAGCCTAATCAGTTAAGGAGACCGCTGGCACGAAGCGGGAAAGCCGGGTTCGAATACCGCCCTGCACAATTTTTCGCCTTCGTTACGAAATTTTTTCAACGCCCCCAAACAGTCGATATTTTCATATTTTTGAATTTCTGACTCATATGTGATTTGCAGCGTACATAGTAGATGTTGAAATTTATTGCAATTATTTTCTTGTCATGGTAAGAACAACTTGTTGCACTACGTACCTGTAATTCTGTCATTTGCGACATGCGACACTCGTGATCTAAGGAAGCTCAGGATTTAACGTCCAATGATTCGGCATGTAAACGTGCTATAGTAGGCGTCATCTAGGAAGGTGCTTTCGCGCATTGAGGCGGAGCGATAGCGGTAGCATGAACGGGAGGAACAACGGCCGAGCGGCAACAGTTGAGCTTCTCGGGAGAATCAGTGCGTAACGCGCGTAAAGAATGAATATTAGTCTACTGGCTACCAGTGCGGTAGTGGAGAGGGATGCGCAGGACGGCTCAAAAGTGTGCCGCTTTCCTGCGTGACGCGGATTATGTTTAAGATCAGTGGCGTCGCGTCCAGTTTTCACTGGTTTAATGGACCCCAAGAAAGAAGTTCGTAGTGAAAAAAAGTATATAAAGAAATAAAATAAAAAGTGTTTTTAAAGTATTATCATTCTTCGTTTCGTTCTTGTATAAGATCATTTTGTATACACATTCAAAGTATTTTTTATCGCATGAGTAACGTTTTACTTTGCGGAGACAGCACGCGTACGAGTCGTAGCGCGGCCGCTTAATATAACCGGCAGTGGCCGCAGCGTTGCAATACGCATGCGCGGCTGAGGTTCAACTTCTCTTCTGAACCCTCTGGAGGCAGCACATGGGCGCTCGCGCGACATGGAGGGGCGCGGGGAAACGCCGCATATAACATTTGCGTTGGAGCTGGTACAGACACCAGCTCCTGGCCACTCGAACTCTCGCGGTTACACAAAAGCAATGGAGCTACTGCGCACCTCGCCTTGCGCATGCGCAAATCATGAAGGTAACATCCGCACTTCATATTTGTTTTTGGCGCATTGAAGATTCATCGAAACACGTCATATTTGTTAAAATATCTTATGAATTAAAGACGCATCAACTGTCAAAGCCTTCAAAAGATCCGATCATGAATAATAATGAAATCGCTAAACTCCACCTAGCAAGAATAGCCGTGTGATTAGCGGCATCATCTCCGCTGTTGAAGGTAGTCGCTTTGAGACCGACTGCATGCAATTTTTTTTAACCCAATCATCTTTTTTAAGAGATACATGAACAACAATGAAATTTGTATTGTTACTTGCCACATATCTTTTGATTTTTAGCAAGTGTGTCGCGATTCTAAGAGTAAATGACATTTTTACTCTTCGTTGTATTAAATATTTAATTGATAAGCTGTGTGAAAGAGCAGCCTTTCCGCATGTGTAAGGTTAGAAAGGGGTGCTGCTTACAGTGCCACGTGACCCGAAGGTAGCTTGTCTCTTCATCATAACAGATGCATTTTGTTACAGTGACTTAACAGAGTTATCAGTTACTTACTATGTTTTAGTGTTTATTTGCATATTCATATGTAATTGATGTTTATTATCAAAGAAAAATGAAAAACGTTCAGTATTTAATATAATTTGAAATAATGTCAGTTAGGAGTGTAACTGGAATAATTCATATACTAGGGAATACAAGTGTATTCTAAGCCACAGTTGCTTGTTGAAAAAATGAAATTTTTTAATACGTCATCATATGTAATGCACAACCAGTTTCGATTCGCTATGGCATCATTTTCAAGATCTCCATAGTAAAGAAATGTTTTATAGAAGTACAAATTAAAGACAAAAAGTCAGATACATTACAATTTTGGAAATGGTCAGAAGAGTGTATGATCTTATATGTATCATTTTGGCCAGCAGCTGTTTTAGGACCAAGTTGTACAGAAGCCTGTGCTTGAGAGAGATGCTCAGTGTAATTCAACCTAAAAATAAAATAAATTGTGTACTATCTTTTTTTGAATATGACTGTGCATTACGAGTTAAATAATAGAAAGAAAGAAAACACACAATTTATTTTATTTTTAGATTGAATTGGACTGAGCATCTCTCTCAAGCATAGGCTTCTGTACAACTTGGTCCTAAAACAGCTGCTGGCCAAAACGATACATGTAAGATCGTATGTTATAACACTCTTCTGACCATTTCCAAAATTGTAATGTATCTTACTTTTCGTCTTTACTTTGTACTTTTATAAAACATTTCTCTACTGTGGAGCACTTGAAAATGATGCCATAGTGCATCGAAACTGGTTGTGCATTACATATGAAGTAATTTCATGAAGTATTTCCTTTTTCAACAAGCGACTGTGGCTTAGGAAACACTTGTATTCCCTAGTATATGAACGGGTGTCCCAGCTATCTTGTCCACCCAAAATATCTCTGGAACAATAACAGCTATTGGAATACTACTTTCACCGGTATCAATGTACGCCTGGGGCCCATGAATGTACATATTTGTAAACATTCTAAAACGAAAGCAAATGTGTTTTTTAACACAAACATATGTTTTTTTAATGGACACCCTATATTTTTTCTTCAGCAATCCATAGTATGACAAATCACATAAACAGTGGAGTTGATTGCATCGCAATATTCCAATTACATCCCGAGATATTGCGACGCGAAGTTGACGCAAGAAATACGCGAAACGCGCGGCTAGCGCACGTCCTGAGACTCAGGAAAGAACCCCATGCTGCTCAGGACGTGCGCTAGCCTCGCGTTTCGCGTATTACGAGCGTCAAATTCGCGTCGCAAATATCTCGGGATGTAATAGGAAAATTGCGATGCAATCAACGCCATTGTTTATGTGATTTGTCACGCTATGGATTGCTGAAGAAAAAATATAGGGTGTCCATTAAAAAAACATAAGTTTGTGTTAAAAAAACACATTTGCTTTCGTTTTAGAATGTTTACAAATATGTACATTCATGGCCCCAGCCGTACATTGATACCGGTGAAAGTCGTTTTCCAATAGCTGTTACTGTTCCAGAGATATTTTGGGTGGACAATATAGCTGGGACGAAGCTTGCTACAAAAGTGTGAAATAAAAAAGCTTGGTAGGCTGACACCTCACATCCAGTTGAAGCAAGCGCAAATAAGCCGAAGTAAGACATCCTGCGGAACTTTTAACGAAGATATATCTGGAGTGGGGGGGGGGGGGGGGTTAAAGTGTGGCGCTTTCTCCCCGGGGCGCCACTACAGAGGTGCGCCAGATTGTCTCCTTGGACACCGAGGGGGGAAGGAGGGGGCGGCGCTACTATAAACGTTCGGCACTCAGAGTTGAGCTCCCAGTCATCTGAAGCACTAGCGGCCACTGGTTAAGATGCAAGGATTGTGTAATGACGGCTTAACTGTAGTTACGTGTCGCAGCGCTAGTTTGTTTTGAGAGATTTCGCTGTCCAAAGACCTCCCAGAGGAGGAAGACGTCCCGCGGTGACTGATGCCGCTGCGCCAGAAAAGAGCAGCCGAGACGTAGACGGCGGCGGCGGCGGCGGCGGCGGCGGCGGCGCGTTTGTCTCCAGGATGGCGGCTGAGCGACGGCGGCGCCGGCCATTAGCTCATCGTGACGTATGTGGCGCTAACGCACCAGCCCCTCCCTGCCGCTGTGGAGGATCCCTCCAAGACGGCCAAGCTCCCGCCATTAATCTACTAAAAGGCTGTGTCCTTCGTCCCTCGGGGTATGCGCCCTTTCTTTCTCCCGTCTAGCTACCGCTCCTCGGTTTATTCGCTCAAGAACCACCAGAAGATTTAGACACATCTTGTCTGTTTCGCGCTGGTGTCTCCCGGCGTATCATCCCCGTTGGTTTTTACAATGGTCACCCCGGTCAGGGAACAAATTGCGGGCCATTAAACCTGTGCCTGATCTTTGGTCAACGTCTTCTCGACCCTCTCGTCGAGAGGAGATTTGTCCTGGCCCGGCTTCGTATTGGCCACTGCCGTTTTAGCCACCAACATTTTCTTTGCGGTGATCCTGCTCCCTTATGTGAGCACTGTGATGAACCTTTTGCTGTGTACCACCTTTTAGTGCAATGTCCGTTTTCTAATCGTCTCCGTCATGATCTATGTTTACCATTAGAAATGTCTGATATTTTAGCTGATGATCCGCATTCTGCTAACAGAGTTTTACTTTTTATACATCGTGCAAATATGGCGAAAGCCATTTAAGTTCTAACCCCGGTTCGATTTTACTATGGGCAGTGTTGGGCGCTAATGGCCTCAGCAGTTGTGCGCCCTAAAACCATAATTTTAAAAAATCAAAAAAATTAATCTCGTATGGTGTAGTTATTGGATCAATAACGCATTTTTTGAAATTCTGGATACTACAACGAAAAAGCTGATCTTCTTACATGAAAACTGCATCATGATCAGTGTGCTTCTGTTTTATTCAGGGGCCGTGGCGGATTAGCCACGCGCACTGGGGCGCCGTGTTGAGGTACTCCCGGCCGTTCCCCGTCGGGGGTTCTTGTCCCCCATCTGGCACGGTGTTTGTGTTGTCCGTAGGTTAGTTTACCTTGGTTTAAGTAGTTTGTAAACTACGGACTAATAGCCATGCAGTTGAATCCGATAGATTTACAAACTTTTATTACTATTACTATTTTTAATTGAGGGAAGTAAAGACAACAATGGACCACCTCTACAGCTACCCTCACCGAAACGTCAGTTTATTGTGGGGTATCTTACCCTGTTTAACTAGACAAGCCTTTAAAAAGTAGCAGAAGTTCCTGTATTAGAACCTTATGAGACACAATTTGTTCAGGGATTCGTGACACAAATATCCTACGTGTTTTTGATTACAGCATTACCACATGGGGAAAACTTCTTCTAGCCCCACCTTTTGTAAAGGTTTTTGTGGTTGCAATGGGTAGTCATTAGACTTAGTATAAGTCTAATTTGCCTACTGTTTATGCCCAGGATTGTAGAATTTAATTTAAAGAATGATATATGAATAACAAGCTTACCATGCTTTTGTTATGGAATCTTCTGCGTGATGTCTTTTAATGTAACTGATTAGTTCTGCTTTTACCATTGATTTGGAAATTCTCAATACAGGTTCAGGTACTGTAAATGTTATCTACTTCTACATCAACATAAATGCTCTGTACGTCACACTGAAGTGCATGGCAGAGGGTTCATCGAACCACTTTTATGATATTTGTCTATAGTTCCATTCTCTAACAGTTCAGGAGAAAAAAGGAACATCTAAATCTTTCTGTTTTCGATCTGATTACTCTTATTTTGATGATCATGTCTCCCTGTGTAAGTGGGTGTTAACAATATTTGTTGGCATTCTGAAGAGAAAGCTGGTGAAAGAAATTTCGCAAATATATCTCGTCGCAACAAATACCGTATTTCCTTTAATTATTTCCACCCCAACTAGTGCATCATTTACGAGACACTCTCCTATACCGCCATAATGCAAACTAACTGCCCTTCTCCGTACTTTCTCTAAATCGTCTGTCAATTCCACTTGGTGGGGATCCCACATCACGCTGCAGTACTCCAAAACAAGACGCAAAATTACGGTGTAGGTAATTTCTTTAGTACAACTTTTGCATCTTCTAAATGTTCTGTTAATCAAAGATAGTCTTTGCTTCGTCTTCCCTACAATATTTCTATGTGTTCTTTCCGATTTAAGTTTTCGTGATTGTTACTTTTAGCTATTTAGTTGAATTTACGGCCTGTAGGTTTGACTGATTTATCGTGTAAATGAAGTTTAACGCTTTTCCTTTAGTGGTCTTATGTATGACCCCATACCTACCATTACTATGAGCCAATTGCCAATTTTTGCGCCATGCAGATATCTTATCTAAATCATTTTGACGTTGATTTTGATATTCTGCTTACTGTACTAACCGATAAATGACAGCGTTATTCGCGAACAGTCTAAGAGAGCTACTCAGATTGTGTGCTAAATCGTTTAAAAAAGTAAAGAACAGTAGGGGCTCTATAATACTTCCTTGTTAAACGCCAGATATCACTTCTGATCTACTTGTTGACGTACCGTCAATTACGACGTACTGTGTCTTTTCTGGCAGGAAATCACAAATCCAATCGCACAATTGTCGCGATATTCCATAGTCACAAACTTTGATTAGAAGAGCTTGTGAGGTACAGTGTCAAAAGCCTTCAGGAAATCTAAAAATACAGAATCTAGTTGACATCTCTTGTCCATAGTACTCAAGCAGTGGCCGAGCGGTCTGCGGCGAGCCATTCACAGTCTGCTCGGCCGCTACGGTAGGAGGTTCGAATCACCCCTCGGGCATGGGTGTTTTGTTGTCTTTAGTGTAAGGTAGTGCATAAGTAGTTTGTCAGTTTAGGGACTGATGACCCCGCAGTTAAGTCCCTTAAGCTTAACAAACATTTGAACATTTGATAGTACTCATCACATTATGTGGTTGTGTTTCACAATAACGATACTTTCTGAATCCGTGATGACTATGCGACAATAGGTCGTTCTCTTCGAGGTACTTCATAATATTTGAGGAAAGTATACGTTCTAACTTCCTGGTGTCAATGATATAGGCTCGTAACGTCGCGGATCACTCCTATTGTCTTTCTTGCACATTGGAGTGACTTATGCAACTTTCCAGTCTTCGGGCACGGAGCGTTCGTTGAGCGAACTGTTGTATATGATCACGCCCTACAGCTGCCGCACCGAAATGTGAGTTTATTGTGACGTGTCTTTCCTTGTAACTAGTCGAGCCAACTAATGCTCTTAACAAAGCAGCAGAAGTTCCTGTACTATAGTTCCTGTACTATAACTTTCGTGAGACTCAATTTGTTCATGGATTCGTGACCTGCCGGCCGCGGTGGCCTAGGGGACTGAGGCGCTGTAGTCACAGTCTGCACGGCCCCTACGGTCGGGGGTTCGAATCCCCCCTCGGGCATGGATATTTGTGCCGTCCTAGTTCGTAAGTAGTTCATAAGTAGTTTGTAAGTTTAGGGACTGATGACCCCGTAGTTAAGTCCCATAAGATTTACAAACATTTGAACATTTGATTCGTGACCCAAATATCATATGTGTTCCTACTTAGAGTTGCACCAGCAAGTTTGCGCTTGGGTAAAGTTTCTTCTCGCCCCACCTTGTGTAAATGTTTTTTTGGATTTCCCATGGCTAGTAATTACACTTATTATAAATCTAATTTGGATCCTGTTTAGTTTCAGGATTGCGGAATTTAATTTTGGAGAATGATGTATGCATAATAAGCTTACCATACTTTTGATGTGGAATCTTGTTCCGATATTACGCGTTCTGTCATTTAATCTAACTGTTCTATTTTTACCTATGATTTGGTAATCTTCACAACACGTTTTGGGTGAGATAATGAGCAGTACATTTATTAGCGACACGACTCAGTTTTAAGAAAGTAAAATAATTGTTGAAATAAATTAAGTAGAAATTACACATATGAGTCCATACCGTTTAACAAGATATTCTCGTGAGACATCAGTCTAACAGAATACAGAGCTTATCAGAAACGCATCTGACCTATTCAAGAGATAAAATGCAAGAGAACATCAGCAGCAACTTGAGCTTATGATTCACTTAAAAGAAAAAAGAAAAATATTTTTTGTTATGGACTCGCGCATTGCTGGCGCTGAACCTTAAATTATCTATATGTGTTTACACCCACAATCTGAGTTTCATGAGTTCCTTTCACTGTTCGTTTGCCGTATGACTTTGAAAGTTCTTTCTCTATCATATTGAAACTTATGTCAGGACTAAAATTCCCCATATGATACTACAATGCTTTGAAGGAGGCAGTATGTTACAGTAGTTACAGGCTTCGCCAATTCTGATGCTTTTAACTGAAAAATTACGGTTTCCTTCTTCTAAAAATACCATCAGCTATCAAGTTATTTTCTGTTTACTAACGACAACCAGTTGCAATAGCCAAGCCACCATCTTCACACTCTTTAACAGAGGGCCAGGGTCTGCATTTTGTCATTAATGTTTGGGATATAACAGAATTAACTGGACCACACATCCATGTGTTACGACAACAAAGAAGCCCAGTAGCCTTCATTTTCATTTACCGAAAACAGAAAACAGTTTGTAATTTGATATAGGTATATGAATAGCTTACGTTTATCAGTTACAGGTGATAGGTGAAAAAATATTATTTAACAAAGATGTTTTTACGTTATGCCACAAAATCAGTATTCTTAAAATCATTAAAGGATACGACATTGGTGTGGTATAAAGTCATTTTTTTTTCAATGCACCCTCTTCATATTATTATATTTTATCCCTCATCTCATGATTAATATGCGTAATGTATTCTTATCTACCTATCACTTCCTTTTTAGCTTTCTCTTATGTTAAACTTTTATAGCATGTAAAATATTCTTGTGACCGCTACTTAACAAGACCAAAGAGGGTCCTATTTTATGGCTTCAGTATTTAAACAAAGTAAGTTTCACCTTTTCTTTCAAATACGATCACGTTAATATAACTGAGTTGTAATAATTTCCGTTATGTTCCAGTCTTATCATGCAGTTTCCACATGAAACGTGTAATTTGGGATTAACAAACAATTATTTCATTTCAGAGGAGACTGCTCACTTAAATGAGCTCCTGCCCAACATTTTCGTCACTCCAGGTTTAATTTGTGGGGGAGCATGTATCTCAATTCATTTAGAGGAGGACGCTGAGGGCGATATATTCGTTATTAAATTTTTCAGTGTTCGGATCGTGGAAGAGTGACACAACAAGATATATGTACCCACTCAGGATAACGTAAATGGAAGCACATTAATAATACCGTGGCCATCAAGGAAGAGTCTGGTTTGCTCTTTACAGCAGTTTTTTGGGGGAAGGCCAAGAGCGGTGCATTAACGCACTTGAATGTTTCACCTGTGGTGAGTGGCGCATTCCACCTGCATCAGGCTCATCCACTAAGTGGCCCCATCTGCAATGTGCGAGCGTAGCTCAGCATGCCAACTACAGCATTCCCCTACTTCTTGCTTATTTAACTGTGATTTAATAGAGGATAAATTTCATGTAGAGCGTGTTTACCTACCTATATGCTCCATTGCTGAACTGAAAAATCTATACAAGTAGGACCCTCACCACTTCAGAATCGCAAGGTGTTACTTAATAAACCGTTCCAGCAATTTCTTTTTTGCAAAATGTAGCTGCAGTTGCCTACGAACGACGGAAAGAAGCAGTTTGTTTCTTGCTGAGAGCAACATTATTTAGGTTAAACCGGTATAATCGTTTTATTGGTATTTATTAACAGAGACAGTAACGCTAGAAGAAAATGCAGTAGTTTAGCAATGAGGAAACAGAACACGTCTAAAATACAGTGGTGGATTTTCACATTTGCCGCCACAAGGCTATTCAAATTTTGCCGCACCTACCTAACTCTACAATTCGATACCCTATTTCACAATCATATTAATTACAATTTTTTTCACTAAAATCATAGCTTTGCGTTTTGTGCGCTATCGTCCTATTTCTACCACCATTTTTCCGTAATTAGCACGATTGTGAACTAGGCGATTGAAGTATCACTTCCTGGATTATATTTACAATACAACTATTGATTAATATTGCACAAAAATAGTTTTTCCTACATTTTGAGCTACTTAAAGCACTATCATATACTACTAATAATGTAGGAGTAATACTACTTACACAATAATGTACATTCGGTGAATGTAATTGAATTGAATTTATTACACTTACTTACAGTTTAAAAATTTTGCCCCCAAATTTGCTGCTCCTTAAATCTGCCGCCCTAAGCTCCAGCCTACTCAGCCACCTGATAAATCCTGCACTGCTCCCATGGCTGCAACCGCCATGCAATAAAGATGCTCAGCTGCTGCCAGGAGCGTTGTTCCTTTTTAATGCCCGTGTCAACACCTGTCAAAGAAACGAATTTCACGCATGAAAAATTTATAACGAATGAGTTGACTAACCACGTAACACTGCTCTTTAAAAATCATTTTATTCGTGATGAGAAATTAACTTTCATTATCTCAACAAAGACGTGATTAGCAATACGTGTTTTCGCTGATTCCAGGTATATGTTGCAAAAATGATGATATTTGCGCGAAACATCACGTGAATATCCCCTGGAAACTTCTAGAAGGGACGCCCTGCATATGACTGAGTGAATGTGTGTTTGTCTCACATGTGTTACTATACCGTTAATCCACCAGCTCTGAAGCTTCGGCGGGTTGTGCACGTGACCACGAAGGTTCCTTATTATCACATCTGTTTCACATTACGTGCGTGTAACTCATTCGAAATGTTAACTTTCCTATGTTGTTCCATGATTAGTGAATATTTTTTAAATTTTATACATTCCATTATCATCGTCAAGTATCTACGTCTGATTTACAACCTATAATAGGACAGTTTGTATGTCTCTGGAGTACCGGTGCCCGCTTGGGACAAAAGTGAATTGAATTAAATACAAGCAGTAGAATTCAATTCGTGTCTGACATAATAGTGGTGTTGACTGTGAAATTCCCGTTGCTTGTAACTTTAGATAGATCATCTCAAGCATTTTCTTTACCCAAATGTATTTGTAATAGCCATAATGAACAATTGGTTTCGATGTAAAATTACGTCACTCAAATGTAAATGCTTCGTATCAGAAAGAGGCGACAACCGGAAACAGGAGTGGACTCTGCTAAAATAGGCAGTTTTCTAACCATTAATGCACTGCAGTTGAACTCCATTCTGATTTTATCCGTTACGGTGCTAACTGAGATTACAGTCTTTAATCAAGTGGCTTACGGGGAAAATGGATTTTATGGATGTCTTTCTGTGAGTAACTGACTTGTCACAATACGCCAGTCAGTACTCTTGATGAACTGTGGTATCGTGTTGAAGCTGTATGGATTCCTGTACCTATACACGCCATCCAAGCATCGAAGCTCTGTTTGACCCAATGCCCAGGTGTATCAAGGCCTTTATTAGGGCCAGAGGTGGTGATCTGGGTACTGATTTCTCAGGATCTATGCACCCAAATTGCGTGAAAATGTAATCACATGTCAGTTCTAGTATAATATATTTGTCCAATGAATACCCGTTCTTCATCTGCATTTTTTCCTGGTGTAGCAATTTTAATGGCCAGTAGTGCAGTAACATTGAAACATTCTACCATTTCGGGGCAGTGAAATAAATTCAACTGTGAAGATGAAAATTTGTGATGGACCGGGATTTGATCCCGGAATTCACGCTTTGCCCCAGCAAGCTTCTTAATCATTTGTACTATCCAGGCATCCGTCCCGTCCTGCCCAAAAACGCTACGATGATAGTGCACCCTGACCTTCGTTCCTCTTACTCGCAACCTATACAGGAATCCCACAAGCGACTGAGCGTATTGGTGCAACTACACAGAAATATGTAAAGATTTTCTCAGTTAAATATTTATTTTTCAACTGCCAGACAAATCTAGGAGCTAGTTCTCCAGTTTTTTATCTTACGGCAGGACATATTCACCTTTTGTTAAGATGCGATACCACCAATTTTATTCTAGTTCAACTTTAATTCTAACATAGTCAAATAGCTATAGAAGTCAACTGAGGTTGCAAATTGGCTCTTCCTATTAATTGAGGAAGACTTAAGTAACGGCCGTATTTATATTAGCCTACTGTTCGCACTTACATGGTTACTGTAACTAACGTGTAAGCTAGGAAAAGATAATTAGATGACAAAACGCTACCTTTTTTTAAGTGGTTCATCGTTTGGACGTCCACAAGTCTCAGCGCTTGCTAAGTTTACTTCGAATTTGAAGCATCTTTTTCCACAACGTATTATAATTATTGGAATATAAAGTTTAGTTTCCATTTCATCCTTTTTTTAAACTTCGTGCAACGTTTCAACCGGTTTGAAACATTTTAAAAGTGTAAAAGAATCGTGCATCAATATCCTGAAGGTAAAACAGATTTCTTTGTGGTGGAATCCGAACACTACTCATAACAACTGTGTCATTATTTCATATTGATTTTCAGTGCAATCTAATTGTTGTTGAAATATTATTGTTCGGTTCTCCCAATTGGTCTGGGCTCTTCAAACTTTCATCAAAAATTCCTTGTACAGTACAAAAGATCTTCTAACGACTATAGCCGGCCGCGGTGGCCGAGGTGACTGAGGCGCTCCAGTCACGGTCAGCACGGCCACTACGGTCGGGGGTTCGAATCCCCCCTCGGGCATGGATATTTGTGCCGTCCTAGTCAGTAAGTAGTTCATAAGTTTAGGGACTGATGACCCCGTAGTTAAGTCCCATAAGCTTAACAAACATTTGAACATTTTTTCTAACGACTATACGTATGAGCACTGGTCCTTGTTGAACAATGATATTTGCCATCCATGTTCCTATCCATGTTACTAACAAGCAGAACCCACTCCAAAAAAGAAAAAAAACGGCAGCGATTTTGCGCAAGGCATTCTCGAAAATATTTGTTCCAGCGATATCGCTTGAAACGATGAAATGGACACTAGAACGTTTGCTGCAACAATGTCCAATCTGTGTTACCTGATTGATGAACGACTGTTTGACATGGTTCACTTTATTTTCGTGCTTGCAGTTAAGTGGCGCGCTACGGCGGTCGACGGAAACTGTATACCCTCTCCCGTCGGCAGCAGTTGCACTTAAATTAGGGTTTTAAATTTCGAACGGCTTCATACGGCACTCATGAAATTTACATGCTCAATTCCGGTGCCAAGCAAATTCGACTAATTGTAGCGATGACACGCGTGCAATCTGTGGCGGCAATAATCGTGCCGTTAATGGAAAGCGAAATGTGCATTGGCGAACTCCGGCGCGCCCAGCGCCACAGCGTTCCACGTTAATGTGCCGCCTGCCGTTCTGGAAACACGCCATTCCGCGGCGGGCGTTAGCGTGCAGATGGAACTCGATTCGCTAGTCGTCCGCTGCAAATGTCCGCCTATTACCGTGTTAGTAACTGGAAAAAATGTAATATAAACAGGCAAGTGGGTCATAACTATTTCTTTAGTCGCAGTGTAACACTGATTCTCCACTAAATCTCACTTATATCATGCAAGCACAAATGAATGCAACGCTTGCACACACGCGTATAGACTGAAAGGGAAGAAATTTGGAGAAGATTGTGAAATTTGGTAGAGTCGTAAACGGAGGTGGGGGGGGGCACTCATAACCGAGGCGATATCGTATATCCACAGAATATATATCAACTGCGAATGGGCAAAGCTGCAAATGTGTACCCAGCCGGGATTTGAACCCGGCTCTCCCGCTATCTAGGCAGTTGCGCGGACCACTTCACCAGTGGGGACACAGTGATCTTCTCCCTTGCAAGGACTACCTAAGCACAAACTTCCGCCGGCCGCGGTGGCCGAGGGGACTAAGGCGCTCCAGTCACGGTCTGCACGGCCACTACGATCGGTGGTTCGAATCCCCCCTCGGGCATGGATATTTGTGCCGTCCTAGTTCGTAAGTAGTTCATAAGCAGTTTGTAAGTTTAGGGACTGATGACCCCTTAGTTAAGTCCCATAGACTATACAAACATTTGAACATTTGAACACAAACTTCCAGATTTACCCTGTCTACAGTACTCAAACTCGTAGCCACTTTTGCACTAATTCCCGTAAGAGTAAGGACATTAAACTTAATCAATATTACAAAAAACGGTCTTGATCGCAGAAATTAACAGTTTCAATTAACCGGTTTCGACCTGATGTAGGTCATCTTCGGAATTCCAGGTAGCCCATGTGGCCAGTTCTGGACTCGGCAGTTACCTGCTGGCAGCAGAACAGCCCAGGAGGATCCCAGTCCAGCGGAGTGCAGCACTGGCCACATGGGCTACTTGTAATTCCGAAGATGACCTACATCATACCAAATAGATCGCTGTTTCAATCCGCTGACAATGTTGTCAAAATTAATGGCTTTAAACTTGCCCACCCCTACCTGCTGGAGGCGTGCTTAGGTAGTCCTTGCAGGTGCGGTGATCTCTGTGTCCCCAGGGTGTAGTGGTCAGCGCAAGTGCCTAGAATGCGGGAGACCCGGGTTCGAATCCCGGCTGGGTACACATTTTCAGCTTTGCCCATTCGGAGTTGATGTCATATATTCTGTGAATATGAAAGAATAACAACTGCAGGATCAGAAGTGACGTCTGTTTTTTTTTCGGAATAGACGCCAGATGTATAACGATATCATATAAGCTACCTAAAAGTTTCATTACGCAACGTAATCAATAATGAACCGCACACGATCCAAAATGTTGTGTAAACCTGATTTGCCAAAGAAATCTTCGGCAGTCTCGTCATTACAAGTACAAATAATGTTCGTCAGTTTAAATTAATTTCTATAGCAGTACTGTGTACTGTGTATTGACTAATGGGAACCGCTAAAACTACAGGTAAAGTATATCCAAGATTGTCTACGGAACTGTGTTTAAAGGAAAATAATACTTAAACAAGACGCTGGATAAGGGAATTTTTTTGGTTAGAGAGTAACATATACATGAAGAATTCTTAAACGATATGTTAGTTCATCAACATCGCTCTCTCACTGTAGAAGAAAACACAAGTTTGTGGAATATTCTTCTAATCTGTTTGTCCTACGATGTGGTGACACACAGCCTATATGGTAATAGACGCGGATAACTTAGATAATTTAATTTCATATCTCTTTCACTTCTAAGTTGTGCACATAATAATGATTTTCTTAAAAGTTCCTCCCGTGTAGTATATGAGAAATATAGGCCATCTGCTATTTTATCGTCACTTGCATAGTCTTAAAACAGTTAATAAGCTGTAATGAAGCGATTCATCGCTAAAAACATGTGACGAAATACGGACACAAACATCGTCCGCCATATTGCCAGATTTTCCGTAAATCATAAGCCACGTCAAACAGCACGTTCAATGTGAAAAGTATAGTAAGGTCGGATAAAGTATTTGAACGTGTACAGGTCCTTTCAGTCTTTTCAGCCTTCACGATGTTCATTGTCCTTGTTTATGGATGAACCAATGCAAATGTCCTTCATACAAGCATGCATGTATTAGAACATTTGCGTTGATTACAAAAATAAACATCCATATACATATTGTATTTTAATCCAAAACAAACCGTGACAAATTGCTCTCGCTTTGGGGTAATTACGTCACAGATCTTAAGGGCAATTGTGGGAGATGGACGTTGTGTGGCAAACGGTAACATAAGCGTTAATGCGACGCTTACCAACAAGCATGAAATCTGGATTGGAATCTCAGCGTTGTACACATTTATTTATCTCACCATTAAATCGTAAAAGTGATGCTGATAGATTTTCCCAATAGTATTTCTTACATTCTGATTGTTTTTCCCTTGAAGCACAGTAACATCTTTACAAATAATTGAAGCGTTTGCGATCCCCTCAAGTAAAAATTATGAGTGTAGGGGAAATTGAAATTATAATACAGCTACTATTTCATAAAACTTGATCCAACATGGCAAATACGTACAAAAAACTGTACATAAATTTGAAACAAAACGGTTCTCCTTAAAGAAAAGTAAATCTGTTTTTCGTACTGATAAATGCTGTATTCTAAAGTTGTAGATTCCAACGAAATGTAAATAATGTTTTCTTATCGATTTCTCTGCTACATTTCGAGTTATATAGACAAATTGTTATAACAAAAAGTCAGCTATTTATTTTTGAGCGTAGTTCTCATAATATAGAGATTGAGATTAACACTGTAAGAAAACATACCGAATAAAGCAGCTAGATACTTGCAATATTTTTTGATGCATTCAGTTAACAAAATAAAAAAAAATTCAAAAATGGCAGTACAAATCAGTACGAACAAAATAAGCCTAAAATTGTTGTAGTACGTCAGTCCCCTGAGTAGTTATAGCCCATTACTTTATGGACCATAAAAAGCGTATTTTAAAACAAATTCGTATTTTAAAATTTTTCTGAGTCCTGATTTGTATCGACTAATACTTGCAATAAATAGCAAGTCTGAGAAACAGAACGTTTCGGGTTGTACGGATTCCGATTCTAATGGTTTAACCGTTTTCTCGATATGTCTTGAAGCCTAAAAAAGAAATCGATACTTGTAAAAACAATTGATAGCACTGAAACTTTATGGCTTAACATTTATCGATGGGGACTACGCTTTTTTTAGTTAATTGACAGAAAAGTTTCGACATTTGCAAATTATTCGCGCATGGTTACCATCCTCAATTGAGTTCCATGAAATTTTATTTTATTTAATTTCCAAGAAGGCTACATTTCTTTTCTGCAGATATCTATAATTGCAAATTTAACATAAGCTCGTCGCAGAATTCTTGGAGTAGAAGTTATCGAATGTATACCATGTCTGTCTCCCACTAGATATGTAAAGTGATTAGTATTGCGTAAAAAGAAAAGTTTGGAATTCCTCCTTATAGTTTTAGATCTTATTAACTACCGCTGTGACTGAAGATGGTTTCCCATAGCTTTATCTATTTCTTTTTATCGCATCAGATAGAACGTCGTAAAGCCTTCAGCTATCTCCACATTTCTGTCCGTTACCCGCTTCCTGTTTTCCAATGATAGTCTTAAAAATTGTTATCTAATTATGTATAATTTTGTAGTATGAACTACCCAAAAGTAGCGTCTTATTTCCGCAGATGCTCCTAAAGGGCGAAAAACATTATTATTAATAATACAATACTCGCAACCTCTACTGCATTATTTAGACAATGTTATTGCTTCAAAGCCTCTGTACGTGTTTTAATTTATCTACATCTTTGATTGTTGTCTCTATGTATACTTTCTTCTAGAGGGGTTGCAATAAGCATATAAGTGTCAGGTTAATCACTAAATAGTAGTACTTTAAATCGTTTGTAGATCACACCTGCATAGGTGGAATCAGTACCTTGGCATTAGTTTCTCCATGACACTTTTCGAGACTCGCTGAAAATATGTAGCGAAATGTAGGATGATCTACAACGTATGTACGCTTGGTTCTGCGAATGGCAACTGACTCACAAGAATGTCAAGTGTGACGTACTGCAAATACACAGACAGAAGGAAAGAGACTTTCTTATAGTAGTAGCTGAATATCCGGCGTTGCCCGGGTATTTATTTAATGCTACATTCTGTTACACTACCTCCTATTCCATGTACTGTATTTTGAACTTCCCCTCTCCCCACTCTATGTTCTTTACCACTTCCTAATCTATCGTCCCATCTCCTGCCCCCTCTCCTCCTCCTCCTGTCTTCATCTATCAGTCTGTAATTACCAGACTTCCAAGATTATTCAAATCCTAATCTTCTTTCTTCCTTTTTTTCTCTCTGTGCTTCTCATCCACCGCCTCTCTTCTTCCATCTCCTCCTCCCACCGTCAATGAAAATATTAAAGTATTCTAGTGAGACACTTCTGACATCAAATGGAGATGCCATTGTGTTATCAAATGAAGTAACCCTACCGCTGTGATAAACACTGAACACCTGTTTAAATGCATTGCACTATTGTCAGGATGGCAAACTTTAACTAGAAATTAACATTTCATTCTCAGGATAGCAGTTTACAAGGGATCTTATAAACATGTGGGATCTTTTCCTTGGCTCGGGTATGAGGCGTAAATGAAACAGCATTTACACAAAATACAGTTAAACCACACTTTATTCTTACTGTGAACTAGATGGCTCGGCGAGTGTTTAGACGGCGGCGGTTAGGCGCGCGGGGCCGATGAGGCATTTCACGGCGTCGGTCGTGGAGATCCACCGGGTAACGCTGGTGACGTATCTGCTTCTCGCTGGTAGAACAGCGCTAGCCGTCAAAGCCGGCACTGTGCGTTAACATGCCGTAAATCCTGCGGAATTACTCGTGGCGGCGCTGTGTAACTCGTAAGTCCCAAAAGTGTGTTGTGCTACGACCCGAGGTGGAGGCAGTGCGCCCTTGCCCACCAGTCGAACCGACGGTCTTCAGGCTACACGTGTTCGAGTGGTAGAACCTTCGACGTACATCACAGGTGACTCTCACGACCAGACCACATCTTACCGGTCTGGCCAGTCACCCTGTTGTTCTTGATCTCCTTCCGAAGGCTGTTACTGGCGATCAGATTCTTCCATCTTCTATCTTCAACTCCAACTGTCACTGCCGGTGACTCAAACTTCTGCTTCTGTTGCTGCTGCTGCTAATATCTCCGCGACTGCGAGAAACTAACTCTCTCTCTCTCTCTCTCTCTCTCTCTCTCTCTCTCTCTCTCTCTCTCTCTCTCTCTCTCTCTCTCTCTAACCCCATCACTCAATCACTATCTGGCGTCGTCTCCTTGGACCTGACTAGAGATGAAGATCTTCGAGGACGTTGTTTTCTGTCACGTTCTACAGTTTCTCGAAAGATCGATCGTCACCTTGCTCTGGAAGTCAATACACCGGGTTATTGGCTTCTGGTCACGTTGCTTCGAGAAGTGCGACATGGTAACGTCTGACAGTCTGTCATTTCACGTGATGTGGTCGGTCGATGGCCTGATCCCTGAATCAAGAACTTCCGCTTGTGGAAAGAGCGATGGCCTCTTGGTCGCGTTCTGCCACACGTGAATAGCGGTGCTGAATCTGCAGCGTTAGCTGCTCGACGCACTGTCAGAATGCAGTCGCAGATTTGCTGTTTTACTTGACCGTGCCTAACTGAACTAAGTTTTCATTTTTACTTCACATATTATTCACTTTCATTTATTACTGCATTTTCACTAATTTATCTACACCTTTACTGCACTCAGTAATATAGACACCTACCAACTTTCGTAGTGATGGGTGAAACAAGTCTGTTTTAAGGTATTCTGTCTTTCATCGCAAGAAATGTTACGTAGAGGGTAATGATCCCCTTGTGATGTGCACTAAATTTCATTAATATTGGAATAAAATTGCAGATTGGTGTTGATGTTACTTTTTGAGGTACCTAAGCAAACTTTCAGATAGCGATCTTCCTCCTATTTTGAAAATGCATTAAGGTCGTAAGAAAACTGCATATTAATATAAACTACACAAAAACAATCACTTAACTTATATATTACCATAATAAATTTATTGGTAAAATATTGCCTCTCAGTAATGATGGATGAATGAAGTCAGAACGGTCGATGGGGAAACACAGACGAATAACAGCGCAGAGGATTTGTTGACAACATGTCCCCACCATAGTGCAGTTGAGCAACGTATGTGTTCATTGTTAGACGTCCTGGACGAATTTCTTGCGTTGGTTCTTAACTGAGAAGGACAATAAATGAGCAAAGAATCAATTTAAAGTTTTGCTTTGAGCTTGGCAAGACACCTAAAGAAATTCATGCGATGCTATTTCGTGTATATGGAGAGCAAGCACTGTCTAAGAAGTATGTATACAAGTGTCTGACCCGTTTCCGAGGTGGCCGAGAAAGTGTTTCTCACAATCCCCGTAGCGGACTACCGGCGACCGTCGTCAGTGACGAAAACATTGAGAAAGTGGGGACATTCAATACGAACGGTCGTCGATTAACTGTTTACGTGATATTGAATGAATTGCATATGAACCGTGAATCCGTGCGACAAAACATCATGGTTTCTATTGTACAACCCTGAATCGAAACGGCGAAGCAAGGAATGGCATTCTCCTATATCTTTTCGTAGAAAAAAAATGTCAGAGCCGAAAAATCAAGCATCAGAAATATGCCCATCGCTTTTTTCAATAATCAAGGCATTCTCCACAAATAATTTCTACCGGAGCGAACGACACTGTCCGTTGCAAGGTACGTCGAAATTTTGATCCATAACACCATACCGAAGAAATACTTCGTGCAAAGTTTCCAGGACATGTACCACAGAACTCATCCAAGGGGACTGTTTCAAAGGATAGTAAAGTAACTGTAGTTCATCTACGTTAATGTTAAAGGACTATTCACCGAACATTATTGTCATAGGTTGAATACAACGTACGTCTGCCCGAATATTTATTATAGCATCGTGTAACAGGCTGGAGTAAACAGGTCAAGTAATTTTCGAGACGTTTCGTAAGAACGACATGTCTTTATTGAAGTTAGAAAGTGCCACGGAGTCTATCAGCGAACTACAGTAGCATAGTCTTCATGAGAGAAATTCTAAGTCAGCAAATGGTCTATTGCCAATGTTCTGAGCGCTTTCGGTCCTTGAAGGTTCAACGAATATATTCCTTCCACCTACGTAAATCTCGTGTTAGAATTACAGTGATTAAGAGCCCCTACTAAAAATTAACGGCAATCTCTTTTTCATGAAAAATACGCTACTGGAGCAGGAAGCCTAGAAACTGAAAGTGGTATGCAAAATATCCACCGTCACATACAGTGCGGTTTCTTGCGGAGTACGGATGTTCTCTGTTAAATCATACCTGTGAATCTGTTATTACAATGTTTTATTACCACCGGCATGGTGGTTGTTACGAGGACATGTACAAAATTATTATACAACACAGCGATGAGAGAACTTGGGTCTACGAGGAGACTACACACACAAACACGCACACTGCTTATTCGTTGTTTAACATCTCGGGTTGCCCATTATAAGCGCCACAATTGACAACCCTATTACTGAAATGTGAAACTCATGAGCTTTAGCCTCGTTTAGACAAGACTCGTAAGAGGATTCCTCCAAGCTGTGTGATTTTTATCAAACTTTAATTAAATGTATGTGCTGAAGAATTTAGCGGAAACATATGAGACAGCTGTAATTTAATCTGATACAGAAAATCTCTCATTATCTGCATATCTCAGATTCCACAGCAAGGCTTGTAGCGTGAACTACGTTCTCATAATGGAAGAGGGAAAAATGTCATTCCTAAAATGCCGCGCTTCTAAACAATGGAAATTCCGAGAGCTAAAATAATGTTAAGCCATTATAACGGAAAGTATGTAAAAGATGGTGGAAGCTAACAAATATGATGCTTATGGTAAACAACGAAGAGCATTTTTCGTATTAAATGGTGATAAATATTTTTTTTCCTATGAATAGAACAGGCTCCTTACATTTAAAGAGAAATTTCTTTTCGTTCTATTTCAGGCAACACATATATTTCTATTCGCCACGATATTAATCCTGAAGCATACCATCACTTTTTGGAATAGTCTCAGACGTCGGAGTTATATTTACCATTCAAGGAACTCATTCACATTAATAGATTTCACAATTAATACACTATAGAATGCTGTAACAAATATATGCATTGGTACTATGCATGTGTGAGATGAGTTATAGAATTAGTTTTGCCTTACATGATTGCCCAATTGTTTTCCCTATGTATTTCAGGTATATTTCAAATAGCGAGAGGTGTTCAGGTAGTAGTCAGGTTAAAATAGTGCACGTATCAAAGAACAAACGAGATGTAGAAACTGTTACACCTGAGACAACGTACCTGGGAGTCATTATCACGACAAAACCTAGGACGATGAAAAGAAGTTCTTGAGGCTACATCTAAATAATTGCCCTGTAAGGCAAATTGGAGTGCATGGCAGAGGGTTTATAGAAAAACTTTTCTGATACTTATCTACAGTTCCATTCTCTAATATCGTGAGGAGAAAAAGGATTACTTAAATCTCTCCGTTCTCTATACGATTTCATTCATTTTACTGTGATGATCATATCTCGCTTTGTAGGTAGGTGCTAAGAATATATGTTCGCATTCGGAAGAGAAATTTGGTGAAGAATTCCAAGCTTATTGTAGTAATACCGGAAGTTCGCTATAGTCTAACGACATCTATTAACCATAGTGAAACTAATCGACCTAAGTTTCTCCAGCAAAATCTTCCGCTTTATTCAGAAAAGTGAACTGTATGCAACTTATTCCGATCTAGAAAAGAATTGAAGTCTTCAAGACCTTTAGCTTGGCTTAGGTTCACCTTCTCCAATTCCATTACTTATAAAATGGTTTGTAGTAACTGTTCCTGTTACTACATAGGACAAACAGTAACAACGAACAGAAGGAGATGAAAAGAAGAAATTCCACCTATGCTGAGGATTTACGTATTGCTGATTCTCCGAGGGATCTGGAGGTTACTGTGATCTTGCCTGTGTACGTCAAAGGGAGAAATAAAATTTTACAAGATATAGCAAACAATGATAATAATCCCAGGTTCGAGTCTCGGTTCCGGCCCAGAACATTCTCGAAAAATCCCTTAGGCTGTGGCTAAGCCATGTCTCCACCATATCCTTTCTTCCAGGCTTGATAGTCATGCAAGTTTCACAGGAGAGCTTCTGTGAAGTTTGTAAAGTAGCAGGCGAGGTACTGGTAGAAGTGAAGTGTTAGGCGGCATCGTGAGTCGTGTCGGGATAGCTCAGTCGGTAGAGCGCTTGCCCGCGAAATGCAAAGCTCCCAGGTTCAAGTCCCGGTTCCGGCACACAATTTTAATCTGCCAGGAAGTTTCAATGGTGGTGATATCCATAATGAATTTCTCCAGCTTGTAATAACAGAAACGATATTTATTCAAACAAATAAATCCTTTTATTTGTGCGCTAGAGAAAATTAGTAATATACAGTGATGACTTTTACGTTCCAGACACTGAATGAGAATTCAAAGTTTTTTTTTAAGCCTAACCGTATATGCCAGCTGTTTAACTATAGTTCAGCCAATCATATTAGACATACGACGTCCTGCAATCCTGGAGCTGTTGCTTTCAAAGTTGGTCGCTGGAGCCCCCTCACCCCTACGTATCTGAGACACCACAGGCTAAGTAAGATATTTCCTGTTGTACAGACTAAATATTGCTCATTTTTGGTTCTTTTGAAAAGCCGATTTTCCTCAAAAATTTTATCTTCATATTTTAAAAATTTTGTTTGGTCTAAAATATATTTGTTTATTTTCTCCCTCCGCCCAACACACACTTTTACTGTTTGTTGGTGGCACACATTTGGGAATTTCCTTGTCCCTCATTTTCAATTGCTACCTAAGTTTCATATATTTTTCCACCTCGTAGTAGCCTTCCATGTGTATTCGTTTTTTCTTCAGTTTCTTCCAGGCCACCTCTCTCGCTTGTAGCTTCCTTCTGTCATCTGCATATGTCGTGTCGCACAAGTACAAAGTGCGCGCCACCTACTTTCGCCGTGCGCCGCCATGCACGCACGGCGCAGCGTTCTTACGACGACAGCCACGAGCCCCCTCTGCTACAACGCTGCTCGTGGCCACCACTGAACGACATCGGTCACTTGGGACTGAGATAGGAACCAGTGAACACTTCGGAATCAGATAGGCACCAGTGAAGAGTTGACTATCGTACAGGCACTAGGCAGACCTCTAACTTAACTATGTATCAGCACTCTGCCGTACTGAACTATGTAAAAGTTAAGTATTGTATAAATTCTGTGCAATATATATCTCGCTCTAATTTACTCTAGTGTTTCTAGTTTCTGGCTGCTCCCTTCCGTACCTGCACCAGCGTGCTATCTTTGTTCCTGTGTCGGTCTCATTCCACTTGGCCACCGACACCTACGACGGAAACGAGACACAAAAGCGGCGACGAGGCTGGGACACAAAAGTGGCGACGAGGAGTGATAGACGAACCGTGGACCAGCCCGCTTGCAGCAGCCAGACAGCAGCAGTCGGAGCACGCAGAAATTGCTCCCGCCCACCCACCCTTATTATAAGATTTTTGGGGGAACATTTTCAGTTACGTGTTTTGTGGACTTTTTTGTTGCAGAGCGTCCTGTTTCATATTGCATTTGTGTTTTGTTATAAGTTACTTGTATGCGCGGCGCCTAATCGGTCAGCATGGCCACTACCCCGAACCCAAACTTAATGGAAATTATTCAGTTACAGACGGCACAAATCACACAACTCCTGCAAGTAGTGGCCCAGCTCACAGCGCAAGCAGCTAACCAACAACAACAACAGCCGACGCTTCAGCAGCCCACACCTGCCGCCGCAACACTTCCTACGTTTAGCCAGTACAACGAACGTGAGGAAGAATGGAGCGACTATTTCGGACAGTTTCAAGAACTTTTCGCGGCTCATCAACTTACAGGTCAGACTGTTAAGCATCTTTTATTGTCTGTGGTGGGCTCCAAAACTTTCGTGTTACTGCAAAAACTTTTCCCCAACGCATCTCCTCGTGATATAGACTTTGAACAAATTGTAGATGCACTGAATGCTCATTATGAGAGAAAAGTTCTCGTAGCTGCAGCACGGTACCGATTTTTCAGACTAAAAAATTACCGCAGCAGTCACACCAAGAGTGGATTACGGAATTGAAGGGCTTAACCCGCAAATGTAAATTTACTTGCTCTTGTGGACTTTCTTATAGTGACGTTATGTTGAGAGATGTGATTACACAGAACATTCAGGACCCCAGAATTACGGCAGCAATTCTGAAACAGTCAGACCCTTCATTAGACAGTGTACTGCAGCTTATTGAAGCGCATGATACTTTTGACTTAGCGGACGTAGAAATGCAAAGCCACAGTGTAAATTCAGTGCAGCGCAACGGACGCTTTCCTAGCCGTAGTTCTAAGTATAGCACTAGTGATTCTTTCAATTCTACCGGCCGTGCTGAACAGACAGTGAACAGTAGCCAGTGTAAAAGTGCGACACGAAGGTCGCCCCGTCGTGTTAGAAACAGTAATTTGAATAACGGGCGCCACCGTTCATTTCAGAAAAATGTACGTAAATCTTGCCCCCAGTGTATATCTCGCCACAAGCGTGCGCAGTGCACAAGGCATAACGCCATCTGTTATCAATGTGGCAAATCGGGACATGTGCAGTCTGTGTGTATGCAAATTAAAAACTAAAAGAACAGTAACGTTAGAAAGAGTGCTTCGCAAAGTGCGAGAGCAGCAGGAATTGAACAGTGCTTTACTTGGTTCTCAATTTCAAGGAAATTCTTCTGCACCTATTGCAAAACTATGTATTGAGCCGCGCCGAAAGCGCCGAAGAGCGCGTACATCTGTGCAACGGAAAAGGGTTCGGGACAAGCAAAGTGACAATGAACAGTGGGATCCTATAGTGAACCTAGTGCCTTCTGCAACTTCTTATTGTAAAAGTGCCCAGTACTGTGTAGCTAGTAACAGAAGTCATCAAGTAGCTGCTCAAGAGTGTAGTGCAGTAGTTAGCGACTCTGTAGTAGCCTCGCATTGCGCGGACGCCTATCCGGCGGTAGTGCCATCTAGTGACAGTGATATTAATCTATGTGCCGATTCTGTGCCGCTTCCTTCACTACGCAGCCCGCGCATGCGCAAACGCATCAAACAAGGCGTAGCAGACGTTGCCCACATTCGCGCACCTGTCGTGCGCCAGAAGCATAAACTTTTTGTTACTCTCTCTATTGACAATAAGACTGTGCAATTTCAGCTTGATACTGGTTCTGCTGTCACATTAATGAATAAAGACACTTATGAACTTCTGGGTTCACCAAAATTGTCGCCGTCTCAACAAGTGCTAAAGGCATATACAGGTCAAAATATCCCCGTGCTAGGAACTTGTAGCCTGCCCGCCTCTTTTCAAGGTGTAACAAAAACAGTTGCTTTTGTAGTTCTTCAGGCCAAATCGACACAGATCATGTTTGGACTAGATGCTTTTGACTTGTTTGGTTTATCAATTCAAAGAGATGTGCTTCAAATTTCGTCAGTAGTGCCTCAGGATAAAATCAATGCATTGTGTGACAAATATAGTGACTTGTTTTCGCCGGAACTAGGTTGTGCAAAAGACTTCGTGGCACATGTAACTTTAAAAGAATCTGCAGTTCCAAAATTTCGTAAAGCTAGACCAGTGCCTATCTCCTTGCGTGATACAGTTGCCGAAGAACTTAAACGTTGGCAAGATAGTGGGGTGATTTCTCCTGTTTCTGCGAGTCAGTGGGCCTCGCCTATAGTAATTATACCAAAGCCGTCAGGAAAACTTCGTCTCTGTGCGGACTTCAAATCAACAGTGAACAGTCAAACAATTGTTGACACTTACCCCCTGCCCAGACCTGAGGAACTGATGGACAAATTAGGACAATCTCGCTTCTTTTCTAAGATTGATTTAGCAGAGGCATACTTACAGATTCCACTTGATGACGAGTCAAAAAAGTTTTTCGTCATTAATACTCACATGGGCCTTTTTCAATTTCAACGCCTACCCTTTGGCAGTTCTTCCGCCCCCGCTATTTTTCAGCGCTTTTTGGAACAGCTGACAGTTTCTGTACCGTGTTGCTCGAACTACTTAGATGATATTGTGGTATCCGGACGTACAGTTGAAGAACATTTAGCAAACCTGGAGTGCCTTTTCAAAGTTTTGACTGCAGCAGGTCTACGTTGCAATAAAGCAAAGTGTTCGTTTTTTTAAACTGAAATAGAGTACCTAGGCCATGTGTTTAATGCCCAAGGAATCCATCCCTTACAGTCACATATTCAAGCAATCAAAGACTTCCCTCCTCCTAAGAATGTGCATGAATTGCAAGCAGTATTGGGAAAGCTTAACTATTATTTCGGATTTATTCCCAATGCCTCTCAGATTGCAGCTCCACTGCATCACTTACGTAGGAAGAATGTTCGTTTTGTATGGTCTAAAGATTGTCAGGTTGCCTTTGACAAACTAAAGTCTGCACTACTCAGTGACCCACAGAAGCCTGTAGTGCTAGCAGTTGATGCCTCGTCGTACGGTGTGGGTGCAGTTTTGTCACATCGTATTGGATGTCACGATCGTCCTATTGCCTTTGCATCCAAGCCACTGACGCCGACGCAACAGAATTACAGTCAGATAGAAAAGGAGGCCATAGCAATCCTTTACGGCGTCAAAAAGTTTCATCATTATCTCTATGGCAGAAATTTTTATTTGTTGACAGACCACAAGCCTCTCACGTCGTTGTTCTCACCCACAAAGCCAATTCCGCCACGAACGGCACAAAAGCTTCAGAGATGGTCCTTGATATTGTCAAATTATCAGAATGAGATTTTGTACCGACCTACCACTAAACATGCCAACGCGTACACACTTTCCCGACTTCCGGTTGGCCAGGATGTATCATTTGATTCTTCGGAAATGGCATGTTGTCAGATAGACTCCAGAGATGCTTCCGCTGTCGCAGACTTTCCTTTGAACTCTCGTCGGGTTGCACAGGAAACAGCTGCGGATGCAGACCTAAGTGTGGTAGCACGTTGTTTTCGCTCAGGGTGGCCTGCCAGAGATAAAGACATTGATCGGCCTCTGGTTCGACGTTATTTTGCACAACGTCATGCATTATCTTTAAGTCCGGGTGTACTGTTGTTGCATACCGACAACGACCAAACAAGAGTGATTGTTCCTCGTTCCCTGCAACATGAAGTGTTACGCCTCCTGCATCAAGGACATTGGGGTATTGTTAGGACAAAGCAACTGGCCAGACGTCATTGTACCTGGGTTGGTATGGACGCTCAGATAGAGAGCGTAACATCACAGTGTACAGTTTGTGCGGAGCATCAGGCGGCTCCTCCACAGCGTTTCTCAGACTGCCACGCCCCAAGGGACCATGGCAACGTTTACATATTGACTTTGCCGGACCTTTCTGGAATACGCGCTGGTTAATTGTTGTAGACGCTTTCAGCAAGTTTCCTTTTGTGATTGCCATGAACTCAACGACAGCTTCTAGTAAAATCAGTGCCTTAACATCAGTGTTTTGCATCGAAGGCTTGCCTGAAACTATCGTCAGTGACAATGGACCTCAGTTTGTTAGTGCGGAATTTCAACAGTTTTGTCGTGTGAATGGCATTCAGCATATCACCACCGCACCTTTTCACCCTCAGTCCAATGGTGAAGCAGAACGTTTCGTTCGAACATTCAAGTCTCACATGGAAAAGATGAAAGGTCAGCACTCCAGGCAGCAAGCTCTTCAAATTTTCCTGTCTACGTATCGGTGCATGCCACGTGACGGCCCGTCTCCTGCCGAGCTGCTACACGGCCGCCGTCACCGCACTCTCCTTCACCTGCTGCAGCCTCCCACGCACCGAGTCGGTTCGTATGGCGCTTCGCGTTTCCAGGTTTCCACGCCGGTGCTGTACAGGGTGTTTGCTGGCAACAAGAAGGCATGGTTGCCAGGCATCATTCAGCGCGTGCTCGGTCGCAATATGTATGTTGTACGTTCTTCCAGAGGGTCGGAGCTGCGGCGCCACGCAAACCAATTGCGCCTGCACAGGCCGCGCGATCCTGTCTCCGGTTTCTTGATTCCAGACCCAGTTCACCGCCAAGGAGCACAAACACATCGTTCGTCAACGGGTCCAGCGTCCCCGGACTACGAGGTCGTCCCGATGGAGATCGACACGACGTCGCCGCTGTCGCCGCCGCAGATGACAGCGTCACCGAGAGGAACTCCGGGACCTGCTCCCTCTGAGCGGGGGTGTGCGCTCTTCCCCAGGTTTCGGTGGTTTTCCTGGAGGATCGCAAGGCGGATGCCGGGGCGCGGACGGCGTCTCGATCCCAGCCTCAGCTACGACGCCCGTCTCACCAGTAACGCCCCCGCCCAGGCCCTCCTCCCAGTGCCGTCGCCGTGGCCCTCAGCCCTACGCCACGACGGCGCGGCGGTTTGGGGGGGAAGGGGTGTGCTGTCGCACAAGTACAAAATGCGCGCCACCTACTTTCGCCGCGCGCCGCCATGCACGCACGGCGCGGCGTTCTTACGACGACAGCCACGAGCGCCCTCTGCTGCAACTCCGCTCGTGGCCACCACTGAACGACATCGTTCACTTGGGACTGAGATATCAACCAGTTAGGACCTTCGTAATCAGATAGGCACCAGTTAAGACTTGGCTATCAGTTAGGCACTAGGCAGGACTCTAGCTCAACTATGTATCAACCTTCTGCAGTACAATGTAAAAGTTAAGTATTGTATAAATTCTGTGCAATATATATCTCGTTCTAATTTACTCTAGTGTTTCTAGTTTCTGGCTGCTCCCCTCCGTACCTGCACCAGCGTGCTATCTGTATTCATGTGTCGGTCTCATTCCACTCGGCCACGGATACCTACGACGGAAACGAGACACAAAAGCGGCGACGAGGCTGGGACACAAAATTTTGCACAACGTCATGCATTGTCTTTAAGTCAGGGTGTTCTGTTGTTACATACGGACAACGTCCAAACAAGAGTGATTGTTCCTCGTTCCCTGCAACATGAAGTGTTACGCCTCCTGCATCAAGGACATTGGGGTATTGTTAGGACAAAGCAACTGGCCAGACGTCATTGTACCTGGGTTGGTATGGACGCTCAGATAGAGAGCATGACGTCACAGTGTACTGTTTGGCGGAGCATCAGGCGGCTCCTCCGCAACGTTTCTCTGACTGGCCACGCCCCAAGGGACCATGGCAACGTTTACACATTGACTTTGCCGGACCTTTCTGGAATACGCGCTGGTTAATTGTTGTAGACGCTTTCAGCAAGTTTCCTTTCGTGATTGCCATGAACTCAACGACAGCTTCTAGTAAAATCAGTGCCTTAACATCAGTGTTTTGCATCGAAGGTTTGCCCGAAACTATCGTCAGTGACAATGGACCTCAGTTTGTTAGTGCGGAATTTCAACAGTTTTGTCGTGTGAATGGCATTCAGCATATCACCACCGCACCTTTTCACCCTCAGTCCAATGGTGAAGCAGAACGTTTCGTTCGAACATTCAAGTCTCACATGGAAAAGATGAAAGGTCAGCACTCCAGGCAGCAAGCTCTTCAAATTTTCCTGTCTACGTATCGGTGCATGCCACGTGACGGCCCGTCTCCTGCCGAGCTGCTACACGGCCGCCGTCACCGCACTCTCCTTCACCTGCTGCAGCCTCCCACGCACCGAGTCGGTTCGTATGGCGCTACGCGTTTTCAGGCTTCTACGCCGGTGCTGTACAGGGTGTTTGCTGGCAACAAGGAGACATGGTTGCCGGGCACCATTCAACGCGTGCTTGGTCGCAATATGTTTGTTGTACGTTCTTCCACAGGGTCGGAGCTGCGGCGCCACGCAAACCAATTGCGCCTGCACAGGCCGCGCGATCCTGTCTCAGATTTCTTGATTCCAGACCCAGTTCACCGCCAGGGAGCACAAACACATCGTTCGTCCCCGGACTACGAGATCCCTATGGACGTCGACGCACCTCCGACGCAGTCGTCGCCGCCGCTGTCGCCGCCGCAGATGACAGCGTCACCGAGAGGAACTCCGGGACCTGCTCCCTCTGAGCGGGGGTGTGCGCTCTTCCCCAGGTTTCGGTGGTTTTCCTGGAGGATCGCAAGGCGGATGCCGGGGCGCGGACGGCGTCTCGATCCCAGCCTCAGCTACGACGCCCGTCTCACCAGTAACGTCCCCGCCCAGGCCCTCCTCCCAGTGCCGTCGCCGTGGCCCTCAGCCCTACGCCACGACGGCGCGGCGGTTTGGGGGCGGGGGGGAGGGGTGTGGTGTCGCACAAGTACAAAGTGCGCGCCAGCTACTTTCGCCGCGCGCCGTCATGCACGCACGGCGCGGCGTTCTTACGACGACAGCCACGAGCCCCCTCTGCTACAACGCTGCTCGTGGCCACCCCTGAACGACATCGGTCACTTGGGACTGAGATAGGAACCAGAGAACACTTCGGAATCAGATAGGCACCAGTGAAGACTTGGCTATCGTACAGGCACTAGGCAGACCTCTAACTTAACTATGTATCAGCACTCTGCCGTACTGAACTATGTAAAAGTTAAGTATTGTATAAATTCTGTACAATATATATCTCGTTCTAATTTACTCTAGTATTTCTAGTTTCTGGCTGCTCCCCTCCGTACCTGCACCAGCGTGCTATCTTTGTTCCTGTGTCGGTCTCATTCCACTCGGCCACCGACACCTACGACGGAAACGAGACACAAAAGCGGCGACGAGGCTGGGACACAAAAGCATAGAAGTGAGTTCCACATACCTGAATTTTCTTTCCCTCTTTTTTCTTTCCATTCTGTACCCGACTCTTCTCCTTGGTACTTGTGCAATGTTGATTTCAGCCATTATTTACTTGCTCAGTGTAGCTGTGCGCACACATTCCAGCCGTTGGCGCCATGTAATGCACTTTGCGTGAACTAGATTTCTAACACCTCAATCAATCGCCGAAACCCAGTGGCCACGTGAATTTGTTTGGATGACTCTATTCTAGATAAGTTAATTATATTTTTATTCATATACTTTAACGACATACGAACATTAATATGAGTGTTATTTGTTCGTCTGTGCAAGTAAAATAGAATATGAAATATCTTCAATGATTTTAAATGACAGATATCGTCAACTGAAAAACACTTATTTATTTCTCTTTATATTTTTTTACGTATTTTTGTTGTAGTAATAAGTTGATTTTCTTACAAACCAAACTGCTTTTCCAGTTTTTTGTCTTATATCGTAACAAAGACAACACATAGTTTAAAAATAACAATAATAATATATTGTAAATTTTAAAAACTTATAGTGAATAAACAATTTGATTGTTGAAACCACTACTAATCACAGATAATACACACAGAGACACAGAAGAGGAACATTTCTGATAGTACTGCACTGGTTGTAAAAAAGCGAAAAAGGTGTAAGATGAAAAATCTGACTTGTGCAATAAGCCGACGCTTCATTATATCAACAAAAATGTGAAAAAGTACCGTCGTTCAGAAAAGGACTGTTTTTAAAGCATTGTAAGCAAATCTAAATGTTGATGTTAGTCATTACAGACCACTGAAGATATTTTATATTCAACAAAATGAAACGATTCTGGTAAAAAATGATCATATCTTATTGTAGTAGCATGGACGATCAGATAACAAGCATCGTAATTTTAAAACTACGAACATCACAAATTAAAAATGGTAGACAATTATGTAAGACATGTACCAATACTTCTGGCAGATTAGAACTAGAATTCGAATCTTCATCTTTTCCTTTCGCGATCAAGCGCTCTACCGACTGAGCTAACCCGGCACGCTGCACTGCCCACGAGACAGCTTTACTTCCGCCAGTATCGCACCTCCTACTTGCTAGTCAAACACAAATATTCCAGTTTCCATCCCCGGTTCCTGTACACAGCTTTAATCGGTCAGTAACTTTATTATTAGCGCACACACCACTGCAAAATAAAAATATCGTACAAAGCTTCCACCATTTATCAACAGGGGATTTCTTAAACTTTTTTATTTTATTTACATTTTTTCAATCACTCTCACGTCAGATTTTATGAGTGAATGTCTGCCTCTATCATGTAGTTTATAAATTTCATCTTAGGTTCATGGTTCCTTTGTTTTTTGCTGTCCTCATCCTCACTTGCTTCTTGTTTTAAAATGCAGCTATTCGTTTATATAAACCGCCTATGCAACTGAAATAAAACAACTATTTTCCTGTACGCGTTTCTACATCTACATACATACTCCGCAATTCACCATAAGGTGCGTGGCGGAGGGTACACTGTACCACTACTAGGCATTTCCTTTCCTATTCCACTCCCGAATTGAACGAGGAAAAAAACGATGCCTACATGCTTCCGTACGAGCCCTAATTTCTCTTATCTTGTCTTTGTGGTCTTTACGCGAAATGTAAGTAGGCGGCAGCTTCAAATACCGGCCCTCTAAATTTACTTAACAGAAATTCACGAAAAGAACGTCGCTTTCTTCCAGCGATCCCCAATAAGTTCCCGGATCATTTCCGTGACACTCGCGCATTGGTTGAACCTACCGGTAACAAATCTAGTTGCTCGTCTATGAACCGCCTCTATGTCTTCCTTTAAACTGATCTGCTGCGGGTCCCAAACACTTGAGCAATACTCAAGACGTGGACGTACAAGCGTTTTATCCGCGGTCTCCTTTACAGGTGAAGTACATCTTCCCAAAATTCTTCCAATAAACCGAAGTCGGCAGTCCGCATTAGTCACAACTGTCCTTACATTCTCGTTCCATTTCATATCGCTCTGCAATGTTACGCCTAGATATTTGAACGACGCGACAGCATCAAGAAGCTCACTACTAATGCTGTATTCGAACATTATGGGATTGTTTTATCTACTCATGCGCATCACCTTACATTTTTCTACATTGAGAGCTAGCTGCCAATCTTCGCACCAACTAGAAATTTTGTCTAAGTCATCTGTATGCTATTACAGTCAGTTACAGACGACACCCTCCCATACACCACAGCATCATCAGCAAACAGCCGCATATTACAACTTACTCTGTCCATCATATCATTTATATAGATAGAAAATAATAGCGGTCCTATCACACTCCCCTGGGGCACACCTGACGATACACTCGTCCCTGATGAACACTCGCTGTCGAGAACAACGTACTGCGTTCTATTCCATAAGCTCGTATCTTCGTTAGCAGTCTGCAGTGTGACACCGCGTCGAGCGCCTTTTTGAAGTCGAGAAACACACAATCCGCCTGTTGCCCTTCGTCCATGGCTCGCAAAATGTGATGTGAGAAAAGGGCAAGCTGAGTTTCACATGAACGATGTTTGCTACACCCGTGCTGATTCATGACTTGAAGCTTTTCTGTTTCAAGGAAATTTACTATATTCGAACTAAGAATATGCTCCAAAATTCTACATGAAACTGATGTCAACGATATTGGCCTGTAATTGTATGGATCAGTTCTCTTTCCTTTCTTATACACGGGAGTCACCTGCGCTTTTTTCCAATCACTAGGACCTTTGCGCTGAATTAAAGATTCCCTATAAATTCAAGCCAAGTAGGAGGCTAACGCCGCAGAATAGTCTCTGTAAAACCGAACTGGTATTCCTTCCGGACCAGCAGACCTTTTCGTATTTAGCTCTCTCAACTGCTTCTCTACACCGGAAATACCTATAGCTATGTCCCCCATTTCGGAATTAGTACGTTGATAAAATGATGGTACATTTGTGCGGTCCTCCTGAGTGAAAGTTTTCTTAAAGGTTAAATTTAGAACTTCAGCTATCCGTTTGCTTTCTTCTATTACTGCCCCGGAATGATCAACGAGTGACTGGACAGTGGGCTTTGACCCGCTTAACGATTTTACATAAGACCAGAATTTTTTCGGGTTCTCGGAAAGATTTTTCGCTAAGGTATGGCTGTGATAATTATTGTATGCTTCACGCATCGATCTTTTTATAGACGCACGAATCTCTACTAAATTTGCCTGTCATCATTTGCGTGTTCTTTTTTGAATCGAGAGTGCAACAGCCTTTGCTTTGTCAGCAGCTTTCTAACATTATTATTATACCACGGTGGATCTTTTCCATTCTTAATCGTCTTTACTGGCACATATTTCTCTAACTCTTTATTAACAATGCACTTAAATTTAGGCCTTGATTTACAAGGAATCTTCACTGCCCTAGAAGATGTACTTCATAAAGTTTTGAAATATTTCATCTCTCACGATTTTGTTAGTTTAGGTTGGAAGCAGCTCTGGCTATTTAAAGTATGACTAATAATATTTTCATTTTATTAAAACTTATAGATTTTGTAGATGTCTTTCTACTTGTGTTACTACCTCAGAGTGCCTGTTATTCTTTCCTGCTTTATCTCATTGGGATGCTTCATTCTAGCACTGTCTCGCACACACGCAACTCCCCACTCTGCGCGCACACACACACACACACACACACACACACACACACACACACACACACACACACTGAGAGAGAGAGAGAGAGAGAGAGAGAGAGAGAGAGAGAGAGAGAAGAAAAGGGAAAATAAGTAAACAATGAATTATAATGATAAGGCAAAATGAAAATAATATTTTTGCTGGTTCAGATCATACCATAATTATATCAGAAACACTTCTCTCTCTCTCTCTCTCTCTCTCTCTCACACACACACACACACACACACACACACACACACACTGGCATCAATCAAAGATAGCAGGAACACTCGTTCTACATGGGATACTCTGCAAATTACATTTAAATGCTTGGCAGAGGGTTCATCGAACCACCATTATACTATTTATCACCCATTCCATTCTCGAATAGCGCGCGGGAAGTAAGAACACCTGAATCTCTCCGTTCGAGCTCTGATTTCTCGTATTTTATTCTGATGGTCTTTTCTGCCTATGTAAGTGGGAGTCAACAATATATTTTTTTGCATTTGGAGGAGAATGTTGGCGATTGGCGTTTTGTAAGTAGCCCACGACGTAGCGATAAGCGCCGCTATTGTAATGATTCCCATCCCAGATCCTGTATCATTTCCGTAACGCTGTCTCCCCTGTATCCTGACAATACGAAACGAGCTGCCCTTCTCTGGACTCTTTCGATGTCCTCCGTCAAACCTACCTGATAAGGATCCCACACTGGGCAGCAATATTCCAAAAATGTACGGACAAGCGCAGTATATACAGTTTATTTTGTAGTTCTGTTCCATCGGTTAAGGGTTCTGCCAATAAAACGCAGTCTCTGGTTCGCCTTTCCCAGGACATCTTCTACGTGTTCTTTCCAGTTTAAGTCTGAAGTAATAGAAATTCCTAGGTGTTTTGTGGAGTTTACTGCTTTCATTTTTGATTGATTTATCTTGTAAACAAAGTTTAACGGATTTCTTTCCGTACTCATGTTGACGACTACACACTTCTCATTATTTAGAGTCAATTGGCAATTTTTACACCAATTTTTACACCAGTTAGTTTTGATCCTAGATGAATTTACTAGATGGTAAATGACGGCGTCATCTACAAACAATCTATGAGAGCTACTGAGATTTTCCCCTAAATCGTTTATGTACATAATTAACTGCAGAGGACCAATAACACTACCCTGTGGAAGGCCCGATATCACCTCTGTTTTAGTCGATGCCTTACCATCGATTACTACAAACTGTCTCCTTTCTGACAGGAAATCCCCTATCCAGTCACAAATTTGGAGCGATATACAATAATCACGCAATTTGATTAAGTGCCGTTTGCGAGGTACGGTGTCAAAAGCCTTCTGGAAATCAAGAAATACGGAATCGATTTGCGAACCCTTGTCGATAGCGCCCATCACTTCGTGTGAATAAAGAGCTAGTTGTGTTTCGCATGAACGATATTTTCTAAATCCGTGTTGACCTTGGGTCAATAGATCATTCCGTACGAGGTAATTCATGATATTTGAATACAGGATATGTTCCTGCAAATTGACGTCAACGAAATAGGCCAGTAGTTTAGTGGGTTACTCCTACTGCCTTTCTTGAATGTAGGTGTGATCTATGCAACTTTCCAATCGTTTGGTACAGATCCTTCTTTGAGAGAGCGGTTGCATATGGCTGTTAAGTAAGAAGCTATCGCTTCACCAGAATCAGATAGAAATCTAATGGGTATACAGTCGGAACCAGAAGACTTGATCTTGATAAGTGATTTTTGTTGCTGCACTACTCCGATGATATCTACTTCTACGTTACTCATTACGGCGTCTGTTCGTAATTCGAAATCTGGAATATTGGTTTCGTCTTCTTTGGTGAATGAGTTTCTAAAAGCTATACATTCAGTAGTTGGCATTACTATCCAAGGCAAAAACATCACAAAAAAGACGTGGTCAGCGCTGGTAAGAAACAGCCCGAAGAGGTAAACAGCCGAACCGAGGCCACAAAAACACATGCAGAACAGCATCTATGTAACCTATTAGCTCTCATACAATCAAAGTGTCGTTAGTCATATTTAGCAACGGGGCGTGAACCCTGTATAAAATAAACTACCATAAACATGAAGTGTTGTTCAACGTAATCATGTGTACATTCCAGGCTCCAGAAGTGCCCTTGTAAACAAAGGCGGAACGCGCAAGGAAAAGAAAGAAAATTGTATTTTTTGATTGAAAGACGGTTCTTATAAATAAATATCTGCATATTAAATATAGTTGCCTCTTTTAAATTTTACTGATATTTACACTATTTTTAATAAGAGCGGCAACCATTCTGTAGAACGTAAAATTATTTCTCTCGAATCCCTTGTTTGACTGTAACCAACCTATTTTTCACAATTAGTTGGCTGTTATTCCACCTACATTTTTTTAAAAATAATCTAGTATTTCAACCATTGAGCAAATTAAAAATAAAATTAACACAGATACCCACATGGCAACATTCTCCCATGAATGAACCGCTATGTTGTCATGAATGGAACATGTATTTGTAAAAGACAGGACATAATATACTGTGATGTTGAAAACTAAAAATGCCTTCGTGATTTTCATAACAGATATGATTAATAAATTGAAATTGGAATTTACTGTCGTCAGGAACGAAACTAAAGTACAACAACTAATGATGTATTACTGGGTGGTGGGGGGAGACATATGTGATCAAACTATTTCATGGGAATAACTGAAGAATCGTCTCTTTTACGTCTTCACTGATGCACCATTTTCATGGACCCATTTTCGACGAGACTTTCATTGAACTGTATCTTCTACTGTGACCATATTTATATAACCCGTGTGTTGATGTTTGCAGGTAGAATAAATTAAAAAAAAAAAAAAAAGAATGAGGTTAAGAACGCATAGAATTTTTTTACCCTTCTCTTAAAAATAAATAATAAGCCTAATAAATCTGGATACATCCATAATTTTGTATTTTAATATATTACTTTGAAATGCATTCTTATGTGGAATAAATAACGTAAAAATAATATGTGTAGTAATACGTACTGAACTTTGTTTTCGTGTTTTAGTGAACGAATAATTTTACAGGTCCAATGAGATGGTTTGGTCCATTCATAGGAATCAACAGTGATCCATAAACGGAAATTCCCGTGATTATAAACACGCATGGTTTTCATAGTCGCTAGTGCGAATAAGCATCGTAAACAACGAGTTAAGCAGAAGACAATAAAACATATGATATTAGGATTGTATAAAACTAAACAGTTGTTAAAGAGGTAACGAAGTTTGAGAAACGACAAGGTAACGGTTACTACATTTTCTTCTAAGGTATGATGCACCGAAAGCTAAAGCAAACCTACAATTGTATTTTTACTACTGAAGTAGTTCACGCAAGGTATCGCCAGATTTCAATACCTTGGTAGAGAGTGTTCAAAAACCTAAGTGCCCATCGAAGGCAACGGTCCCCAAAAGTGGATAACCATTATAGTTAGAACAGTGTGTGTGTAATTCCTGAAAAGTACTTGTTACTCTCTTCAAAAACTTATTTTATCTTTCAGAACACGTATAAGAGTATGCCTAAATATCTCACAGTTACCAGCTGCCAGAGATATACCACGAATTGCCACTCGACTGTCGGCGGTATTCGTGGCTTTTCCGGCTAGTGCTGCAGCCGAGACGCAGTCGGCGCTGAGCGCCTTGTCCTGCGCCTGTCGTTAGTGTACTGCCGGAAGAGTGGCTGTAGAGTCCTGATTTCCCTGGAGGACGATGCGGCTGGCCCGCTTCTGGACGTTCCTGACACTCCAACTACTCTTGTAACCAACAGGACACCGGTCTTCGTCAGCTCCAGCAATGCGTGTTGCATTTTTTTTTTTTTTTTTTTTTTTTTTTTTTTGTCGAGCTATAAAGACTTCTGCCTTGTGTTCCTCTGTATTCGAGTGTTGCAGCTACTATCTAAATACATCTACATTTACATACATACTCCGCAATCCACAGAAAGGTGCGTGGCCACCATTAGGCATTTCCCTTCCTATTCCACTCCCAAATACAACGAGGAAAAACAGCATGCCTATATGCCTCCGTACGAGCCCTAACTTCTCTTATCTTGTCTTTGTGATCACTACGTGAAATGTAATTAGGTGGCAGCAAGATCGTGCTACACTCAGCTTCAAATTCTGGCCCTTTAAATTTCCTCAACAGAAATTCACGAAAAGAACGTCGTCTTTCTTCCAGCCATCACCATCTGAGTTCCCGGAGCATTTCCGTGACGCTCGCGCAATGGTCGAGCCTACCAGTAACAAACCTACCTGCTCGCCTCTGAACTGCTTCTACGTCTTCCTTTAAACTGATCTCCTGTGGGTCCCAAACACTTGAGCAAGACTCGAGAGACGTGGTCCTACAAGCGTTTTATACGCGGTCTCTTTTACAGGTGAAGTACATCTTCCCAAAATTCTTCCAATAAACCGAAGTCGGCTGTCCGCCTTACTCGCAACTGTCCTTACATGTTCGTTCCATTTCATATCACACTGCAATGTTACGCCTAGATATTTGAACGATGCGATTGCATCAAGAAGTTCACTACTAATGCTGTATTAGAACATTATGTGGTTGTTTTTCTTACTCATGCGCATCACCTTATATTTTTCTACATTGAGAGCTAGTTGCCATTCTTCGCACCAAGTAGAAATTTTGTCTAAGCGTGTACGCTATTACAGTCAGTTAAAGCCGACACCCTTCCATACACCACAGCATCATCAGCAAACAGCCGCAAATTTCAAGTTACTCTGTTCATCAGATCATTTATATAGACAGAAAATAATAGCAGTCCTATCACACTCCCCTGGGGCACGCCTGACGACACACTCGGGTCTGATGAAGACTCGCCGTCGAGAACAACGTACTGCTTTCTATTACTTAAGAAGTCTTCCAGCCAGTCACAAATCTGTGAAACTATTTGTTACGATCAAGGTGAGTGGAAGGGCTGGGTTGGATTGAGTGTGGTATTCCTTTCAGTAACACATTTTTATTATTCCCAACCAAATTGAATCAATTAATCAATGCCCAGATTAATATACAACAATTTTAAAGTCACTTAACATATGCTGTTGACACAGTAAGGAACGAACCATCCCTGCATTACAATTTATGACAAAACATCAACTAGGCTTGAGGGTTATACTATGTTTACCCGGATTAATTCAAAATTTTAGGAAGTGCACTTTTTTCTTAATAATAGCTAACATACAAGTGGTAACAAAAACAGTAGCAATTTAAGTAAGTCTCACAATCTCTTAACTGTAAGACAAGAACCGATAACAGGAAATCCCAACTATTGAAATAAGTCTGACAATTTGCCCTTGTTATGTGCCAAAGGCATTAACGTCACTTTACCGGCATCAAGGTTTTCTCGCAACATGGGCCTGCCACATGAACTCCATTGCTATCGAAAATCCGTTTATGTTCAAAACCACAAAAGCATGCGCCTGCATACCGGTAACAGTTCATTGAGAGAAGACAGAACACCTTCAGCCCCCAACAACGAGAAAACTTCCACTATTAGAAATGTCCGTACACAGTCCAACTTAGCCACCCCGTATGCGACGGTACCGACCAAGTGTTTGCTACTGCAGCGGCGGTGTCGTGTTGTCAGCGTTGAGTTGCGCCCAGAAACGTGTACTCGGCGAGGGCGCAGTCTAGACAGCCAGGTACTCCCAAACACAGGTAGCACTCGCGACAACCAGGTGGCGTCACGTTCGCGCCACACAGCGCCGCAAGTTGCCGCAGCTCTCTCAGGACGCTCCCTCCGCGGGAATTTGAATAGTGTCGTTACAATATCGACACAACTTCCCGCGCCGAATCCGACTCATGGGGGCCAGGGTAGGATTGTGGGTGCAAGCTCGCCGTTGTGTATTAGTAAATTTCAATTACTGTGGAAGTAGTTTTATACATCACTGATACCAAAACATGAAGTCTTCTCAAGAGAGACTACCTTTAATTTTCGCATCTTTGTAAGTCTAAGACAGGCAAGGATATTATAATAGACTTCAGTGTTGGCATATTAATTTGACTGCACCTATTTCATGTATGACTTGAGTTATATGTGTCCTGAAATTTTTTTGTTACCTTGGGTGCTCCTGACTAGTAAGGTGACCGAGGTGACAAAACGCAGAATGGTGGTAGGACCCACAAACCTGGACACCGGTTTTCCCATAATTTTATTCGCCTTACGGCTCGTCGCCCCAAAGTTTTTCATCCAAACCTGATCTCCGGGCTGTAGCGAGATCGGCCGTCTTCCAGTATTATAACGCGCCGCCTGTTTTTTTGTGGTTAGCCCTCAAATCGTTCCGGGCACGCCTCCAATTAGCACAAATTTGTACAGCTCAACCTTCTCCGGAAGCAAGTCGTTTAATCACCACAAATTACAAAGCGGAGATTTGGCCTTGAAAGCGAACATTAAACTTGTCGGCGTTGCCGTATGAGTTTCGTGGATAGCAGTATTGAAGTCATAACCCAGTCAGGACAGCGAACTATCCCACCGGGTACGATCGCGAGGGTGAAAGGCGGTCAAGGCGGCCCACAAGTTACGATTCACTCGTTCTGCCAGGGAAGGATTCAGGTAGTATGGCGTGGTAGTGCTGTGAGCTACCCCTAATTCAAAGCAAAAGTTCCGAAAAGCCACGGATTTAAAGGAAGTGGCATTGTAGGAGAACAGCTGAAAAAAAAAAAATTCAAATGTTTGTTAACCTTATGGGACTTAACTACGAGGTCATCAGTCCCTAAACTTACAAACTACTTATCAACTACCTAATACTAAGGACGGCACAAATATCCATGCCCGAGGGGGGATTCGAACCCCCGACCGTAGTGGCCGTGCAGACCGTGACTGGAGCGCCTCAGTCCCCTCGGCCACCGCGACCGGCCACAGACCAGCACTCGACAAGGGCCAAATGTGCCAAAAATATCCCGCAGACAGCCTATGGTAATTTGATCAGTGATATTACGAGTGGGAATCAATCAGCAGAAGCGCGTGGATGCGTCTACACTAACAAAGACATACCGATTACCCTCTCTAGAACGTGGGAGTGGCCCCACATAATCAACATGTAATTTTTCCATAGGCTCTGTCACAATCTCAGAAGACAGAAACCCTTGTCGAGTATTTAGGGCAGATTTACTGAATCCACAGGTGTCGCAACCTAGCACCATTTCTTTGATCTGCTTATCCATTCCCTTCCACGTAAAGTTCTCTCTAATTTTCATACGCGTCTTGAAAACCCCCAGATGCCCACCAACTGGAGTCTCATGGAAATACTTGATTACTTGAGGGACAAATACTCCAGGCAACACCACCTTCTCACCTCTCTTACCGCGTCCCCTTCAACACAATACACTCCCTTTCAAACAATACGGCCTAATAATTTCGATCTTCCCGTTGTTGTTGTTGTTTTTTTTTTTTTTTAATTATACTAAGATACAAGTCTCCATCCTGTTGCACGGCAACATCCTTGAACAGAAGCGGAAGCCAATAAAGGATGTCATAAGACTGACAATCTATTAACTCCGGAATCACCGCTCCACGACTTTCTACATTGCCTTCGTTACTCAACTGTCCCTCCCATTCCTAACTAAACATCCTGCTCAGCTCGTCCGCCACAACGTTTTCCGAGCCGCTGACATGTTTGACCCTAAACTGGAACCAGGAAATGCGTAATGCCCATCTAGCAATCCGCCCCACCTTCCTTGGTCTCGACAAGACCCATCTGAAATACCGGTTGTCAGTTTCTAACAAGATCGGTTGGTGTTCTAAGTACAACTTAAATTTTTCCAAGGCAAACAGGACGGCGAGGGCCTCTAGTTCTTATACTGAATACTTTGCCTCTAATGGTGAGAGACAACTGGAAGTATATGCTATAGGACGTCTACCATACGTGCCATCTTGTAGGAAAACAGCCGCTACTCCTGACATGGATGCGTCAGTTTGGACGATGAACTGCTTATTAAAATCAGCCATCGCCAACAGGGGAGCAGTAGCTAGAGCTTGCTTCAAGGCCTCCAAAGAAGCTTGTTGCGAGGGACCCCATTCCAACTTCCTGCCTTTCTTACGGAGTTCATTAAACGGTGCAGTCAGCTGCGCGATATACGGAACGTATTTTCTAAAACAATTTACCATTCCCACAAAACGAGTAATTGCCTTAACATTTTTGGGCTTAGGATACGAGTAAATAGCCTCCGTGCGACTCTGATCAATTTTAACTCCCTCTTTCGAAACAATGTGCCACAAAAAGGATATGTCAGGTTCGACAAATGTCACCTTTGGAAGCTTGACGGTAAATTCTGACCTTCGTAACCTTTCGAGAACTTCTCTAATATGGCTCACATGCTCTTGAAAATTCTCGCTGAAAAATACTAGGTCATCGAGTTAGTGGTAAACACACTCGAACCTGAGGTCAGAAAATAACCTATCCAAGACTGCAGACAGAACCGCTGTCCCCGTGGACAGCCCAAACGGCACCCCATTGTATTCATATAGTGCCCAATCAGTCACAAATGCCGTGATGGGTTTGGACTCTTCAGCAAGGGGAATTTGGCAGTATGCTAAATTTAGGTCGAATGTGGTGAAGGCCTTTGCCTTTTGAAACCACGAAAAGCACGAATGCAAATCAGGCAATGGCACAGATTGTAGGTCTACCTTTTTGTAAAAGGGCACGATAATCTACAACAGGACGGACGCCTTCCTGACGTTTGAGCACCACAAATATCGGAGAGGCGATTTAGATGTCCTAATAACTCCCTCTCTCAGAGAATCTCGTTAATAGACTCCCGTAACGCTTTCATCCGAGGTGGCGTCGTGTTGTAGCATGGAGTTGCGCTCAGGAGCACGTACTCGACGTGGGCGCAGTCCGGACAATCAGGTACTCCAAAGGCAGGTAGCACTCGCGACAACCAGGTGGCGTCACGTTCGCGCCACACAGCGCCGAAAGTTGCCGCAGTGCTCTCAGGACGCCCACTCCGCGGGAATTTGAACAGTGTCGATACATTAGCGGCACACGATTCCATAAGCTCGTATATTCGTTAGCAATCTGCAGTGTGGCACCGAGTCAAACGCCTTTTTGAAGTCGAGAAAAACACGATCAGCTTGTTGCCCTTCATTCATGGCTCGCAAGATGTCATGTGAGCCGGCCGAGGTGACTGAGGCGCTCCAGTTAGGGTCAGCACGGCCACTACGGTCGGGGGTTCGAATCCCCCCTCGGGCATGGATATTTGTGCCGTCCTAGTTCGTAAGTAGTTCATAAGTAGTTTGTAAGTTTAGGGACTGATGACCCCGTAGTTAAGTCCATAAGCTTAACAAACATTTGATTTGATTTGATTTTGATGTCATGTGAGATAAGCTGAGTTTCACATGAACGATGTTTCCTGAACCCGTGGTGGTTCGTAGAAAGAAGCTTTTCCGTCTCAAGGAAATTTACTATATTCGAACTGAAAACATGATCCAAAATTCTACAGGAAACTGATGTCAACGATATTGGCCTGTAATTATGTGGGTCAGTTCTCTTTCCTTTCTTAGAAACGGGAATCACTTGCGCTTTTGCCGGTCGCGGTGGCCGAGGGGACAGGCGCTCCAGTCACGGTCTGCACGGCCACTACGGTCGGGGGTTCGAATGCCCCCTCGGGCATGGATATTTGTGCCGACCTTAGTTGTAAGTAGTTCATAAGTAGTTTGTAAGTTTAGGGACAGATGACCCCGTAGTTAAGTCCCATATACTCTACAAACATTTGAACATTTGAACGCGCTTTTTTCCAGTCACTAGGAACTTTGCGGTGAATTAAAGATTCGCGATAAATGCAAGCTAAGTAAGGGGCCAATGCCGCAGAATACTCTTTGTAAAACCGAACTGGTATTCCATCCGGGGCAGCAGACTTTTTCGTATTTAGTTCTCTCAGCTGCTTCTCTACACCGGAATACCTATTACTATGTCCTTTATTTCGGAATTAGTGCGTTCATCAAATGATGATACATTTAGCGGACCTCCTGCGTGAAAGATTTCTTAAAGGTTAAATTTAGAACTTCTGATTTCCGTTTGCTTCCTTCTATTACTGGCCCGGAATGTTCGACGAGTGACTGGATAGTGGGCTTTGACCCGCTTATCGATTTTACATACGACCAGAATTTTTTCGAGTTCTCGGTAAGATCTTTTGATAAGGTATGGCTGTGGCAATTATTGTATGCTTCGTGAATCCGTCTTTTTATAGACGCACGAATCGCTACTAACTTTTGCCTGTCATCATTTACGTGTTCTCTTTTGAACGGAGAGTGCAAAAGTCTTTGCTTTCTCAGTAGCTTTTTAACATTATTATTATACCACGACGCATCTTTTCCATCGTTAATTGACTTTACAGGCACATATTTCTCTAACCCTTTATGTACAATGCATTTAAATTTGGTCCACAATTCCTCTACATCCGTAGTACCGGAACTAAACGACACCCATTCATTTTCTAAGTGCGATCCTGAAAATTGCTTATCGGCTCTTCTCAACAAAACATGCTCCTAACCTTCTTGATTTGTTTATGAACTTTGGTCACTATCGACGCTATGACGAAATCGTGATCACTAATTCCTGTCTCTACACAGACATCGTTAATAAGGTCAGGCCTTTCGTAGCTATAAGGTCTAAATTGCGCGTGGGTTGCCGGTTTAACTGCTCAAGACAGTTTTCGGAGAATGTGTCCAAAAGTGGCTCGCAGCACTGCTTGTCTGTACCGCTTGAAATGTAACTAGAGAGGTCCGAATCTATACTCTTAAGTCTCCCCCGACTAATATTACATACCAGCGAATAGCGATCACTGATCAGCGATCAGCGATCATAAAGCTGTTACAGCATCGATAATTTCAGCTTCGTTACAGGATCATTTGGTAATCGAGAAAGCGTTACGGAGATGATAGATAAACTCCAGTGGAATACTCTGGAGGAGAGACGCTCTGTCGCTCGGTACGGGCTTTTGCCGAAATTTCGAGAAAATACCATTACCGAGGAATCTAGCAGTATATTGCTCCCTGCTACGAATATGTCGCGAAGAGATCATGAAGATAAAATCAGAGAGGTTAGAGCCTACACAGAGACATATCGACAATCTTACTTTCCGCGAACAATACGTGACTCGTATAGGAGGGAGACCGATAGGGGTACGCGTGGTACCCTCCGCCACACACCGTCGGGTGGCTTTCGGAGTATGGATGTAGCTGTAGATGTAAATTATTATACTACAAATCCTAATGCGTTTTAGGTATATATTTCAAATGAGATGATAGGAACGTCGTGAAACTACTTTAGTGATAAGTGGAAGAACGCTGTGGAACTGCAGAATATGAAATTTAAGTTTCACCTTCATTTTTTCATCACATGATTCTCCTAAATTGAATTTAGATGATAAAATTTGAAGTATTTCATTTATTTCATTATAAAGAGAGCAAAAGCGTTAGTATTTACAAAATATAGATCTCAGTTCAAAGGACGTAATTGTAGCCCGCTACCAAGGAAATAATTGTTTCCTGTTTGTACTGTAATTGAGAAACAGGGTGCTTGAATTCATATTTGTGAATGAAATTATTATTTGGACACAAGTCTTCGAAATGTCAAAAACTGGTTGTGTTTGAACCAATAAAAATTGTAACAGAAGAGACTTTCTTCCTTTATTATGCCCAGTTGCGGATATCATAAGAAGAGTCAGAAAGCGATGAAAATAATACTGCCCTTATTCTTCAGTCTGTTAGTCCACACTTCAGCTTTTCGAAAATGAAATATAATTGTTACGCCAAAGACTAGTAATAGGTAGAAATATAAACATTTTTCAGAAGTGCAGTCATACCAACAATAGCCAGGGCAGAGCTGTAGATGGAAGCAGAAAACATTCTGATGAGTTGCGAGTCAGACGGACTAGTGTCACGTTGCGAAACCACACGCAGGCGAGGAAAATCAAACACTTCGGAGAGATAACTGCGACAGAAAACTAAAGGAAGGGAGAAAACGATGTGCGTTGCCTCGCCACAGATGTTGGAACTTCTCCTAACTCTTACACAATTACACGTAGTCGACACTGACGTCAGCAGTAATTAGTCGTCATGTGGATATAGGAAAAGTATTCGGTCATTAAAAACCGAGTAAGTTGTAATTTGCGGCTGTTTGCTGATGATGCTGTGGTGTATGGGAGGGTGTCGACTATAACTGACTGTAATAGCATACAGGTTGACTTAGACAATGGCAGCTAGCTCTCAATGTAGAAAAATGCAAGGTGATGCGCATGAGTAGAAAAAACAATCCTATAATGTTCGAATACAGCAATAGTAGTGAGCTTCTCGATGCTGTCGCGTCGTTCAAATATCTAGGCGTAACATTGCAGAGCGATATGAAATGGAACGAGCATGTAAGGACAGTTGTGAGTAAGGCAGACAGCCGACTTCGGTTTATTGGGAGAATTTTGGGAAGATGTACTTCACCTGTAAAGGAGACCGCGTATAAAACGCTTGTGCGACCACGTCTCGAGTATTGCTCAAGTGTTTGGGACCCGCAGCAGATCAGTTTAAAGACATAGAGGCGGTTCATAGACGAGCAACTAGATTTGTTACCGGTAGGTTCAACCAATGCGCGAGTGTCACGGAAATGATCCGGGAACTTATTGGGGATCGCTGGAAGAAAGCGACGTTCTTTTCGTGAATTTCTGTTAAGTAAATTTAGAGGGCCGGTATTTGAAGCTGCCGCCTACTTACATTTCGCGTAAAGACCACAAAGACAAGATAAGAGAAATTAGGGCTCGTACGGAGGCATATAGGCAATTTTTTCCTCGTTCAATTTGGGAGTGGAATAGGAAAGGAAATGCCTAGTAGTGGTACAGTGTACCCTCCGCCACGCACCTTACGGTGAATTGCGGAGTATGTATGTAGATGTAGATGTAGAGCTTCACGTCAGAGCCACCTTGCTAGTTTCTTTAAATACTCCAGCTCTTGCAGCTTGATAGCAGCTTACAAGTAGACAGGACGTCTGCAAAGCTTGGCGCATCCTACAGAATGTTCGTACGCTTTATTAAACTCAGAGCGCTAGGGGGCTACGATGAATATGAATTTCTGCGGCTCTCACACTATCTAACCGGTATTCCAAACAGATCAGAAACATCTGCCACGAGAACTGCAATTAATTACTTTTACTCTTTCGATTATCCAGCAGACGAAGTCAGTAAAGCTCGCCTCAGAAGTGGATAAGATTCTCGTCCGTTGCCACGAGGAATTCTTAAATGTCGATGTGTGGCATAGCGAAAGATCCAAACGGATTTCTCGCTTCTATCGGATGACGCGAACTGTATGCCGCCTTTACTTGAACTGAACCATGTTGCCTGCTAGAAGCACTGCTCCTTTACACACGATCAGCGCGGCCGCCCAAGAGACTACCCGCATATCAGCCGCTTACGGTGCTACAACAGCCATCTCTTACGGTACAAAACTACGAAATATTTTAGATATCCAACTATTTGATCCGGCAGAACAACCGAGAACCAGAGTGCAGCATGTACGATGGGAAGGTCTCATATCACATAAAATGTTTTACATCAATCCATCCTTAAATTTAAATTTGTGTTTTGCAGCATTGATATTCTGGTGATTGATTATGTAAGTTGAGCAAGTCATAGTACTGCTAGTTTTTAGGAAGCACAAATCCAGTGATATTGAGTTAGTAGGGTTAAGGGGCTCCGAATCCCAATTCCAAAGATTTTCCAACGAGAGTTCATTTTCGATAATGGATCGACCATGAACTTTTACGTCTAATGAGGAGTGCCATAGTTCTCACGAAATGTAATGTGCAACATTAGGTAGACTCAGCAGCGCGCAAATGTAGACCTACTTCGTTTCCCATTGAATTCTTCGGAGAGCTATGAATGTGGTAGTTCGGAACACATCAGAAAGTCGTAAATCACTGCGCAGGGCGCGAAAGCGGGAGAACTTCTTTCCGAGCGTGAAATGAAGTGGCACAGCGCGAAATTTTCTAGCTGTAAAAAGCGCGCCTCGAGGAAAACTAATTTACGGTCATCCATCACGAGCTGCGGCGGCATGTCCGTCCTCTGTCTGAAGCACGACTTATTGATTAGCGTTCGCAGAATGCAGAATGTTGGGCTGTGCCACTCAAGCGTTCCATAGGCCAAGGAGTCCGGCGTGAAGGCAAGACAGCTTTCCTGTCAATTTTTTATTAATAATAGTATCTCTGTTGCTGCAATATTAAATATTGCATAAGTGGTATGTGGGCTAACATTGTACAGATGTCTTTAGTAACTATTCGTAATTATTTTAATAACTGTGAAATAATGCTCTTTCAGCAATGAATAGGAAGAAATGACTTTATGATAGGTGTCTGTTGTGGGTTAAAATGGAAAGACTTTCGTGGCTGAAAAGTCTGTGAATAAGGAATAAAAGTCTGATTTGCCTTGATTAGTTTGCGCACTCATGCTGGCCAGTAGCTCCCGTTTAGTGGTAGCTTCGGGACAGTTTAGGTGCAGCTATGATGCTTTGGAGACGTCGCAACGTGACTGTAGCAGAGGAGATGGAAGAATAGATTGCAGAAACGAATTATTATTTAATACTAGCTTAAACCCGCGGCTCCGCCTGGCGTGTTGGTTGATTATGATAGATAATTCGCGAAACGTCAAATCGATTTTTTGAGAGAGGTGTATTAAAAGAAATTTCTTTTTTACTGCTTTATTTATTTATTCTTATATTTCCTTATTCGTATGCTTATCCTTACAGAGGAAGAGCTGAAGTCATTGCAGCAAGCATAGACCAAAGATATGGTCTGTGGCATCACTTTTCGCTGTCAGTAACCTTCTTGCTATAGAGTCGCAAACGTCATCGCTGGCCTTCACTCCGAATTTTTTTAATTTGACGACTTTCAACCACCATATCTTCCCCGTCCTTATAGCTATCGGCATGGAAGTGATATGGTGTACAACGGGAGACTTCTGACAACAATTACACACAGACCATTCGTTTGCGTTCTGTAGTTTCCGCTGCAGTCTACACACGTAGACCTTTATAAACACCGATAACTTTCCATCCCAATATACTCCAATCTTATCATTATCAACCCTCAAGCAACAACGCAACCAATAAAACCATTTTCAAGGAGTAATTATTGTTCCGCATTTTGCGTTATATTCTTCAAATTAGTAAATATCTATCAGATCGCTATAGAACCGCACCTAAAACCTTCCTTAGGTATAAATTAGTAATTGTACAAATATTTAAGTCTGTGCGTCTTGTTCGGACGTGATAAGCGTACACCGAACAGACATGCATATTAATATATAACCGATCGCCATAAAACCGTGCCTAACGCCTTCCCCGGGTAGACATTAGTAACTGTTCAAATTTTTAGCTCTTTATGTTTTGTGGTTCAGACGTGATAAACGTACACCGAACAGATATTCATATTTATAGATATAGATGAAGTGTCATAAAAGTGTAGTGGAAACGGGAAAGAATGGATGAATTTTTAATTAACTTTAAATGTTATGGATAATTTATAAAGACGATGAGAAAGATAACATTTTACACCTACTTGTTATCCATAGCACGTAGTTTTGTTCTAATGTGGTTGACAGATATATTACTGAGGGGTTATGACATTCCATTTTCTTTCACAACGTAAATGTGTGAAAAGTTAAAATAATATACAGGTTAATATTATCACAAAACCTTGATTTAGTCTGTTGGGAAGAGAAGTTCAATTAATTACAGAAAGATTTTAAGTAATGAGTTAAAATGCCTATTCGTTTGGAGATTATAAATTGACATATTACAGTTTGAAAGAAACCTTCACTGTTCTCATTACAATCATTTACCATCCAAGTAATATCACGATCTTAATAATTCAGTCAGATTTCATTGATTTCCAACCAAAAACGACAGTTACATTTTGATCATAATTATTCACACTCTTATTGCTCCTTGCGGAGTCACTAGTTACAGTTTTCAGCTTGGCAAAGGCTCAGTTATGAATAGTAGAGACACAAATTACACATCAGGAAACAAATCAGTAATGAAATTATGATTTTAAGTAAAATACTTTATAACTGCACACTGCTAATATACGGCAGTTACTAGAAGTTTCATACCTACTCTCAGGTGGAACTCAATCTTGCTGCGTGTGTCAACATTTTTATGTCTTGAAGTTAGGTATTCATCTTTCACTACACAAGAAGTCAGTTATCTCTTCAGTAGTATGATATTTGTTCAGATCAATTAGAAGAACTATTTAAAAAAGAGAGTTACACAATTGCAACATTTACTGTTCAAATGATAAGCACACAAATGATGTAATAGGGTGTGACTAACAAATAAGCAAAGATTCACATTGACTAGAAAGTAAGATGTATGAGTCTCACACACCTACCAGATAATATTTATTCCTTCATTGATATAACTTTCTAATGTTCACGAACAATTCTGAGCAACAAAGAAACGCCAAGGCGGAGGGATCACCAGCAAGGGGAACGTAATTTTGACATAAAATAAAGGGAACATAGAGTACATTGAAAGGATATTATTAGAAGAGTATAAATGCATCTCAATAGGAATAAAAGAAAATTTAGGTAACTAGTGACACTAATCAAGGTTTTACACTGCTGGAAGAAGTAATTGAAACTATTAAAAACTCTGAATTGCATAAATATCTAGGAGACAATGTCGAGGGTAAGAAGAAGAAACAATCTGCTATTACTATTGGAACAGTAAACGGATTGTATAGGACAGATAGTTCAAAAAGGAAACAAAAATGAATATCTTGAACATACTCATCTGAAGCATTAAGAACATAGATGAGAAGCTAAATCGCAAGTGGAAAAAAGATTGAAGGCAAGATGAACTTTTGAAGACGATCCATAATGATATGTAAGCCAGAAAAAATCAGGAATTAAGTCGTCAGAAAGGAAATAGAAATTGTCTAATTCAGTTAAAGGTTTTGTAGAACATAAACCACTATTATTGTGTGGACGTACAAAAAGGAATGTGAAAGTAGATATTAGCACAGAGAATTTGAGCCATCAGAAAGAAAAAAAGTAGAAAGACCGTCGACCACATGAATTCACATTTGACAGCAAAGTAAATGTTGAGGGTAATTTATGTAGAAACTCAAAAAATGGAGAATGAAAATCTAATTTCCTATTTATATGTCGTTAATATAAACGGATTTACTTCGCGAAACCGGAAAATAATAATTTTAAAGTGTTTCATTAAAATAATGTGTTAAAAGTTACCAAAGTTTGTAATAAAAGGAGATCAGCTAAAATTTAACTTTAAACGACCGTTTTGTGAATAAGACGTTACTGTTTCTGGTTAAAGGGAAAAGAAAATTGTGAGAGGTACACACAACTAAATATAAACGAAACAATATCCAATGTCAACCGTAGGCTATTTAGGAAATCGTCTATTCAACTAAGTATAATGAGAGTTTAATAAGATCAAAGTCCTCAGTCAAGAACATTTTGGTGTAGTTAGTTTTCAGAAAGCTTTAAGAGCGAGACGGTGAGTAGAGGGAGGGGGGAGAGGGGGAAGGAGGCTTCACTTGCCTATGACCCCACAAGTAAACCGTCTCTGCACCCAAAAGAGTCAATAGCTTGATAACAGAATGAAGCAAATTTGAATATAATAATTAAATTCTACAAGCCCCTTGAAAGCCCTTGACGACGTACTGAACTGTCTAACAGAGAAAGTTTGATTGATTGAAATTAAAGGTCTGAGGGATGAGACCAAAAATATACCAAAGCGTTCTCCTGTTTTCGCGTAGTGGATGAGCCGCCAACCACTCTTGAGTTCAAAGCATGCAGGGGCACAGAAACGAGGAAACACTTAATTGTTACACTTGATGGATCATATGAGAGAAGGCCCGGTTAACGTGCCTCCCAACTCTACCCTCGATTCGCAAATCACTGCTTTAGGATTAATAATCATTACGCAGTACAGCTAAATTCATTAGAGTCCGCTAGGCATATTGTTTCTCAGTAACGTAACAAGTCAGATGCTTAGCTCATAATCCTTTGCAGAATGAGCCAGACTATCTTCAAACTAACATTCCAGTTAAGGGCGATTAAATTTCATTGTTATTAACAACTGCATACTCAAGAAATTTACGAAATTCAATGTTAGTGGGCATTGAAATAAATCAATGGGGAAAGTTGAACATTGGTGCCCAGTCGGGATTCGGAACTGGCTTATTGGGCAATCGCGGCAAGCATTACGCCACATAGGACACTGTGATCACCACATCCACTAGGTTCCTGTCAGATGCAACTTCTCAGCTTATCCACACACAACTGACGTAGTATCCCGTTTCATTATTACTGAGTACTAGAGCTCTGCATTTCGATGAAAACAACCGCTCGAGCGTTTCCCGTTTCGTGCCGCTGCTCGACGGCTGGGGTAGGCGCACGCTGCGACACGGCTGTGGCTTTCTAATGCAGCATTTGTGGCCGGTCGCCCTCCGCCTCTCGGTTATCGGCGGAAGTGTCGAGCACTGCCGGGCGCTCGAGCGCTCTCGCAGTCTCGGCCGGTGACAGCGCGACCGCCGCGCGCTCATCACTGCGGAATCGCATTAGAAACCGACCTGGCTTTGAGCAACGCAGTCAATATTAGTACAATGTATACGAGTTTGGAGATACTCTGCACATAAAGCACGTTTTGACTACTTTATTACCGTTTGTCTACCGAACGGAACAAAATACTATATACGGAAATTACAGTTTTTAACGTTGCAGTTACTGGAAGAGATGATCACCTCAATAGTCGAAACTCCAGTAGTTTGCAATATAGTTAAAAATGTTTAAATGTTTGTAAAGCTCGTGGGACTTAACTTGCGGGGGTCATGATTCCCTAAACTTACAACATCAAATGTAACATATACAATTGTAGTATTTGGGTTATAGAACTGATAGTAAACAACGAAAGACATTTGTAAAAGAAATAAGTTGTTAATATGAAGCGGTGGTCTCTCATCTCTGATATACATTAATGACTTGCCATTTTAAGTTGATGAAGGTTAGTTCTTTTTGCTGATGATACTAGTAATCATATCCAAAAATCGAGAACTAACTGATGTAATCGTAAATAACGCCTCCAAAAAATTATTAAGTTGTTCTAACCAAACGGACTCTCATGAACTTCTGATAAAACACAGCATATACCGTTCCGTACAGTAAATGGCACAACTCCAGGGATAAATATAGACTTTGAACTGAAGTCCGTAGCTAAGGTAGAATTTTCAAAATTATTCGTTCGTTTTGAAGGGAAACCTGAGATTTTCAAAAATTTTAGATGTGTGATGAGAGATTAAACTTGAAGCAACACATTGATCGTCTGCTAAAACTTTTGGGTTCAGCTACGTATTAGGGTTTTTGCAAAGTTTGGCGATAAGAATCTCAGTAAATTAGTTTACTACGCCTATTTGCATTTACTGCTTTCGTATCGCATCATATTCTGAGGTAATTCACCATTCAGTAAAAAAGTATTCATTGCACATAATCGTGTAATCAGAATAATTGCTGGAGCGGACCTGAGATCATCCTGGAGACACCTATTTAACGATTTAGATATCCTAACAGTTACTTCAGAGTATATTCACTGATGAAATTTGTTGTTAATAATCCAATGCAGTTCACACAGATGTTTACATGTTTGTAAATCTATCGGAATCAACTGCTTGGTTATTAGTCCGTAGCTTGGAAACAATTTAAACTAAGGTAAACTAACCTAAGGACAACACAGACACCCATGCCTGAGACGGGACCCGAACCCCAGATGGCGAACGGCCGTGCGCATCCCGAATGGCTAATCCGCCGCGGAAAACCCAGTTCAAAAGTAATAGCAGTGTGCATAGGTATAACAACAGGAGAAACGATGATATTACTACGCAGGGTTAAATCCCAATTTGGCACGTAAAGGGATGAATTATGCTGCCACAAAAGTCTTCGGTCACCTATCAAACATCATCAAAACCTGACAGATAGCTAACTAGCATTTACAAATTAAAAGAATCTCTGAATGACAACTCCTTCTACTCAATGCATGATTTTTTAGATATGAATTAGTAAAACTAAAAACAAAAAATAAAAATAATCATAGAAAGAAAAAGAGAAAAATAATACAAAATATATTTGTGTCGTATAACATTTTGTGTAATGTAATATCTTGTACAGACACCTTTTATTACCCTGACACGTTCCACATCATCACGAAGTGTCGTATTCATGATCTACGGAACAAGTATTAATTGTAAGCAGTGTGACGCGGTGCAGCTCCCCGTCGCTGAGTGCGCCGGTTACTGGCGACCGAACGAGCGTTCGGCGCGCTCGGCCGAGCGCTGGCGATCGGTTGCCCGCGACCCGCAGAAGAGGACGCTCGGCCGCACACTCCCGAGAGACAGAGGGGCGAACGGGACTCGCCGGTAAAAATCGGACATACTGCAGACCTCTACTGAGTACTCACGACACGTAGTCGATTCTCGTAACAGTTAGGGCCATGTGTGCATTAGCAGGCGGACCACGGAGAACTCAGTAAAGCAACAGAGTTATTCCCATTGGAAAGTCTCCAGGTGACGGCGGAATCCCTGCAGAGATAATTAACTATAACAATTCTGTCTTTCATAAGCATCTACATAAAGGGAGAAGGTTGTAGCGCCTGTCTCTTCCTATGGTAGGTTGTGGAAAGAAAGAAACGAGATTATGACATAAGTCAATCTACCTGACTTCCGCTTCCCAATTAACAGGTGACTTACCTTTTAATCTTCTGTTGCTGTGACCGTTGCCAGGGTCGGACATCCTCTTTCCTAGCAGGGGTTTCTATAATTTTATAAATGAATAAAAATTATAGCAACAGGGGAAGGCTACAAACAAGAAGTAGGGCAGTTCATTGAAATAATCTTTGTATTCTGAAAGTAGCACATAGAATTGCGAGGTAGCCTGTCACATCTTATGAAAAAATGTTCAAATGTTTGTTAAGCTTATGGGACTTAACTACGGGGTCATCAGTCCCTAAACTTACAAACTACTTATGAACTACTTACGAACTAGGACGGCACAAATATCCATGCCCGAGGGGGGATTCGAACCCCCGACCGTAGAGGCCGTGCAGACCGTGACTGAAGCGCCTCAGTCTCCTCGGCCACCGCGGCCAGCACACATCTTATGAAACGGTTTCTGATTCTTGTTGCAGGACAAGACATACGATAGAGATCAAACATCGAAAATAAAGCACATTCACATCTACCAGCCTTTTACGAGAGAGAGAGAGTATTGAGGCTTCATGAAGATTTCCGTTGGTCATGAGAACAGTAGACTGAGCCCGAAACAGGGGCAACACAAGAACTAAAGGAAAAGAATCTTAGCAATCATCGCGCCTATCGTCCGATATGCAGACCGTTGCATATTTATTAAACTCGCGACCGAATGCAATTACTTTACTTTAATCGCGAATACCTGCTTCGTGGAACAGTGAAGTTCCTATCGGTCATCGAAATATCACTAAGACTGAGCATGGCGGCTTCTGACAATAACTGATCGCGGACCTTTTCTCCTAAGAAGCAACTGCCGAAGTGAGAGCGGCCACGTCGCTCACGCTTGTTTTGTTAACGCGAGTTTCGAAACCGCTGATTCTTCCGCCGGCACAACTAGTGACGAGTTACCAACCTGACTATAGCACAGTTAAGAATTCGTTCTGGCCCGCAAGGGCCGGTTTGACGCCTCGTAGGGTGGCGGCCTGTCTTGGCGGCAACTCGTGAAAGACGGCTAGAGCAGAAGTGTCCTTCCTCAAAGACGTTGGCTCTCCGGGTTTGAACTCAACGGCTCCGGTAGCCTATGTGGCTGATCACCATCTTCCCAATTCAATATATTAATTAATACAGGACACGGAAAATTATTTCGCCCCCACGATACGATGCTCCTCTGTTCAGGCAAGCAAATGGTAATTTTAGATTGTCGGGGAAAATTAGTTTTATATGATTTTATTGGCGATTAATTTTACCAACTTCTTGAATATTAATCGAACGTAACTTTGTAATACTTCAAACGAATCGTCATTTTTCATTAGATCGGAATCCGTCGTCAGAAATTTTAGAATTATTTTATTTATGCCCACTTTCTTTGTCCTAATGGCTGGCCATGTGGTTCATGACACCTTTGAGCTGGTCTGGGAAAATTCTTAGGTCTACAAGGTCACCTCCCATGGTGAATGCGGAATTTAAAAAAATCCACTCTTATAAAAACAGAAAGAGGCACGAAGTGACAGCAACAATTACCAAAGCTTTTCACTGCTACATGTAGCCGGGAAGGCTTAAACAAGAGTCATCCTAATGCATTGCAAGTCCCAGCGTTTAGAATGTACCCAGCATCTCAGTGCCGTTTCAGAGCTGGCCCATCAACCATAAATGTAATCTTCTCTATATGATGTGCTGCGTAATCCCTGACCTACGGGTCCGACAGTGCTCTCGCAAAGACAAACACATAGCCGTGGCATTCAAAAATCGTTGATTGTGTCATTCACTCACCGATCATGAATATTCTAAGGTACTTGTAGCATACGCATAAACGTAAAATTTTGTTTTAGTTAGTGCTTACCCTTTAATGGAAGAAAAAATTCAAACATCCCTAAAAATCTTCCCCGTTTCCTGGCGTTTAGAATACGTTGCTGAATAGTATCTGCTAACTTCACTTTAATTTTAATCTGATGGTAATGGCACTGTTGTAAAGAGCTGGACTTGCGTGTGAGATCTCCTAGTTTCTATTCCTGGTGAGGTAAAATAGTTTTCTTTTAAAACGTTCATTTTTGCTAGCCTACACTTCCATACGATATAAGGAATCGTCAGAAATTATGTGCGGCTTTCGAATAGAAAATAAAGAATACTGAAATTATTTGGCTGTTTACTTTCGAACACGTGATGATTTCAGCGTGTGTGGTTACTTCAGTAATAAAATACTGACGAGGAGGTATGCCATTTTAGTTCGTCTCTCAAATTGCTGAAGACCCTGAACCAAAGTACAATGACAGAAATGTTATTTATTTGAGAAGTGACTATAAGTCTTTTTATTGGAAAGAAATAGCTTACACTGCTGCATGTCGAACCAACACGAATAATTTTGAAATGTTTGTAAACCTGTGGGACCGAACTGCTATGATCATTATTTCCTAGACTTATAAACTAAGGACGAAACACACACACACACACACATTCTTGGCCGAGGAAGGACTCGAACTCCGGCGAGAACGGCGGCCCAGTCCGTAGCTTATCAAAAGTTTTACTTTTTACTAATTTACTATGACGTCAAAAGATATTTGTTCTGAAGTTCACAAAGTGATGTGAAATACGAGAATAACTTGTTGACATTTTTTACTTTGATCCACAACATCAACCATATAATTGACTACTCAGAGCTGCCAATATTGTTATATCAAATCCGCTGTGATAAAAGAAAGAGACAGGAAATGGGTTTTAAGGAAATGTTTACAAAAAGAATGTTATCCAAGATGGAAAACGGACTGGCTGAAAACAGAAATGAAAGAGAATCTAACACATGAATTTTACAAAAACTCAAGTCTTTCAACGAATTATTTTCACCGTAAAATGTCTCATGTGAAACCTAGTCATTTATTTTACATTTGTTTCTGGCGGTTGTCGACAGCAATAAACCTGAGGAAATGCATTTTACACTTAGCTGTCATGTAAGATTTATTTATTATTCAACTAGTTTCTGGAATATCCCATCATCACGGCATTTAAAATTACATAAAAAGTTGCGTTTCATACATTTCCTAAATCAATTAAAGATATCGTCTTATCCATAAAAAAAAGTCTTTTGTCACATTGATAAAACACAGCAAGTGGTTCTGCACTTAACCTAAATTCAATCATTACTGTCTCGTAAGAAAACATATCAAAGTAATGGATAAGACGACATCTTTAATTGATTCAGGAAGTGTATGAAACAGAACTGTTCGTGTAATTTTAAATTCCGTGATGATGGGATATTCCCGAAATAAGTGGCATAATAAATAAATCTTACATGACAGCTAAGTGTAAAATGCATTTTCTTCGGTTATTTTAGTGTTCATAGAATTACCTATGCAACACATTTTCATAATTTGCTTCCTAACTAGGTATCTACCAAGATTTATAGGAACTATAACTTTATAACTATAACGTTATTTCTATAGTAAAGGTAATGACTAACAACTTGTTGCATCATTAACTAATAGTTGAAATACTTTATGCGTATGTGAGTGAAATTCATTCTTTGATGATTATGTTGTTTACATAATGGAATATAAATTACCTAGTCATTATTCTAAGTGCAATTGCCAGATGATTCTATTTATAATTACATCATTATACTATGGTGGGACTGTCACGTCATTATATTTATTATGCAAATAAAGATGTATAATATTGATATAGGCGGGGTAAATGTTGGTACATGACTAATTAGATAAGAAAACAAATGTTGAATAGTTGGTTCCATGAATACTAACTAAAATGAAAGAGTTGGTTTCCCGATGATGTCCCGCAACTTTTTACGGTGCAAGGAATTCGTTGCGAGACAAGAATTTTGGTATATTTTGTTTCTGATGGTATCACATTTACCATAGTCGTTAGCAGAACAGTGTCAAAGATGATAACGTTGCATGATAATAACAAGGAAGCAGTGGCACGGAAATTTTTCGCGAATTTTCGTTTGATTTGGTAAACAGGCATTAAACGCGCTAGTCGCGCCGTTGCTTCCGGCAGCCACGATCCTTCGTGTTTCAGCTCTGCAGCCAAGTGGGCAGGGGGCCCCGCGGGGACGTGGCTGGCCACGGGCGGCCCATAAATCTATCAGCGGAAGTTGTTGCGATAACTGCTCCACCAAGTCCGCCACAAATGGCCGTAATAGCTGCCAGTTCTTCGACACGGAGAGACATTTATATAAACGAGGCAGTTCGTCAAGCGCTATCCCGTGAAGTGATCTTTCTGCGTCCGACAGAGGAGAACTGACGCCTATATTTTTCACGGCACATCTTCTGGCACTTCCATCACCTTCACTCAGTCGAAAAACTGCTAGGACAGTACTTCTTCCGAGCAAAGGTATTTCATTTTTGTAAAATAACTATTTCGACACCCATGGCCACGTTTAATTTCAAATAAATTACGAAAATAGCTGCGCTCCTCGGTTGAACAGATTGGTGTAAGGAAATATTAACAGCAAAACGCGCCATCACTGACGTTCTGTCCGTAAAGCGACGCGACCGATTTACGGCCGCAAAACGGTGGCCAAAGATCGGTTCATCAAGACTTAATCGTTTAGTTAGGGAAAAAAACTGCAAAGTACATGTGTGCTAGGAATGAGAGTAAATAATTGCACGACTGTTTCGGACATGGCTAGCACGAAATACATAATTAACGCAGAATCTTTGGAGACTGAAAAATCTAATGTAATACGTCCCCGGACACAACGTTCCGAGATTTATTGTTTTCCAAGTATATTTAGAGATTACTGGCTCTTGATACACGCGGGCAGAGTAAGGTAATATTTTGCATAAATGGAACACTGGAAATCAAAAACGCTGTAAGTACCAAAATTAGGAATGTGAGAATTAGACGCGCTGGAACTGCCGAGCGCTCTAAGGCGCCCTGACACGGAAAGCGCAGTGGCTCCCCGTCGGAGGATCGATTCTTCCCACAGGCCTATTTCATTGACGTCAATTTGCAGCAGGGTTTTGGAACATATCCTGTATTCAAATATTATGAATTATCTCGAACAGAATGATCTATTGACCCAACGTCAACACGGATTTAGAAAATATCGTTCATGCGGATCACAACTAGTTCTTAAACTTGTATCCATTCTGAAAGTGTGGAACCTGCGACTGTATTGATTAAAGAAATCAGAAAATAACAGCAGCCAGTCACCTTTCTTACGTATTTATTACCACAACCGGTTTCGAACTGCCTGGCAGTTCATCATGAGGCGGTATACATGTTTTATATGTTGTTTACAACATTGTGGAATTCGTTTGGAGTTGGTTCACATTGCTGTATGACGGTAGGTGGTTCTTCAAGCATTTTAGTACTCAAAAGCTGCCCACATAACACAGCACTCGCTTTTCACATATTTTACAAACATGAACATTGTTTATGTTTGAGTCGAAACAAAGCCTCTGGAGTAGACGATATCCCGTCTGAAATGCTGACATCGCCAGGAGCACCACTCATGAATAAATTGTTCCAACTGGTATGCAACATTTATGAGACAGAGGAATATTTTCCGACTTCAAGAAAATTTATTCTTTCCAATGCCAAAGAAATCAAGTGCAGACAAATGTGAAAATTACAAAAGTATCAGTTTAGTATATAATGGTTGCAAAATACTAACATGCAATATTGACAGACGAATAGAAAAACTGGTGGATTCTGATCTTTGAAAAAATCTGTTCGAATTAACAATATTACAATAACAATTTCACGACTTACCTTAGAAGATAAGTTACGGAGAGGCAAACCTACATTTTTTAGAATTTGTGGATTTAGATAAAGATTTTGACACTGTTGCCTGTCATTTATACTTTCAAATTCTGAAGGTACCAGTGGCAAAATATAGGGAGTGAAGATTTATAATCAACTAGTACAAAAACCAGACAGCAGATACTAGAGTTGAAGGGTAGTAAAGGGACGCATTGGTAAGGCAGGGTTGTGGTCTTTCCCCAAAGTTCTTCAATCTTTACATTGAGCAAGATGTGGAGGAATGCAAGGAGAAATTTTGAGAGGGACTTCACAGAGAAAATTCTTTTCGATTTGCCGATGGCCTAGTAATTCTGGCAGAGACATGAAAGGACCAGGAAGAACAATTGAACGGAATCGACAGTGTCTTGAAAGGATGGTGTAAGATGAACGTAAATAAGAGTAAAAAAAGGATAATGGAATTGTGTGTCAGAAAAACAGGGGATGCTGAGGGAATTATATTAGGTAATGTGACAATAAAAGTAGTAGATGAGTTACGTTAATTCGATAGCAAAAGAACTAACTCCTGATGGGTGAAGTAAAGAAGATATAAAATCCAAAATCACCGTGGGAAGAAAACGTTTGTCAACATCGCTGGGTAGATATTGAGCGCTTCATGTTTTTGATATGGTCTGTATCCCTCATACACTATTTCCGCCTAACTGCAGATCCTTTTTCTATTTAGGCCGTTTCCTGCGTCAACAATTCTTTAGTGAAGTCCGCAGTGCGCTAGACTATTGATTCAAAACGATCTAATATATGTTTGGAATTAATTACACAACACACAATTTTTCAGCGATCAGACATGTCCGCTTCGCCTGGTGTACTGACTGATGAATGAGCTCATGAGGCAGACCAATATAACCCCCCTCCCCATTCCGCAAGTCGTTTGCCGGCCTCACCCTGTGGCTAGCACAGGCGAGGGTAGAGGAGCTTTCGTCGGCTCTGGTGTAGCGACAATGTCGCTTCTCTCACACACTGGTTACCAGTGATTACCAGAAATTCCGTGTCTTTATTGCTCTGTTAATTAGACCTAGCGATGGTTCCCAAGCCGTGCTAAAATTACAACCGCAGTCTCGGTTGATGAGATTCTCCCTAAGGCAAATTTCGATGGGCTCTCCAAAGACCCCTTCCCAGTTTTTGGAAGTCTACAGATCTGGTATAGGTGTAATCCATCCACGACTCTCCAACATATAGTGTTCTGCAACTGCAGATTTGCTGAAATAAATGAATCGTGCAGTTTTGGAAACTATCTCTGAAGGTGCACAATATCTGCCCAAAATATGACTTGCACGCTGACACGGATCCTGCCTTTCGCAGACTGAGATCACTGTCGACGTTCCTCAATAATGTTCATGTTTTATAGAGCATGTCACTGTTTGATAAAAGCCGACGTGTAGCACATTCCGTGTCAATGTGGAAAGTTCAAGTATTTGTAAATCCATGGGACAAAACTATTGTCGTTATCAGTGTATAGTCTTCCAAATTGTTTTAACTTAAATTAACCTAAGGACAGTACAGACATGTCCGAGGGAGGGGTTGAACCTCCGACGGGGAACTACCGAGGCGCCTTATACCGTTCGGCCATTTAACCGCGGGCCTAAGCCTGTGTTGGACAGACAATGAACAAAAATGTTCAAATGTTTGTGTAGTTTATGGGACTTAACTACGGGGTCAGCAGTCCCTAAACTTACAAACTACTTATGAACTAGCTACTACTAAAGACGGCACAAATATCCATGCCCGAGGGGGGATTCGAACGCCCGTCCGTAGTGGACGTGCAGACCGTGACTGGCGCGCTGCAGTCCCCTCGGCCACCGCGGCCGGCAGACAATGAACACCATGGAAGATAGTTTTCGTATTACCAGAGGAACAATCGAATGATGTATCCTAGGAAATCCAGAGTAGTAGAACATTCTTTTCCTGAGAATAACGTGATGGACAACAACGACTGGCTGCGCGGTCGCTCCCGTCGGTGGTTCGACTCCTCCCTCGAGCACGTGTTGTTCTTAAGAATAAGTTAGTTTCGGTAATTGGTAAGTCTATGGAACGATGACCTCATCAGTTCGTCCGTTAAGTACAAAAAACGTTTGATCATTTGATTGTGATCTACGAACTTCCAAAATAGTGGATAATCGTAATTGAAAAGTCCTCGAAATTCCCATTAGGTTCCATCTCATCAATGTAGACTGCGCCCATAATCTTAGAACGGCTTGTAAATCCCTACTGGGGTTAATTTAGACGATATGCCAACCACAACTTGTAATACTTGAACATCAAAAATATATGAAGAACGTAATTAGCTGCCAGAGAAAGAGGTGGTCAGCGACAAGCATCGCAGATATAGTTTTACTGAATAAAACTTTCAATGCAATACTACAAACTACGCGGCCACCAAGCCGGACTGCAGAGTTAGTACATCGCGGACGAAGGGGGAGAACGGTTTATTAGTCAGCCGCTCTGCCAAAAGAGATCAAATCCGTCAGTGCACCTGGCAATGATGGCATGTGTGAGCTCCTAAATATTGTGACCGTTGGACACTATAAAAAAATACGCCCGTGGAATGTTCGTTCAAACAATGACCGCCGGCCGCGGTGGCCGAGGGGACTGAGGTACAGTCATGGTCTGCACGGCCACTACGGTCGGGGGTTCAAATCCCCCCTCGGGCATGGATATTTGTGCCGTCCTAGTTCGTAAGTAGTTGATAAGTAGTTTGTAAGTTTAGAGACTGATGACCCCGTAGTTAAGTCCCATAAGCTGTACAAAAAAAAAAAAAAAAAAAAAAATGACCCATCAGAAACTGAAAAACTACGCCGTTTATTGTTGACACGCCGTGTAGCGGATGAAGCTTCCGTAAGGGTATGTATGTTTGTTTGTAATAGAGCAAGAGAGTTATGGTGTAGCTTTTGTGTCCCAGCCTCGTCGCCACTTTTGTGTCTCGGTATCCGCCGGTTGTAGTAGGTGTCGGTGGCCGAGTGGAAAGAGACCGACACAGGAATAAAGGATGCAAGCCTGTGCAAGTACGGAGGTGACCAGCCAGTGGGGCAGCAGAAACTAGAAACACTAGAGCAAATTAGAATGAGATATATAGATATATTTAATAGAGTCTTTGTAATACTTAACTTTTACATAGTTCTTGACTGCAGAATGCTGATACATAGATTAGATAGAGGCCTGCCTACTGATGATTCCTAGTGCCTATCCGATAGCCAAGTCTTAACTGGTGCCTATCCCCATCCCAAGTGGTCGATGCAGCAGTCGTGGCCACGAGTGGAGTTGCAGCAGAGGGCGCTCGTGGCTGACGTCGTAAGAACGCCGCGCCGTGCGTGCATGGCGGCGCGCGGCGAAAGTACGTGGCGCGCACTTTATACTTGTGCGACACCACAGTAACAACTAGACCCTTCCTAACAAGAATGGCTGATCGATCGCGAATAGTCATAAGCTGAGAAATTTAGATAGTTGTTATTGTTGTTATTTGCAGTATTAGTATGTTTCAGTTGCGTTGTGTTTCTGATTTCAGGTGCTCCTGGGGCGTCGTGTGGTGACGAGGTTCCAGTTCGAAACAATGTTCAAATAATTATAAACTTAAGGTTCACACTATTGACGTCATCGTTCCCAAGACTTGGAAACTACCTAAACTAATTCAAAAGAGCTCTTGCAACGGCAATATTGACACCGACGGCAGAAAGAGGACACTTCGTGACATGAGGCCTCAGACCGCGTGGCCGTTCCCGCTGCGACGACTCCATCTGCAGTTTTGCTTGCAGTCTGGAGCACCAAAGAACTGCTTCAGAGCCGCACTAGAGAGCCGCTCTGTGTGACGTTCCATGGCGTGGACGTCAAAGAGGGTTCCGCGAGGCTCTCAGCAGTTGAACAAGAGACACAAGAAAGGAATAGAGAGCTATTGTAACGGTAATATTGATGTAGTATCAAATAACACAGTTAAGGCAGTATGTCCAAGTATGTCCATCTATATCTATAAATGTGAATGTCTGTTCGGTGTACGTTTATCACGTCTGAACCACAAGAAATAAAGAGCTAAAAATTTGTGCAGTTACTAATGCTACCCGGGGAAGGTTTTAGGCACGGTTTTATGGCGATCGGATAGCTATTTATTTATTTATATATATTTATGTGAATGTCTGTTCGGTGTACGCTTATCACGTCCGAACAAGACGCAGATACTTAAATATTTGTACAGTTACTAATTTATACCTGAATAAGGTTTTAGGCACGGTTTTATAGCGAACTGATAGATATTTAGTAATTTGAAGAATATAACGCAAAATGCGGAACAATAATTACTATTTGAAAATTATATTTACGCTTTGAAAATGGTTCTATTTGTTGCATTGTTGCTTGAGGGTTGATAGTGATAAAAGGGTGGAGTATATTGGGATGGAAAGTTATCTGCGTATATAAAATTCTACCTGTGTGTGTGTGTTAATATTTCGCTCTACAGCGAAAACTACAGAACGCAAACAAATAATCTATGTGTAATTATTGTCCGAAGTCTCCCGTTGTACTCTATAGCAGTTCCATTACGATAGCAATAAGGGGGTGGAAGATATGGTGGTTGAAAGTCGTCAAATTGTAAAAATATTCGGACTGAAGGCCAGCGATGACGTTTGCGACTCTATAGTAAGGAGGTTACATACAGCGAAACGTGATGCCACAGACCATATCTTTGGTCTATATGTGCTACAATATCTTCAGCTCTTTCTCTGTAAGGATAAGCATACGAATAAGGAAATATAAGAATAAATAAATAAAGCAATAAAAAAGAAGTTTCTTTTAATACATATCTTTAAAAAAATCGATTTGACGTTTCGCACATTACATCCTTTCAGATATGCCATTTCAGTCCAAAAGACATCAGTTTTCAGTTCGTCTAGCTTTTGCCATGCCAATTAACAAAGCTCAAGGACAATCATTAAACTTCGCAGGAATCCATTTACAGCCCTCATGTTTTTCACATAGTCAATTATTCGTCGCTTGCTCAAGGGTGGGCAACCCAAAATATCTCTACATTTACGCTCCAAACAATACTACAAATAATCAAAATATATGACTTTCCACACTGACACCGAATCTGGTACACGCCGGCCTTCCTCAAACCGAGATCATCTTTAGCGCTCCCCACCAGTGCACGAATTTTATTCGGCGGACAAAAAACAGTTCCAACCTGGCGATCTTTCCCTAGTGTGCGCCGGTATATGGAACGAACGGTGGGGAGCGCTAAAGATGATCTCTGTTTGAGGAAGGCCGGCGTGTACCAGATTCGGTGTCAGTGTGGAAAGTCATGTATTGGACAGACGATGCGTACCGTCGAGGATCGATGCGTTGAACACCAGAGGCACATACGATTGACGTATCCGAGCAAGTCGGCGGTCGCTGAACATTGTTTGTCGGAGAATCATGCGATGGAGTATGAAAGCACTAGGATTCTGGTACAGACGTCGAGATACTGGGACTGCGTCGTTAGAGAGGCCATTGAAATTCGCACAAGTGACGACCTCTTAAACCGTGACTGTGGCTATAATCTTAGCAAAGCTTGGGAACCAGCGATTGGGTTATTTAAGAGTAAATCTAGCAAACGTAACGAAGTGACGACCACGGCGGCCACAGCCCTCACACCGACGTCATCTCAGACGCCGTCGCATTCGGTTCCACTGCGCGGCCGCGGCGCGGGGCGCGGACCGAGGAGGGGTCGCTCCGCGGTCCGAGGGTATTTAAATGGCCCGCTACCGGGCTAGAACCCAGTTCCCTTCGAGCAGCCGTAGCGTGCGGATCTCCGTGCCGGTGCGTTTCCAGGAGCTCAGTCCGTCAGTTCACCTGATGATGGCGACATGTATGATCGCCGAAATATTGTGCACGTTGGACACTATAGACCGGCAGTACAACCGTGGATATTTTGATTATCAAATACGCCGGGAGAAACTGAAGAATCACAATACTACAAATAACGTAGTTTACCAGAATGCCCTAAAATGAAATTAAAATGGACATTACTCTCACCATACGTGTTGAGATATTGCAACACAGGCTCTAAGGAATAATGTATGTATTATTTATTGTAAATCATTAAGCACTTCACATAATTTTATTTTTTTTTATTTGAATGTTGATTAAAAATGTTTGTTTCTAAAGAAGGTATTGTATTTCATGTCATTCTTCAAAACCAGTCTTATAGCACACTACTGAAAGATAGCTTATCTATCATAATCAACCAACACGCGAGCGGAGCCGCGGGTTTACGCTAGTAGGTTATAAATTGATGCTCAATCTCAGTAAGCCTGAGTTTATGCCGTTTCTAACACGAAGTTGAGTTAGACAGAATCAGCACATGATAAGTCAGACTGAACAGTTAAAATATCTAGGCATTCGTATATATATCGAGCTGTCGTCGATATATGTTCAGGATCTTCAAAAAAAAAAAAAAAAAAAAAAAAAAAAAAAAAAAAAAAAAAAAAAAAAAAAAAAAAAAAAAAACACTAAATGTTGCGTTGTAGATAATTCAAACACTTTCTGTAGTAAGTCCTTTGCTTCAAAAAGTGTATTTATTGGACATGAACGGGGGGTTCGATCAATGCGTGGGGTAAATTCTCATACTTCTTGTCGACCCCCGTTTAGAAGCTTTGGAATTCTGACATTTGGAGAAAAAATACACGTTATTTTTGATGTCGTTTGTTACTTGTAATGTTTGGCAATACCCAAGAGGTATCAGCTTTTATTTAGTTAATAGTAGACATAAACTGAATCTATAATTTGATTAAGTGCTGCTCAGGAAGCACAGTGGTAAAGTGCCACACTACAAACCAAAAAGTCGCGGGTTCGATCCTCGCCCGGTCCTAGGAGTTTTATCTCTCACATTCCATTTCTTTTATCTCTGGCAGTGTTGCTGATGTGAAAAATTTCGAGTAGCAACGCGGTTCGGATCCCACGTTAAACTGGCTGCGTAAGTCAGTTTGAAGGTCGGAGGAAGGCAACTGCATACCACCTCCAAACAGTACATTGCCTAGTAAAGTACTGTGAGGTTAAAACCAATATTTCTTCGGATTGTTGACTGCTTTACCTTAATTTGATCAAAAATCTTTGACCCTTGTGCAAAAAGGTATGCACCATTCTGTTGCATCCATTTTAATAAACTGGCAAAAGAATTTACAATACTTATTTTTAATCCTCGGACATTCAAGGATAAACTGAAAAGTATCCACATGTCTCTCTTTCTACACTGTCTAGGAGTTCCTCGAAGGACTGGAAAATTGAGGCAATTTCTGTCTTACGTTGTAGGTTCCATTTACTGATGCTTAGGCCTGTTGTGTGCGTTGGTTTTCTACGTGTTTCACTACACCTATTACTACTCTTCTGTTACACATAGATGTACCAGTTGAGAAATGAAAATAATAATAATAATCATCATCATCAATATGAAAATAAAAATGAATAAATTAACTTGTATGTTGTACACGGTTACCCATATTGTGGAATGTGTTATGTGTACTGTGCACGCGAATATTTGAGTATATAGAGAGAGTTCTCGCTGAATTACGCAGAAGACATAAGGAACGCCTCAGAACAAATGAAACTGCCTTGCCTACATCCAACGAACTGGAATTGATTCGACTAATAGGGCTGTAGGGAAGATTGATTGGGTTTTATTATAGTTCAAAAGGCCAAGTTGTATGATGTGAACGTGGATCCAGGAGGAATATGTTCATGGCATTCAAAGTTGATGCTTAACTTCCTTGATATGTTGATTAGGTACATCTGTGTATTTTCAATATAAAATTTTTAATCAACATTTCTCCACTTCAAATTATGGCCTACAACTTACTCCTTGACATCGCTGGTGGAGCCGTGTGGTCTCACGCAACATGTCATGGTATACGCGGGCGCTCCCACTGGATGTTCGAGTCCTTCGTGGGGAAAGTGTGTGGGTGATTTCGTTCGTGTAAGTTAGTTTACGTAGTGTGTTAGCTCATTGAGCGATGACCTAAGCAGTGTGATCATTAAGCACAATAAATTCACTCGTCCCTGGGCGTAGGCCAGTGGCGAAGCTATGTCACCAATGGCCCCGGGGCAAAAATGACATTGGGGCCCTCTTTACACTAATACTGTACAGATGCAAAACTACTTCATCATGATATAAGGCAAACCTAAATACTACCAAATAAATTGTTACGCAGCAGATAATGTTTAATCGTACTCTCTAATATAATTGTGAAAGTTGGTTTGTTATGTTTCCACGCATAAACTACTTGGTGATTTGGACGAAATTTTCCAGAGGGATAGATATAGAGTTGGACCTTAGTAGGACATACAGATGAAAATGCCCAATGGGATATTTTTAGTCAGCGGTGACAGCAGGAGGACTTTGTCAGTGCTGGCCACTCACTGTCGTGCAGCTACTACGCTGTTGGCTCATTTCGTTGACAGCCCGGGCAAAGAAGGAAAATAGGGGAAATATTCGTGTAGGAGGGTTTCAGCCAAAGGAAGTTGCCGGATTTTGTTTGATGAAACACTTTGGACTGAGCCGTGCCCCTACCAGGCTTCTTGAAGTACATGTTAGTATCTGGCCAGGAAAAAGCAATGAGTAAAATAACTAAGTCGATATCTTCGCTTATCGTGACAGTGGGGTAAAGGGCAGCGTCTTGATGCACAATTCACTTTTGAGACAAAGTAATTATTACATGAAACTCCTGATACGTGAATGTAATTAAATCTTTAAATGACAGAATAAACAGTGTGGGGGTAGAAACGTACCTTAAAAGATTGCGTGAAGTGCCGAATTCTCACCACAATGAAGTTGTTTGTTTTCACATACAAGAACTGAGCAGAATGCGGCGGAGGATATAGTGTTAGTATGAACGTAAATTGAAGAGCGAATAGTTCTTATGGTATGGGAAGGCGCCGTTCCCAGAAAAAAGCCACAGAATGCCGAATCCATTTCCCGTCTACCATTGCAAGGTAATGTGTAGAAAGGTATGTAGATTCTGTTACGCTCACGAAGGCTGAGGGGCCCCTGGAGCTCGGGGGCCCCGGGGCACTGCCCCGCCTAGCCCTATGATAGCTACGCCACTGGCGTAGGCTCACATTGCCTAGGAGACACATCTGATAAACCAACTCTCGGCCACCCTGCAGGGTCGGCACTTGTCGGCTGGTGCCAGCCACCGTCGCGTCACGCCACGCCACGCCGTGGCAATTTTCGACGCCAGCCTAACGAGTTGCCGGCGCGGATCAAAGGAAAACTTTTAATAAGAGAACACTGCCAGTGGACCGGGCCAATTACCCCGCCCGCCTTTGACTCCGACTGGGGCCCACCTGTCACCCGGAAAATTCAGAACTTCCGCTCTGTCTTTCACTGCAAGCGTTCCGTTGCTGCGACGACGAATATTGTCTCGTTAATAAGTCCCGGAGCAGCTGGAGACTTTGTCCGACTGCTATAGCAAATTGCAAAGTCTAGTCAAGTTTCTGGAGTCTGGAATGATAATTTGCTCCGGAGCTGAGATGGAAGATGTGCAGTGAAGACGGTTTCTAAAAACATCCCTGCAAAAGGCAGACAGATTAGCACTGCTGTCTGAAATTGGCAGACATTGATGGAAAGTCGCCAAGACTGGATGGTCTAGTATTGTAAAATTAAAGGCGAATATCGTGCACTCTTTTACAGTTTGCTATTCATTCAAGATATGTTGCTGAAACAGTGCTTATGAAATAACTGATTAAATTTTCAGGTAATTAGTTAAGGTGGGAATGAGGTACCATACTAGTAAGGAGTACCCTCCAAGCGCTTATTCTGCCATCGAGTCGATAAAAAAATGTTCAAATGCTTGTTAATCTAAGGCAGTGTTTTTCAACCTGTGGGTCCCGACCTTCAGGCGGTCGCAAAGTCTTCCGGGGGACTTCGTCATAGCAGGAAATACAGTAGTTGCACCATAAAATTGCCAGATCAGTCCATGTCTTGATATTAGCTGTTGTGTAATGAAAAACATATTATGCTTCAGAAAAGTGAAATTATTTTATATTATAATTAAGCGGTTTCTTCTTGATCTGCAGTTCTCAGTTTAATACAAAAAAAGATTGGTAATAAATGCACCTTGCTAACAACGAATAAATGAAACACCTGAAAACTGCCGACAGCTAAATTTACGCGATACAATAAGGAATTTTGTGAAATTCGATTGTTTACCCTTTACAAATTAACAATACAATAGGACCTTCATCAATGTGCATAATTCGATTCTGAGATTTACTTGTAATGCGAAACCTCGTTATGCATCTATTTCTTCTGTCGGCATTCATTTAAATGGACTAAAATTTATCCCCTAATGTAAAATACGGCACTGTACTTTTTCTTATTTTTCAGCAGAGGAAAATTAAATTAATTATCTTTGAAATTACACACTTAGTTGTGTTATGATTCGGAGAGGGGTGGGGGTGGCAAAAATATTTTTAGCTGGGATGGGGTCGCGTAGTCAAAAACGTTGGAAAACGCTGGTCTAAGGGATGAAAATTCTGTGGTCATCGACTCTAGAATTACAAATTACTTAAAGTAAATTTAGTGAGGGGAATATACACCATCATGACCGAGGGAGGACACGAAATTCCGGTGGGAGCCATCGCACAGTCCTTGACATGGCGCCTAGAAGAAGACGGCCATTCCGGCGTAGGGAATCATACTGATGGCGACTACTTTGATACATTATTTAATGCCTGTGAAACCTGTTCACGTAGTTGTCCACAAATTGTGGGTTGATAAGATACACACGTCAGTTGTCGTCCGATCGCGTATTATCAGTAATCGATTGGAGACAATTGGAGAGATCGTGCTGGCCATGGAAGTTGCAGCACGTCTTGTAGAAACGTTGACTTTCAGCTGCAGCGTGTTAGCAGGCATTATCGTGCTGGGGCCACACATCGCCGTCCACTTGCAAGACTAGCAAATAAACTGGTCTTACACAATTCTGCATGTACGTGTCGGCAAAGAAAAAAAAATCGGACCAAACTGCGTTGTCATCAGTCCGTAGCTGACAAACTACTTAAACTAAGGTAAACTAACACCCATGCCCCAGGGAGGACTCGAACCTCTGCAGCGAGGTGGCTTAGACCGCGGCACTTGCGTCAGCGTTCCCACCACAAACACCAAAGGATATCGAGAGCAGCAACTTATCAGACACATACAGTGAGTGCAAAAAGTATTCGTCTAGCTCTGTATATTTGAAAACCTACCAAGTCTGCGTCACGAAACGAAATTAATACAAAATCTGAAGAGCCAGTCCTGCAAACAGTACTTCGGTAAATCTTTTTATTGAAAAGCAAGAGAAGAAAATACTTTCTAATCGATAAAAAGATTAACAAAATAGAAAATCTAATACAATATATATTTCACAAAGTATTCTTTCACCATATGAAAGTGCGTAAAATCATCGCCCAGTGATTAAATTATAACTCTGGCCCCCATTGTCCACACTAGAGTTAACCGAGTGCAGCCAACACCCCCTAGAGAGAAGGCCGCGGCGCTCTCGTGTGACGTAAGACAGAGTAGGTTGTGCGAGCATAGCTGACTGGGTAGCCGCTGGAGCACGGCCCACTATGCCGAAGCAGCGAGCCAGTCAGTTATGCGCGCGCAACCTACTCTGCCTTGATGTCTCACGAGAGCGCCGGGCCTTCTCTCTAGGTGGTGGTGATTAGACTTGCGCATAGGGAGTACTGACTTTAATCGCGGCTACGCCGCGAACTAGTTCGTAATTTTAGTTTGTCCGCTCCCAGTGACGGCTGAGGGGCGTGCGTGGAGCGGCGTGGTCTGCGCGTGCAGGTGGAAGGGCAAGTTCCCACACCTAGCTGCTTCATGCGCTTGCTGCTTGCACCGCTAATGATATCACGCATACCAAAAGAAACAGTTTGTGGATAATTTCTCGCGTTTAAGTTTAGAGTTATCTCTATATCTTGGCATTATGGAATTTATTAGATATTGCAGAGTGCAGAACACATCAAAACAGAAATTTTGTAGCACTGAACTATGTAATCTAGCAGGCAGACGTTCACCTCGAAATGACTCATCAGCAGAAGGCAAACCCGTGATTTTTAATTCTGCTACGCGCCCCCTCGCTATTGCCTGTCGGTCTTCGGAAAAGAATCCAACGAATTATGAAGCGAGATATGTTTGGCATAATCGTTAGCTGCTCCTAGTTCGTCCGCTGCTCCTAGTTCGTCCACTCTTTTTTGCTTTTGCTACCACTACTAAAGGAACTCTTTTTTATGACAGCTTTTTATATAATAAATCAGTGTTGCCAAAGCGTGTGCTATTACCCTTATTTTCGGGCAATTTGACATCAAGTACTTAGGCAAAAAAACCAGTTATTTACACGAATGGGTGATGCAACGGTATTCAACTACTTTGCATACAGAGTACTCGTAGTACTTTATTTTTAAAACAGATTTCTTGTGGCAGTGAACTATGAAACTACAGCTGAACTGCACCTCAGCTCGAAATGAAGGTAACTGGCAGAAGGGAATCACGCGATTCTGCGCACTTCTGTCTTCGGAAAAGGAGCGTGCGAACTAAGAGGCGAGGGATCTGCGAACTAGTTCACGTTGTTCGCCTGTGGGAGCGCTCTTCCGAACTAGTTCGTTCGTGAACTACACAAGACTAGTGGTGATGCAGCCCCAGTCCACCGCGTATTGTTGTTTCGAACGGCGACAGTTAGCGCAAGGGCCGTAGAGGTAGTGAGACGACGTTGACTGAAAGAAAACTTATTCTGCGCTTGCACAATAAGTGTAGATACTCTTAGGATATTTCTAACGTAGTGGGTGGACCCAGATCGACGATTCAGTTTGATAATAGATCGCTTTTCCATGACATAAAAAATTAGAAACCAACCATGGACCGGACGCCCATTGACTGGTGCTGGCGTGAGGTTTATCGTGAGGGAAATGCAATCAGCATTCCTAAGACAGCTGGGCAGTTAGAATCTAGGGGCAAGAAAGTATGTGCTAACACAATTAGAAATACCATCAAGAAGTGCGGGTATAACGGCAGATAGCTCGCAAGAAATTTTGAGTTAGCAAAAGGAATCGTAAGAAACGTATGAATTCTGAAGGGGAGACTTCTGGAATAATGTAATATTTTTCGATGGAAGTAAATTTAACGTATTCAGGTCGGATGGAACGTTAATGGTGTGGCGTAAGAAAAAACGCTGAGATGTTGCCGCAGAACGTTTTGTCAATAGTGAAACACAGTGGCTATTCCCTCATGACGTGGTGGTGTAAGAGTGCTGCATGTGTCAGATAATTACATTTTACAGAGGGTAAGATGGAACACAAAACATATGTAAACACCTTGAAGGAAAATCTAAATGTTAGCGCCGTAAAATTAGGTCTCCAAGGAGATTTCATTTTTAACATCACAACGACCCGTAGCATATGGCTCTATATACTAGGCTGTGCTGCTGTACAAAACACGAAAGCAACTAAAAACATCTCATGAGAGTCCAGAAATTAACCCAATTGAAGACCTTTGGCAAGTACTGGAAGATAACGTCAGAAGAAGACACATTTCTAACAGAAAAGACTTACAAGAGGCACTTCAAGAAGAATAGGCCAAAATTCCTTCCTCTCTTACGCTAAACTTAGTCAACTCTATGACCAGACGACTACAGGCAGTAATAACTGCAAAGGGAAAACCCACCAAATATTAGTTTTTGTAATATAAATAATCTTTCCATGTTGCAAATGCAAATAAATAAATAAATAAAATAAAAGAGTAGACGAATACTTTTTAAAGAAGCGTTTGTATACAATTTTAATTTTCTTAACTTTTCTATTGCTATTGATGTATTTATTTCTTTGTTTATCAGTCAAAGAGATGTACCGAGGGTCTTCCCACAGGACTGGTAGTTCACATTTTATGTTCACTTCTTTTCGCGTGACACACAGTTATTTTAAAAACTTACAGCTAGAAGAATACCTTTTGGACTCACTGTGAGTACATGCATGTATGGGAACATGTATTCCCTAACGTTCATTACGCAAATCAGGCACCCCTTTATTTCTGCATACATGTTTGCAGCATTAAAAGCGTTGGAAGCGTTCCCTCCTGCTGTCTAAATTTGCACCCATTTTCAGTAATCCAAAGTAGGATTTAGGATCAGGATGCGGAACGCAAGACTGAGTGATTTTGGTACTCCATAACATGTTGTGTAAAGCCCCCTCTGATCTTGAAAGGACAACAATCGAGAAAAAGCAATGCGGCATGAAGTTGGCGGGTTAGCAAACAAGACGTCAAAGATGGAGAAGAAAAGGTGCCCTGAATACTGGACTGCATGAATAACGGTAAGGTATTTTCAGTTTGATGTTTCAGGGTTTTATTCAGTGGAATGGGCAGAGCGGAATTTTCGAGACAAGTGCCAGATACTTCTAATTAGTAACACTGACACTATAAGAAGCGGAAACATAAATGGCTATTTTTTGCAATCTATTTCAGCATTTCTTAGATTACTCCAGAGGAATTGTAGTTTGCAAGGATTCTACAAGATTCAGAACATATAGTACAGGAGATTGAAGAGGTCGACAACAGACACTCATCAGGTGAACGTGCAATGAAATACATGTTGCTTCCTCCCCCCCCCCCCTCCACATCATAGTTCACGTTACTGTGGAGTCTTCATTGTGGAAGTGAATGTTGAACGTGTAATTACATTTGTACACTTATAATACACTTTGTATACTTATAAATAGAAAGTAGTATATCAGTTGTGACGTTTTGTGTGTAGAATAGTACCATACCAAATGTGTTTGAGTATTACCAAGATGCAATTCATAATGCAGTTCTAATGTAAGAAATTACGAATAGTTGTAGCAGTAGGAGTGGTGTTGCCACTTTCATCAAGAATTCGTTGTGCCATGTCATGATCGACCGACCGCACTGGGGATGACAAAATGCAACATCAGACGGATATTCCTCACAATACTTAGTTCAAAAATTTTAAAATTTTTGTAGAGCTTATGGGACATAACTACGGGGTCATCAGTCCCTAAAATTACAAAATACATACGAACTAGCTTATACTAAAGACAACACAAACATCCATGCCCGAGGGAGGTTCGAACCCCCGACAGGAAACGGCCTCGCGCATCGTAGCATAGCGCCTCACTGCGCTCCGCCGCGGCACAATACTTAGTGATATGCTGTTGAAATTATTGCCCTTGATTAAATTTATCATTGATTAATGATAGAGACACCTTGAGAATTTATTTAAGAGCATTGTCAGATAATTTGTTATGCTAATCGTTGCTTTGTATCAATCGAAGTTTAACTTTCTGAGCGTTTTCTCCACTTTCATGGTTCACTAAGGCCCGCTATCATTCAAAGTATGTCTATAAATATCTGCTCCTCTACCTACATGTTTCTATAAAGTATTCACTTTTGGTCTCCATCTATTTCTGAAGTTATTATTTAATAGCTCTGCGTAACATGATTTGTTGCCAAGAACAGTGTAAGTGATGATTTCCGTGTGTGAGGGATTTTTCGATTGCAGTGTCACATCGAAACCGATAGACACTCTTCAAAATAGGAAGAAAAACACACACAAAGTCATCAGAGTAAATGAATAATTATGTAACCAAACGCATCTGAAGATAAACATAAATTGTTAAAGCGCGTTCTGCTGAGTATAAAAAGTACGAATTGGTGCTGTTTTCTGTATTTAAATTATGAATGACACTGTTACCGACTTATGGTGAATGAAATGATGTTAATTTACACTATGTTGTACCTGCATTGAATCAGCAGTAACGCTTTTTGCCAGCAACGTATAGGCCATGTTTGCTGCTAGAAGTGAAGTTTTCTTTCATCTTTGATACCCGTGGCACCAAGAGTATATTCCTGCGCAGAATTACAGGTCAAAACGTTTCATAGAATAAGGGTCTCAGAACAGTTTCATTGTAGTTTTAGATTAATTTTCAGATTACGTACATTTATTTTCACGTCACTGTTTGATGTTCTTTCGAATCTTTCTGCTTGCGTTACAGTTTGTCCTCGTTCGTCCCGCATATCGTACTATATGGAATGTAAAGGTATTTTATCTTAATCTCGTTCTTCATTCTGCGAAGGGCTATTTTCCTGTGCATTTCATTGAAAGAGATATTGTAAAGTCTAAAAGTCACGCAAACCAAACCACTCCATCGTAAAGCAATACCGACTTACAGTGTCAATTCTTTACGTGAGCTTTATATTCAACATTTAAGTAAAACTTATTCAGATAAATGTTACAGTTAGTTCGGCTTTTTCTTTTGACGATCCATTTTAGTGAACTTCCATGATGAATTTACATTTATTAACATACCTGCAAGCTACGAATTCAAACAGTGCACACATTTCTGAACTTTCTTCATTCAAAGTAAGTTTAACAGACATATTTAATATTACCAAACAATCGCAGAATTGTACTTTCGATTGTTCTAATTTTCAGCAGTATTATGGCTTCTATCACCTTGGAATAAGTTTGTGACTCTTTACGTGATTGTGTCTTTAGCTTTTAAATATATAATTTATGGTATATTTTATTTGTTTGAAATTTATGTTCAGTTAAGTTTGAATTTTTTTAAATTAATGTATTTTGCATTGTTGTGAGTCTGATTAAGTAAGATGCGACACTGGTAAAGTGTAAAACTCAAATTTAGACGTTCAACCACTTAGCGTCAGAACGGTTGAACCTACGATTTTGTCAGACCCGTTATCCACCATGGAGAAGTAGGAAGTGTTCAATTTTTTCGTGCATAAGTGTGTTTGCAGTAGAAGAGGTGTATCCCAGAATGCGCAGAATATACTGTTTCGGAAGGGATTACTGCTAGGTAATTCTTTAATCTGTGGTCAACAGAAGACATTTGTGCCTTACTGTAGGCCTGCCCTTCGCATGCGAGTTATTGAACACATATTTCGGCGAGGCTTTCAGTGTCCCACCATAGGCTGTAGCAGTAACAACGTCCTCCATGTCTAAAAACTGTGAAACGTAAATATAGATGATTAGTATTATCTTCACACAGAGCAAACATGTTAGGCTTTATGGCAGCATAATTTATACTTACTGCACAAGAGTAACGTAAACCAGATTCACTTAAATTGATTTTTTTAGTTCATAGGTCTGCGTAACCATTATGAAAATTATGGCTAGCCGCAAAGATAAATACAATTATACACTGAGTGTAGGACGACGCTTTGATTAAAAATTTATGGTAAAACTAGAATATAATACAAGCCTAAAACTGCCTCAGGAACTAAATATTAATAGACGTAAATATAACAATTTGCTTTTAGCAATATCAAATGAAATGCACAGTTTCTATCATTACTCTCCATAATCGTAATGAAATTCCTAGCTGTTTACATAGGAAAATAATTATAGGTTAATAAACACGATGATAGATATCTCCAAAGATTAATATGAACAGCTTCACAAGAAGATGCGGTATTTGACGCAACAAATGAACGATATTAATCCCGCTATTCCAAATATGTACCCTTTGCGCACTCCTGCTGAATTGCACAATTACATATTTGAATGGACGCACGAAAACGTTGGCAGTTCCAGATTAAAATGCCTGGGGCGCCGGTGCTGTTTTATATACCATAGTCGTGTCGTGTCATTCAGATTTCGCACTCTTTTGGTGGTTAAGCAACATTTCTAAATCATCCAGCATCACAAATAATTCATTGTTTCGCGAGTAGGAAATATTTTCTGTGTAGGTTTTTACGTAATAGTATAGTTTTGCAATAGTTTGCTACATAACCAGAAACATAGTGAGAGGGCAGTAAATATATTTCAGAAAAAAATAAACTTCAATTCTGATGCTTTGGCAGTGTGACATTTCCCGCGCAAAACACGCACCTTTCGCAATATGTCACCCTCCTACTTTCTAATTAACCTGAGGACTGACGCTCTAATTTCTGATATGTTGGATTCTGTCAAAGTTTGTATAATTCATACTTTTGCTTTCCTCCATTATAAGTGCCTAATTTTCACAGGTGTTATAGTGCTAATTTAGATACTAAAAAGGGATATCGTCACATGAAATTTATTGAGTTTGTACAGCATACATTATTTGCAGTAGTGTATTTTCGTACACCTGAGACAATAGATACTTAGAGAGTGTTTTCCGTATATCAAATGAGTCATTACTCATTACATTCCCCACTATACTAAATGGAAAAAAATACCGTAACAGTAAGTCTTAAAATCTATTCAGCTATTTAGCTTGACGTGCAAGCTTTGAACTGGCTGATTGCTCAACCGTAACTGATAGTTGTAGTGGCTACTTAAAAACTGTCTTGGAACGACTTTTACCTAAACTGACTACAGAATGTTTGAGTTAAAAAGTCTGTTGAAGCAAGAGATAGAATTGCTTATAAGTGGCAAATGACGAGCGTCAGTTAGACAACTTTCTCGTCATTTAACTTCATAAGATAATCCCACACTGGATTTCGCAACGCCATAGCCGGAAATAGTACCGCACAAGGAACCCGCAACAAACTGGGAGACGCTAATCGAATTTAGCAAAAAGGAATTCGCAAATTTCTGTTTTAATTCCTCATTTCTCTGGGTAAATCGAATTTTTGTGGAGGAATTAGTCATTTTTGATGGATATTTATCTGTGAGTTTGTGGCATATCGACAAAACGCCGTCGGCTGATATGGTCGGGGAGCTGTCAAGAGTGTTCGTGCGTCATCCACCAGTGGTAGGGAGGAGAAGTGCGGCACTCTGTTACTTCGTTACCCAGGGAAACGGTTTACTTGGTGAATTTTATCCATTATGGATGTTGAACTCCGTGACTGTTCCTTATAGGTTGTGGAAATAAAATCCTCCACAATTATTGGAGGTTTATTAAAACACTACCGGTTTCGGGCTTGTGCCCATCTTCAGGTGTTTACATTCAGTGTTGCTGACTGTTTAAAGAAAACGTAAATTACTTTGTGCTTGTCATACAGTTATACATACACAGGTATTATGTAGATATACATATACATAAAACAAGCATGGTATGTGGTGGAGTGATTTGTGATAAGGCTATAAGTGTACTCACATATAAGTAAAGTATCCAGTTCGTGTTCGTACATTTCTCATGGATATTAGTTGAGAACATTGTAGTAACATGGCCGGCCGCGGTGGCCGAGGGGACTACGGCGCTTCAGTCACGGTCTGCATGGCCACTACGGTCGGGGGTTCGAATCCCCCCTCGGGCATGGATATTTGTGCGTCCTTACTTGTAGCTAGTTCATAAGTAGTTTGCAAGTTTAGGGACTGATGACCCCGTAGTTAAGTCCCATAGACTCTACAAACATTTGAACATTTTTTTTTTTTTTTTTTTTTTGTAGTAACAGTAACATGATGCTAATTTGCACTCACATGTTTCAGGTTTTGCACAGTACACAGTACACTTTATAACTGTCACTCCAAACATCGCCACAGTACACTTTATAACTGTCACTCCAAACATCGCAATGTTTACATTCAGTCATACGTTATGGTCAAAGAACTTAGCTCAAGATACACAGGGATATTGCACACACAGAAGTACAGAGATGTATAACTGTATGACAAGCACAAAGTAATTTACGTTTTCTTTAAACAGTCAAGAACACTGAATGTAAACACCTGAAGATGGACACAAGCCCGAAACCGGTAGTGCTTTAATAAACCGCCAATAATTGTTACTGGTAGCGGATTTTTTTCCACATCCTGTTTTACTTGGTTATCGTTTAAGCTCGTCCCTGTATCTGTCCATAGCTCTCTCTAGCATTAAAAACTTGCGTTTTGCTATGTGGAAGTCTACTGTTGCTTTTTCAAAAAGTTGGTTTTGTGACGTAGGCCTACCGGATTTAATATTGCATAATTGCTACGTAGTTGATTCACAGGCACTTCAGATGTATATCTAAAATGATAACAGTTCGTCCTGCGACAAGATAATGATCTTGTTGATGTTTTTATTACAGACAGTGACCAGTTAACTCGCGGCCAATATTTGATTTTCCACACTCCGTTACAATCTCACAAAACGTAACGTTCGTGTGACGGGTCATGAATGCCATTTTCTATAGGAAGCAAATAAACCGTTGTCAATAAAGAGCACGCTGAATAAAGACTCACAAATAACGCTGTGGAATTTCAAGAAATAACCAAATAAGAGGCAACATCCTAATTTGTATTGGAACGCTATTAAAAATACCATTGAGTTGGACATTCGTATGTTTTGACCGTTGTACCACTACCACAGTCAGCTACTTCAGTAACGAATATAGCATATGGGTGTTAGGGCGGCAAGATTAATCTAAAGATAATTTTAGTAATTTTAAGTAGATATTCTATGATATTTTGTATCAATTTAGCTGCTCGTATACGGAGAATAATCTGTGATTAAGACCCTTTCACTTTTCTGACACCAAGCCTTTTTGTTGTTGACATTAAATCATAAAACCTCTTAACACTCCACTCCCGTCACCATTACAGGAAAGTATGACTGTCTGCTATGGCGATGCTTTCAAGAATCATTCATTACAGTAATTTCCATACCGTGGTTATTTTGCTTTATATTCATTACCTTGGGGGAGGGGCAGGGCCCCTCTGTCCACCTCACCCACTCTTATATTCGCCATTGGGGGACCTTTTAATTTGCATTTATTTACATTTTTAAGAAACATCTTTTGTCTTGAATGAGTGTCCGGGCAGGATTGTAATAATGAGAGCTGACGTCGATTTTGCTCACGATAAAGAAAGGGGAAAAGTTACTACAACTCTTTATTACGAGATTACAATCATTTGCAATCTACCATTGTATAAAGTGTCAATTCAGGTTTGGTTTTGTTACATTAAATTGTTGTAGTTTTTCCCGTGTGTTCAGAATGATATTTTTGCTTTTAGGATTATTTAGTTTATCTTTGTAAGTCAAGGACCGATGACCTCAACGGTTTAGCCCCTTAAGTTACAAACATTTGTTTTGAACTCCTGTGCATTTAATATTATGAAGGTAGCAGGGTAAAATATAGGGAGCGAAGAATTATATTCAACCTATACAAAAACCAGAAAGCGGTTATTAGAGTCGAAGGGCAAGAAAGGGACGCAGAGGTTTGGAAGGGACCTATTCCAATTGTAGCCATTCCTATTGTAGCCATTCCCCAATGTTGTACATTGAGCAGGTAGTGAAGGAATGAAAGGAGAAGTTTGGAGAGGGCATTAAAGTGCAGGGAGAATAAATAAAAACATTGCGGTTTTGCCGATGACATAGTAATTCTGTCAGAGACCGCAAAAGATCTTGAGGAGCAATTGAATGGAATGGACAGTGTATTGAAAGGAAGATATAAGATGAACATTAACTAGAGTAAAACAAATGTCATGGAATGAAATGTCAGAAAATCAGGCGATGCTGAAGTAATTAGATTAGGTAATGAGACAGTAAAAGTAGTAGATAATATTGTTATTTGGGTAGTAAGATAACTTCTGATGGCCGAAGTAAAGAAGATATAAAATGCAGAATGGCTTTGGGAAGTAAAGCGTTTCTAAAGACGCGAAACTTGTGAACATCCAATATTAATTTAAATGTTAGGAAGTCCTTTCTGAAAGCATTTGTCTGGAGTGTAGCATAGTATAGGAGTGAAACGTGGACCATAAGGAGTTAAAATAAAAATATAATAGAAGCTTTTGAAATGTGGTGCTACAGACGAATTATGAATATTAGATGGGTAGATCACGTAACTAATGAGGAGGTGCTTACCCGAATCGGGGAGAAAAGGAGTTGCTGGCATATCATGACTAAGAGAAGGGATAGATTAGTTGAACACATTCCAAGACATCAAGAAATTGTCAACTTAGCATTAGAAGGAAGCTTGTGGGTAAAAATCGTAGAGGGAGACGGAGGGACGAATATAGTAAGCAGATTCAAAAGGATGTAGGTTGCCGAACGCATTCTCAGATGAGGAGACTTGCACAGGGCAGGGTAGCGTGGAGAGCTGCATCAAACCCGTCTGCGAACTGAAGACCACAACAACAACAACCATACATGAACAGGTAAGCCTAAAATTTATGCTCGTTTGCGTTTATAAAGCAGAAATGTACTTTCGAAATGCGCGGTCACTCACAAGAGACACCTTTGACCTCGAACGCTCAAAACCGCACGAAACCAAACTTTTGCATGCAAAACGCCGCACATGTCTGCTAGCGCCACTGGAAACCGAAAGTGAAGGTACATGTTATTTCATCGTGAAATATCACACTATGATTTACAGTTAATTAGTTGCAATATGCTTGTCGAAAGCCACGGTATGACACTGACGTACCATCATTATTTGAAAATGTAATTAATGTGGCTTTTGATATTGGACTGCTGGAATGCGAAAGTGATTTGGAATAACATGGCTTCATTGATTTGTGCAAATTGACATGACGTACGCCACTGTCTTGTTTATGATTGACTATTATTCTTTGTGCAGTTCCGCTCCATGATGTACCTTGTTAGAAAGAAGGCTTTGTTTTCAGTTAACTGCAGACTCATATGTGTCTATTAGTTTTCGACACTATTAAAAGTGCTCATAAACTGCTAAGTTAAACATGTAACTGTGAATCTGAGCCTTACTTTAATAGAATAAAACACTACTGTTTCGTTACAAATTGTATGTTCGATTTTTCACCATCGGTGAACTGAAACAGACGCGTTGAAACAGATCTGAGACTGTAAACTCAACTATTTACCTGAGAATTACTATTACATCAGTGTTGAAGGAACACGTAGATAATGTCCGCCAAATTTGGAGTTTTTCTGACCAATGTGGGAACCTTAACAAGTGGGTTTGACGGAAGCCGTCGAAAGAGTCGAAAGAAGTGCAGCTCGCTTTTTATTGTCACGATACAGGACCTGGGTTGGGAGTCATTACAACAACAACGTTTATTGCTGCGGCGTGGTCCACTTACGAAATTCGAATCGCCAACGTCTTCCTCCGATTACGAAAATACATTGTTGACTCCTACCTACAAAGATAGAAATGTTCATCAGAATAAAATACGTGATATCAGAGCTCGAACTGAGAGATTCAAATGTTCTTTCTTCGCTATTCGAGAATGGTATGGTAGTTGAATAGTATAAAGGTGTTTCGATGAACCTTATGTCAGGCATTTAAATGTCATTTGCAGAGTATCCCATGTAGATGTAGAACATGAGGGAAGACTCAACGTTTTCCAACAATTTGTCTAAGAAAACCACCCCTGCGTTATAGATTGTAATCTGTTACTTACCATAAAGAAAAATAGAAACATAACCTTGCTTGATGTATTGGAAATTAACACATTGTTATACGGGACACAAAGTTAATTTTAAATTACCAGATCCAGTTTTCATTTTCCCATCTCTTACGTTGTCAAAGCAATAAGTTAATTTATTTCGTCACTTCTTCAATTTACATGAAGATAAACAATATTGTTTCTATTTTATAGTCAATAAATATTAACTGTATGTGACATTCAGTTGTGAGTCACCTTAAGATGAACTAGGAATCGAAAACCGCTTAGTAAGCAAGAGAATAAATATATATTACTTTAAGAACATATATAAGTGTTTTGATTTTGTAATATTTCATGATTATGTTTCGACTTGTAAAAAATTCGTTAAATGTGGTTTTCACTTCTCTCCTGCAGGAGGACGGTATAGTATTGTTAGCAGAGTTAGCCAGCGTTCCATTGTCAACAATCAACGCTAAAGTTCTTCTTCAAAAAGTTAACCCCTAAGAAACAGTCTTAAAATTGTAACTAGTGACACCACTGTTACTCGATATTATTTCACTTTGTTTGTTGGCGATAGACCGGGATCTGGCGCATCGTCAATAGTTTTCACTCCATTTACTATCTGTGTCGCCGGTTGTGAAAGTACTTTCGTTAAGCCTTACGAACACACCACATGCCTCAGTGTCAGTTTTAGCAATAATTTTCATTCCTCAATATTTATGCATCATTTTATTGTACTACAACCCTATCATTCAACTGCTCTCTGTCGAACGCATGCCTACTCAGATGCTTCAGCTTACTGTCTTGCAGATGTTCCTGTTCCTTCTGTCCACCTGAAAAGTGCAAAAACTTAATTTCATTTCAATTTATACATGCATCTCTTATTAGCAGAATTTGGGTTGTTTCATATACTGTAGGTAAGTATTCAACTGACAAAAATATTAGTGTCATGTTATATTTCGAAACTAGAACTACGAGCAGTTATTCCAGTGCGGTGTGTCTTGTAGACTTTCGACATCCATTTTGTAATCAACAGCATTTAGAATTGTCCATAACCGTGAATGTTGGCATAGGCTCCCACGGCTGTTCTCAACATAAGTTTCTTTACAGAATTTGTCAATAAATAAAATGCTCTGACGTTTCAAATTCAAATTTTTGTACAGTTAAGTGACACAACCCTAGTGGGCATCAGTCCATAAACTTACAAAGTACTTAAACCGACTTATACTAAGGACGAAACAAAACACACACACACACACACACACACACACACACACACACACACACACTCACATGATGTACGAGGGAGAACTCGAGCATCCGCAGAGAGTAGCAGCACACTCAGCAGCAATGCGCCTTAGAGCGCACGTACATTAGCGCGCTGCCCTGACGTTTCAACCACTATTACAAGCGGAAGTCCTCAGGGTGTTTCCCGATGAAGATGGTTTAAGTTCTGGGGGTCACAAAAAATTTGAGCTACCGAATACGTGATAGAAGTGCCGCAAGATACACTCAGAGATTCTATGAAAACTCGTTTGCTTTCGCTTGTTTGTATACCTTCGCCAACTGTTTGAAAATCAGTCATCAATCACGGAAATACTTAGCCATTTTGATGACGTACGTAGTTTGAATTTTGCAAGGTAACTAGTCTGAGAATGATCCAGTGGTTGCATCACACGTCAACGTCAGAGAGGAGAATTAGCCCATGATCTTGAGGACTTCCCGTATGTTCAGCGCAACTCAAGATGCAAAGATGCTTTCCTATAAATAAATAAAACAGAAAAAAGAAATCAATAAAATGACTGACTTATAAAGTCAATAGAAAGATGACAGAGAGAAACAAACACGTCGCAGATCCGAAAGAACGCTTGGATTTATTTGTCAAAACCTTAGCAGACGTTAATGTATTCGTTTATAAGGTATTTCAGTCATGTAATAACACACTCGAAGAAGGAACGGTTTCCAGTACATATTGTATCCAACACATGTACCTGCCATGATATCATTACAGATCGTCTCGAAACGTCTAGCATACTGTAAATGCAGATTCGTAGACTCCGATTCGTACACGGTTCCAAAAGCATAATTGTAGTAGTAATCAATATATCTGTAGATGTGAATAAGGAAGTACACGAAGTACCGCATCAATTACAAAATATGCGAGAAACTTAGATCTATATACTCAGAAGGTAGTGAACAGACGTAAAAGTATTTGAAGTATTTGTTCGATAAAACTTCGTAAAGAACCTGCTGGACAAAAGTGAACCAGTCAATATTCGCAACGTTGTTGAGTATCAATAAGGGGCAATAAACGCTATGTATGTAAATCAATTTTTATTCACTACTTCTATATTAATACGTGAGTCGTTTAGGTGACTAATTCCTTCTAAGACATCTCCATGGTTATTTCAGGGTGTACTGCGAAGCTCATACAAGTGTGGATCACATAGAGCATTCAATACTAAATGACCTCGAGGAAGAAATACGAAGTAAACGCTTTCTCGTTATCGTTTTATTTCAATATTTCTGGAGCTATCTGGTAAGATTAGAGGCTGACTCGCCTCTTTTATTGTTTCGGCAGTACATATAAACACCTTCGGAAGAGATATTTGTAATCGTAACTAAAGTGTCGGGTGTTTCGTAAACTGACAATGTGGCCACAAAACCTGCAGATATTTACTGAATTCTTAATATTGTTTGGATCAGAACTACTCAGAGTCGTAGCGAACAAAAGTAACATGAAAATTGCCAGCAGCGCTACGCAGATTTACCTGCAAGGTGTATCAGTATCGTGGTTTACATTCGTCGAAATCATGCACAATTTTTTCTTGAATGCACTCCAGTTTCCTCCTAAGGCTATAAGGCTATAGACCTCTTGGTTGATCATAGCTTCTGAGTGTCCAAGTAATACTATTAATTCCATACCCGAAGACGGTGAAAGTACTGTTTAAAGTATCTCTCTACTAGCGATTGTCGTGTCATGTTGTTTATGCTCCTTATTGGAACAGGTGTTTGACGTATCCTTCACGCTCTCCTCAAATTAGAATGGAATAAGAGCCGGAGTCAAATTTTCCGTTACGCAATAAGAATGCTGAAAAAGAATACTCGCGAATGTGTAAGTGTCAGAGGCAAACTATTATTGTTTAAGTCGTTAAAAAGTGACTTTTCATGCTTTAGTTGCAGTTTAGCAAGTTGTTGTTGTTTTTTTACCATACGCGTAACTTAATGGGAAATTTTGAAAACAGCTCATATTCTATTGTGGTAAAACAACAGCGTGACAGGTAAGTCAAAAACGTAATAGAAAAGAGGCATAATAACGCATCACAAATGCGGGAAGCAGAGAGATACTTTCAAAAATCGTGACTCGAATGTGGGGGTGGGGGTCCTAGAATTTTTTTCTGTAACTTTCCACTTCTTTCACCTCTAGCAATGTTTCTGACGTGAAAAATATCGAGTAGCATCGTGGTTCGCAACCACGTTAAACTACAGGTCCCCCTAGTCAGTTCGTACGTCGGAGGAAGGCAACGGCATACCACCTCCAAATGGGACCAAGCCAAGTAAAGCAGTGTGGTGTTCAAACCAATCTTCTGATTTTCGACTGTTTTTTCTTAAATTATTATTATTCATTCAGTAGTAATGTTCAACGAACAGGTCTGTAACTTCATAAGGAAATTGGAGTGCTTTCGAGTCAAACAACTTTGTAAGATTTCATCGTAGGTATTGTACAAATGCATAACTTTGGAAACATTTTTGTTTCACTTATAGGGAACAGCACTCTTATTTAAATTTATATATAAAGAACAGTCTAGAGTGCAAAAAAAATTTTTTCTACTAGTTTCGGTCTTATATTAGACCATCGTTAGGAAATTAAGTTCCATTGATGTTGTGGACCTGCCAGGAGACTTGGAGCCTTCTAGTGCGTCAGAGTCTAAAATAAGACCGAAACTAGTCGGATATATATATATATATATATATATATATATATATATATATATATATATATGACTGTTCTTTATATATACATTGAAACACATGACCGGTAGAAACTGTGTAGGAGTGCCGGTATTACCACATTTATTCTTTGTATTGGCTTTGAAAATAGGCACTGTGAAAAGTTGTGATACCGTATTGAGGAGATTAATAAAGTTCTTCATAGTTTATGACTGCTTTTTCAATTTATAAAATTACTGTGGAATATTCCCAGTGTACGTAACAGCTTCCAATCCTTTCAAACACAGCTTCTACCGTTAACAAATGTTCATGTGAAAGCGCTCTCCATGTCATTTCACCTTATCAGGGCCGTATTTGTGGTGTCGCACAAGTCTAAAGTGCGTGCCATCTACTTTCGCCGCGCGCCGCCATGCACGCACGGCGTTCTTACGACGACTAGAGCCCCTACCAATACAGGGCTCTAACGACGACAGCCACGAGCGCCCTCTACTGCTATCCCGCTCGTGGCCACCACTGAACGACATCGTTCACTTGGGACTGAGATAGGAACCAGTTAACACTTCGGAATCAGGTAGGCACCAGTGAAGACTTGGCTATCGATTAGGCATCAGGACACATCACTAGGCAGGCCTCCAGCTCAACTATGTATCAGCATTCTGCAGTACTGAGCTATGTAAAAGTTAAGTATTGTATAAATTCTGTGCTATATATATCTCGCTCTAATTTACTCTAGTGTTTCTAGTTTCTGCTGCCCCACTGGCTGGTCACCTCCTACCTGCACAAGCGTGCATCCTTTATTCCTGTGTCGATCTCTTTCTACTCGGCCACCGACACCTACGACGGAAACGAGACGCAAAAGTATGAATAATTATTGTGGATGACATTAATGGAATGGGGAAAGATTATCACATTTCAACCGAGGTTTCGGCCACGAGTGCAAGTGGCTCTACTCAGGAGCTAAAAACAGTATTCCTGTGAGGCTACAGATAATACACCGTTAATTTTTCTCATAATTCTAAAATTAGTTACCATTTATTATCTGTCCTGTTGACGAATCCATTTTATTTTCCTCCCAATTCTGTGATCGGTCATGCAGGATATTACGTATCCATTTTCACGCCTGAAGACAAACACGAAGCAGTTCACCTATAACTACGTAGTCCCATTTTATCCCTCAGGAGATCTTTCACGCGAGGTTTTCTGCAGCACTCCACGACTCCCCTTAACGGATCTCACGAGTATACTCTACAGTGGGCCAGTGCAATGGCGAAAGCGAAAGGGCGCGAAGGACATTGCGGAGAGGGGGGTAGGGGTAAATGGTGGCAAACGTAAACCAATTTACAGCCACGGGAGGCCTCCGATAAGCCCATTCGAGGAGGGCCGCCAGGCAAGCGCTCGAAAGTGTGCCAGAGTTGAGTCCCCTGGGGCGCCTGAGCGAGTAATCGTGGCAATTAGCTACCCCGCTGGGCTTTGGTTACCGACCACTCCCCGTTGTACTGCAAGCCCTCTGCGACCGCCGCCGGCGCAGCGACCGCAGAGCTCCGCGTATGATGTGTTCCATTCAGAGATAGACTCGCATCATGTATAACCATCATCTAAGATCCATCCTAATATACAGGGATTTACAAAAAGGTATGGCCAACCTTCCAGGGAACATTCCTCACACACAAAGAAAGAAGATGTGTTACGTGAACATGTGTCCCGAAACGCTTAATTTCCATGTTAGAGCTCATTTTATTATTTCTCTTCAAATCACATCAATCATGGAATGGAAACACACAGCAACAGCGTGACTTCAAACACTTTGTTACAGGAAATGTTCAAAATGTCCTCCGTTAGCGAGGTACAGGCACCGCCCCCTCCCCGTCGCATGCACTGATTCAGCCCTGTCAGCCCTGGAGAATGGCGTATTGTATCTCAGCCGTCCACAATACGATCACGAAGAGTCTCGACATTTGGTACCGGGGTTTCGTAGACAAGAGCTTTCAAATGCCCCCATAAATTAAAATCAAGGGGGTTGGGGTCAGGAGAGCGTGGATGCCATGGAACTGGTCCGCCTCTACCAAGCCATCGGTCACCGAATCTGTTGTTGAGAAGCGTACGAACACGTCGACTGAAATGTGCAGGAGCTCCATCGTGCAGGAACCACATGTCGTGTCGTACTTGTAAAGGCACATGTTCTGGCAGCGTAGGTAGAGTATCCCGTATGAAATCATGATAACGTACTCCAGTGAGCGTAGGTGGAAGAACAAGAGGCCCAATCAAGTCATCACCAACAATTCCTGCTCAAACGTTCACAGAAAAATCTGTGTTGATGACGTGATTGCACAGTTGCGTGTGGATTCTCGTCAGCCCACACATGTTGATTGTGAAAATTTACAAATTGATCAGGTTGGAATGAAGCCTCATCCGTAGTACTGTAGAGCAATGAGTCGCATGTCAACACAAGCACTGAAGTCAACATTACCTTCATTCAATTGGGCCAACTGGCGGTTAATCGAGGAAGTACAGTACATACTAACGAAACAGTTGGGTATTTTGACAATTGTCTGCACGAATTATTACAATTTACGTTTAAAGAGAAATACTAAAATAAGCTCTAACATGGAAATTAAGCTTTTCCAGACAAATGTCCACATAACATATTTTCTTTCTTTGTGTGTGACAAATGTTTCCTGAAAGTTTGGCCGTACCTTTTTGTAACGCCCTGTATATAAAATGGAAGTGTTTGTGCCTATATTTTACTCTGCAACCAAAACTACACATCGCAAACGAATATGTTTGTATGTGGTAGAAGGTATCAGTCTCCCATTGTACACTATGGTGGTCGGTAACGATAAGGGGTGGAAGGTATGGGAGGTGAAAGTTCTCATCTACATCCATACTCCGCAAGCCACCGGACACCGTGTGACGGAGGGTAACTTGAGTACCACTATCGGTTCTCCCTCCTATTACAGTCATGTATTGTTCGCGGAAACTAAGATAGTGGGTATGCGTCTGTGTGGGCTCTAATCTCTCTGATTTTATCCTCATGATCTCTTCGCGAGATGTACGTAGGAGGGAGCAATATCCTGCTAGACTCCTCGGTAAAGGTGTGTTCTAGAAACTTCGACAAAAGCCCGTACCGAGCGACGAAGCGTCTCTCCTGCAGTTTCTTCCACTGGAGTTTATCGGTCATCTAGGAAACTCTTTCACGAATGAAACTTTGACTCTGCAGCGGAGTGTGCGCTAATATGAAACTTCCTCGCAGATTAAAATTGTGTGCCGGAATCGGGACTCGAACCTGGGACCTTTGCCTTTAGCGGGCAAGCGCTCTGCCGACAGAGGTATTCCGACACGACTCATGATGCCGCCTCACAACTTTACTTCCTCCTGTACCTCGTCTCCTACTTTCCGAAACTGGAAGCATCCCTCAGGCTGTGGCTAAGCCATGTCTTTATTCCAGTAGTGCTAGTCTTGCAAGTTTCGTAGAAAAGCTTCTGTGAAGTTAGGAAAGTAGGAGGCGAGGTACTGGCGGAAGTAAAGTTGTGAGGCGGCATCGTGAGTCGTGTCGGGATAGCTCAGTTGGTAAAGCGCTTTCCCGCGAAAGGCAAAGGTTCCAGGTTCAATTCCCGGTTCCGGCACACAATTTTAATCTGCCAAGAAGTTTCAACTCTTTCACGCTTACTAAATAATCATGTAACGAAGCGCGCTGCTTTCCGTTGGATCTTCTCTACTTCCTTATATAAAATTCTACGTATGGGTGTCAATGTTTTGCTCTTCAGCAAAAACTACACAATGTAGACGAACGATCTCTCTGTGTTGTTGTAGTACAAAGTCTCCCGCTGTGCACAATAGCAGTTCCGTGTCGATAGCTATAATAGAGTTGAATATATAGTAAAATGTTCAAATGTTTGTTAAGCTTAAGGGACTTAACTACGGGGTCATCAGTCCCTAAACTTACAAACTACTTATGAAGTACCTACAACTAAGGACGGCAAAAATATTCATGCCCGAGGGGGGATTCGAACCTCCGAATATATGGTAGTTAAAAGTAGTCATCTTATATAAAAGCTGCAAAGCCGGCGTTGCCCGGTGTTTATTTATCCTACCCTCTCGTAGTCCACATCCCCTCCCCTCTTTCTCTGCATCCACCTCTTTCTCTCTCATCTCTCTGTTTGTTTCCACCTTTCCCTCCCTCGGCAAAATTTTCTGCAAGGTACCCTTTGTCTTGTATCATACAAACATTTATGTACCCAGTGATCTTCCTCTGTGTTTAAAGGTCATGCATACAAAAATTCATAAAGATCGGAGCACAATTATGCATTTTGTAAAATTCCTTAAGTTAAGTACCCTCCACTATGCAACGAACGAAATTTTATACAGACAATGACATTCTTCTTGTTTTTAAGGTAGAGAGTACAAAAATTCATCAATATCGGAACCAATCTGTAGATTTGAATGCATTAGAAACGCAGGGTCACATTGAAAAACGCACTTTCTTGTTCTCAAATATTTCAGTATTATTTCAAACAATCCTTCTTCTTGGAATAACGAAAAAAAGGATATGTGAAATCGGTTGAACCGTTCTCAATTTATGGTGCGACCAAGGTATTTAGTGAGCAATTTTTATGTTGAAAAGTACCCTCCCACATGCACCGTATTAAATTTAAAGCTCAAAGTGTGAGAAATTTCGTGAAGATCGGAATGAAACTGTAGATTTCGTGACTCTGTAGGACAAGTATGCTCCGCCATGCACCTATCACAAAATACTTCCTTAGATGATATTTTCCAGCTATAAACTACATTCCTGCCTAATTTCAGCTTCATATGTGAAGTAGTTTTAGAGATGTCCTGTTTAGTCAGTGAATGAGTGAGTTTCCTTTCGTTTTTATATAGACAGAGATTAAGAAAACAGATTGCTTAAATTCGGAAGCAAGAGAATTAAGGGAGAGTTGCAGACAAAAATAAATAGTAACCTGTAAATCTGTAATGCTAACTTTATTTGAGACAAGGTCATGCCTTATGCGACAGTTTTACGGCATCTACAGCGTAACTGTTGTGAGCGGTAGACTTCTTCTCGTTTCATAATTTTGTATGTGTCGTGCGTGTGTCGGGGGCGGGGGTGAGGGGTCCGTTACAGAACGCTTTATAAACGTCCGAAATCACATGAAAACTTTGTTGCAGGTCTCTAACTACTCCCATTTTCCAATAATTGACGCGTAAATCTGGATATTCTCACAAGCTGGCCTCTCATTATTTATGACGTCATATCTCCTGTGGTATGTGTCGTACTCTTTTGTTTTTGTGTCACGAAGCCTCGTGGGCGTTCGGTGAACGGTTCACCAAAGTTTCATTGCAATCGAATAAATGGTTTATGAACGCATGGAGGACATACAGACAAACATTCATTTTTATTCATATATATTCGGACTGAAGTCCAGCGATGACTTTTGACACTACAATATCAAAGAGTTTATATACAGCGAAACGTGATGGACATTCTTCAGTTGTTTTTCTGCAACAAGCGTACGAATAAAAAAAATTAAATTGTATTCCAAGCAGCTACTTCAATCAGCAACTGTAAGTAGCTGTTTGGAATACAATTTAAACTTGTAAATATTAAAATTTAGTGACAATGACAAAGCTCACACATAATAATTTTCTATCTCACCACAACCAAACGAGTTCCACAATTTTGTGAGCAATATGTAAAACATGTATACTGTCTGCTGATGAACTGCCAGGCAGTTCGAAACCGGTTGTGGTAATAAATACATAAGAAAGGTGACTGGTTGCTGTTATTTTCTGATTTCTTCAACTTTATGTTGTTTGCTCAGGGGGAGAGGGGCTGGGGGCTCACCAAAGAATTTATTCATATCATATCGTGGACAAGAAACAAGTCAAGTTTTGAATTAAATGAATGTATGAATGTAACATATTTTCTGTATTTTAAGTATTATCTTTCTGTGTTAAGATATTGCACGTATGATTTGTACACTGTGTAACGCAGCGTTATATCACAGTCTAACATATACAGTAGCAACAACAATAGCGCTTCTAGCAGTGGGACACCTTACGAAGTAATGATATTTGTTTAAAATTACTTTTTATGTAATTAACGAAATAGTTAGTATAAATTTTGCATTAAAAGCATTAGTAAAATATCAAGAGACATACATAATACGGAAATTAATGTTAAAACACCCGAATTTAACTGATTCTGTGGTATAAAGAACAACTTTGTCATGAACAAATACATACGAATATTTGTATATCTGCAACTTATTCCGTTGCCAGTGAGTAGAACATAAACATAAGAGACTGATACATTTCTATTATCGTCTATTCTTACTATGACAGACAGTTTTTTGACGTGTATCAATTCGGTGTGGAGTCAAATAATTCGCACATTTTTACACCTCACTAGATTTTCTTATACGTGCATATTCTTTTGAGTGTAATTACTTTAGCTTAAAGAGCCAACGTTTTGATTATTCTTGCCGTTTGACATTCAACTATAGCAACAATTGTGGAACTGGATTGTTCTTTATTGGAAAGCAGTTTGATTACTTTTGTCGTTTTATTACCATGTCTGTGACGGTTTTCCTTCAGCTACAACTGTGGTGGCGGATTTGGTACGTTAAATACTGTATTTATTGCATTATATATACGTTTATTACCTTCCAGCCTAATCTATTTTACTGGAATTGTAACGAAGAAATATCAACCTCTCGGATGCAAAACTTGCAATGGAAATTATTTTAAATAAAATATTGTTTATCAGCTTCTTACAACAGATGTGGAATTATTGGAAGCGAATTCCGGCTTCATATTTCTACAACTGTTAAACTGTAGCCTAGAACTTAATTTTAAAAATAATTCTTTCGGAATAAAGTATTAGTTTAATAAATCAAAACTAAGCTTTCATTAAATAAATTGAAATCTTTTTCAGTTGAGTATATCCAACATTTTAATTCTTGACCGAATATTTTATTATTAAGGATAACCAGTTTAAAATAATTTATGAGCCATATTCAGAGCAGATTATATGTTGGTCAGTCAGTAGTATCTGCCAACAGGCAGTAAAATTGTAAAATTACTGAATTTCAAATTATAAATTTTGTAATAGGAGAATATGCTGCCTTTTGGCAAATATTACTGACTAACCAACATTTAATTTGATCTTTAAGTGGCTCATGAATTAGTTGAAACTGGTTATTCGTGTTAATAATATATGCGGTTAATACTTTAGATATTGTATTTACTCAAATGAAAATATATAGACTGGCTTTCAGACAATATCTCAAGTAATATAAATTAAAATCAGATGAGCCCTAAGAGCTAACTGTTGTTCACTGTTCACAGTACTCAAGCCTGTGTGGAAAGAGCTACACAAAATTCACCCATTAACCCTAGCATTACGTATTTTTTGGTACATGAAATACGAACTGGGGGGGGAGGGACAGGGGAGGACTCAAAGGCCCATAAAGATTGTCAGAAATTAATTTGTCATAAATCCAGTTTATTTATTTCTCATACCTCCAGCAACTATTAAAAATGCTAGGCATTATTTTTGTATACTGGATAATAAAAGATTTAATTATGATACAAATAAAATGAAAAGTCATGAGATTCAGATTGTATATATTTTCCAGTTACTTTCAAAATAGTGTTCTCTTATAAAACAACTTTTTTTACTTCAATCCACCGAGCGAGGTGGCGCAGTGGTAACGCACTGGACTCGCATTCGGGAGGATGGTGGTTCAAATCCACCACCGGCCATCCAGATTTAGGTTTTCCGTGATTTCCCTAAATCACTCCAGGCATATGCCGGGATGGTTCCTTTCAAAGGGCACGGCCGATTTCCTTCCTCATCCTAACCCAAAAATTCCGAGCGTTAGCTCCGTCTCTAATGACCAAGCTGTCGACGGGACGTTAAACCCTAAGCATCCAACTTCAATCCACTTCACGAAGCAAACACGATTTACTGTCTCATTCTGAAACACTTTTCTCACACAACACTGTGTTCTTGCATTGTTTTCCACAGACGTGTTTGCGGTATTGAGAGCAGGTAACAATTGACCTTTACAGCTTATTGTATTTCATCTTTTTAGATGCAGCTTTTTGGCAGCATGGGTGGCACCGTCCACGTGTTCGTGGCTCTGCTGTTGAGGGTGATGCTTCTATAGCGCAGATGAGCTTCTGCGATGCTTTCCATTGTTATTATTACTGGCTTCTGAAGCCGTTACAGATTTTGGGCCGTTTATCTACATGAGGTCTTATTAGTTCAAGTCCTAAGTTAGTGATAAAAACTCTTCTGCGGTGTAGCAAATTCTTTTTCCAATCCGGTAAGTTGAGGAAGAAGATACAATATGCACTTATTGCTGCTATGTCAATGAGCGTGTAGAAAAGAGACAAAGGTCATCTTCTTGTTCCTTTCTTTGTGCTGTAGTGTCTTGCCATCTGATATATGGTGTCCACGCCTCCCTTTGTAAATCATAAAAACGCTTTTGTTAGTCTTAATTTTCATTCATTACCCCTTCTGAGTGGTATGTTGAAAGCATCAACAACAGTCGCTTTGGTTTCTCGCGGACTAGCGTTTATGTAAGAGTAACTGGTGGACTCTGTGTCTGAGGCTCAGTAGAAGACACTTGCAGTCTTTAGTTCTTCAGGTAGGTGTCGTCTATTCGACTCAAGGGTGCCAACAAGTCTGAGGAGAAAATCATTCCACAGAGTCCCAGCAAGCTCCATTGAAGTGTACTACCGATCTGTGGTAACATTGCAGCCTGACTTCTCAATGGGTTTTATCAGTCTCTTTAGAATTTACATCAATCCATTTGTATTCTGGGCATTTCTAGACTTAACTGTATAGACGTCCATGCTGATAACATATCTGGTCTCAGAATCAGGCAGCATTCTAATTAGAATGTCGCATTTTCCGGGTTTTTCTTTTAGAAATACCTTGAATGGGCAGCTACCACGGATCAAATGCATCTCATCCACTGTTATATGTACATCAGGTAAAAGTAAAACGTATAGCCTCTTTCGCAGACGCAGTACTTCCTTGTTGTCTAAACCACGTCCTCTCCCGCCCTACATTCTGTACAGAATGATGTTGATGATGATGTTTGTATAGGCTATGGGTTTTTAACTACGGGGTCATCAGTCCCTAAACTTACAAACTACTTATGAACTACTTACGAACTAGGACGGCACAAATATCCATGCCCGAGGGGGGATTCGAACCCACGACCGTAGTGGCCGTGCAGACCGTGACTGGAGCGCCATAGTACCCTCGGCCACCGCGGCCGGCTCTGTACAGAACACCAGTAATGTCGAGATTGCTTCGTAATACAATCTCGTCCACTTTTTTTCAATGAATTTGATATCATTAGCATCTGGTTGATTGGCTTCAACCTCGTCTTCATTCTTAGACGATCACTCAGTTTTAATTAAGTCCACTTAATCACCCACTTCACTTACCTCTAAACGTGATTCGTTCAAATTTTCTTCTAGCACTCTCAACAGCACTAACACGCAAACGTTGTCTACACTTGTTGCTAGTTCAACAGCAGCAAAATCATTGAAAATAAAAATGGTCGACCTTATAATAATATGTTTGAAGGCAACAGTCCAAAAGTAAAGTCAACAATGCAAAACGTCGTTTCATTTTAAAAGCTAGAAACTAAAGTCTCAACCTCTTAAATAATTCCTTGCTATTACCAGCGGGTTGGGGTGGGGGCTTCTAAGGCCCACAGAGAGAAAAATGTAATAAATGTTTGTTCAAATGTTTGTAAAGTCTATGGGACTTAACTACGGGGTCATCAGTCCCTAAACTTACAAACTATTTATGAACTACTTACGAACTACTTACGAACTACTTACGAACTAGGACGGCACAAATATCCATGCCCGAGGGGGGATTCGAACCCCCGACCGTAATGGCCGTGCAGACCGTGACTGGAGCGCCTCAGTCCCCTCGGTCACCCCGGCCGGCCATATATAATCCTTGTAAATCTGGACACCAGATCAATAGCAACAATGGGCAGGCAGGCATGTACAACAATGTGAGGTTTTTCTTTGTACCCATTGCATATGGAACAAAAAACGAAAGAAACCATCAATCGATAGTACACGCAAAAATAATTCACAGTTTGTGTTCCTTTACTTCGACGTGAGTGTCACAGTACTGCTCTACAAACAAATTTAATTGTGGACGGAGAATGACGAGGATGTTAGTTACTACTATTAATCTAAGTATGAAACATGCAGCCGAAGCATTATGTATTTATAATTAGCAAATCAAGCAGGAATAACAAATCACGAACAGTAATTAATTATTAATAAAACTTAATTAAGCTACGGATTGCACTTATGATAGTTTATTTAATTTAATCGTTTGCCTCCCCCTCCCTCCGTAATACAACACTATATATTATAATCCGATGACCTTTCCTGTTCGCTGGCGCCTGTTGCAACTCTCAGCCACTACGGCGTTCCGAATTGTAGAGTTCAACATGGTAATGCGTAACACACCTAGTAGTGATTATTTTTATTTTTACTTATTTATTATTTATGTGACTACTTTCTTTGCCTTGTTTACAGAACAAAGAAGTGAGGACGCGCCAGAACCACGTACTTCAGGCACAAGTTACGTGCTGCATTATATGGAAGGTTGAAATCTGGACCACGCTCGGACGTTGTGTTTAATGGTCAGCAATTTGGACTATGAATCCGGCTTCGAGATCGAATATCTATGGCTCCTGTCTCTGTAAGTGTTTTTGTCTGTTAACATAAATGGTATATGATAACTTTAAACTAGTACCAGCTTAAGATGCGACGTCCAATTAGATGTCGACAGAAAAATTGGGTATGGCAGCTGCTATCAATGTTCTATTAAGATTAGCATTCAAAAAATAAAAAATATAAGGAAACTGAAAAGAATCTGTAAAATACAGAGTCTTTCTACGAAATTACGATTTTACTATGTATTTTTTCTTGTCAACATTATCGTTGGCAAGACGTAAGTAGTTGTATTAGTAGCAGGATGGTCTACTCGTACCAGAATTATGGGGGCATAAGATAATCTTAATAAAATCCTATATCCCTTACCACCCGACGGCTTTCAACAATGATGACTTATGTAATCCACGTACACTAGGTATTGAATGTATCTGTAGTAAGGAGGTTAAAATATGACCTTTATTTGGAGAAAGTAATACTCAATTTTAAACAATAGAATTTCGGATGTGAAAGGATTACGGTAGGTTACGCTTATGTTTAAAAAAATCAAAATGAAATTCAATTAACTGATTGAAAAGAAAGAAATGTGATAGAGAAAAGTATTTAAAATTATTTGAAAAACAAATGTATATATTTAGTGAAATATTATAGAATACTGATTACAGTACATCTGTATTTATAAATATTGCTGTTCTCTATACATTTCAAAAAGGCTGGAGCAATTTTGATGAAATCTTCAATAAATCTTCAGATTAGCTCAGCTGGTGGTCCTCTCAAGTTTGTTAGTGATCGGATCTAGATGTTTACTAATTTTAAGAATCTAACGTGAAATATGGAACAACAATTATTTTTCATCTTCTCCATATTTCAGAAAATGCTTTTATTGATTGGTATTTTCTACATAATATGATTCAGCACAGTGAATGCCGTGATTATGGATCGGCTGAATGTTTAAACCTTTGATCATAGAGAGTAGTGGACTGGGCATGGTCTACTATCTATGGTCGAAGGTTTAAAACATATTTACATACCACTATCACAGTGTAACATACACGTAAAAGCCAAGGTTAGTAAATAATAAGGTTGGGCAGTAAGCCCTCTGCTCTGTCATTGGCTGTCGCAGATGACGTCAGCGTGGGAGCAGGCGCTCGCGAGTACAGGTCACGCACTTTTTCGTGGCCCCTCTGTGATCGGCGAAAGTCGGCTGAGTTCGTGTGTCTACCGAATGTTACGTTCTCTACCAGCCTTACCACGTAACAGCATTGTACACCATAGACATCGACAATGTATTGCTGATTTGTGCTTGGTATTTATTATTGTCTTCGACTTGATTTGCTAAAGTACGTCCACATATCCCGACGACTTCCTTTAGAGAAAGGAAGGCTGTCCTTGAAAGTAGTATGAAGAATGTTAATTCCGATTGTTATTCAGTTACAACAATGAAGAGGCAGAAAGCGTTGCTACACACGCTTAATAAGTCCCTTTAAGTCATTTATATTACTAAGATACATGTTCGTTTTCTGTTACCTTAACATTAAAGTGATACTTAATTTCGTGTATCTGCAACGGTTTAACCCCGTACAGGTATATGTTACTTCTTTTAAAAACCTGTAAGCTATACGCCGTAAGCTGGCAGCCCTGGGAGAAAGAGGCGGGGCTTGTTCTAACAGCCAATGCGCTACGAGCGCAAGCTTCAGCTCCCAGCATTATTATTATTATTTTATTTTATTTACTTACTTTTTTTGGTAGACGACATGGCATGCACTTTTACGTTAAGTTTCCTGGTTTAAAAAAATTATTTATTCCGTAATGTAGTTGTCTAAACAGCTTTTGTGTTGCTAAACTGTTGCGGTTAACTTGGAAAACTATGATACATTACGTCAGTTCCCTTTGTTTTCCGGTTGTAGGAATAACAGCCAGTAACATCACAGCCCGGCATTGTAAAACATACTTTACACACGCTCAACTGTTCGGATGTTTGGATTCGTTTCTATATGCAGTTACAGCAAAAACAATAAAAACCACAACACTCCGGAATTAAAGTTTCCACTATTGACTGTGTACTTACGAGGGAAGTACTCGAAATAATCCACCAAATACTGAAAAAACCTAATGCATATGCAACGCTTTCCACCTATTTTCACAATGTAGTGTTTCGCGCGGCTGCTTCCACGCTGGCGTCATGCGCACAATAGAGAAAACGTGTCCTTACTGCGAATTGCTTACTACGCCCCCTTGGTAAAAGCTTACTTATGGCAATTGAAACGACAGTAGTGCCCCTAGCGGAGAATGATTCAACAGTAGTGTAAAATTTTACAATGCAAGACAAAGGCTTGGAATGGGAATGTTGGCAACAGCTCTTGAGTCACGGGAATGAAGTGGTACAATCGTGGCGAAGTTTGAGAGAGCCAATGAAATTTTAGACGACGACAGCTGTTTTCTGTTCAAAGTAAAGAATATTGTTTAGGAAATATGCATAACAACTTAGTTTCTGATACATTAAAACAGATGCGGAAGATTATGTTTTCAATATATACGAGCGAAATGGAGAGCCTGCGTGGAAATAGTCTTAGAAAACATCACCGCATAAAAAATCCGTGTTTTACATGAAAGAAAGGCGCAACACTTCTCCTGCAATTGCAATGCACTGTTAATTACTCACTTTACGATGGTAATAATTAATATCAGTAAGTGAGAAGAGGTTGATATAAAAACATTAAAACGTTTGCGACAGCCAACGTTATAATCAACAAACCGGTAGAATTTCGTTGGCAACCCAGCAATATTCTTAAATAAAATCGGACCGTACCTTTGGTTACAGCGCTATGGATAATAGTTAATGTCGATAAATTAACAATAACAGACACAAATGAATGTGTTGGTTTTTTAAAAGAGAAAATCTCTCGGGACGCGTACAGGTGTATGGTTCTTTCTCCTCACAGATACCCAGATACCGTCTATTTCATGCATTAAGATATTCAGCGAAAGAAAATCGCAGATTGTATTGGATATCGCGTACTATCACCCGATTGGCTTAGGGCGGGTCCACACATTGGAACTAATGTTTCATTCTATCTTTGTCGTCTGCTCTTCTCGAAACTGTTTCTTTCTTCCTTCGTTCTTCGTCGCCGTTTATTTTAATGTTTCAAAATCTCTTTGTAAATAATAAAACTGTATCAGAAAGAGATTCATTTTTGAAAGCAACCTCAAAAATCGAAATGCAACGACAAACCTTAGGCGCGATCAGTGAAATTAAAAACTTTTATGACTTTTGAAACACCCAGTTACTTTACGTAACTTTTCCTGTCAAGTTTCACATATTGCTTTGCAAACTTCAGTCACTACCAGTGAAACCAATTAAATGCTTATTTTAAAAAGGAAATGTAGGCTTCTAAAACTGTATCCTGCGGCAAGAAATCGAAGCGTTATTAACAAAAGTACTTTAGATGGTATAACATCCCTCTAAAACGTATTTCACTCGTTTAAGTTCACTCATTTAAAGTAGCAGATTTATATATGTTTCCTTTTTCTGTTTGCAATTACAAAATGTAATTATTCACACTCAAAACCGTCAATGCATCGGCCGCGATTTGTGCGTCAGATATGCTTACGTTGGCTCTCGACGAATTGAACTGAATGTTGGCTCCAATGTGTGGGCGATGTCGCAAAAATGTTGGACAATGTTGACGCCAGCGTTGGTACCAATGTGTGGACGTGGAGTAACAAAATACACAGGAATCAACTGTCGTTGCCAACTTAACACATTACGCTTGTGTCGTATATTGTAATATTAAATGCAACAAACACGGAAGCGACGCCAGTGCTCCAAGTGACAACAACGCAATACCAAAAGAATTGCATGATACAAACCGAGAACGTACTATATTTAATGCTGTTATCTCCATATTTCCCTGTCATTATATGTAGAGGTGAATTTCTCGATAATAATAGGAAAAAGTAATCAAACAGTATTCCAACTGCTGTTAATATCAGCCTACAGTAATAAAACGAATTTTAGAACTCATTAGCCGCACCCCTAAATGTCACTGCACATATTAACACTGAAAGCTGGGTCATTGGTGATGCTCATTCGAAAGCACCAAAGATTTACAACGGATCGAGATTGGCCATCAATAAATCGAAACGAAATTTAATCCAGGCAAAACTCATCAGTGACAGATTAAAAAAGGCTAAGACGAACTCATTCCATGTATACCGAAGATTTCCAGCAATTTTCAATCGTTACCATCAACGAAGTAAAAGTGCGATCGTTGACTATTGCTAGCTTAATAGTGATGCTATTCACATGGGCAGTTGTATGTGGCTTGCTTCTGAGTTGGCGCATCACAAACTTTGTACGTTTTTACTTCAAATAGTAAAACAAAGAACGTTATTTAACTGATGGCCTTAAGATAAATTAATAAATTTTCTCCATTATATTAGTCCTTTTTCTTCTCTTTCCTTGGATATAGTAAGGCATTGTACCTACAGATATAGCTGCTAAAACTTCCAGAAGTCATCTGGATACAGTGATATGTGCTACCCGTGCAATGCCGGGGAGAGTTGCTAGTATTTCGTAATATTAATCGAATCTAACGGGACTAACGCGGGATAATGGAGGATTTGGGCGGGTGACATACTAAACTGAAACACATGACGTTAATGGTAGTAGGAAATAAATAAAATATTACTAAATCAAAAGTAACAAATCAGTAACTACAATTAGCAATTCTAAAGATACCTGCATAAAGTTTTTACTATTACTATACATACTGAAGAAGAAGAGTTGCTATCGGTAAATTGAATTGACGTATATAGGTAAATTTCAGTTACCGTTATTAACCACTCCTGTAGAAAAACAGTTTGTTCTGAACAGTAGCGTAGTAAACATGTTGTCACAAGCTCGATGTTTATTTTAAATTTATAGCGCGACTTAATCACGAAGATACTCTTACGTTGTGTCGATATGGCTATATTACATTAAGGAATGTATCTTATCAACAACTTGAAAAAGCTCAACACTGACCGAAACCGGTCGTCCAAATGACGAGATATTTGAGATCATTGACGGAAATGCAGATATTAAAAGGAATTATAAATTTGCGACCATGTCGCAGCTTGTGAAACATCGAAGTGCTGGTATCCGTAACTACAATTCAAGTCAAATTTCGAGAATGTGGTTAGGCAGAATATTAAAAGCACAAATAGGCTTTACTTCGAAATGTAGTTACGTCGTGTGATGTAACCAGGAATGCCAAAGAAATACGTTTAAATACAATGATATAATCTTCGAATTGTAATAACCACAAATTCAATCAGCGCAGAAAAATCACGTAACGTGTGACATCTACAGTCAATGCCCAAGGGTGATTCCGGGCACAAGACCTGTTCAGATAATTTGGCACTCGTACGATGCACGATAGTAGGCCCTACATTGTATGATATTGGCTAAACATACGATAGTGTCTCTCCTACTAGAGATAATATTTAAATCGTACACAGTAATTCAGACATTTAATTAGACAAAGTATCGTATACATGTAATATCTCTGTTGTTCCCAATGCTATAAAGTAAATACGTTCATCTGCTATAGTTTTAGTTATTATCGATGGGAACCAAATCGATTATCTTCTCCGTCACAGTCGAACCACAGTCCGACTCTGATCGAACCTTCTAAGTCTACATATTTCATCTGAAAGTGTGTGTACGGGGTTCTTAAACATTCTTAAGAGTTACAGAAAGTAGTAGTTTCTTTATTACACAGGTGTAACTTAAACGAATAATATTACATGTTCATTTACGATTTCATTCAACTGAAAATACATTCGTCTTTTGTCGTCTATATAGTAAATGTTTCAACAGTCGAGCGTTTCATACAAATTACATGAAGCAGATGTGTCTGACGAGTAAAGTAAGTAGTTACCTGTTACATCTGTAACTAATTTTAACTTAGTGTTCGTGTTCTATTGTTGTTTCAGTTATAACTGTAACACTTATTGTAAGTCGAGCGAACATAGTAACGTGGTCCATAACTAGTGAAATGTTCACTATCAACAGACATCGTTCCGGTGCCACACATTCAATAGGCAATCTATAATTCTTCGAAATTATCTTTTTTGTCACTGTCGACAAGGTATACTACTTGTTACTAGTACCACGTTTACGACATTGCTACGACTGTTTAGTAATATTTTCATTTTTTAGTATTACTTAACACACTATGTATGATGTGTGATAATTGTAGGTTGAGTTAGTGGTAATTGAAAGGCGAGCAACCCTGATTAATACTATAAAGTATTGATGAGTCTAGAGTGAGATGTCCCGTAGATGGCCGCTTTCCTTCTTTTTTTTTTTTTTTTTTTTTTTTTTTTTTTTTTTTTTTTTCAATCTGCGAAAGAGAGGAGATCATCAGCAGATATGGCATCAGTTTTTCTGGGTTCTTTGAAATAATCCAATAAATTGAGATCATATGTTTTCTTTTCCTTATCTGCTGTCGTCGAGTTACTTTCGGTGTATAGCCAAAGAAAAGTTACGCAGATTGGATTAATTAATGGCCGCGGCGGAGCGACCGAGCGCATTGAGGTGCTACGCTACGATGCGCGAGGCCGTTCCCCGTCTGGGTTTGAATGCACCCATGGACATGGATGTTTGTGCCGTCTTTAGTATAAGCTGGTTCATAAGTAGTTTGTAAGTTTAGGGACTGATGACCCCGCAGTTAAGTTCCATAAGCTATACAAACATTTGAAACATTTTTTTTTTTTTTTTTTTTTTTTTTTTTTTTTTTTTTTTTTTTTTGATTAGTTGTTACAGATTAAGATCACAGTCAGAGACAGTAATATTTTGTATTAGGAGTTTTTCCATAAAAAAAAATCACATATTCTTTCGGAAATAAGAAAATATTTGCGCACACTTCGAACACGGATTATATGTCAGTTACTTATTCATGTTTAAGAGTTTGTGATGAATGGCTGGATGTAACGTAACCACAAAATTAGGAAATTGTAGGAGAAAAAAATGCTCTGATATGTTTTCATTTTAGCCATACTTCTAAATGTTATTTGATTCTTTGAATGGCATTTATTTAATGATGTCTTTTGTGGCTACAAGCATGCATTCCTCAGTGCATGTCGTACGAAGTCTTTAAAGCATTTCGCAGCAGCAGTTACGTAGCATAAATTACAAATTGTAATTATAATTATTATTTACTGAGGCTGAGTAAGTAAGGTATTCCATTATGTACGGGTATCAAAATACAAAGATTGTTAGGCAGCCTTGTTGATTCAGAACATAACGTAGACAAATAAATTACAATGCAATTAAACTAAAAAGTTACAATCTCAGTACATTTGACTTTGACGTGTTTAACGATAAACGATTAGGCCCATTGTAGCTACACACTTTGGCAATGACCAGAAGCGTTTAATTTAGTGTCAGAGTTCAGTTAGTTGGTAATGTTTCGTGTAATAATTTTGAATATATGTTGTGTTGAACCGTAGTACTGTGTTCAGTTTTTTTACGTGAAGTGACACTGTTACGAAGTAAAACTGTTTTCTTGCGATACAAAATAATACGAAGCAATAAAAGAAATGTAATTTTGAAAGAGCATAAATAATTGACCATAGTTTTCAGATCGTACTGTGGCGACAGAGTTACGTACAGGCAGCATTGTGAAGTCAACAGTGTTGATCAGAATCTCATCACAGTCTAACATATACAGTCGCAACACTGACTGCTGTGTAAGTTGTTACCTACTGACAGTTGCAACGACACTAGCGCTCCTAGTTGTGGGCAAGCAGCCGATAATTATTTGTGTACTTACGAATAGTATAATTTTTGAGTTACGAGCATTCGAAAAATATCAAGAAACGTTCATAATACGGAAATTAATATAAAAACAGCCGAACTTAACTGATTCAGTTGTTCAACGAGGAACTTTGTCATTAACCAATACTTAAGAATCTGCATATATTTGCTGCTTATTCCGCTGAAAGTAATTAGAGGATAAACATAATGGTAACATAAAATTCTGTTATGGTCTGTTTTTAGTATGACAAGAATTTTTTTGACAAGTGTCAGTTCAGTACTGAGTCTAATAATTCTCACATTTTTAGGATTCACTTGCATTTGTATATGCGCATAATCATTTGACTTATTAACTTAAGAAGATACTCGCCGGTTATGGTTCAGCTGTAGCAACAATTGTGGAATTGGTGTATTCTTTGTTGAAAACAGTTTGCTTTTTCCATTTTCTTACCACGTCAGTGACGTTTTCCCTTCAGAGACAGTTCTGGTGGCTGATTTTGTATGTTAAATCCTGTGGTTGTTGCATTCTATATCTGTTTCACACGTTCCACCCTCACCGATTTTACTGGAATTGTAGTGAAGAAACGTTAAGGTTCTTGAGTAGAAAAGCGACCTCTTTCTGCCAAAGGGCAGGTCTACTGGTGTTTCCTAGCCATTTTTCTATTTTTAATAGTAATGAAATTTTGGTAATTTCCAAGAATGCTTGCAATCGACGTATCTTGGCCTGAAACAATATATATCGATCGTGAAATTCTAAATCGATTACGTGGCTATTCACGCGCGTTTTGTCCGTAGTCATGGGGAGGTATTTTATGGGTTTCTATGGCCTTGAGTAACGGTGAAGTTATTTTTAAAATTTATTACGATTTAAAAGACTTCATAATCGATGCTACGCAGAGGAAAAGCAACACTGTCACACCGATTTAGAGACTAGTACTTTTCTGGAGATATTCTGCGGCGATTTAATATTCTATGAAGGTCGTATGTATAACTATTATTTATTTATACAAATAAAATTATTGCTCTTTTGTCCTCGCTCATCTCTACATTGATACCAAACGCGTATTCCACATTACATTACAGTTTATATGATCAGAAATAGCCAACAAATTTATACGAAAATGTCACGTAATACGTACTACCACAGCTTCAAATTTCGTCATTGACAATTGGAATAATGACATCTACACTGATATTCGTTAAAGCCAATTAGATATTTCCTCTAAATGTGTCAGGATTCTGCTGTAAAAAAATTCACGTCAACGCAGCTTTACATTACTAAAGGCCGAACAAGGTCCCAGCTGGGGTCTAACGACCAGAAATGCCACACGCAATCATCATCACCACTCGTCAAAATAATTGGTATGCAAACATTTATATTTTGTCATCTAGTGCGTCAATACCCGCATAATCGATTCAGAGTTGCACGTTCGATATATATCGTTTGAGGCCGAGATACTTCGAATGCAAGTATTCTTGCAAATTACCGAAATTTTCATTAAAAGCCTGTAGGTTAAAAGACAATTGTAAATAAACTGTTGTGCATGTGCCGTTTCGTACCTTGTCATTGATCTTGGTAAACCTAAGAAAGTGAAAGGTGGAGCTAATTTTAAGTTATTACCTATTTTACAACACTACGTTCCCTAATGTAAAACGTATGTTAAAATCAATTTAATTGATACTATTCACACTCATCCACTATCCTATTCAGAAATGTAGACTGCCGGCCGCGTGGAGCGTTGCTGTCGCAGTGTATTAAAAAAAGATCTGTGGTTGTTTCGTGACTGTATATGTTAGATTGTGATCTAATGTTTTCAGAAAATTATTAAGTTGTTCTTTACAAATGTTCTCTCATTAAACATTGATAAAACCCTTTATATACAGTTTCATACAGTAAATGGCATGACACCGTTAACAAATTTAGAACATAAATCTGTAGCAAAGGTAGAATATTAAACATTTTAGGTGTTTGCATTGAATTGGAAGAAACGCATTGAAGAACTGCTGAAACGTTTGAGTTTAGCTACTTATGATATCAGGGTCATTCAAAAATTTGGTGATATACATATCAGTAAATTAAGCTTATTTTCATTCAGTTTTTATATGGTATCATATTCTTGCGCAATTAAAAAGTATTCATTGCACAAAAGCGTATAATCAGAATAATTACTGGATCCCACCCAAGATCATCCTGCAGACATTTTTTTAAGGATCTAGGGATCTTCACCGTAGCTTTACAATATATATGAAATTTGTTATAAACAATCCGACCCAATTCAAAAGTAACATCAGTGTGCATAGCTGCAACACTAGTGGAAGGGTGATATTCACTATTCAAGGTTAAATCTAACTTCGGAACAGAAAGGGGTGAATTACGCTGCCACAAAAGTCTTCGGTCACTTACCAAGTAGCATCAAAACTCTGACAGATAGCCAACTGGTATTTAAAAAGAAATTAAAGGAATTTATGAATGCCAACTCATTCTACACTTTAGATGAATTTTTAGATAAAACTTAAAAAAAATTAATAGAAAGAAAATTTAAAAATCCTTAAAAAATTGTCACGTATAGACACCGTTTACTACGCTGACACGTTCCACATCATTACGAAATGTAATAGATATGATCTGTGGAACAAGTATTAATCTAATCTAATCACAATTCACTGGGTCATTTGCAAGCAATAAGGATATTGTATTAGTTGTAATGCACACCAAACTTACTTCATGTTTTAGGCCTCATTTAGCACACAAAATTTTAAAGTACGTGTTTTGATTATCAAATACTAGCTGAAAACCCGGCGTTGTCCGGGTATTTATTTATCCCTGCCATTTTTCAGGTATATATTCATTTGTATAAGTTCTGTATGTCTGTGAAATCTCTTGGGAATAAAATTAATAATAAATCAGTAATAGATGAAAACTTGGTGCGTGATGGGCGGTTTTCCATGAACTAATGTTTATGTGCTTATATCTCACAAACAACATGTACTGTGATACAATTTAGAAAGTACACTCAACTATATGCGTGTATTCTGTTTGTAAAATTTCCTGCGGCTGCCATTTGTATTGTACAAATTTTAAATTGTAATGTCATACCGAATGCCGTAGTTTTAGTCCGTGAACAGCAGAACGTTACTGTTTACGTGCTCATATATCATGAACTACGTGTCGGAATGTGATACAATTTAGAAGCTACATTCAGCTATATATTTGTATACTGTCTGTAAAATTTCCTGTCGCTACAATTTGTATTGTTCAAATTATAAATTGTAACGTCATACCGTGAGCCGTAGTTTTACTCCATTAACAGCGGAAAAGTAGTGAGCGAGAAACCTTTTTCCTTTTATCATTTTACTATGGTTGCCAGCGAGAAAATATTCAATAAAGGTTTGAAATTATGTTTGAAGTTTGTTGCAAGTCGCTAAGTACTGTCATTCTCATACAGTGTATTTCGAAAGTCTCACAGCATTATATGGCATTTTTTGAGATTTCTATTGGTTATGACGTAATATGTTTTGAACCATGTGCCGTATGTGAGTCTTAACCATACAGCAATTGTTACCTCACGGTAAGGAATGTGTGTACCAAATTTGGTTAGGAGAAAATGAGCAGCATTGTCGCAAAATGCAGCAGTTTTTCGCGCATCTCATTGTTTATGACGTCATATCTCGTGAACTATGTACCGTATATGATTCTTACACTTACGGCGACAAAATTACGTGTACAAAATTTCATAAATATTGGAACAAAATTGTAGATTTGTATGTAATACGGACACTCTGCTTTATATATTAGGCTAGCTGCACCCCCGCTGCTTCGCATGCGTAGGCTGCTTGGTCTCCACCAGTTGTTTCTTTTTATTCTCGACGAAGAATCCATATCTTAAGTTTCGTAGTTATAGATTGAAATTTGAGTTAACAGCACCATATTTTTGAAAATCAGTTTTTGCATCCCGTATTTCAGGCCCTTATTGGTCGAATTTCCAAAAATACCGAAACACGTGTCTTTTAAATTTGAAACACGTGTCTTTTAAATTTGAACCCCGAATCCAAATCCGAAAATTTGTAGTTCTAACTTCAAAATTGCCTAAAAAGCAACAGATTTAAGAAAAACATTCCCTCTCCAATTTAACCCCCTTGATGGGTGAATTTCCAAAAATACCGAAACACTTATTTTTTAACGTCTAACCAACTATACAAATATCAATTTTTGCAACTCTAGAGCCGGCCGCGGTGGCCGAGGTGACTGAGGCGCTCCAGTAACGGTCAGCACGGCCACTACGGTCGGGGGTTCGAATCCCCCCTCGGGCATGGATATTTGTGCCGTCCTAGTTCGTAAGTAGTTCATAAGTAGTTTGTAAGTTTAGGGACTGATGACCCCGTAGTTAAGTCCCATAAGCTTAACATACATTTGAACATTTTTTTTTGCAACTCTAGCTTCAAAATTGTATCAATAGCAACGTGTTTTCAAAAATAATTTTTGATCCTCTATTTAACCCTCTTACTTCTCGAATTTCCAAAAATACTAAAAATCATGGATTTGTAATCCTGACCAAGATTCCATATCCGAAGTTTCGTAATTGTAGCTTAAAATTTGAGTTAACAGCAATATATTTTTGAAAATCAATTTTTTGCGTCACCTATTTCACCCCCTTATTTGTCGAATTTCCAAAAATGCGGAAACATGTGTCTTTTAAATTCGAACCCTGAATTAAAATCCGAAATTTTTTAGTTCTATCTTCAAAATTGCCTAAATAGCTATGTATTTTCAAAACACGTTTCATCCCCTATTTCACCCCCTAACGGATGGAATACCGAAAATCGCTTCTTAAATGACGCCTACAGAGTAAGATCAACACTCTCCACAAATTTCTAGTTTCTATCTTCAGTAGTTTGGGCTGGGCGATTATGAGTCAGTCAGTCAGTCAATCGGGACCCTTCCTTTTATATATAGAGATTCACCATACAGCATTTCAGACATAGAACTTTCAAGGTCCACAAAAACATTTAAGCGAAATAGTAAACAATGCTGCGTTTACTTAGGTCATGATATCTAGAGACACTAGGCCTACAGCGTTAATCGACTAAGTGGTTATTGATATACCAGACGATAAGGGTTATCATGCGCGGTCTTAAAACGGTGGGCCCTTAAAAAGCTGGTCCCTGCGGGAACGGCGTCGTAACGAGCGACGACGCGGAGGCCGCAGGGCGGGTTAAACGCGCCCCTCTCCCAGTTAGTGTTTTACGGCGCTTTCGTGACCGCGCGCCTGTCCCGATAATCTCCTACCTGGGCCCGGTTGCACATTATTTTGCCCGCGGCTTATCTGCGGCTCTACACGCATTGTTTGCTCTCGTCGGCGGCCAGTGTTTCACCAAAGTCCACACCGCGGCCGCGGCCTGCCGACCCAACCCACGTTACTCCCGTCCTAACCTCCATAATAGGGTACGGGGCCATTAAAAGCTGTTTGCATATTACTGTCTTCTGGAGTGCTCACTTAACGAGTTTCTTTATGTAGCCACAGGCATTTGCGAAGTTTCTTTTAATTATATTCTTGCATCAACAATGATGCCCTTTTCAGGATACTGAGGCCGTATAAGATAATCGTGTTTAAAACCATTCCTCGGTAAAATCAGATTTCTTTTGAAAAGTGGGGTATTTACAGTGGCGGTGCTAGACGAAAACTAGACGTCGGCGAACTCGTCTTTGCGAGGTCCCTTTCATATTTTTCATAAGGAGGAAAATGTTGAATGAAATGAACTGAATTATACAGCAATAATCATTATAATAAAATTTTATTAATATAATATACAAGTATTTTTTCAATCGCAAAAATCACAATAAACAAATGCAAAATAAAGTAAAGAAACGTTTCGGCTTTTCGCCTCACTGAATTTTTTTAAGATGACATCTTAATTAATACTAGCCGCTATTTATTTATAATAAAATTTAATTAATACTAGACGCTATTTATTTATAATAAAATTTTATTAATATAATATACAAGTATTTTTGCAATCGCAAAAATCACAATAAACAAATGCAAAATAAAGTAAAGAAACGTTTCGGCTTTTCGCCGCACTGAATTTTTTTAAGATGACATCTTAATTCATACTAGCCGCTATTTTGCTTCAATTAATAGTGCCTAAAACGCAGATAGTGTATCTTGGCCCCTTGTGTTTCTCAAGTAAGTCTTAATCAACTTTAACTTTGAGAAGCTTCTCTCGGCCGAAGCTGTACTGTGAGCATGATTCTGATTGTTACATAAACGTCTGGATATACTTCTTCCAAATTGTTTTCTAAAATTTACTGGTGGCACAGTGGTAATGCACTGGACTCGTATTCGGGAGGGCGTAGGTTCAAATCCACCCCCGGCCATCCAGATTTAGGTTTTCCGTGATTTCCCTAAATCACTCCAGGCAAATGCCGGGATGGTTCCTTTCAAAGGGCACGGCCGATTTCCTTCACCATCCTTACCCAAAACTCCGACCGTTAGCTCCGTCTCTAATGACCAAGCTGTCGATGGGACGTTAAACCCTAAGCTTCCTTCCTTCCTAAGATTTACTGATGAAGTTGTTTCCAGGTATTTAACTAAAAATTGCATCATTGCTGCACTCATACGGAAATAAATATCAACTGAATGGCTGCCAGCCGGAAATGGCCGAGCGCACTAAGCCGTCATACCACGATGAGCGACATCGCTCTTGTCGGGAGTCGAATCCCACCCATGGGTACGGATGTAGTGTTCGTCCTTTGGTTAAGCTAGTGTAAATTAGATGTAGGTCGTCACTACATAACCTATAAGTTGAAAAGCGCCGTTAAACTACAAATATTGAAAAAAAAACTAAAATTTCGACAATTTTTGCGAGGCCCCCCCAAGCGCGAGGCCGTCGGCGGTTGCCGACGTCGCCGACGCCTACCGCCGCCACTGGATATTTATCCTGAAATAACTACACCGTAGAATGAACGAGAAGGAAGTATGTTATAAAAGGACGTATCTCGAGAACTGTGAATACGAAATAGATTTATGTTTCATTTACATATAAAATGTTCATTACTGAAATTATATATATAAAATGCCCTAGAAATATTACCAACTTTCAGTATGATGTCACATTTGACGAGCGTGTTATTGATGCCGAAGAAACGTCATGGAAAAAAGAACAATTTTGACTGAAGATAGTGATGTGACCGCAGCCAGGACTTGGTTCTGGGGAGGGCAAATTATTTAAAAATAAAGCCTATTGAATTTATTAATCTATGAATTATTTTTACACTTCTTATAATATAACTAATTATGCTATGAAATAATTGCACAAAAAATAAAATGAGAAGGCTCGCATTAATTTGAAAGTGGAAGAGGAGCAACGTGATGGAAATAGAGTGTATATAATCAGCTCGTAAAATAATTAAGCAGCTTCTATGTTACTAGCCAAGGAGAAAGGTCTTTACAGTTTATTTAACATGAGTAACTGAAGTAAAATAACACTATTGTCTTTCATAAGATTCCACTCGGTGGCGCGGCTGACCTGCTAAGCAGCGGGTTGCAGCATATAAACAATCGGATCGTAGCTTCAGTATAGCAGTAACAATAGCGGCAGCATCTAAGGTGGTCGCTACGGCATTAAAACCGCTCACAGTGACAGTAGCATCACGTTGGCGACCCATTGTCACGTTCACTTGTGCTTGGCAACTTATAGTTACGTTGTGATTTATTACATGTGTACTGTTTCAAATTTCCGGTGCCGACCCGTTAAAAAAATTTAAAAAATAATCAAATTATGACATGTTCGGGTAGGTGCTGTGGTGTGGGGGGGGGGGCTTCATCCCTATTAGCTGCGCCACTGGTTTCCACTACTTAGGTAGCAGCCATGGTCTTCGTTTAAAACTCTGTGTTAGTAACAACAAAGCTCTTATATGTTTGTAGATGTCGGTCTGATTTAGTTGGTTGTGCTGGTTGGTCGCGGGAAGCAATCGTTTCGTATTGGTAGTGTGGAGTGCAACAGAGTGCAATGGTTCGCTGCTTGGCAGAAATAACGATAACTGATAAAATAACAGTTTTTCATAAGGAGCCGTTATTGTAATAACCGATCATAAAATACTGGCAGTTATCGAATTAACTGTGCATAGCGCTATCTGGTCACAGAAGTGGGTACTAATCGTTGATTCGACCACAGTATCGACCAGAAGTCCTGTCCAAATACTTGTCACTTCTACATTTCATGGAATTAACCGCATGTGAATCCTCGGTAATAACTGTTTAAACGATTATACATCTGTTGGTGGAAATGTGTTCTACGTTCTCGTGGTAAACTTGTATCTAACTACATAAAGTGACCATTTGGAATTCGTGATGCTATGATAACCGTAGACACTGTAAGGGGTATTGCGTATTGGAAACCAGTATCGGAATACCAGTATAACAATAACCGCAATACTCTGTACTCAGTACTGAGTACTGAAGAGAATTAACCGTTGCAGTAAATTTACGCTATCATTATTAGGAATTGGAAATTTGCTGAAACAGACGATTATAGCTTACTGCAGTAAAACGTCGAAAAGTTTAAGAAGATGGCGTTTACTAATGCTTCTTTTTTTAAATACTAAAAATTATGTTGTGTATGTTAATAAAATGGTGTAATTATGGCAGTGTAGTAATACGTTTTTCTGGCCTTGAATGCGTGTTTCATCTAGTAATGACACATTTGGCTTCGTTACAGATATTCTTTTTAAATATACAAGTGGAATACCCCACGAAACGAGTATATGACGTGAGAAATATGCTTTCGTAAGCAATCTAAAATCTCTTGTAGTCTTGTACAATATCTGTGTCGACAGCAAATATTGCTAGAGGTAGTCTGTGTTATTCGCACATTTTCATCTCATTTGCTCAACATAATGTTCACGATCGTAAAAATAAATAAATACCGGTACCTACCTAATTTCTGTTTATTAACCCATAAATGTGTGCTAAGAGGAAAGAAACGGGGCATGTTACCGTTCGGTGTGTACTGTAGATGCCAACAACGAGAAAAATGTTCACCTATCAGAAGGGCGAAATTATATTTGCGGCTTCAGAGCGGTAGTATCCTAATGTTGGCAACGGAGTGTTCACTTTCGAGGATATTTAATTTACTGACTGGACGAGAATACATGCAATAATCTGTCATTATTACTGGAGCAGGAACAGCACTAATAATTATTCACCCTCATTCCGTGTACATGAGCTTTCAAAGGTCGTTTCCAGCATCAATACACTGCACTTCTCCCTACAGTGTGTGGCCAATCTTAGCATTTCACACTCCGTTTTCAAAACAGTTTCGGCAATATGCAATGCTATAGATGTCCCCAGTGGTGGTTATGATTGTATTAGTGAGCGTTGAAGCAGATGCCTTCTGCTGTTATTAATGTTAGCCAAATCCTTTTAATACAAGTTTTTCCAGTCTTGTCCGATAAGAGTTTTTGCTCAGACTGTATTGACATGTTATCCCATATTATTGTGCAGTACAGTCAAACTAAAAACAGATTGAACATATACTCCTTTGAATTGTATCCCTTATTTAAGTGAGCATTTTATTTCCTTTCTTACTGCACTTCATTAAGCAATTTTTTTTAATCACCATGTTGCAGATTATTTGTCAAGCATTGAAACTCCTCCTTATTCTGAACGGTCTTAATGAGACCAGTTAATAAACATAGGAGGAAGACTGATATTTTTTCTTACATTAAACAGCGAGATATTGAACAGCTCTGCAATATTATTGTCAGAATATAATGAGTTAATCATTTTAGGATGGTCTGGGAAAGAGGCAACATGTTACATCTCAATTTTTTTTTTTTTAAAAGTGCTTGATATAACTGTGAAGAATATCAAAGTGTATTACCTCCCATGTAGTAGGCCTACACATCTATGAGGTACTGTAAAAAATGCTGGTATGCATTCTGTTGGATTTATTTTAGGTACATAACACATACCGAAGTGTATGTGAAGGAGACCTAAAATTGTAAGCAGTCTTCAAAAATCTCAAATCACACCATATGTCTGTTGTTTAATGAGATCGTTATGAGGAAAAATGCCAGTGTGGTACCACACTAAGCATATTAAAATACTAATACGTCTTATTCATAACTTCAGAGTACAACATACTAATGTGACTGATAAGTGATACTTTGTTCTGTGAGATTACTGCGAGAAAAACAGTGACAGCGTCTTTTCAAATAGTATGCATGAGTTACACGTGGTAATATTTTGGCCGCGGCGGAGCGGCCGAACGCATTGAAGCGCTATGCTGCGATGCATGAAGCCGTTCGCCGTCTGGAGTTCGAATCCCCCATCGGGCATTGATGATGTGCCGTCTTTAGTATAAGCTAATTCATAAGTAGTTTGTAAGTTTAGGGACTCATGACCCCGTAGTTAAGTCCCTTAAGCCCTACAAACATTTCAACATTTTTTAATAACGTTTTGATCATAGATTTGATATTCTATAATGTATTGAGCATATCACTGTTACACACAAAAACTGTTCAATGGCATTTTCACACTTAGGACATAGGCTGTGCATGGCAAATTTAGCATGTCTTGGAGGCATATTTTGAATGACGAGTTCTCTATTTACAACAGTTAACTTACATACTTTAATTAGTAAAAAGACAGAGTTGCCATTGTAGGTACAAGGCATGTCTTATAGACTTTTCTTTTTAAAGAGCTCACTTCCTGCTATGTGCAAAGTTAACAGGTTGAGGTTTAGGCCTTTATGTATGTACAGATAGTTAAGTCATAATTCTGCACTAAAAGAAGTCAAAGTAAGTTATGTGAGTATCTCATGACAGTATGTTATTGCTGTTAGTCTTCAGAAGTTCATTGGATAAAAAACTAACAACAGATTCGTGTTCCAAAAACGAATTATATTTGTATGTTGAGAATCTCACAAGATGAGCTTGCAGAGAATATGAACGGAGTGAAAGAGTAGCGATGTGAATCTGTTCAAAATGTTCAAATGTTTGTTAAGCTTATGGGACTTAACTAGGGGGTCATCAGTCCCTAAACTTACAAACTGCTTATCAACTACCTTATACTAAGGACGGCACAAATATCCATGCCCGAGGGGGGATTCGAACCCCCGACCGTAGTGGCTGTGCAGACCGTGACTGGAGCGCCTCAGTCCCCTCGGCCACCGTGGCCGGCTGTGAATCTGTGGTGGAACAGCTGATTTGTGTTGCTAATTTCTCGTTTTAAAGTACCGGATTTTGACATAATGTGCTTAACCACAACTAGGTTCTATAGACTCTCATTACTTGGCTTCATAAGCTCAAAACCAAACTGTTTCCTTCCAACTGTATTGTACTTCACTCCAGACCAGCCTATTGCAATAACTATGTTCTTAAAATTTTGTATTTTCCGGTATCATTTGACTGCCATACTAATAGACACGCCACCGACATTTGCACTATGAACAAGGTCAGTGCGATCCGCTTTAGAATTTAGCATAAAATGGGCAATACTGAAGGACCCGATACCAACTGCTTGTTTTGACCTATGATGTCAATTACGCAAACATAACAACGGAAAAAAGCGCGGGAAGCATCATTCTCTGACAAGCAGTTGCCATTACAAAGATGTTTCAGGTGTTTTGTGCTTTTTTTATATTAAAACGTGGGGTTCGAGTAGGAGGATAGTTAAACGTAAATTGACAAGTTTTTATTGTAAAAAGTAATCTCACATTCACAACAAAGAAAATGATCAAAGTTTCAAGTCAAACAACACCACCATGACGTCGGGGATTAAAGCCGACAGGAGGTATCCCGTGCTTTAGTTGACTCTAAAAATGTAGTTTCGTTTGTTACATTTAAATTTCCACCCATGTGAAGTTACACATCAACTATTCATTCACTAGCGTTCTGCATAGCGAAATGCTGAACATAACAACACTGGGGCTTGGAGAAACATAGTTACTCACTCTCTCACCTGAAAATGACGCTGTCGTTAATTGAAGAAAATTTGGAAGAAATCAATCCGTTTTTCAATCGGAACTTATAGTTTCCTTAAACGGAATATCTTATAGAGGAATAGACGGAACTATAGATCTAGCATTACCTCTACATTTATGCTGAATATCAAAATCCTACATTTATCAAAGCACTGTTAACAATTTTAACTAGAATATTCAGTTTACACATTATTTAATCACGTCTTTAATAATCCACTTTTATTTACATACACTTCTTATTGGAGCTTCGAGAATTAGGCCTACGTTTGCGGTAGCAACGGCGCAATATTTTGTGAGATACCAATAAGCCTTCGGATATCTGCTGAAATATACTCGGTAATTGGTTTTATATGTTTGTGGCATGATTCAGATGATATTCTTGCCAAAAACCATTGTCCGCAGTTTTATTTACACTATACTGATAGATTCCACTAACATCGTTATTACAATAGTACTGAGTAGAAATAACGATAACTGCCTGTTATTTGTACTACACAGTATTTCTACCTAGTATCAATACCTGTCCGTTATTAGTACTGAGTATCAATAACGATAACTGTACGATAACTACACAGTGTCGCTACCTAGTAGAAATAACGGAATACTAATAACGATAACTGCACAGAGTCGCTACCTAGTAGAAATAACGATAACTGGCAGTTATTGCTACCTTAGTATTAGCAGATTCGTTTGAGTAGCGATAAATTTTCCGACTACCTCTACTTCGCATGCGCGGCCTCCGCCAGTTGCAACTGGAAACGCCAACTCAAACGCCTATTTCTCGTGTTTCGTGGTTTGGCCACCTGTAGCGCTAGTTGAATTATTTTCTCTATCCCAGCTGCGTAGATGAAAGGTTTATGATTAAAATAATGAAACATAACAACAGCAACAATATTTTATCCTCTGCACTATGCCTTTCCAGACTTTTCTGCGCATTTTTATCCGTACCGTGTCGTGTTTTATAGGTTATACGGTGCCACATTACTGAAAATTTCATGTGGAAATCAGTGGTGGTATTTGTGTGTGTGTGTGTGTGTGTGTGTGTGTGTGTGTAATGGAGGAGGCAGTACGTTATAACCTTAAGCCGATTACAGCGCGAAAGAGGCAGTTAAATCATGAAATAGCCTACATTACGTAAGTAAATATTACGTCTTCATCTCGAAAAGTACTCAAAATGTGTCATGTAAAACATAACAAAATGCAAAACTATTTCAGTGTTTCATTAATCAAGTAATGGATATCTAAAAACAGCAATGATATCGAATGAAATTATGTCAGATTGTTAAACAAAGCTCTTAATATCTCCAGATACCAGTTTACTCATGAACATCCTGTTTTACTTTACATATTTTGATCAAAGAAATTGGACAAATTTATTTAAATTATGGCATATATTATTACGCGTATAGACGAAGTTGATTACACGATAGGAGCAAAGAATATGAGAACTACACTTATTTAAAAATAAACAGTGGTTAGTAGTCAGTAAGCTTTTCGAAAGAAGGCGCTCTGACTGTCAACATGACACATAATGCAGGATGTTTTTTAACCCTTAACTGGTACCATACGTCTGAGAGACGGCTGTCGAAATTCCTGGTGGCCATTCCCTCCTTATCCTGGGTCGGTCCGCTCTTTCCTTCCGTGTACCTTTCAGTTGGAGTGGTGACTTCCTGCAGTGAAGGTAGGGTGCCGTTCGCGCTGTTTGACCTTAAGTAATTACGTGGCAAAGTCGGCGCGACGTTTCACAAACGTGTGTGATACCAGTTGCGTGAGTAGTTTTTGTCAGACATTTTTGCCAGTATGTCGTGTTCATTGTGGTATTGAGCGTGCAAAATATCATAGTTATCGCTGACAGTGCATAATAACTAATTCACAGAAAATGGAGCCACAACCAGGTCCATCTCACCAATCAAAACAGCCCAAAGAGCCTCGTCATTCTCAACGAGTTCTGAAAGGAAACGATCCAAATTTTGAAATGTATGTATAGTAAATTTTTGTGTGTGTTTTACATATTTATATAATTTGAATTTTTTTTTCAGTTGCAGTTGCCACAGAGAACAATCAATAGTGTATTATGTAACAAGGGAAAATGGGGCCTTTCATAAACTTGAAATTTAACATCAGAATGCGCACTGTGCTTAGAAATTTTCCAGTAATTTGGTTTATGTTCCTCATTATCGGTTTTTTTGAAAGGCCAGTATGGCACAGCATTAACAATAACAGGATATTTTGCTACGATTTTGAGAAATGTAGAAAAGTCCACATTTTCAGAGCATCACTTGAGTATTTTCTTTATTGTCAATATGTTACTTAACATTTTGTTCCTTTTTTTCTGTCATACGTCTGTAAAACTCAAAAGAAAACTTCAGGTGTATGACAGACACCACGATACCAGTTACGTTAGAAAATCCAGTGGTAACAGTTAAGGGTTAAATATTTTAACTCTTTTTATGTTTGACGTACCATTCGTAAAAGTTAGAAGTTTTATTATTGACGTACCATTTTAATGTCGTACCCTTCACGAAATGGAAAACATACGACATAAGTAACCAGATAATGGTACCCTAATTGTATCTAAATCGGTCGCCTAACAATAAATCCATTAATTGAGATCTTGACAATTTAAAACTTCAAAGTAAGAAGATCTCCTTCTTACCATTGAAGAAAAAAAGTAAATAAATAAATAAATCGCAACTCGAAAGCCTCACCGGCAGTCATATATCGTTTGAAATAGTTGTGACCGCAACTCGAACGATTAAGCGTGATTGCATCTGCAACTCGAACAAAGCTAGTATGTTGTAGCAATACCACCTGCGAGTTAGTTGGAGACAGCGGTGCCCTCAGTGGGGATGGGTGTCATGACACAAACTACGTCATTGAAATTTCTGGAGGGGGGGGGGAGGGTGAGGTGGGGGGGTTGAAAAATTAGTACTTTTGGCCAGTCTGGGCGGGGGGGGGGCTTTATTAAACGATTTACAAAACCTGAAATAAGAAACAATATTCAATGTTTACATACAAAATAAATTTATCTTCCGTACCCAGGTCTTAACATTTCAATTGTAGATTTGGGGGGGGGGGAGGAGGGGGAGATGGCGTTGGTCGCAGTTTGGAGGGTTGGGGGCACCTCAGGTTGAAGGAAGAATATTTCAAAATGTTCAAATGTTTCTAATTCTAACGGGCCAAACTGCGTGTTAATCAGTCCGTAGCTTAAAAAACTACTTAAACCTAGGTAAATTAACCTAAGGACAACACACACACACCCATGCCCCAGGGAGGACTCGAACCTCCACGGCGAGCAACCGCGCGCTCTGCAGCGATACGCTTTAGACCGCTCGGCTACTCCACCGCGGCGGGCAGTTATTTATAACCGTTAAAATAACTGATAGAATAACCGATATAACTGATATAGAAGAATAATCGTTTTTCCCAGCTCTACTTGGTTGTATCGCAAGCACGTTGCATCATAAAATTTTGAAGTAAAACGAAAGGAGGATAAAAGACAAAGTTTGAAGTTTGATGGACCATGGTTGATGTTATCAGATATAAATAAGGATACAAATGTATCGTTTGTCTTGTCTGCACTTCAGAATTGTAAGTGTTGTCAATGAGCTCTGCTCTGTTCAATGGGAATTACTTGGCTATGCCAACCCAAACTGCAAGAGAGGAGATTAACTAACTAAATCGAGAAAACCTCACAGATAATATCTAGATATTTTCGATATTTTGCATAAGAAAAAAATTATATTACTTGATTTTTTTGTGTCCTAATGAACATTGTGATATATTCTTTTCGTTCGTGTTCTTATGTGTAGTAAAACTCTGTCGTCGTTTCACCCTTAGCGTCGCTTCCCGGCTGTGCACGAGTAGCACTAATTACTGAAGCATATGTTCACACAGTATCTGTCATGAAACAATGACAAAGTGATAGCGGGACTGCCATTTGTTAGGATGTATTATATGTATGCCGGCCGCGGTGGCCGAGGGGACTGAGGCGCTCCAGTCACGGTCTGCACGGCCACTACGGTCGGGGGTTCGAATCCCCCCTCAGGCATGGATATTTGTGCCGTCCTTAGTCTTAGTTAGTTCGTAAGTAGTTTGTAAGCTTAGGGACTTATGACCCCGTAGTTAAGTCCCATAAGTTCTACAAACATTTGAACATTTTGATCATATGTATCACGAAACTGGCAATAACTTCTCCAGTGCAGCGGCGCCAATTGGCTAAACTACAGGATATCTCACGAAAGACGCCTGCCAGGCGTCAGCAGATCGCGCGGTACGGCTCCCAGCCGCCGCCACCGCATCCGCCGGCCACGGCAGCGCCCGATTCTCGGACTCATTTGTGCCACGAGCGCATACACTAAGTCTAAAAAACATTGCCGTCTGAGTAACCTAAGCTTACCTTTATTTACAGTGGATGTTCAAAATTGTGTCTCTTTATGGAAAGAGTGGCCTGACATCTCTTGAACACATTTGCTAACAATCGACGGATTTCCGCTGCTGAAATCTCAGAAATGACTAGTCGAATCTGTTTTCACGTACCGCGCGATCCGCGGACGCCTGGGAAGCGTCTTTCGTGAGACACCCCTGTATATAAACCACTGCCAAACGATTAGTGTATACGTACATTTGTTCCTGTAAACGATGTTGTACGATATAGTTATTCTGCTATCAGGAACCAATTGTCTGTGAATCGTATATATTGGAATGCAATCACATTTAATTAACATTAGCTGATATTAACAGGAGATGAAATATTACTACAATTAGTTTTCCTATTCATATTGCAAAATTGACCAGTACATTTAATGACTGGGAAATATCGAAAGTTCACCGTTTGTATCACGCTATTCTTCTGGTACTGCAGTGCTGTTGATTATAGCACTAGCGTCGCTTCAGTGACTGTTCATGTTACACTGTCACTGATAGTGACACAACGCTTTTCACCGATAGGGACGTTACTGTTGCTCCACATGCGAGATGTAAACTTTAGGTATACGTTAGTCTGTGATATTAGTAAGTATACGGACAACACACGCTGAGGATTTTATATGCATGATATTCATTAATATCATTAATCATATAACGTAGAACATAGGAACCAATAAAATGTCATTAAATTTGGTAAACTTTAAAGTCAAAAAGTAAATATCTTTTCCGAAGAGTAATTGTTGTTGTACATTTCGCATTATAATCTTCAAAATAAATATCTTATCTGATTACCAGCAAACTTCACAGGATCAATTTGGACTAATCTTAAAAATTTCAATAAAATTGCTCCATCTAGGTACCTTTTGTGATGTACATAAGAGGGACAACTGCAATAGTCTATGCCGATTGGTAATTTGTGTAGCGGGAGGTAGCCGGCTTGGAGTCCATAGGGATCATATACAAACGTCATACACACACGGAGTTTTTTTTATTTATTTTTTTTTTTTTTTTAGATTCTGATTAACTTCATCGATTGATCACAACAAGTTAAGTAATTCCTAAGGAGGTGCTGCACACTACAGGGTTTGCTAGTAGGCATCGATATAATGTCTGATACAGGTCTGGAAAATCGGATTTAAAATTTCGTTTGGTAGTTCAAAGTGGAAGCCAGAGATACGCAATTGATCCGACGCCATTATAATAAGTGACAACATCATTACAGGAGGGGTTTTATGCCACTTTTTTTTTTTTTTTTTTTTTTTGGCAACAAGCAGAGCTCGGGGAACGAAGCGAACGCTGAACATGCATGAGGCAACAGTGCACAAAATCATACAAATACCCTGCATTTGCATTTTAATGATGTCCGAAATAAGATACCAAACCGTTTTAAATGTATTTCTGCCCCACAACGGAGTTGGTTCGTACACTATGAGATCAAAAGTACTCGAGCTCCCCCAAATCAAACATTTTTATACTAGGTAATTTGTGCCGCCACCTACTGACGGATACTTAGTATCAGCGACCAGTAGTCATTAGACATCGCTTGAGAGCAGAATGGGGCGCTCTACTGAACTCACGAACGTGGCCAGGTGAATGGGTGTTACTTGTGTCAGAAGTCTGTAACGATATTTCCACACTCCTAAACATCCCTAGGTCCACTGTTTCTTGTGAGATAGTGAAGTGGAAACGAGAAAGGATACGTACAGCAGATAGTGTACAGGCTGACGTCGTCTTTTGACTAACAGAGACCGACGATTGTTGAAGAGGGAACAGGAATTCCAAACTGTATCTGGGCCAAGTACTATGACAGGTGATGTGTGAGAAAACTTGAATTTCATGGTCGAGCTTCTGCCCATAAGCCACATATCACGCAGGTTAATCCCAAACGAGGCGTCGCTTGGTGTAAGGAGCGTAAACATTGGACTATTGAACAGTGGGAAAAAGTTGTGTGGAATGATGAATCACGGCACACAATTTGGCGATGACAGTGTATGTGTATGATGAATTTCCGGTGAATGTCATCTGCCGGCGTGTGTAGTGCCAATAGTGAAATTCATAGGCGGTGGTGTTATGGTGTGACGGTGTGTTCGTGTTTTCCATGGAGGGGGTTTGCATCCCTTGTTGATTTTGCCTGCACTATCACTGCACAGGCCTACATTGATGATTGAAACACCTTCTTGCTTCCCACTGTTTAAGAGCAGTTCGGGGATGGCGATTGCATATTTCAACACGATCGAGTACCTGTTCATAATGCACGGCCTGTGGTGGAGTGGATACATGACAGTAACATCCTTCTTTTGGACTGTCCTGCACAGATTCCTGACGTGAATCCTATAGAACGCGTTTGGGATGTTTTAGAACGCCGACTTCATGCCAGGACACACCGAATAGATAGATATATCTCATCAGTGCAGCATTTCATGAAGAATGGGCTGCTATTCACCAAGAAACCCAGCCCATGATCGTACGTATGCCTGCGAGAGAGGAAACTGTCATCAAGGCTAAGGGTGAGCCAACAACTTAATGAATTCCAGCATTACCGATGGAGGGCGCCACAAACTTTTAAGTCATTTTCAGCCAGGTGTCCGAATTCTATTGACATATTGCATTTTTGTGCAGGAACGCGATTGGCGAAGTTAAGAGGCCATGGACGATAGAGGCAGTACTTCCCTATTGTGGGACTTGTGAGATTTTGGGATGGACGCTGGGCGTGTTTGGATAGAAAAGTCGTTAAGGCGACGTGTGGTCCAAAGCAAGTAACCCAGATCCGAATACCGGTCTGACACAAGTTTACACATGTCTCCGCTTAATTCAGCCGGAGTCAGTTTTTCCTTCTTCTTCACTTATTCCTCTTCTTTCCTATGAATAGATATTTCACCATCTATCTGAACAGGGTGTTCCAGGAGGAATGGTAAATATTTTAGGAGGTGGCACTATAGGCAAATTGCAATAAAGTGCCAGGCTGTATGTGTTCAATTTTTACTGAGTATAAAGTTACAGCTGTTAATATGTAACCAAAACATAGCAAAAGGAAATTAGGACATTCTCACTCAATATTCCGTCGGTTCTTGGTAGCAAATTGTCACATTCAATTGAAAGCTCTCTTTAGTTTATCGCCGCGGTGGAGTAGCCGAGCGGTCTAAAGCACCTCGCTGCGGAGCGCGCTGTTGCTCGCCGTGGAGGTTCGAGTCCTCCCTGGGGCATGGGTGTGTGTGTTTGTCCGTAGGTTAATTTACCTAGGTTTAAGTAGTTTGTAAGCTACGGACTGATGACCACGCAGTTTGGTCCGATAGATTTACAGACATTTGAACATTTAGTTTATTGGTTTTCGGCTTACAAGGCTTTAAACATTGAAGGCGGCCTTGTCAGCCGAAAACCGTTAACCGAATGAAATGAAACTTGTAAACCATACACAAAATTGCAGATTTTAATTCAATATTGTTTTTCCAAGAACCGAGTGAAGAATTAGTGAAAATGTCGCCATTTCCCTTTGATTTAGTTTGTTTTGGGTTACATACTAACATTTGTAAATCATTGAAATTGGACGCCTGTTATATGGCATTTATATTACAATACGTGTCTACACCACACCGTAAAATATTTATTACTACCCTTGAAACACCCTGTATACGCACATATAGCTATTCATACATCAACCATCACATCTGATGTTCCTTCCTGCTGCCCTTATAGGAAAACAAAGTTCTTGCCACATGAAACTGGACAGTGTGAATTATCGTGGAATATTCTGTGGACAGACGAAGTCCATTTACAGCCCTAAGGACCTATCATTAAGCATAATTGCACAATATGGTAACGGAAAATCCGCAAGCTCGTCATCTTGCAACACTTCATTGTGTGAGTTTGACAACTAGGTGAGGGTTGACCGCATCATTCATCGTAGGGCCGTATTATTTCCTCTATATGAATGCTGCGAGACTTGTTATTAGCTCTATCCCTGGTACAAATATGTCAGTTTTTACCTCACCTGCGTCATTACGGCAATGTATGCAAGGGTACAATAGTTATGATGCAATTTGGCGGTCTTGTGCGCAGTGCACAGTCATTGACGTCGTTGTTGAAGACAGTTTTCGAAAATGTTAGAATTATTGGCCGTCATTAACTCACAGTCAGGCTGTTGAGAATGCGTAATCTGAATCCGTGTTACATCTGCCGCTGAGTTTGCTAATCTGAGATATGTTAACTGATCGCCGGCCGCGGTGGCCGAGGGGACTGAGGCGCTCCAGTCACGGTCTGCACGGCCACTACGGTCCGGGGTTCGAATCCCCCCTCGGGAATGGATATTTGTGCCGTCCTTAGTGTTAGATAGTTCGTAAGTAGTTTGTAAGTTTAGGAACTGATGACCCTGTAGTTAAGTCCCATAAGTTATACAAACATTTCATTTTGTTAACTGATACAATTACGATCGAAGCTGAATCTGTAATGCGTGTTCAGAGAAGCATTCTGAACTTAACCGCCGAGGGAGCAACACTCTGTTTTTCCACTGGAGTACCTACAGAAAACCATGTTGAACGTATTGAACATGTAGCGCTATTCTTAAGACGGAAATAAATGTTTTGCATTTTATGTGGCTTTTGGCTTTAGGTCAGATTTATTGAATTTCCCTAATAATCTGTCGATGAACAGCAATCTGAGAAGTACTTAACCTGTGATTGAAACTATGTGCTCTTTCCATTTCATATCCCAACAGTATGGCGTTTCCAACTACATGTATGACTTGAACGAATACACCTGCTACTCCTTTATCATTTCTGTTATTGCGTTCATTATCATGTGAAAATCGAACTTTTACTTACTCTGAATTTTTAAAATGAGTTGCAAAATTTTCGACTCTTTTGATTCTCTGCAGATTTAAATCAGATTATATTATGGACGCCGCTGACCACACCAAATGCAACACTAAGAAAGACCGGAGAACTACGAAGAGTTTTATGTGGAGATATGTTCTACAAAGTTCACGAGATTGAAAATACAGCCCTATGTGAAGTGGGGACGATAATGAAATCAATACTGAGTGCTCCCGCCCTAGTAGGATATAAACTCTGCCACGCACCTCTAAATTGAATCAATGAGGTTCTCAAAGTATTTTTGGCGTACAGCATTCGAGTCTGCTTTCAAATATTACCAACTTTGATCGTATTTAGCAGCAGGTGGGTACCCCGGGCCAGTCGTTTTGGAATCGTGGACGTTTTCAGTGAGCCAGAGATTGGCCGAACATGAAGATGCAATACAATATAAGACGAAAGTATCTTGATCATTGCGGACCGTATGTGGTTATGCATTTTCCTGTTGCAAAATGTACCTTTAGAAAGCCCCGAATCAGTAGTACATCAGGTTCCAACAATTAAAAGGTGTATTCTAGACCGATTGGTGCAGTGGTAATACGGCAAGTAAGGGTGCAGGATTGGATCCAACCAACCGAAATAATAATACCGGGTGGAGGAACAGTGTTAAGAAAATACGACGCCCGTGGAACTGTAGGCAAAATCGGAATTCGAACGATATTATTTTACCGATGTGTTCCCATTCTGTCAGCACCACCAGCAGCGTCGGATTATAGTCTGGAGACAGCTTGTCGAGGGACTGTAAAATGTTATCTTGAGCCTCTCCGTACTAGATCTGCACTCGGTATAATTGTTTAGAGTATTATTGGACATCAACCCCGCATCCCCATAGTATGCATCGCCCAGGCAGTAATGAGCCAGCGTTACATCTTCCATGTGATGGTTGGTCGCACCTCGGCCACATGCGGCACTTCACCTGGCATGCCATGTTCACCCCATCTTCGCTTGTTGGAGTGTATTGTTTGTTGCCTTGGCCTTTCTGTGCTTCCGATTCTCGGCTGTTGATGAAATCTGGTCAATAATTACGTTACGACTAGCCTCAATACACGTCCCGCTGTTACATCAGATCAACAGTGGCCATGAGTGAACTGCTATACCTACATCTGCATCGTATGTAGAGCCTCTTTGATTCAGTGCCGTGGCATGTAGCAGCTATGGCCAGGAATCGTGGCAATGTTCAGTACTGATTTCAGCATCTTCATTGAGGGCTGTATTTTCAGTCATGTGGTCATTGTAAACAGTGTTATACCGCAAATAATTTTGGTTGTTGTGTATCCAGTCGTTCTTAATGTACCATTTATGATGGTCGGCAGTGAAATTATTACAATCGTATGTGACATATTTGAGATCATTCTTATAATTGCATCCACGGATATTATTTTACAACGCGACTCCAAGGTTCCCAATACACTTCTTAAGGACATGCATAAATTTAAGTCTAGATCTGTCGAAGGATCTTCATTCATAATGAAGATAGAGGAAGTTTGATGAGATGAAAGAAATTATTGAGGCATGAAGGGAGATGAGGACTTGTCGTAGTCGGAAAAGGAAAAGTTGGAGAAATAACAGCAGAATAGTTTCAGTATAGCTGAGATGCTAACGTATTTTGTTTCTACTTAGGCATCTCAAGTATGTGCGCTCGTTTATTTCCGTATGGTGCTAACCGAGTTTGCTAATATTCAAATTTCTTCTAATTAATAGGTCCATCCGCAGTATCTTTTTAATGTGAAAGTGGTGTAGTTGTTACCTTCTCATATGAGTATGCATATCGTTCTGTCTGCTTGTCCGGTTTTATTCCAGTCCACTGAATGCGGTATGCTTTTAGTATCAGGATGTGGGTTCCCGTCCACGTATTCTCATTTGCTTTGTTGAACCCTCAGCTATGATAAATTTAGCTCCCTGGTGCGCTATATTTACCAATCTTCCGAGTTAGAGTGACATCATTTTGCAGATAAACTTTAAATGCATTCTCCCTTTTCCCGTTTCGTTTTCTTGTCCTTGTTAAACAACGTATAATCAAGCCATGTGGTAGCGTGATAGCTAAATTCTACTACTTCTACTTCCATTGTCAGAAATAAGATTGAACTTCGTGTTGATGTCACTTTCATCTTTTCGCATTTATCGAGCTAATTTATCATAAGGTTGAGCATTAATACTAGACTCTTTGACCTGACGTATGTTATTAAATTTCGGCTTTTTGAGAAACGTGTGTACTGATAAATGTTTCAGTGATTGAAGAGTCCCGTTCTTCCTCATTTTATCATACATATTCTCATGCGTTAAGTCATGAAGAAGCCATGTTGAGATAAATAAGTATCCTTAAAATATGTAGGAGTAATTGCTAAGATCGTGTCTTATCGGGGACCTTCAGATAATTGTAATCCTAAGTTTATCAAACACAAATCCGTAGAACGTCGGTACAGCGCATCTTCAAAGCTGTCCTTTCAGGATCTCATATTGAAGATCATACAGTACTTTGAAGTCAGGAGAAAACAGATATCGCTGATTTTTTTTATCTACCTACCTTATCATGTCCCATTATGTTACGAAACGATCAGGAGAATAGTGATGTCAGACTCTTGAATGAAATAGATGATGATTTGATTCAATCGAATTGCGGAAAAGGAACTACGAACTCTGCTGTCCACGTAAGCCTTAGCACCAGCTTTGGAGCCTGAGGCAAACGCTGCAAAACAGTTGATGACGAAAGAGAGGTTAGGTAACAGGAGAGTCTGCAAATTTGCTAGCAAAGTAAACGTACAGATCATTAGTGTTTCAGAAGACAGGGATGTAGGTCATTTGCTGACGAGTGATTCGCAGTGCCTAATTGGTGCTTCAAATTTTTTTCAAAACATGTGTCGTTTAGCCACGTGAACATTGGGCACTGGCTAAACGGCAGACTCGTTTTAAATAATTTTAGTAGGACTTTTTCCATAGTTTATATAATTCTATTTTACATTTATCACTTTATTGTACATTTCTTTTTAATTTTGTAAAGACGCACTTGTATCTTACAGAGCACCTGATTATGCGCGTATATGAGGCGAAACCGATTGTGTTTCTTAAATAAAAGCTTGTTGCAGTCAAAGTGGACTTAATCTCACAATAGTATTTAAGATGTTCATTGTATGTATAAACTTTAATTAATTCATGAACAGAGGCTACGATTAAATTTTGGTATGGATTTTCTGGCTGGAAAATCTTAGGCTTTGAGGTTTTATTACATCAGAAATGGAATACATTTTTTCATTAACGTAATTTTTTTTTGCCATGAGTAATTCAGCACAGGGTATGGTAGTGCAGAAATTAAATATTTTTAAAGTGATGAAGGGGAATTTTATATGAGGTATTATTTCCTCCAAATGAGTTTATTACTGTACAATTTTGTAGGTGTGTAAGACAATTTCAAGCATTTAGAGTAAATTGGATGAATAAGTTTGTTGTATTATTAGTTTCCATTTTAGTGAGGGGCTGTGTGGGCTGTTTTTTCGAAGACAGTCATTGAGAGAGACTGGTGCTGAGACCTGAGCTGATTATGTACGAGTTAATTGTTTTTAATACGTATGAGAATAGAATGAGAGTAATATTGTTTTGTAGATGAAGAACTGAAACACGAGGTTCATGTCAAATTTTGAAATGTTCTGGAGTTAGTAAAGCAAGACGTTTCACCGCAGGATTAGGAAATATGTGCTGGAAATGTATGACGCCCTTGGTGAATAACAGTGTCCCATTTAAATTACAATTTTACGTTTGTCTTTTATGTATCTTTGATAGAAGGATCGTCGCATAGTGGTGTCGTAAGCCATATCTGGTAGATATACGAACACTGGTTTCAACTCAGTGATGATATATTCAGCACTACAGAGCCGCGTCAGCTGTAGTTAATAATTGTACAGTGTAATCATCGTCCACGTCTTAACCCTGAACTGGAAATACAGTGCCCATCATCGTTGATACTTCATGACCACGCACCAAGCAAAATGCCGTAAATCCCGTTTTCTATTCTTTTACGGTTCGTGGGCGAACATTAGAAAATGCAACATCTGTTGCCAGTTGTTCTGCTCGACGTTGCCATATGTGGATAGCACGGCACGGCAGTTAAATCTTCAGTTTGAGGATTGCAGGAAGTCATGTGATGTGTAATGTAGCACTGATTGCTTATCTCTGCCACAAAATTCTGGACTGTTAACATTACCTAGATCTTTAATTAAACATTTTGGTGCTTCTTGTTAGCATGCAATGTGTTTCACATCAGTTGCATTTTTCAAAGCTGGTGTAATGGCTAATTACGTTATACAATCCTTAATAAATAATCCGCTAATTTACACTAGTAGAAGTTGTAAATCGTCCGCTAATCCCAAACATAGGATAGCCGTCTCTGCTGGCGAAATTGGTAAGAGTTGTTCTGGAGATATCTCAGAAACCGCCTTCCTTTTTGACACTCATCACTTTGCGACGCATCGTGACAAACAATTCTTAATTAACTGTTCTGGATTCTGACGTATGTTTTATAAACCCTTGATGATCAGCCTCAGGTTCATAATGTAATTTCTGTAGAATTTGTAAGCATAAGTGGTTAGGAAACACTGGTAGCAATCTCTCTCCGAACGGATCGACATTTTTCTTGAAAAGTAATCGAATAATTATCTTGAAGATTTCCTTCACATTCCATGAGCGATTTAAAGCTAATTTGTGTTTTATTTACGTCTTCCTTCTCTTCGTCAGAAGGATAATGGAGTGCAGCATGGCAGTCGCTTTCTTCATCACTGACTTGATGATTTTCCTGAGGTGCGGTTCGCATCTTGGTGTTTTCTTCCTTTCTTATACACTACAGGAATGTCTTAGTAGTAGTTGTTGTTGTTTTTGGGTGTTTAAAGGGGACTCAACTGCTGGGTTATCAGTCCCACAAGGTCTTAGTCTTGACGAAGTGGTGCCCATCTTTTAAGACGCCCTGATGGCCACCTAAGACCTGCTAACCAACAATGCGATTGAAGATCTGTAGCTACTGTAAGTGGCCTGTAAAACTGTCGTAATTTGCAGATGGCCCAAATATTAGCAAGAGACTTTCTTCCTGTAGTTGAGTAGTGTCCCTCGGCTTATGCTATTACCTCTTTTCCCGGTTAAGATTTTTACAGAAGGAGCACCAAGATCATCTCCAATAGCATGTGTGAGCAACTAGGAAGGTGCTCTCTCGCCACACAGAATCAATCGTCCGAATATTATTGAGATTTGTTCCAAGTAAATTTGACATTAGCTTTTGAAAGCTCCTGGAGTGATATGGATTTCATACAACATTGTATAATAAAACGCTGGTCATAAGAACACAATTCTAGGAAGCTCACATCAGTAGTACTTTTGGGAATAGATGGATCTCAGCTTCACTGGGCCAGACTGCATAACTTCTTTTGACACAAGATGTTCAAGTATTCTGATTTACTTCGCTCCAACGAGGCACTTTCGTTGATTAAGTTGGCAATATCCTGCAGGAGATGCGAATGAGAATCATTGCGGGATTTTTCGACACTGGAGAGATCATAATAACACTGTAGCAACTACCGTTTACACACAATGCGTGTCTTTACTGCAGTGGCTTCCTAGCTTTCTGCATCATCTTGTCCTTGACCACTACTGTTTCTTCCGCCTTGTGGAGGTATTTTTTTGGCTTCAAGTGCAGGAGAGTGGCCAGGAAGTCTTGCCCGCTCCTCCGCCCTCTTTTATGAGGATATTAGCTCAACGAAATTGACTTCTTATTCCGAAAATCTTCGTTCACCATTACTAATATGTTTTATTCATGATTCGTACATAGGACCGAGAACGACCGAGAACTGTATTATTGGATAAAAAGTTGTAGATTTTCTTAATACATAGTACCCTATTTAACTGGGCTGTGATCAGTTTTCATTCCATGGTTTTTCGGCTATGGGATATCACAGGGTAGCAATACTGGAAACTACACCAAGGCAAACCTTGTCCGTCTATATATCTTTAAAACTTACTTTTGTATTTACATTTCGTTATGTTGTTATGGTCGTCAGTCCGGAGACCGGTTTGATGCAGCTCTCCACCCTACTCTATCCTGTGCAAGCCTTTTCATCTCCTCATAAGAACGGCAACCCACATCTACTTGAATCTGCTTACTATACGCGTCTCTTGGTCTCCCTCTGCGATTTTTACCCCACACACTTCCCTCCAATGCTAAATTTACGATTCCCCGATGTCTAAGAATGTGTCCTACCAAGCGATCCCTTCTTTTAGTCAGGGTATGCCAAAAATTCCTTTTCTCACCAATTCTGTTCAGTACCTCTTCATTAGTTATGCGATCTACCCACCTAATCTTCAGCATTCTTCTGTAGCACCACATTTCAAAAGCCTCTATTCTCTTCCTGTCCACACTGCTTATCGTCCATGTTTCACTCCCGTACAAGGCAACACTCCACACAAAGGCCTTCAGAAAAGACTTCCTTACACTTAAATTAATATTCGATGTTAGTAAACTTCTCTTTTTCAAAAATGCTTTTCTTCCCATTGCCATTCTGCATTTTATATCCTCTGTACTGCGACCATCGCAAGTTATTTTACTACCCAAGTAACAAAACTCATCTACCACCTTCATTGTTTCGTTACCTAATCTTATTCCTTCAGCATCACCTGATTTTCTAAGACCGCATTCCATTATTTTTGTTTTGCTCTTGTTAATGTTCATTTTATACGCTCTCTTCAACACACTGTTCATTCCATTCAACTGCTCTTCCAGGTCCTTTGCTGTCTCTGACAGAATTACAATGTCATCAGCAAAACGCAATGTTTTTATTTCTTCCCCCTGAACTTTAATCCCTATTCCAAATTTTTCCTTGCTTTCTTTCACCGCCTGCTCGATGTACAAATTGAATAGCATCGGAGAAAGTCTACAACCCTGTCTTACTCCCTTCCCAACTGATGCTTCCCTTTCATGCCCTCCGAGTCTAATAACTGCGGTCTGGTTTTTGTACAAGTTGTAAATAACTCTCCTTTCCCTATATTTTACCCCTGCTGACTTCAGAATTTGAAAGAGTGTATTCCAGTCAACTTTGTCAAATGCTTTCTCCAAATCTACAAAAGCTAAAAATGTAGGTTTGCCTTTCCTTAATCTATCTTCTAAGATAAGACGTAAAGTGAGTATTGCTTCCCGGGTTCCTACGTTCCTCCTGAATCCACACTGATCTTCCCCGAGGTCAGCTTCTACCAGCTTTTCCATTCTCCTATAGATAATTCGTGTTAAAATTTTGCAACCATGACTTATCAAACTGATGGTTCTGTAATTTTCACACCTGTCTGCACCTGATTTCTTTGGAATGGGGATTATTACATTTTTCTTAAAGTCTGAGGGCATTTCGCCTGTCTCATACATCCTACACACCAGTTCAAATAGTCTTGTCGTGGCTGGCTCTCCCAGAGACATTAGTAGTTCTGAGGGTATGTCATCTACTCCTGGGGCCTTGTTCCGAGCTAGGTCTTTCAAGGCTCTGTCAAATTCATCTCTCACTATAGTATCTCCTATTTCATCTTGATCTACTTCCTCTTCCCTTGCTACAACATCGTCTCTAAGTTCATTTCCTTTGTAGAGCTGTTCTATGTACTCTTTCCACCTTTCAGCTTTCCCTTCTTTGCTGAGAACTGGTTTCCCATCTGAGTTCTTGATATTCGTGGAGTTGCTTTTCTTGTCTCCAAATGTCTCTTTTACTTTTCTGTAGGCAGTATCTACTTTTCCCCTTCTTACACATTCTTCTACCCACCTCCTTATTTTCCTACCTTTCTGCAGTTTTTTCAGTTTCAGCCTACAGTTCATGACTAACAAGTTATGGTCAGAGTCTATATCTGCCCCAGGGTATGTCTTGCAGTTTATAACCTGGTTCCGGAATCTATGTCTTACCATTATAAAATCTATCTGATACCTTCCGGTGTCTCCTGGTCTCTTCCATGTATACAACCTTATTTTGTGATTCTTAAACCACGTGTTTGTTACGATTAAATCATGTTCCGTGCAAAATTCTACCAGGCGACTTCCTCTTTCATTCCTCCTGCCCAGTCCATATTCACCTACTATTTTTCCTTCTCTTCCTTTTCCTACTACCGAATTCCAGTCTCCCATAACAATTAAGTTTTCATCTCCCTTAATTGTCTGAATAATTTCCTTTAGCTCCTCATATATTTCTTCGATCTCATTATCATCGGCAGAGCTAGTTGGCATATAAACCTGTACTACTGTTGTCGGTGTTGGCTTCGTATCTATCTTTACAATGATAATGCGATCACTGTGCTGCTCATAGTAGTTTACCCGCATTCCTATTTTCTTATTCATTATCAGTCCTACTCCTGTGATATTTCGTTAACATTGCAGAAAGACGGGAATACATTCATCAAATAATTAAGCACGTGTGGTGTAAGTCGCACTCTGAAAAGAAGATATTGTCATAAAACTGAAAAATAACAACTTTCAGAACGTGCAAATATAACGGTCAGCCATGGTCTGTAGGACTGTCATATAATCACTTGCTCTGATTAATTCGTAAAACATGAATGTATGCACTCATCTACATCTTCATCGTTACTACTCATCTGCTCTGACCGGACATAGGGTAAGGTGGTACAATTTCGATCATTTCGGACAAATGTTATTATAACTGGAAATAAATTGAGAAAAGGAATAATTTTAACTATGGCACTTGTTCTTGGATGTTTAATCAATATGTAACACAAATATTATACAGTTACAAATGTTGGTATAAACACAAAAAAAGGTTACGGAATTGAGAAAAATCGGTCGAAAATGTACCACACTAGGTACAAATGTGATCACTTCCTCGTAGAATTTTGATTACGGGCATCTTCCACATAAAAAGCACTTTTTCTGTCACACACCAACGCATATTTCGTGGTACCAAACATAGAATTTTTGGCAGTGAATCCAGTCACCCTTAACTAGATGACCTATAAAAGCGCGTTAGACTAAGTAGCTTCATTTACCTCTTTAAAGGGAAAAAAAATTATATCTCCTTACAGCAAAGCGGTGTATTCTTGGAAAAGACAAGAGGGGAGGAGGTGTAGAATAGAAACCTGATACTCTATAACGCAACAGAACGAGACACTACGAGACAGACAAATGGCGCGAAAACTTATGTTGATCGGAATTGTACCTATATCGAATTTGTACCACCTTTCCCTATTGAAAAATAGTTCATGGAATTACATTCATCTATTATCTTAGACCTCATACAAGAAAGGAATACTTAAATATTACCGTGCGAGATCTAATTACTCATACTTTATTACAGTTATCGGTTCCCAATATTAAGTGTCTCAGTCTCATAGGTACTTTAGGCAGCATCAACGATATTTATTGGGAGTTCTTTTTCTAATAACATTTTAGTCGTTCGTATTTAAATACTGTTGGTACCTTTTACACCGAAATAACCTTTAACATCAGATAGGCTATGACAACAAAATCTAACAGTCCATTTTAGATCATATTTGAACACTGTAAATACTATATGAAATATTCTTTCGGCAAATATTGCCTGTCTGGGCGGGATCGGCATCAAAAAGGATACATCAAGAAGACACAGATAATTCAAAGAAGCACCGTGCTTCGTTAACGGTTCATCTAGTACGCTAAATTAATTATAACGGTTTGGATACAGATGTGGAAACGCATTGTTCCTCAGTCAATTCAGGGTGCTGAGAATGTCTTCACTTCAAAACATTGTATGTGATTTCGTATAAACTATATCGTTCAAGAGATATAAATTCCAATCAAAGATAATTATCTGTAGCTTATATATATCCTACAAAATCTCTGAAGACATAAACGTGCAAATGTGAGTGTCAATGAAAAAAATCACTCCGCGATGTGTATCACCCGCGGTATCATTTGAGTGATACTTCGAAATATTTATTTAATGTTTAATGGCACAATTATAATTTAAATACCTCATATTATTTAAAGTACGCACCAGGGAAATTTTTACAGCCAACTGTCCTTAGCTTACACAGTATTTATTTCATGTTTCACAACTCTTGTCGTGCTTGTTTCATAGCCTTCCGTAACCAGTACAATTAATACACATTCCTGTCAGTTTTACTCGAACACAAACAATAATTAAAGATATTTCAGGCTTTCAGAGAGAACGTTATTCGATGCCATTTGATTGATTTCTGTCGCCAACGGGTGAACGCGCAGCGCGACCAGGAATTCCATTGGCTGGTCATGTCAGCGCTGTGAGGTACGGCGTCCGAGCGGAAATTAAAATCTCTAGATAAGGCAAATTCACAGCACAAAGAAGCGACCAGAGAGAGGGGGGAGACTGTGTTTTTATTCGGGGATATCTGCCAGTGTGCCCGTGAAAGCTTTTAGCAGTGGACTGGCTCGTGTAGTTCTGTACGAAATCTTTTAAAACATTATTACAGCCTCGTTCCGTTCTTTTTAATCTCTTCAACGCAGCTGGCTTTACTCTTTAAAAACATTAAGGGCATCCTTAAAGGTATAATGTTCTAAAAATAAAATAAAAATTAACTGAGAAAATAATTTAATTACTATCTTTTGAGATTGCAGGTACGGCAAAGATCTTCTTCCTGCGTGTGGAGGATAAAACGCAGCGTTTTTCCTTTTTTCATTTCGGCATTTTCGGAGCAAAAATATCACAGTAGTGTAATATGTAGCGTTGGAAGTCTCCCCCTTAACAGCCGGCCGGACAGCGCGGTTTGTAAAGTATGGAACCATTCACCGAATTTTTAGACGCACCTTGTAATTCGATAACCGATAATTTCGTGAACATAGTCTGCTGTGACAGACTGTTGTACCTGGTGATCCAAAATTCAGTATAAAATTGAAGACTTAATAAATCACGGAATAATGTAGATAGAGAGGTAAAACTTGAACCACATGCTTGGAATGACATGGGTTTTATTAGATTCACATCTACCGTTATCTTCGAGTAACTGCGTGATTCTAGTTTGTAACTGCTACCGTGACGGGTAAGAGGTACGCCGATATGTTACAGAATCGCATCATCTCCAGCCTGGCTGATAAACACCTGCTGGAACATACGATTTTTATTCAGGATGGCGCTCCACCCCATATTGGGAGACGCGTGAAAGGTCTCTTGCGAACGTCGTTTGATGATGATCGTGTGCTCAGTCGCCACATCATTCTTGGCCTCCCAGGTCCTCAGACCTCAGTCCGTGCGATTATTGTCTTTGGGGTTACCTGAAGTCCCAAGTATATCGTGATCGACCGACATCTCTAGGGATGCTGACAACATCCGACGCAAATGCCTCACCCTACCTCTGGACAACATTATTCCTCGGCTAGAGCTATGTTTGAGCAATGATGGTGAACATATTGAGCATTTCCTGTAAAGAACATCATCTTTGCTTTGTCTTAATTTGTTATGCTAATTATTGCTTTTCTGATCAGATGAAGCGCCATCTGTCGAACAATTTTTCCCTCCCTTTTTTCTTTTTTTGTTCTAATCAAATCCCATGTCCATGGCATTTACCTCTCTATCTACATCATTTCGTGATTTATTAAGTTTTCAAATTTATACTGACTTTTTGATCACCCGGTATATCATGTACCTTAATCCGCCTACCACTATCACACCAGTTTAGGCATAGCTCAGTTTCGTTTTGTGAAGAGGTGCTAGTCCATTTGATTTACAGAGAATTAACGATTTATAGAGAATAACATATAGAGAGATAAGAATATGGACTGAGCAGGAATGCGTGTCTCGATAAATCCATGCATTTGTGGGAAGCCACTCTGCAAGGGTGGTGTTGAGGTGAGCACCATTGCGTAGTAACCAAGACACCCAATTTAGAATGGCGGCAGTGGTTCAAATTTTTAAATAATATTCCTGCTTCATACAAGCATCGTTGACGTTTGTGACTTTAAAACCTCTGAGAAGGATTTCGCTTGATTTGTAGCATACGAGATTTCTGTACCATTCAGTTATGAATAAATGAACATGTGGAGCTTTCAAAGAAAGTGGGACGACAAGTAATTGAATAATCAAAAAAGTACACCTTTTTACTGAGTTCATAAAAATAAAGTATTTATATTCCAGAACGAAATAACATACTGGACAGAAATAAACTTTTCCGGCCTTTTTTGCTACTTTTCGCAAAATCTTTTGACTGTATGAACAAGCTTTGTAGATGGTTTCTCACCACTGACCCATTAGCAGGGTTAATTTCACGGTCAGTTTACTTTACAGCTCATTTGAATCGGATGCAGCCCTTTTTCCCGGTGATACCTCGATAATTACTCTCGCTTCTCCTATCATTCACGCTCTTTGTGCAGCAACAGCGTTTATTTAGGCGGAGAACTCAGCCAACCTCATTCAGCGGACAAAGTACTTTCCAGCTGTGAAATTACTGTAAATTCTCGTGCAATTAGTAGCTAGATCCATCAACAGTCAAGTATTTAAACTGAAACTTCGGCAAGGCTATGAAAAAAAAAATAAAACGGTGTAGACGCTAATCACCATATAATCACAATTTATGGGAAATTTTGCATATGTTTAATTTGCAGTCTCTAGTACCTATCAGGTTCAAATTCTTGCAAGAAGACAATATTAGTTTCTTTTTAAGATTAACGAAGATTGTGAGTAGTTTCTTCGTTGATTTAAAAAAAAATAATTACAAATTTTATATCGACTACACCATATTTTGCTGTTTATTAAATTGCATTTGTACATCACCATTTTATGTGCTGTGTGGCTGTAAAAAAATGGTAAAAGGTACATATAATACATCATGTGACATGCAGTACGCTTTTAATGACTTTAGTGTAATGTCGGAATACAGGTATAGTTTAGGATTTAAACTATATATTTCTGTAAAATAGAACCTTAGGACCCATTTTGACGCCTACAGTTTCTGGAGTTTACCTTTGATGTTGCCTCACGAACGTGTTGTTATTGTTTGCCGGTTTAATCCTGTATCATAAGTTTAATTTCAAGTTATCTTACCTTGCGAAGGTGTTTCATGTGATTTGCTATTTATGGATGATTGTCAACCGCATCTGTGAACCACGGTAATCAATTTAACATCTACATTTCGCCAATAAACACGATAAAACATGAGGAAACTCTGATACACATAAGAAACACAGTCTGTAAACAATAAACGAAACCATAAAGTTAGGTGCCCACAGGTAACTACAATCATAAAAACAAAAGCACTCACTCTTTTGGTGGGAAACAGTAACTTATTACATGTGATAACGGATCAAATTAAGCTAACATAAGCCTCAGAAAGGGCTATACGCTACTGTTTTACAGGAATATAATGTTCAAAAATTAAATCAGACGCAAATAATTTGTCATAAAGACTGTAAACTGTGTTCCCAATACAATGGTAGTTAACAGACGAAGTAACAGACGATCCCTGGCAAATTATTGCAATATTGATTATGTATTACTAATGGATAGCCCTGCAGCGTCCTATTCAACTGTTTCTATGCGTGAGCATTTAATTATGTCCGTCGCAGCAGCCGTTAAACTACAAAAGGTTTTATAAGTATAATGTTGAATTTTTTTCTATACCGGTACTGTATTTAAGTTCATCGATATCTTAACAGTAGATGTAATGTGATAAATCAGGTTTAGGCGAGAATATGGTACATACGGTACAAAATTTAATGAATAACTGTAAGTTACTAATCTTTTATTTACAGAAAATCATAAAATACAAGGAACGAAGACAGATTGATCATATAATATGGTCGTAATATATATATTTTAATATGTCTTACTGTCCTACGAGTCATTTTATCGTGCAACGAGAACTCAATTTTCACGCAGAGTTCTGCCTGTGCTGCTACATAATCTGTTGCGCTGATTTAATTGCTGAACATTATATTCCTGTAAAACCGTGTGACCCTTTATGAGGCTTATCTTTGCTTAATTTGATCTGTTATCACATGTAGTAAGTTACTGTTTCCCACGAAAAGAATGAGTGCTTTTCTGTTTATGTTTATAGTTACCTATGAATATCTAACTCTATTGTTTCGTTTATTGTTTACAGATTGTGTTTCTTATGTGTATTAGCGCATGTAACGGCAGTTACGTGAGTCAATAATTAAATGCTCACGCAAATGTTCGGCAGGATACAAAACTACAGTCTTATCCGTTACTTAGACATTATTTTTAGTTGCAGTAATTATCGAACGAACACTTTTTACTTTCGTAATGTTATTTTATGTGATAAGTACCTATAATAAATTTCTATAACGAGAATGCAGTTTAAAATCACTACAATGAATCAATTTTGAAAAGATATCAGGAAATACAGTTTTTATGGCTGAAGACACAAAATTCCACAGTGTTTCCGAAATTCCTTCACCAAAGAAGGCGAGGTAAGTTCTCCTGAATTCGAATCAAGAACAGCTGCCAGAATGTGTAATTTAGAAGTAGATATCCCTTGTGTATTACATCAATTTACATCACAACAAAAGCAAGACCTGAGGTCCAAACTGTGTACCAATTACGTCCTTTTCAGAGTATGCTGATACCGTAGCTCCATACCTAGCTATCATGTACAACCACTCGCACAACGAATGATCCAAACCAAGACAGCGGAAGGTTACACAGGTCACACCGATCATCAACAACGTCTATGGGAGTGATCCGAAATATTACAGTCCTGTATCATTGACGTACGTTTGCAGTGTGATTTTAGAACACATGCTTTCCTCAAACATTATGAACTACTTCAAAGAGAACGCCATATTGACACATAGTGAACACGTATTCAGTGAGTATCGTTCTTCTGAAATAGAGCTAGCTCTTTATTCGCATGAATGCCATCGAGATGGGATCTCAAATCGGTTTCATATTTCTAGATTTCCAGTAGGTACTCGACACTGTACCTCACTAGTGTCTTTTAACAATTTACGTGTTTAGGGAATACCGCCTCTGTTGATGGACTTTCGAAAGGGAAACAATACGTAGTAATTGAGGGAAAGTCATCATGTAAAATGTAAATGATATCTAGCATTGTCCAAGAGAGTGTTATAGGGCTCTTACATCTCCTTACCTTTATAAACGTTTTAGGAGACAATCTAAGCAGGTCTCTTCAACTTATCTGTTAGTAAAATCACAAGAAGATCAAAAGCAACGATTTAAGAAAGATATCTTAATGGTTCAAAAATTTGCAATTAACCCTATATAATAAGGGTGAATTCATCCAAATGAGCAGTTAAGGACTTAAACTTCATCTACACGTAAATCAATCAAATCTAAAGACAGTAAATTCATATAAACACAGGATTTACAGTTACGAACAACGTTAATTTATAAAAAGAAACGCGTAGCAAATATCGTACGGAATTTTCAACAGTTCTACTATAGAAACTACCTACACTGCGTTCTGTTTTGGTGTATAGGGTGACGGTGACGGAAGGGTGACGGAAGATATTTTGGGAAATCCTAAAACTAGATGTCCGGAGGCGGACTTGAACGTCGTACTCTCTTACATGAGTCTAGTATAAACATTTTCTTGATCATCCTTATGTTCGAAAGCGAAAGAATTCGGCACCTATGTGTTATGTAAAATTTACCTTGTTTTATCCACTCCTAGTTTTAACAATCGACATCATACTAAACTGACAGTCGTCAGATTACCAACATTTTATCTCTATCCATTGCTTTTTGTTACTGAAGAGTGCCCCAGGGGTAAATCACTTCACGTACATCTTCATAGCTGTTCATGTTGTTGTCTTAAGTCATGAGACTGGTTTGATGCAGATCACCACCCTACTCTATCTGAGCAGGCCTCTTCATCTCCTCTTCATAAGAAAGGTACCCTACATTCATTTGAATCTGTTTACTGTGTTCAACTCTTGGGCTCCGTCTGTGATTTTTCCCCACACACATCCTCCTATTCATGATTCTTTGATGTCTAAAAATGTGTCCTACCAATCGACCCCGTCTTTTAGTCAAGGTATGCCCGAAAATCCTTTTCTTCCCAATTCTGTTCAGTACCTCCTTATTAGTTACGCGATCCACCCATCTAATCTTCATCATTCTTCTGTAACACCTAATTTCAAAAGCCCATATCCTCCTACTGACCGCACTGTTTATCGTCTATGTTTCATTCCCATCCAAGGCAACACTCCACACAAATGCTTTCAGAAAGGACTTCCTTACGCTCAAATTAATATCCGATGTTAACAGATTTCTCTTTTTCAAAAACGCTTTTCGTCCCATTGCATTCTACATTTTATATCATCTGCATTGCGGCTTTCGTGTGCTTTTTATTGCCCAAGTAACAGAACTCCTCTACAACCATTATTGCTTCATTACCTGATCTAATTCCTTCAGCATGCCTTGATTGTCTTAGACTGCATTACATTACCCTTGTTTTGCTCTTGTTACTGTTCATATTGTATGCACCTTTCAACTCATTGTCTATCCCTTTCAACTGCTCTTCAGTTCCTTTGCTGTTTCTGACAAAATTACATTGTCATCGGTAAAATTGAATGTTTTTAATTCTTCACCCTAAACTGTAATTATTCCTCCAAATATCTCCTTGTTTTCCTTTATAGCTTGCTCAATGTACAAATTGAATAACATCGGAGAAAAGCTACAATCCCTTTCTTATTCTCTTCCCAACCTCTGCATCCCCTGCTTGCCCTTCAACTCTGATAACTACTGTCTGGTTTTTGTACAAGTTGTAAATAACCCGCCGTTCCCTATGTTTTACTCATGCTGTTTTCAGAATTTAAAAGAGTCTATTGCTCAGTTACCGGCGACCAGTGCACACGTGACCAGCAGCAGCTCTACATTGTACGGTAACCGGCTTCTTAATAGAAGCGACTTATTTTCATTTCGTGTGTGCTTTCTTTTCCAGCTCTTTATACTTTAGTGCGCTCGCGTGTTTATTTATTAAGAATCGCGTTTAGTTGTCAGTTCAGTTGTTGATTTTTTGATTTATTAGCTCGCGTGTATATTTTTCAGATTCGCCGTAAATAAACAGTTCAGCGTTAGGTTTATATTTTTCAAAGCTCACTGTTTATCAAACTTCTGCGTCCTCAGACATACTTACTTGGAAGAAGTATAGGGTTTAGAATGGCTAGGAACTGTGACTGCTGCGAACGGATGGAGGCAGCGTTGGTGACTCTTTGCTCGCGGCTTCAGGCGGCGTTGGCTTCGCTGGCAACGCTTGAGACTGCGGTGGGTGGATGCTGCTGTTGTGGGTCGCTCGCGGGGGAGCTGCAGACGCCCTGAGCGTCTGTTGTGCCCTCCGATTGGCCTGCGGCTGTGTCCAGCCCGCTCACTGTCCGCGAGAAGGTCGCCCCCCAATCCGTGGTGGATTGGGAGGTCTCCTCAGCGCGTGTCAGGTGGCGTAAGACTTCCCGGGGGACCGAAGTGGAGGCCTCCCCGGTTAGTCTTGCCAACAGATTCGAGGCACTGTCTGTGGCAGGGGATGTTCCTGACGCAGTTGGCGTCGCTTGTCCTGTACTCGCCCCTTTGCCTTCAAGATCCGGGCTCTCACAGAGGGTGGGTTTGTTGGTAGTTGGGAGCTCCAACGTTAGGCGGGTAATGGAGCCCCTTAGGAAAATGGCTACTAGGGAGGGGAAGAATTCGAATGTGCACTCCGTGTGCATACCGGGGGGAATCATTCCAGATGTGGAACGGGTAATTCCGGATGCCATCAAGAGCACAGGGTGCAGCCAGCTGCAGGTGGTGGCTCATGTCGGGACCAACGATGTGTGTCGCTTTGGATCGGAAGAGATCCTATCTGTTTTTGAGCGGCTATCAGAACTGGTAAAGACTGCCAGTCTTGCTTGCAAGATGAAAGCGGAGCTCACCACCTGCAGCATTGTCGACATGACTGACTGCGGACTTTTGGTTCAGAGCCTAGTGGAGGGTCTGATTCAGAGGCTCAAACGGTTCTGCGACCGTGTGGGCTGCAGATTCCTCGACTTGCACCAAAGTGTGGTGGGTTTTCGGGTTCTGCTAAATAGGTCAGGGGTCCACTATACTCAGGAAGCGGCTACACGGGTAGCGGGGGCTGTGTGGCGTGGACTGGGCGTTTTTAGGGTAGAGGGCCTCGGGAATACACAAAATGGGTTTCAGTCTCAAAGGGGGCAGGTGAGACACAGGAAGAAAGCAGATCTAGAAACCATTGGTATAACAGTTGTAAATTGTCGTAGCTGTATTGGGAAAGTTCCAGAGCTCCAAGCGCTGACAGAAAGTACTGAAGCACAAATCGTTATAGGTTCTGAAAGCTGGCTGACGCCTGAAATAAATTCGGGCGAAATTTTTTCAAAGGGCCAAATGGTCTTCAGAAAGGATAGAATAAATAAAAAAAGGGGTGGTGTGTTTATTGCTGTTACAAACGGTTTATCCTGCAGCGAAATTGAGGCAGATACTTCCTGTGAGTTGGTCTGGGTAGAGGTTATTCCTGACAACAGGAATAAATTAATAATTGAATCTTTTTATCGGCTCCCTGACTCAGACGATGCGGTTGCAGAAATGTTCAAAGAAAGCTTGAATCATATTTCAAATAGGTATCCGTAGCATACTGTTATAATCGGTGGCGACTTTAATTTACCCTCGATATGTTGGCATAATTACGTATTCAAAACCGGCGGCAGATATAAAACATCGTCCGAACTAGTTCTGAATGCTTTTTCTGAAAACTACTTCGAACAGTTAGTTCATGAACCCACTAGAATAGTAAGTGGTTGCGAAAATACCCTTGATCTGCTAGCAACAAATAATCCGGAGATAGTAAAGAGCATCAAAACAAATACAGGGATTAGCGAACATCGAGTTGTAGTAGCGAGACTAAATGTCGATATTCCCAAATGCACAAAAAATAAACGAAAAATATATCTATTCAATAAAGCAGATAAATATTCGCTTCACGCTTTCCTGAGTGATAATCTCCAGTCTTTCAAAACTAAAACTGCGAGTGTAAATCAGTTGTGGCTTACTTTCAAAGACATAATATCAGTAGCAATCGAGAGATTTATACCAAATAAATTAATAAAAGAGGGGGCTGACCCCCCTTGGTACACAAAACAGGTCAGATCACTGTTGCAGAAACAAAGAAAAACGCATGCAAAATTTAAAAAGACACAGAATACACAAGACTGGCAATCTTTTACTGAAACTCTCAACCTAGCGCGGACATCAATGCGAGAAGCCTATTGTAGTTACTGCAACGAAATCCTGTCTCGTAATCTTGCAGAAAATCCAAAGAAATTCTGGTCATATGTGAAGTACACTAGCGGCGAAACACAAGCAATACCTTCACTACGCGACAGCAATGATAATACTACTGACAACAGTACTGCTAAGGCAGAATTACTAAACACAGCTTTCCGAAATTCGTTCAACAAAGAAGACGAAGTGAACACTCCAGTATACAATCCAAGAACAGATGCCAGCATGCGAAACTTAGAAGTAGATGTTCCTGGAGTAGTAAAACAACTTAAGTCATTAAACAAAAACAAATCTTCCGGGCCAGATTGTATACCAACTAGATTCCTCTCAGAGTATGCTGATGCAATAGCTCCGTACTTAGCTATAATTTACAACCGATCACTCAGCGAATGATCCGTACCCAAAAACTGGAAAGTTGCCCAAGTTACTTCAACATTCAAGAAAGGCAATAGGAGTGATCCCCAAAATTACACGACTATCTCATTGACGTCGATTTGCAGTAGGAGTTTGGAACATATACTTTGTTCGAATATTATGAACTACCTCGAAGAGAACGACCTATTAACCAATAGTCAACACGGATTCAGAAAGTATCGCTCTTGCAAAACACAGTTTGCCCTTTATTCACATGAAGTGTTAAGTGCCATCGACAAGGGATCTCAAATCGATTCCGTGTTTCTGGATTTCCGGAAGGCTTTTGATACTGTACCCCACAAGCGGCTTCCAATGAAATTGCGTGCTTATGGAATATCTTCACAATTGTGCGATTGGATTTACGATTTCCTATCAGAAAGGACACAGTTCGTTGTAATTGACGGTAAGTCATCGAGTAAAACATAAGTGATATCTGGCGTTCCACATGGAAGCGTTATAGGTTCCCTACTCTTCCTCGTGTTTATAAACGATTTAGGAGACAATCTGAATCGCTCCCTTCTACTGTTCGCGGATGATGCTGTCGTTTATCGGTTAGTGAAGTCAACAGAGGATCAAAAGCAACTGCAAAGCGATTTAGATAAAATTTCTACTTGGTGCGAAAATTGTCAATTGACACTAAATAAAGAAAAGTGTGAATTAATACACATGACCACTAAAAGAAATCCGCTGAACTTCAATTACACGATACATCAGTCAAACCTTAAGGTCGTAGATTCTACAAAATACCTAGGAGTTACAATTACGAACAACTTTGACTGGAGAGAACACATAGAAAATATTGTGGGGAAGGCGAACCAAAGGTTACGTTTCATCGGCAGAACGCTTCGAAGATGCACCAGCTCCACCAAAGAGACTGGCTACATCACACTTGTGCGTCCTCTCCTGGAGTACTGTTGCCCCTTGTGGGACCCTCACCAGGTGGGACTGACGGAAGACATTGAGAAGGTTCAGAGAAGGACAGCTCGTTTTGTTTTATCACGTTACGGGGGGGAAAGCGTCACGGAAATGTTGCACGAATTGGGGTGGAAATCATTAAAAGAAAGACGTTATTCATTGCGGCGTGATCTGTTTGCGAAGTTTCAATCACCGACTTTTACTTCTGAATGTGAAAATATTTTGCTAGCACCCACCTACTTAGGGAGACATGACCATCCCAATAAAATAACGGAAATCAGATCGAACACGGAACGATTTAGGTGTTCTTTCTTCCAGCGCGCTATTAGAGAATGGAACGGTAGAGAAAACTTATGAAAGTGGTTAATGAACTCTCTGCCTGGCACTTAAATGTGATTTGCAGAGTATCTATGTAGATGTAGATGTAGAATAAACATTGTCAAAAGCTTTTTCAAAACTACGAAAACTAGGAACGTAGGTTTGCTTTTCCTTAATCTACCTCTACGATAAGCCGTAAACGCAGGCTTGCCTCTCGTGTTCCTACATTTCTTCTGACTCCAAACTGAACTTCCCCGAAGTAGGCTTTTAAGCACCTTTTCCCTCCTTCTGCAAATAATTCATGTTAAAATTTTGCAACCATCATTTATTACATTGATGGTTCTGCTCATACATGGGGGCATGAGTTGACGGAGAACCCCTCTATAGGTTGTGTAGGTTGACGTCTTCCCCTTTCTTCTACCTTAATGGGAAAGGAACAAGAAATATAGTTCAGACAAATGATTAAATTTCAGGAAAATGGTTTGAAGTCATTTTTTATTTGGACCTAGATATTTTTGCAGCACCATAAAACCCGGCGTTTCCCGGGTATTTATTTATTTTTTCAGTCTTTTAGTACTTCTCCTCCTATCCCTTCTCCCTCTGTCTATCTCCTTTTTTTCTAAAACATTTAATATTTATTGGAGACTATATAAGGAATAAGGCTGTCTTGCATAATATACAAATATTTAAGTACAGTATCCAAACAAAGAAAGATAGTAATCACAATACAAATGATACGTAAAATTCATACATTCAGTTCACGATTTTTCTATAAACAATAGTTATTGTGACTTGTGCAGGATCTGATGCGAATAATTTCTTTGGTGAGGCCACTCTTGAGCTAGTGACACGAACTTGTCCATGTGAGATACATGGACATGTCAGATCCACTCCACTGCATTTGGAATTTCCTTAAGCTGACTGGAATACAGGACTATCTTACTGGTAAATACGTAAATGTGTTGAAACGTGGTGCATGATGTGAAAGGTTTTTACCCATCCCATTATAAAGTATCACATATTTATGAATTATACGTTGTATAATTTTACTGTTATATATTCATTGTATAAGTTTTGAATGCGAACAGAGTAAATTGTGAAGAAGTAATAGATTAAAAGCTGATGCGTGATGTGACGGTTTTCCATGAACGTTGCAGTTATATCTCATGAACTACGTGTCAAATTGTGACACAATTTCGAAAGCGCATAAGCTGTATAAGTACATTGATTTGATTTGATTTTTCCAGGGAAGCCAAAACAGTCTTGGTCTAACCCGCCACTTCCCGCACCGAAACTAAGTTTATTGTGCGGTATTGCTCCCTGTTTGCCTAGTAAAGCCAACCAATGCCCTTGAGCAGAGCAAGGAGTCCCTTCACCAGTTCTTTATTAGACACAATTTCTTCGGGTCTAGTTATCCCAAATGTTCTATGCCTTTTACTCTCCAATGCAATGCATTCGAAGATTAGATGTGATGCAGTTTCATCACCGTCATCACAGATCCTACATTTAGGGTCCTCTTCTGTTATTCCCATTGTATGTAGGTTTTTTTTAAAATTCCCATGGCCTGTCAGCAATCCACCCATGAGTTTGATCTCTCTCCTATTCAGGCCCAGGATTGCAGAGCTTCTTTTAAAACATGGCTTTGGGATCATTATCTTGCCATGTTTTTGTTGGTAGACTTTGGTCCAATATTCTACGTGCTGTCTTCCGAACCAGTTATGTAGCTCCAATTTGATCATTGCCTTGGTGATTGACAGGACAGGTTCCGGTCCCATAAATGGAGTCTCTGCCCCCATCCTGGCTAATCTGTCGGCATGTTCGTTGCCACTGATCCCCGAGTGGCCAGCGACCCACAATAGGTTTACTCTATTGCTTTCCCCTAGCTCCACCAGAACCCTGTGACATTCTGCAACAATTTTAGACCTTGTTGCAGGAGCTGCCAGTGATCTCAGGGCTGCCTGGCCGTCTGAATAGATATAGATGCTACGATCTTTGTAGCACCTACGCAAATTCTCCTCCACACACGCCCTGATGGCAGTGATTTCGGCCTGGAATACTGAGGCCAGTTTTCCTAGAGAGATGACGCCCTCCAGTCTTGGCTGCACCCCATATACCCCGGCCCTACACCTTGGTCGGATTTTGACCCGTCAGTGAACCAGACAATATTCCCCGTACGGTGTCGAACTATTTTCTTCCATTGCTCCCTACTTCCAATTGTTATATTGAAATGCTTGTTGAAGCAGTATGGGGTTATAATATAGTCGGCTGGCATTTCCCCAACCTTCCCTATATTTACCTCACTCACTATTTTAGTGTGTGATTCTGGATATCCCAAAGAGTTCCAGTGTATAAGTACATACTATCTCTATAATTTTCTGCGACTTCAATTTGTAGTGTAGAAATTATAAACTGTAACGTCAAAGCGAATGCCGTAGTTTTGATCCATAAACAGCGGAAAAGTAGTAAGCAAGAAACGTTTTTCCTAAAATTATTTTGATATGGTTGTCAGCGAGAAAAGTATAATAAAGGTTTGAAATTGTGTTTTAACTTTGTTGCAAGTCACTAACTACTGTCGTTGTCATACAGTGTATTTATAAAGTCTCATCGCATTATGAGGCAGTTTCTTGCAACTCCTTTTGTTTCTGACGTTATGTCTCCTAAACCATATGTCTTATCACCTCACGTAAAGAATATGTGTACCAAATTTGGTTGAAATCGGTCCAGTGGTTTAGAAGGAAATGTGTTGCATTGTCGCTTGACGCAGCAGTTTTCCGCGAACCTCATTGTTTATGAGGCCATACCTCGCGAACTATGTGTAATGCGTGATCCAATTACGGCGACCTGATGGATTGAATCTTACACGTGCAACACTTCATAAAGATTGGGAAAAAAACTGTGGATCTGTATGAAATACGTACACACATAAACACTCTGCTTTACATATAAAGATTGGATAGAGCGCTTTTACAAGATTGACATATAAGATAATAAAGCAACTTGACGTCTACAAAGTATCTTTACAGATACATTTATGAAATTAAGTACACTTACCACTAACAAGGGCAATGAAAGAGGAAGGGATGTTGGCCTCTGTTGATCGATAAAAAAACATAAATGTGAACTGGCAAATATGGCTACCAAATAAGGAATTTAAAAACATAAACACTTCGATAAATTTTAATAGAAATAATACAACACTGATATGTAAGACAAAACAAAACCGTGAACTGAAAACATGCGATCATTGGTGACGTTGTAGTGTAAACGTTTATTTAATTAAATCCATTTATTGCTTGTAAATCAGCATCTATAATATTAATCACCATTTCGTCAAATATGGAGAATGTGGAACGAATATTCTAGTTACAGGTGGAGAATAATTACTCGCAACAGCGAAATTACTGTACCGTTAATTTTGCTGCAACACGTGTATCATCAATTTATCTGTTTGACGAAGAGGATATAAAATGCTTAAAATCTACTGTTAATTGGTAAAAAAGAAAAAAAAATTAATTAAACGTTTTTAAGATGCATAGGATAAAAGTTTTTTTCTTTGTAATTGTTGTTAGTGACAAACTTGTGAATATATGGTGACTGTGAAAGTAGGTGAGAGGACACAAACACTCTCCTGTATCAGCAGACTGGGTCCGAATTTCTGGCCGCATGAAGAACACAGCAGAAAAATGTGATATCCCCGTAATGGCACGCCATTTGTTTGACTGATGCCAGTGGTCTGTTACATTTCTTGTTCTCGAGGCTCTTCGCACGTTATCGCCGGCGGCAGACCCCACTTTATTTTTTTCACACTTTGGACAAATCACGAATTGGACCATCTGCACCAGGATACCGCCACCAGACCGAAATAAGTGCCGGAACTTACTCCGATTTAGACTTTGAAAGAACACGAAAAAGTTTAATCTGTTATTTGAAAAAGTTACCTTCGTTTTTCCGTTTCTTAATGTTCAACTTATACCCTTCATTCAAGACAAAGACCATTCCGTTCAAATGCGCGTTTAGTTTCTATGTTTTCTCTGGCAGAATTAAATATCATTGGCAAAACGCAAAGTATTTATGTCTCATCCCCGAGCTGTAATTCCTTCTGCAGATTTCTCCTTACATTTCTTCACAGCTTGCTCATTATATACATTGGATGACATTGTCGAAAGGCTACAACCCTGTCTTACTGTCTTCAGAGCTCTTCGAATCTTTTACCTGATGTATGATTTCTGTGCATAACTTTTCGTTTCCTATATTTTTCCCCTCCTACCTTCAAAATTAGATATAGTTTATTCCTATCGACATTTGTTGAATAGTAAAAAATGCTGGCATCTACGAACAAGGTCCTCACCTAGTCATCAAAATAGTTATCTTAACCAGTTTCCAATGACTTCAGTTAATTTTCCCGATGATTAATTAATTAATTAAATTAAAGTTTGTGACTAACACCGACAGTAGAGTATTTACTTTAAACATCGTCGTAAACTGATATATTATTGTAAGGGTTGATTATTTATTTTTAGGTAAGGATCTCACAACAATGATACCAGATGAATAATCCACATGCTTACTGTAAATTAGCCTTATTGGTATGTTCGTTACTACATCTTAAGTAACACTTATGTTGAAACATTTTACATTAAAAATGTGTTACATTACAAGCATACAGCCTAGTAAAAAACTATAATACAGCTATATTTTGGGGAATGGTGTACTGATGTTTCTGTAACGTCGATTATCATACACAATGTAATTAAAAATCTCTAGTAAAATTAACTCATTCATGGAACCATAACATTTTCTTTCTTGTTGCATTCACGAATGTTACCCCATCACCTTACGATATATTTCGGAACAATATTCCGATTATGTTTAATGCTTTTGAAGACTAATAATGTAAACTTGTATTGCAAAGTAAAACAATACCGATCCTTTACTGTTCGAATTGAAGATAGCTTGATTAAATTTTGTTATATGAAATAAAATATAGGTGTTTTCATGCAGAAAACAAATGTTTTCGTTCACGGCACCCACTGATGGGAGAATACTTTCTTTAGAATGCGTTTAAAGCAATTCCACTAATAAACGTATTTCTAACAAAGGGAAAACAGAAAACTAAGCTTGGATCTGCAGCAAACTGAATTGTGTGTCGAAGTCGTATTGTTCTTATTCGATGGAATTTTCTTCAAAGTTTTTCTATTAAGGATTATTTTTAGAGCCACATAATAAGTTTCAATTTAATTCAAACATTCACATCATTAATATTACTGACATGAGATAGTCATATTTATTTTCAAAAATTGCTCGCAAATGTGTCAGTTATTAAGCCTGACAGTCAAGATATAATTATAAAAAAACAAATAATTTCATCTATTCCGAAATACATATTGGGATAAGTTTTACTTACTTTTCCCGAAAAGTATATAAATTAAAATACATGGTTAGAATTGTCTGTGTTATGGCGATACGCTGAGTGTAGAATGTATCACACAAAGATGTCTACTAGGACATAATAATGATCGTAAATGAATCGCACGTCGAGTAGAAATTCGCCTCTATACCAAAAGTTGTTTTATTTATTTATTTGTTTGTTTATTTAGCTTGATCAGATTAGCATAATGAAAGACGGTTGTATAAGTAGAAGAGACCAGCAGACACCGAAATGTACCAAACTGAACTTATTATTGTAAGACATAGACATCAAAACGAGTTTATAAGTTGTAAGACATATCCAGGCACAGATATAGGCTCTTACCGCAACTTATTGCTTATGATCTGTAGATTAAAGGTTAAAAACGTGAAAAATTAGAAAAGTAAGGAAATGAATCTGGATAACTGAAAGAACCATAGGTTTTTGAGAGTTTCAGAGGAGAAATAGGCAGGGATTGACCGAAACGGAACAAAGTAGTACACTAGAAGAACAAAACGTAGTTTCAAGAGATGAAGTAATCAAGGCAGCGGAGAATCATATACATAGAGGGACATACTGTAATAGAAATCCTTGGATAAATAAGAGAGACTGAGTAGACGAAAGAAGATAATATAGAAACTCAGGAAGTGAAGGAGGCAAAAATGAGTACTGGCGGCTAAATATGAGGATAGGAAATGCAGATTGGCTAAGGAAGAGTGGGTAGTGGACAAATGCAAATAAATGAATTATAACTAGGACAAAGATAGATATGGGAAAATAAACGATTGTTTAGAGACAAGAAAAGTAGCTGCATGAATATTAAAAGTTGACCACTGTAGTAACAAGAGCCCTCTTTTATTACTAAAAGCCGCGGTGGAGTAGCCGAGCCGTCTAAAGCGTCTCGCTGCGGAGCGCGCGGTTGCTCGCCGTGGATGTTCGAGTCCTCCCTGGGGCATGGGTATGTGTGTTTGTCCTTATGTTAGTTTACCTAGGTTTAAGTAGTTCGTAAGCTACGGACTGATGACCACGCAGTTTGGTCCGATATATTTACAAACATTTGAACATTTTTTATTACTAAAATTAGCAAATGAGGTCCTTGTGAACTACTGGTTACTCCCTGCTACAAAGCCTTGTTCCCTGGCCCAAACTGAGAACTGACTCACTTCAAATTACTTCAATAACAGGAAGTTAATATTACAGTGGTCAATATACATAGCAGTTCACACGTTATTAAACAAAGATATTAATAAGAAAGCCACTACAATTGAAGTTATCTTAGAAAGGTGTCTAAGAAGACATTTATGGCGCAAATGAATTTAGATATTAGAAAAAATTGCATCTGAACTAGTTCTCAGCACTTGTGACGAAGAACAGCCTAAATTATACATGATTTAACGCTACTGGTGGGAAGGATTCACAAACAACGCTCATTCTCTCACACACACGCAATGCCACAGCGAAACTCATCAGAAACAGCGTGCTGAGACGAGGCGGAAGCAGCCGCCGCTATCGTAGGCTAAATTCAGAAGTCGGAAGTAGCACAAAACACATTATACAAACACTCTGGTCTGTTGTGCATGTTTTGATATGGTGCGTATGTATAGCAAGTAAAATTACATCTGAATTGGACCGCGAGAAAACACGCTAACGGCGACAAAAAATATTCAAATGTTTGTAAAGCTTATTGGACTCAACTACGGGGTCATCAGTCCCTAAACTTACAAACTACTTACGAACTAGGACGGCACAAATATCCATGCCCGAGAGGGGATTCGAGCCCCCGACCGCAGTGGCCGTGCAGACCGTGACTGAAGCGCCTCGGTCCCCTTGGACACCGCGGCCGGCTAACGGCGACACACAGCTTCGTTACATGAACGCACTCCACTGAAGGTGAAGTGGTTGAAAGTCGGATTCATTATACAAAATCACGGTGGATTTTTAAATTGCAGTCTGTCAGCAATAAATCTATGTACTGATTTTTATATGAGAATTGGCGTGAACTCAGGCGACTAGCTGCAAATCCCGAAGTCGGAACTCGGACCCACGTGGTTCCGAAAACCGATAAAATTGACTAAATTCAGTTTCCGAAAAATAAAGAAAATTAACTACAGCATACAACCCATAGAATTGCGTAGAATTGTATAAAAAAGCGAATGAAATACAACTACACGCGATATGGGGCGATTGCAGAGACGGATGAAGTACAGCCTCAGAAAAACCACAAAAATGAAATAATCACAAAGTCGGAAAAATAAAATAAGAATTACGGCATGCAACCTATAGAAATGTTTAGAATTAGATAAGGAAGCTATTAAAGGAGGTTGTACAAGGCTCAGAGAGATTTACAGACACAGACCGAGTTCGAACTACAAGTCGGAGAAGAAACAGCAACATTAAAATAGGCGGGGAGAGAAGATCGCGAAATGTTTGTGGAAATCAGGGGGATACCCGCGTAGTTACTTGGCAGATGGGCATGGAACAAACAAGAGTGGAAGCTGAAGGCTTTGTTCTGTGAACGGGCCACGTGGCACACATATAACTCACAGAAAGAAACGATGAGAATATTTTTACATGTACTGTACAAAAATGAACATATCACCTATTAGAAATCGGAAACCACAAAGCTAGAAAGTATTTACACAGAGTCCATACACCGCCACTTGATGACAAAAAGGTTTTAACACACCAGGCCGTTATCAAACTCCAACTAGAATCACACTCACCGCGTTTATCTATGGGAAATCACTGAACTGTAAAAATGAGAACACATATCCGTTCACGATCGGAGAAAATATTCCAAAAAATTAATCTAAGTTCACGAATCTAAGTTAAACGTGCTAGTCAATGAAACGCTACCATCTCCAGAAACAAGAGCAGAACCAAACTTATCTCACCAGACGCCCAGGACCGTACGGCCACCGGGCCGGGGGAAAACGACCGGAAACCGGAAGATCCACGAAAACAGCGTTGGTGGGGACGGACAGCCAGACTCGCGCTAAAGAAAGCTTGCTGACTGGACTGTAACCAAAGGGCGCAGAAACCTCTTTGATAGTATCAGCAGCTATCGATACTGAGCCAGGGAGAACGATGCAAAGCGAGCTATCACTCCCCACATCCAAACAGCCGTAGATTCTCGCACACACTTAAAAGTACAAAAACTGCACATTCTCACAGGGACATTGACGTAGCGGGGAAGCCGTAATTATGCCACATTAATTAATAGAATAAAACATTATTAACATAACAAAATAAGAAAACCTAGCAATATTAACTAATATTTTAACACATGAAATAAAAGCCTTGAAAAGAGTGGGGTTCAAATTTTAACAAAATGATAATCTAGCGACATTAAATAAATTATAACTTTATAGAAATATACATAAAATATATGGAAGACGACAGACGGTCATCTTTCGATATTAAAACTCATGAGTAGACAGTACTAAGCAAAGAAGGGAAAGATGAAATGTGGAATGAATATGCATAGGGTCTATACAAGGGAATTTAACTTAAAAGCAAGTTTGTAGAAATAGAAGAGGGGGAAGATGAAGATTATTACGAGATACGATATTGCGCGAAGAATTTGACAGGACAGTCGAAACAAGGTACCAGGAGTAGATGATATTCCCTCTGAACTGCTGAAATCACTAGGAGAGCCAGTATAGAAGAAATTGTTCCGCCTTGCGTGCTAGATCATTGAGACATTGCCATTACATTCAGACTGCAAAAAGAATATAATGATTCCAAAGAAATCAAACGCAGCCAAATGTGAAAATTTCAGAAGTAGTTCATGAGAAGAAATAATAACCTTATCGTTAGCCGATGACATTGCAGTTCTGTCAGATACTGGGAAGAACTTGGAAGAGCATATGAATGGAATAAACAGTGACTTGAAAGCAGATTATGATATGAACATTAACAAGAGCAAAACGAGGGTAATGGAATTTAGTGTAAAAATATCAGGCGATTCTGAAGGAATTACATTCGGTTTGATGAGACAATAAAAGTAATGTATGTTTTTGTTAATTGATAAGCAAAATAATTTATAATCGCCGAAGTTAAAATATATATATATGATGCACAATGGCTATTGGAGAAAATCATTTGTGAAGGAGCGAAATTTGTTGTTTAGAGTTCAGCGTACTTAATTTCATAGATGTTTCTGTAAATATTCTTTGTAGAACTCAATTCGATTCTTAACATATATTTCAATCTTGTAAAATCGCTCCGTCACAACAATACAGAAGTAAAGGAGAGATTTTTCTAATGTATGGATTCGTAAGTGGGATTTTGTACACTGCTTCGTATAAATATCTCATTCCTTGATATATAAAATCTCTACAGTCCCATGGATAACATCTGCTGCCACGCGTTACTCAGAGGCATCGCGAACACATTTAGAAACCGTAATTATTTATGTACTTTGATCTAGCTGGAGTAGATGTTTTTGCAGCATCTCGTTTGGTGAAACGAGAAAACAGCATTTCGAAGAGGAATGAGTGAAAGCTCTTTTTGACGTCTCAAGCTACGATCAAGTCAACAGGAAATATAACAGAATAAGCAAAACTAAATATCAGGGGTAAAACTGGGTTTGCTTTGCGTTTCACGGGAACAAATGAAAGAACGTTCTCCATAGCTTTTAATGAGATAAAAAGGTAAAGCAGTCAACAATCCGAAGATTGGTTTGAACACCACAGTGCTTTACTAGACATGGTCCTGTTTGGAGATGGTATGCCGTTGCCTTCCTCCGACCTTCGAACTGTCTTACCCAGCCAGTTATAGGGGGACCTACAGTTTAACGTGGGTTCCGAACCACGGTGCTACTCGGTATTTTTCACATGAGCAATACTGCCAGAGGTGAAAGAAGTGGAAAGTGACAGATAAAAATCCAAGGACCTGGCGGGGATCGAACACGCGACCTTTGGATTTGTAGTCTGGCACTCTACCACTGTGCAACCGAAGCGCGTAGGTCCCGGGTACGATTCCCGCCAGGTCCTAGGATTTTTATCTGTTACTTTCCACTTCTTTCACCTCTGGCAGTACTGCTCAGGTGAAAAATACCGAGTAGCACCGTGGTTCGGAACCCACGTTAAACTGTAGGTCCCCCTATAACTGGCTGGGTAAGTCAGTTCGAAGGTCGGAGGAAGGCAACGGCATACCACCTCCAAACAGGACCATGTCTAGTAAAGCACTGTGGTGTTCAAACCAATCTTCGGATTGATGGCTGCTTTACCTTTTTAATGAGATATATGAAAGAAAAACAGTATAAAAATGGAAGTAATGCTGTGTTCATTAGTATACTTTTTCCGCTGAAGGAAGAAGTTACATCTCCAGTCTGATGTTTTTATCGCGTGGCTCCTGATTTGAAGTACTCGCGATTTGAACAACAAGAAACGAGGCACTATGTGTCAGTGCGTTGAACAGCCGTCCAGTGATAAGACTGGTGTTTAAATAACGTTCTTATGCCAGTACGAGATTAACCAAACTGTCCGCATTGTAATGAGCCGTTACTGGCATTAATACTGTTTTGAAATTGAATCAGATATAATTTAGACGTTTGTACATTGACTGATAACGTTAAAATTCCCAATGTCTGTCTGACGAATTAATAGATGTTGAACTGTATAGAAGGTAAAAATGTCATCATCCGGAAGGTTGGTTTGAATGCCACAGAGCTTTGCTATGCGTCATCCCTTGGAAAGCTACAACCGAAAATTTTTGTTATGAATCTAAATAATTCTACTATATGAAGGAGACCACATGAGTATCGGATTCTTTAATTTCTTGATATTTATGGTACCTGAAGTTCAGAACTCGAAGTAGATATCCTACTCTACCATCATTTTCCGTTATAACAAGGTTTTCAGCTCGTCTACATACACATAAACGAAAACTGACACAACACGTGGTATTAGAGATCCCAAATGTTTTATATAACTGAATTCGAAAACGAAAAAAAGTATCTGTCATAGTGCGATTCGAACCACCGACTCAATTGTTCTGAGGCCATAACACTAACACCTGAATTACACCGACAAATGCTGCAACTGTTTTAATTGTTGGTAATATGTGTACCTTGCAAAACTTCAAAGTAGATTTTCGAGAGAATTTTAGACAGTTGCGTCGAATGGCTTTGACTAATTATTATTTACGTTCTGAAGTTCACGTACCATAGATATAAATAAATTCTAAAATCCGTTAACCATGTGCTCTCCTTGCAAGTGCAGTGTCCAGTGTATCCGTGATGTTTGATGTCTACCACATAAGGCGATTGGTCAGGGAATGTATTGTGAGATCCCTATATAAAGTGATAACATTAAATTTCATGTGTATGTTGTATGAGATTGTCATAAAAATTATTTGCATTTAACATTCTATTTTGTTCTGACGTATGTCACTGTAAGGTATGGTCTTTGATTTATGCTAAGTGTAATATCTGTAATATCTTTTGGCCATAGAGCCACGCTCAAGTCGCTGGAGCGGTTGCACTAGTTGTTACTGAGCTGAAGATAGAACAAGGGGTTGTGTATTTATTTATGAAAGAATGGCCTAGCATAATATGCTGTGGCTACCTATTTTATTACCGTTATTATGTATATACTCCTGACATGTATAAAGTTCCACCCTACACTGATTTGAGAAAGTACAGTATTTGCGGCTGGTTCTAGGGAGGAATTGTATAGAGTTTACTGTTCTTCTTACTTCATAAGGTTGATGAAAATAATGATATGAAGTTGTTTATATCATATGATATTGCTAATGGATATATTGAATATCAAGAATATTTTGATGAAGTGATTATGATAATGACATTGAGTACAGGATGTATATGATAAGTACAGTTTTAGTATGTAAAGTTTATGTATACAAATATATACTGGGATGGTAACTTGTAAGCGATGTCTGTGTTAGAATGTAACATTATTTTTTCATAGACGTATTTTTTCATTTGGATACTGAACTGTGACGTATTTGGAAAGAAATATATCATTACACTAGTTTGTGGGACAATAGCTGCCAAATCACTTTTTGCTATAGCTGTTCCTAAACCTGCTTGTGTGTTGTAAGGTAACACAATATTATTTTTGCAACAGCTGTATGGAAGTTAGTGTTAGAGGGTCTACTGTCAGCTATACCAGATATTGACTCATTTTCTACGTTATTTATGGTTAACTTTACATTTGGTAATATTAATGGTCTGATATATGAACATGTCCTACTACTGGCATGAATAATTTGGATCTTGGTTTTTCCTCATGTCTTTGCTTTTGTAACATGATTGGTAATAACATCTTAAATTTCCTAACGTTGTTTTGTCTACACACGACTATTTACTTTTCTTTGTGTAATTTCCTATTTATCCATATTTATCCATATTTGCTAGAAAATTTAACATTAAAATAATTTGTGTGGTTATCGTATGTAGTTTATATGTGTCGAGAGGAATTGTGGTAATTTATATCTATTTACCTAAGGACATGACCATTTTTGTTGCATGTTGAGTATTTTAAGCTTTATGTTGAACTGTGTATGGTACTAGAACCTACATCGACAAGTGTCTTGTTGGGTATACTTACTCAATGCCCTCCAGGGGGCTCACAGTTCTTTCGTGAGTCTGATGGGGCGAGCAAGGGTCTCTGAGCTAATGCAATCTTACTTCATTCTTTCCTCATTGGACTGCATTTCATTTCCCTTCCTCTGCCTCCCTATCCTCCCTCCTTACCCTCCCCACTGGGTGACTGATGACCTACTCAGTTTAGTCCCCCTGTCCAATCACCAACCAACTAACTAACTTACTCAATGTTAATTTTGAACACAGATTTTAATTTTCTTTCTAAAATATGCTTACTAAACTAATAAACGAACTTCAACTGTTAATTGCATGGTTATTGATGAAAGTATACAATAAAAATGTAAGAAAGCGATTATGTTCGTTGATTTAATTCTTTCATATTTTTTTCTATCTAGAGGCCGATTTTTATGTTCGCCGCTTTGTATATGATAACTAGGTAAGGGGTTATTACATCAGCAAACTCTGACAGGAACGTAACTGGTATAAAATGGGGAATGAGAGACTTATTTTTTCCAAGCGCTTTAAGTTACTTTACTACTGCAGGGGTATCTACTTCTAAATTACGCATTCTGGCAGATATTGATACAAATTCTGGAGTATTAGCTTCGTCTTCATTAGTGGATGAATGTCGGAATGCTGTGTTAAGCACTTCCGCTTTAGCAGAACTGTCGTCAGTAGCATCACCATAGACATAGCGTAGTGAAGGTATTGATTATGTTTTTTTCCCGCTAGTATACTTTATAGTATACTTTATATAGGACCAGAACTTCTTTCGTATTTTCTACCAAGATACGCGACATGGTTTCGTTGTGGAAACTATTATAAGCTTATTGCATTGAAGTTCGGACAAAATTTCGAGCTTCTCTCGAAGACTGACAGTCTTGCGGATTTTGTGTCCGTTTAAATTTCGCATGCTTTTTTTTGCTTTTGCAAGAGTGATTTACCCCTTTTTTTGCACCACGGTGGTAAGACATCTCTTTTATTAATTAGTTTGGTATAAATCTGTCAATGGGTGTCGATATTATTTGTTTCAATATAAGCCACATCTGGTCCACACTCACATTGCTAGTTTAAACAGAAGCTTGTAACTCAGGAAAGCATTAATAAAGGTTTTATATTAGGAAAATCCGATATTCAGTTTCGTTACAGTTCTGTGTTCACTAATAACTGTGTCTGTTTCGATGCTTTTTATTAGCTTCGGATTATTTGTTGCTAAGAGATCAAGTATGTTTTCACTAATATTAACTATTGTAGTGGGTTCATGGACTAAGTGCTGCACATAGTTTTTGGAGAATACCTTGAGTACGATTTCGGACGGTGCTTTATGCTTCCCTCCTGTTTTGAACATGTATTTTGCCAATATATGGAGGGTAAGTTAAAATTATCACCAATTAATGTTTTATGCGCTGGGAAAATTTTCCAAATTTGATGCAAGCTTTCTTTAATCATTCCGCAATGGAAGCGTCTGAGTCAGGGTGTCCGTAAAAAGAAACAATTATTATTTTATTCTGGTTGTCAGGTATAACCTCTACTCATACCAACTCACAGGAACTATCTCCTTCAACTTAGCTACAAGATAAACCGCTTTCGATGGCAATAAATACTCAAACCATCCTTTCTGAATACCATTTGACCCTTAGTAAAATTTCTGCTGAACTTATGTCAGGATTTAGCCAGCTTTCTCTACCTATAACAATTTGATTTTCAGTACTTCTATTAGCACTTTTCTCTCACAGCTACGACAGTATACAGTTGTTAGATCAATGGTTCTTTGATCTAAGTTCGTCCTATCTTTGACCTGCACCGTACCCTTTGAGATTGAAACACTGTCTGTATGTTCCCCAGACCCTCTACATAAAAACAAACGCCCATTACACGCCACAAAGCTCACGCTAACCGTGTAGTCACTTCCTTCGTGTCCTGCGTGCAATGGTCTCCTAACCTGTTGAGCGGAACCCGGAATCCTAACTCCCGATGGCGCAAGTCGGGAAATCTGCAGCCTGTACGGTCGCAGAACTCTGTGAGCCTCTGAATCAGAACCCCCACTCGGCTATGTACCAGAGGTTCACAGTCGGTCCTGTCAACTATGCTGCAGATGGTGAGCTCTGCTTTCATCTTGTAAACAAGACTGGTAGTCCTTACCACTTCAGATAGTCGCTCAAAACCGGAGATAATCTCTTCATATCCAGAGCGACATACATCTTTAGTTCGACATGAGCCACCACCTGCACGTGGCTGCACCCCTTACTCTTCACGGCCACCGGAAAGACCCGTTCCATCTGTGGGATGACTCTAACCTGTATTCACACAGAGTGCACGTTTGACTTCTTCCCATCCTAAACAGCCATCTCCCTGAGGGGCGACATTACCCACCCTAATGTTGTAGTTCCAGACTGCAAGCCAACCCACCCTCTGTAATAGCTTGGAAGTCAGGGAAGGTCTCACTGTCAGTCCCCGTGGAAGTCTTTCGCTTTTTGCGTCCGTTCCAACGACCGACCGACAGCAACGGCGCCACTCGATCGCAGCCTCAAGCTGTGCAACCAAGGTTAACAACCCGAAGCTGGGAGCGAAGTGTCACCAAAAGCTTCAATCCGCAACAGGAGTGATAGTCCCTACCCGTTGCTACAGTACCCTAGAAATTAACGACTAAACAGACGCGATGTAGAAGTCGATAGAGGGTAATTAAGGTAAACAAAGACGACTAGAACTGGTGCTACTCCAACGAAAACAAGACAGAAGACGGTCGCGATTCACAAAGATTCGGCGAAGAATACACTAACCAGATACTTAACGCGAACCTATAAGTAACACACGAGAGCACACGATAAATAATTTAACAAATTGAATCAATGACCTTACCGAACATCGATATATGTCACTTCTAGGAAGAAGGTGGTTAGACTTACAAGTGATGGTGAGCTTTGCTACGCGACGTTGTTCTCTCGACAACGGACACCCAACGACACACATAAGAAAAAGTGTTATCGCAACTGTGACTTCATGCTTAGAACAGCCGCGTAGGAGTAGCCGAGCGGTTTGGAGCGCCACGTTACGAATCGCGTGGCCTCCCGCGTTGGAAGTTCGAATCCTCCCTCGGGCATAGATGTTTGTGTTGTTCTTTGTATAAGTTAGTTCTTTAAGTAGTTTGTAAGTTTAGGTACTGATGACTCCGCAGTTAGGTCCCATAAACTTAACAAACATTTGAACATTTCTTACAACAAATGCACAGTCGATTGCAACAGCAGGCGTCAGCAAAACTGGAACCAATTTTACATTGACCTAATTTTGTTTGGGTAATGGATAACGTTGTCCTCGGTTAAAATATTTCCAATTCCTTCAATATCAGTGAACGTCTTTCAAAATTGTTGAAATGTTTCTCAACTTATGGGACCTAAGTGCAGTGGCCATCGGTCCCAACTGCTTAAAATAGCTTACACTAAGAACAACACAATACCCCCTGCCCTTCAGAAGACTCGAATCCCCTCCGGCGAACGGCAGCGTGCAGTCCAGCAAGGCATCGCAGTGCGCAGGTCTATTCCGCCGCGGTTGAACGTCTCTGTGGGATTTTCCTTGTATATGAGGCAAATACCGGAAATCGCTTCCAAAATTTCCCGTTAGCATTCCTCGGAGCCACTGGAATCTTCAGTCAAGAGCCTATCTTGTTCACACGAGCAAGCAATGAAGAAAATTTTAGTCATTGCAAAGCCAGAAGTGCTCATGTTACATGATAATTGGTCAAGGAAGCATTGAAACCTATTATCAGGAGAGTCCTTCGTTTCTGGCTTGAAAACGTTGAAGTTTCCAAACCTGACTTACAGTACAGATACACCTACACAGTTTCATTAACAAAATGCCAGTAAGCAAGTCTGAGGATAGTCCTCGGTACTACATTGATGTACTTTTGACGGGAATCAGTGAATTGCGTTTCACCATAATTAATTACACTAGATCCCTGGGAAATGCACGATGGAAACGCAAAGGAGTGAAACATCAAATATATTGGTGAATTTGGGGTTAAATTATGAGACAGAAGAAGATTAAAATTTAAATACAACAATTATTTATTATTGAGTTTAGAATAAAACATGAAATACTATCTTGAACTGCTCGTCCACGTTTAAGCTATAATTTATAATTTGGGAGAAAAAGAAAAGATTACACACGCAACACATTCACACATTCAAGTTTGACGAACAGAAGGAAATACACCGGAATCCTACAATATACATACAAGACAAAGAAATCACTACCGACCGAGTAGTCGTTACTAATAAAATTAATTCGGGCATACCAAGAACTGAATTACAGCTCACAATTGAAATGAAATCAAAGTAACACTTGGTTCACCAGAAACAAGTAAGGATTTAGCCACTCGCGAAATTCTTAACTGAATCGATTCAGCAAAGCTACTGAAGAAGAAAATATTCGGAAAAGTTGAGTGTTGCTAAATGGAATCCTAAAGATCCGAGCTGATGGCTCAGTTAACGAATCTTGAACACGTGGATGCAACGAACAAAAGACGCTGATATTACAAAGAAACCATCAAATAAATTTATGAAACCTGCAAAAATATGAACATATGCACACGAACTCATATTAATACGCACATTCAAACAAACTCCCAAGTCTAGTGGGAGAGAAAGGAAAGTTCCAAGCTAAACACAGCAAAATTGGAAAATAACACCCACTCCTGTACTAAATAAATCAGGGATCATGATTTCGCTGGAGCTGGAAAAGAAACTGATGACTAATACAACAGAAACTTTCTATATCACAGTTTGTAAACACAACACACAAAGTCTTGATGAACATCTTCGTAGTTAAAAGTTAATGGAAAATGGTAAGGTACATTCTTTGAAGACGCAACAGAATCTACTTCACTCTGTACCCGGGAAATCGAGCAGCAGCCCGAAAGCACCAAGTTCAAGTCGTTACCAGGTATACAAGTCAGTAGGCGAGTAGGAAGTTGAAGCCGAAACAGAAATTCTGGTGAGCACACGAACAGCAGTCCAGTGTGCAGGCGTAGATCGGCAGTAAACGGTCCTGGAGGTGGTAGCGACTCTCGGCATTACAAGAAGCGAACTCTATGTTAGCTTCAGTGCCTCCTCCAGATACAGCGGACCGCGGCCAATCAGCAGTCAGCGGAGGGATCTTGGTGTTTGTGAGTCCGTTGACAGCGACATCTGCTACCTTGTTTATATCTTTGACATTTAGTTCGACTTTCCCTGGTCGGTTAATGTTAATAGGGCGTAGCCGACCACTGTGGCACCTGTCATGGCGCCTGCTTTGCCGCTGCCTTTGCGGCTCGGACGTCAGTTGGGTGGTCTGTTCAATAGGGGCTCTCCCTAATCCCATGACATAAGCCTTACACAATTTCAAACCTCACGTAAGTGAAACAGATTGTGCTTGGAAAACGGTATTATCTTATCAGTAGACAGCGGCCAAGTGCTATCACCTGCAATTCAGGCAGTGAGGGTCCGTTCGAAAACCAACTTAACGAACTACGAGTCAGAAAAGCCTCTGGTAGAAACCTCTTTGACTTCGTTAAGTTGGTGAAACTGTAACTACGGTAGCGGAATTACTATACTACCAGCCATTATATAATTCCATAGCAGACAGACACAGTCAGTCTTTCATGGTAATCGGGGCCGATAGGAATTAACATAGTGATATAAGTTCGACATATTATAGACTAAAGGTGTTGAACAAAATATTGAATCATATGTAACAAATGAACATCTGTAAATCAGATTAAAATGAATGCAGCACACATGTTATCTGTATCATGACGTTGCAAAGGGAAAATAACAAATGTTACTGCTCGGTTTCCATCCATGTAAGAGTAGCCAAGGAACGAGTCTGAACGGCCTTGAAACGACTCACGGTGAGACGTTTCAGCATCTGTGCCAACATTTTATGAATTGCCTTAACTCTTCGCACTACATTAACGAAGAGAAAGTCATGTATGCCACACATTTCTCGTGTATAATATTCTAAAATATATTCCTTAGCTATACATATGGACCTGAACACTTTTCTTGCAATTATTCTGGGTTGCGCTTTTAGAGATTAAAAAAAAGATTTTTTAAAGTTCTTGGACCAAACGGAAAGTGTGATCAGTCCCTATACTTACCAACTACTTAAACTAACTTATTCTAAAGACAAGCAGCACACTCATGCCCGAGGGAAGCAGCCGCGCACTCTACAGCAAGGCGCCTTAAAGCGCACGGCCATTCCCGCGCTGCCTAACGATTCAGATATAATATTTCATCCTTCATAAGGAAGACACTTTCCATCTTGAAGAGAGGTTATATGAAATACAAAAATCGATTCAAAGACAAAAGCGTAAAGATTTTATGTCGGCTTAGGTCAGTTCAATTAAACGGTGCACTTATTCCTATCCATCTCTCACGAAAATTGGAGCAGTAGAATCTCGGTTATGCTATGCTCATCTGAAATTTTGACACTAATACGTCTACCGTCTTTAATGTTGCCTGATGTTCAGAACAAATCGAGTAAATATAGTCTCGTACAACTTTATGTCAACTTGTTAGTTGACACTTTGCGATGATCTGTAGTGATGGTTGGGTGAATTAAAATTTTCTGAGTCTTGTCGTAGAGGGCTCTTACTAATACACTCATAGCCTGGTATTTAGTAACGAAATAAAACAATGCAAAGACATTTTTCCCTACGAGCCTAAAGTAACATTTATTGACCTTTACCATATTTAGAACCAGAGAAGAACTGACACTAAAATAATGACTAACTGCATAGTGTCTGAAATAAACGCTTTGTCGGACGTAAATTACATCCTTTGAACTTAGTGAGAAACATGAGGAGTTACAGACTAATCAAGAGAGAACAAAGTCGTTGTGGGCCGATATTCGTGTATTTTCATGTTGCATATAAGACGAACATATTCTCGAAGTTGAGCCGTTGTTCTTTCTCAGATTTTTCATACACAGTATGAAATACAAGTGCAGAAGCAGCTCCAATTCTGCATCCTGAACCTTTGGCGACTTGGTAGCTCTTTGCCAGGGTTCGTCGCCACTGGCTGCCGTCTAGTCTCATGGAACACCTGCAGGTTATTCCATCCATTTCGTTGCACCAGCCACGCAAATTACTCCATTAAGCGGAACAGACACCTCTGTGTGATGAGCCTGTGGTCAAACGTTGATAAAATATCCACCCATTCACCAAACTCATTACTCCAGCTGCGATCAATGGTTGTGCTCGTCCAACAGTTAACCTTCGAAGTCTGCATCCTTTATACACAGATGTTCAGAAATAAATAACAGCTTTAGAGACAAAAGATACAAAGTTCATATTCACATGGTATCTACATTAGTAACTTATGCAGAAATAATTAGCGTTTTTATCAATTTTAGCATATTCAACATAGATACTACCACCCACCTACCGATAAAATGTGTCGGCAGCTCTCACTGTCGCAGTAAACTGAGGATAATGAATCAATATGACTTGAACAGATGTGCAGAACGCCTTCCAGACGTATACCCGAAACGTCCCTTCAAATGATTAAGCTTAAAAGAAGATGCCAAATTGACAAGACAGAATGTGGTCCACAGATCCGGAAAATTCCATCCGAGAGTCATTGCAGGACAGGACTACTTCCTCCTTAGTTAAGGCACAACCGTAGAACAGCGGAACACATCTTACACCATGAGGGATGGCAGTCCGTAGCCGCTCATTACGGAATAGTTCTCAGGGCGTCTTTCATTTCTCCTTCGTGTGTCTAATCTGGAGAGTCATATTGTCACGTTGCAATGGAAGTAGGCTTGACTTCGAAGGCAACTAAACACAGCACTTATACTGAACGCACGTTTATTACGAACTCAACATATACGCAGCACTGACTGCCTCTCAGGCAGAGTGCTCTACTATTTATACACAGACAGAATTTACCAGAAATTAGAAGAACAATTAACAAAAGAAACAAGTAGAATTTACAAGTGAACATAAGAAAAATGTAGAACCTTCTGGAATTGTAGATTACAAAGAAATAAATTTTCGCCGGTGGGCGGGATTGAACCGGCGACCTTCTGCTCAGCAGTACGTGACGCTATCCCCTGCGCCACGCCAGCAGTCAGTGTTCGTCGTCTCTTGCGGCATTGCTCCCTCTCCTGGAGAAACAGCGACCCGCTGTTATGATCCCTGTGGAGCCAGCTGCAATGTCCTGGATCTTGACCGTGTCATGGGTCCTCTGTATGACAGTTCAGGAGAATACTTCCCTTCTCCGCGATTATCGACGACAGACGTTCCTGTCGTGGCTTCATCAGGAACATTACCGTCCTTAGAACCTTGAACAAGAAGCCATTGTCGTCTACCTGCTCTTCAGGATCGTAGTAAGGCTTCATGCGCAGGACGTGAACAATGTCTCTTCGTTTTTGACGTTTCGACGACGGCTCTTAATCCTCAACTTCGTATGTGACGTCTGACAGGCGGCGTATGACACGATACGGACCAAAGTATCGCTTCAATAACTTTTCTGACAGTCCAACCTTCCGTAGAGGGGTAAAAATCCATACCAGATCTTCTGGGCTGTACACAACAGGTCGGTGCTCGTCGTTATACCGCTGACGGTCCTTCTCCTGGGCGTCCAGTGTCCGTATGCTGCGAGCGAGCTGTCTTGCTTCTTCGACCCTGGTGATGAGCTGTTTAACATAGTCATCCTGAGTGTCGTCCGGTTGGAACGGGAACAGTGTATCCATTGTCGTCTCAGCTTCACGGCCATGGAGCAGGAAAAACGGAGTGAAGCCTGTGGTGTCTTGTCTTGCGGTATTGTAAGCAAATGTCACGACTGGCAGAATTGTATCCCAATCCTTCTGCTCAACATCGACGTACATCGACAGCATGTCGGCTAACGTTTTGTTAAAACGTTCCGTAAGACCATTTGTCTGAGGATGGTATGCAGTTGTCATTCTGTGGACAATGTTGCATCGTGACATTACCTCTGATACTAGTTTTGACTGGAATACTTTTCCACGATCAGATATCATGACACGTGGTGCTCCATGCTTCAAAATAATGTCTTCTACAAGGAATTTTGCGATCTCTGGAGCTTCTGCAGTCGGCACAGGTTTGGTGACAGCGTAGCGTGTGAGGTAGTCAGTGCAGACTATTATCCAACGGTTACCGGTTGTCGACTTCGGGAACCTACCTAAAAGATCGATCCCAACTCGGTGGAATGGAGCTGCTGCCGGCGGAATCGGTACGAGATGTCCTGGAGGTAATTGCAGCACATGCTTCCGTCGCTGGCACTCTTTACAGTGACTCACATAGTGCCTGACAGATCGGTAGAGACCTTTCCAGTAATACCTGCGTCTGATTCTGTCTAGGGTCTTCACGAATCCAAGATGACCGGATATTGGAGCATCATGGAAATATTTGAGAATAGCTGGCTAAAGATGAGCTGGAACAACAAGTAGCCATTTGGGGCCCAGTGGGTCGTAGTTGCTCTTGTACAATGTTCCGTTTATAAGTTGGAACTCTCCATTGGTCGGTTCTCCTTTCTCCAAGGCCTCTATCATTTTTAATAGTGTTGGATCTTCCCTCTGTTCAGCTGTAACGTCATCTAATTCAGTGAGAGCTGAAATTTCATTAATGCTGTTGTGTTCCACTAATGGATTCCTCGAAAGGCAGTCGGCATCCGTGTGTTTGCGCCCGTTCTTGAATACCACTGTGATATCGTACTCTTGGAGTCTTAGTGCCCATCTTGCTAGTCGCGCCATTGTAATCCAGTACCAACCATCAGAAATAAACTTCGCAATGGAATGAATCTAACATGGATTGCTATAGAATTGGACGTCATTTGCATCTTATGACATTATCATACATGGAATCGGTGATCAGTGACCATGAGGGACATTATGCCGACTAACAAGGAAAGTACTTGGGCTAGAACAAACACATATACATCAAAATCGTACGAGAGATAATGTGAAGATCCCTTATTGCACTAGTGACACTCCCGCATCTGCAAAACTCTGCAGTCGTCCGTTACAGGCCTCTGCGTGTGCCTTGCGACATTGCACTTTGACCTGTCGGTTCGCCAGTAGGGAGGGTGCAGTGTGCCTCCGAAGTTGCGTTTTGTGATATTTGTGTGGTGAAGCATCAGATGGAGCGGCGATTGATAATCAGTCCTGCTAAAGTATCGCGATTGGTTGAGATGAAGTTACGAAGAACCATTCTTCGTGAATATGGTATTAGTGTAGAAGATGAACCATTCGAATTCTTTCTCGTATCCGTTATGGTACAGAAATATGAGCATAAGTTAGGTACTGTTGTAACACTAACACATAATGTTGATAATGACGAACAACTCATTGCAAGCGGTAGTGCTACGGTAATTGCGGGAAGAGGCGATCGAAGCAGTGGCAGTGAATACTAACAGTCTTCCGAGAAGAAGGTTAAAGTTGCAACTATTATCACGGCTTTTGATGACAATACGCTAGAGAACATGTACGACGATTATTACGTAAGTTATAGTTCAGATATCTGCATTAGGTATGGCGTCTACAATTACATCTACAGTGTTATCTAGAGCATGATTGCAAAGTTTTGCATAAAAACGACATTCGCCAGCACAATGAGGTGTACGTAGAGATACTGTAACCAAACGTTCATACAGATTTGTTTTTTCGAGCCCAAGTACTTGCCTTGTAAGTAATAGGACTCATTCTGAACCGAGGCGACTGAAGTCTTCATAATATCTTCAGAACATACTGCTGAACATGTCCTGTGATTATTAACTACCTATCTGTAGTCATTAGTCTTTTTCATTTGTTTCGAGTATGAGTGTATTTCACTTTCCTTAAATAGCTAAATATCAGGCTCAGGTGTTAGATACAGATATTAATTTCTAAATCCAGAGTAACTGACGTATCCTTTAATTTGATTTTCATTTAATGCAGATTATTGACCTGTTATCTCGTATTGTAAAACAGTCGAAACATCATAAAATTCTTATTTAACGTATTTTATTTTGTTTACTTTTACGTATAGTCTTTTAACAAAACGAAAGTATTAAGGTATATGACAACTGGCTTTTGAATAACAAATGAAAAAAGTCTCTTAGGAATAACTCAATACTTCTGAATGGTTTCTTTGATCCTTTGACCGCAGGTCACAATAAAGTAAGTGAAGTAATGTATACTACGTTTTGAAATGTTTTTGGCAAATAAAACTGTAAGCTAAAGTGTATGTTGTCGCAGGAGCAATCGGTATTCGAGCTCGGAACATTCGAGTCAGGTTCCGGCACAAAGTTTTAATCTCCCAGTAAGTCTCTCAACTGCGCACACTCTTCTGGAAATCATTTCCTTTGGCTGAGTCGTGACTTGACCATAAATTTACTTTGAGGTGTGATTTCACAGTCGGATGGGCAAGTGAACTTCTTAAAAAGAGTGAAACCCCGACCCGCAGAAGGTAAGGTTGTTCTTTAGTATGCCTATAGGGCGCACAATTTTAACGTATCAGGACCATTCATGCTGACGAAGGCTGACTTTCTGACAGAATAATGATGCAATTTTACTCTGATCCCACTATTAATCATGATTCCTCTAGCTGATTATAGCCTCCAAAATACCCTAAAGAGGTACCCGGCAAGGGAGTTATAACGACGATCGTATAGAGTAATATGACACAACCCAAGAAGCTCGAAGGTCTTACCTTCAATGAAAAGGGCCACTAAAGACTCTGGACAACAGAATAATCTTTTAGATTCTACTACAGGCATTCAGTTTCAAATTTAATATCGTTGGGGAAAGAGTTTATGTAGCTTATGGCTACTACTGACGTAACAATGATTATGTATCCATATATTTGCAGATATGAAACTTTGTCATGCTTCTGCTTTACAAATGGATGTACAGACTTTCAATCCTGCGCACGGCATCAGATTTGCCAGGAACATCGTTCTAGGCTCGAATCTAGCAGTCACTGACAACGTGGCGAAAAATTGTGTGCAAAGCTCCCTGTCGCATCCCTGATTCCGCAGCTATTTCCACTTATGTAGAGCAACTCTGTATAGGAAGTGAGGAATCTGGTCAGCGCATTTCAAGTGTTATAAGTGGTATTTATTTGGAAGCTGTCATCTGTGTGGATGCTATGAACGCAGAAGTCTGTTTCCGCTTCCAACCAGCCATTTCATTCATTATGAATTTTTAAATCCCAGCCAGCGGTGTCACGAACATTTGGGTGGCACGACTGTATTCGTCTTTTAAGGTACAAAAGTAGCAGGTCACTACGCATCGTTGGGATACGATTGCTGGAAATGCGGAATTTATTCGTAAGAGTATTAAATTACCTCAAAAACAATGTGTCAGTTCGAACCATAAAAATTTCTGAAACAATTTTATTTTCAAAGCAAGTTCTGAAAAAAAATTATAATAATAAATAAATAAACAGTTGTACGTAAATTTTTTATGATATAGATTTTTATATCAATACAATAATTTTTCCATTGATGGTGATAGTAAACCAGGAATTAATATTGCAGGGTAACTGTCTTGTATTCATTCACTAGAAAATCCCCCAATGTTTCGCAGTTGCTAAATTTCTTAACAAAAGTGTCATAACAAAGTTTATGAGAAACCATCTATATACATTTAAAATCTACGTTCGTCGTACAGTTGATTGTTGTTGTTTCGATGTTTTAGGGGGACAAAACTGCATTGGTCATCAGTCCCCTCGTACAGTTGAGATTATAGCCAAAACTATTCACTGCAGACGAGTGGCGTTTATGTTTGGGGTATCTATGGGCTTTGCATTGTGCAATGGGGCGGTTTGGCCGCGGTGCGTATCAGCGAGTGTGTGTGGCGAGCAAACATCAATTTAAAAAAAAACTGGTAAAGCTACACTGGAAAGCCAAAGAAACTGTTAAAGGCATGCGTATGTAAACACAGAGATCCGCAAACAATCAGAGGACAGCTCTACTGTCATACAGCCTTTATAATGCAACGAGTTCTGGCACAGGCGTTGGACAGATTAATGCTGCTACAATGCTACACTATCACGGTTTTAATGCGTTTGACCTTGGAGCTATAGTCGGCGCACAAGGTATGGAAAACATATCTTCGTGGAAGCAATGAAATGGGGATTTTTTCGTTCGACCATTGCGCGTGTGCTCCATGAATATCGGGAAATCTCCGAAATTGCAGCGGCCAGAAAACATCCCGAAAGTACGGGACCGATAAGAATCGTTCAACGTGACAGCAGCGCACCTCTTCTACAAATCGAAACCTGCTTCAGTGCTAGGACATCAAGTGTCATTGTGTGTACCGTACAACTAAACGTCTTCGTTATGGACTTTCAGGACCAAAGGCCCTCTGGTTTACCCTAATGGCTACATAACACTACGCTTTACGCCTCGGCTGGCCTGTCAGTATCGACATTGAACTGGTGATGACTGGAAACCCGTTGCCTGGTCTGAAAAGCATTGTTTTCAATTGTATCTGGTGGATGGATGTATATGCATATGCCGATATGCTCAAGAATCTATGGGCTCTGCGTGCCAGTGGGGTACTGTTGAAACTGGTTGAGCCTCTGTAATGGTGAGTGACATGGGAGTACTCATACGTCTAGATACGATTCTGACGGGTGACACATTCGTATGCATCCGGCCTGATCACCAGCATTCATTCATGCCAATTGTGCATTCCGACGGACTAGGGAATTTACGGTAGTTCATTGTGATCCCAGACGTCTAGAAGTGCTACCGAGTGGCTACGGGAACGCTCTTCCGTGTTTAAACATCTCCACTGGCTACAAACTCCCCAGACATGAACAATCATTGAGAATAGCTGGGATGTCTTGCATTGTGTTGTTCTGAAGAGATTTCCATCCCCTCGTATCCTTACGGATTTATCGACAACCCAGCAGGATGCACAGTGTCAACTTTCCCCCAATACCAACTCACAAATTAGTCGAGTCCATGCCAAATCGTGTTGCTGAGCTCTTGCGAGGGCCCAACACGATATTACGCATGTTTACCGCTTTCTTTGGTTCTTCCATGTGTTATCTATGCGTCTTACAGCAAAGCATGGAACAGTAGCCTAAGGTGGCGCATTCTATGTTTTAGTGGTCTATCTAGTCATGATACACTTCGACAGGAATGTAACTTGATAAAAGATAACAATTTATCACTATTTCTTAAAGTCACATAGGGTCTGTAATCGTAGTAATGCTTTCAACCTATAAGTTCTGCCTAGCGCAGCTCATACTCATCAGCTGCGATTTGTATATATAAAAACTGACAGTGTGATAATGCGTTAGAAAACTAGAGATTATAAGTTTAAGTGTTGTAAAAATTAGTAGGATGGAGTACAACAATAGCTTGCTTAACGCCGTCAACATCGAAATATAGTTTGTGAAGAATTGCCACTGGTACTGGCTGCCATATTATAAAGAAGACACCTTTGGCCGAAACCACGGGCACTGCCTTTTCCATTTCAAACAAATCTGTGTACAGCACATGCGACTTAACTACGGGGTCATCAGTCCCTAAACTTACAAACTACTTATGAACTAGCTAATACTAAAGACGGCACAAATTATCCTAGCCAGAGGGGGGGATTCGAACCCGTAGTGGCCGTGCAGAACGAGACTGGAGCGCCACAGACCGCTCGGTCACTGCAGCCGGGCTTTCCATTTCATTATGTCCCGTTACATTGAGTTCTTCGATACCAACACAAACGCTTATGATAGAGCAAATAGTTTGACTATGTTCTAGTATATTCCCATTTTTTAAATTGTAGATCAGTTAGTGACAAATTGCACTTTTAATGATACTAATATTAATTATAATAATCAAAGAAATAGAAGGAAAACGGCGAGCAAGAGGAAAAATTGGGCAAGGAGACGACCGTCGTAGTCTACTATAGGTTAAGAGTTTTATCAGGTCGGGAAGCGTGCGTGGATAACCTAATTGATTATGGTGCCTGCTGGATAGATTAATTAGGTTCCTGGCATGGTAGCTCAGTGCGCTTGGACTGAGGGGTGTCATTAGAAAAACAAGTAGACAAGAAACAGGGTAATGAATGCAAAGAACACCTTAGAACAAATGCGAATAATAGACTGGGAGGAAGAGATCTAACAAATAATAATAATAATAATAATAATAATAATAATAATAATAATAATAATAATAATTAAAGCGACCGGTGGTACGAAGCTGGAAATCCGGGTTCGAATCCCGGCCCAGCACAAATATTATTTATATACATATAAAGGGGTTCAACTTAATATTCATACTAGCTGCTAAGCCCGGTAAATGCCTTTTTCCAGTCTTATGTTAGAAGCTAATATAAAAAATCAGAAGAGATTTCATTTTGATGAATTCATGAAAACAGCTTAGAAATTATGAAACGGTATGCAAAAAGAAGCCGCGAAGGAATATCCGAGCGGTCTCTAGCGCCACCTTGCGGATCGCGCAGCCTCCGGCGTCGGAGGTTTGAATCCTCCCTCGTGCATGTATGTTTGTGCTGTCTTTAGTATAAGTTAATTCATAAGTAGTCTGTAAGTTTAGGGACTGATGATCCCGTAGTTACGTCCCATAAGCTTTACAAACATTTGAAAATTTTTGCCAAAAGAACGTCTACCAAAATAAGCAATACGATGCCGATGCCAATCAGAAATGGACATTGGAAATTAAAGGATGTATTTAAACTATAGCTAATTGGTGCATATGAAGAGCTATAATTTGTAGAGAAGTTTCCATTTTTGCATGTTTTACAACTGATTAATGGTAGGGGTTTAATTTTACTTACGCTATAGTGGTGGCGTGCTGTAGTGTGTTGGAAGTGGCCGCTGCATTTGACTTTACCCAAAAATCAAATGTTCAAATATTTGTATAGCTTATGGGACTTAACTACGGGGTCATCAGTCCCTAAACTTACAAACTACTTAGCTAACACTAAGGACGACACAAATATCCATGCCCGAGGGGATATTCGAAAACCCGACCGTAGCGGCAGTGCAGACCGTGACTGACGCGCCGGACTCCCCTCGGCCACCGCGGCCGACGACTTTACCCAATAAGGTGATTCCCGAGCGGAGAAAATCTTCCATCCAACCGGGAATCGGGCTCCCTGCGTGGGAGTCAAACATGCTGTCCACTGGACTAAGGAGGCGGGCGTTTTCGAGAAATATCCGAATGTATTAAATTGACATGTGTCTTCATAATAACAAAAATGCTTTGTTATTAAATGAACTAGTTACGATTATTCTTAATTTGCTGATTGGATAAAAGGTATATGGAGAACCTCATGCGCCATGGGACGGATTCACGTGCACTTAATTCTCTTTGACGTCAGGTCTCCTGAAGTGTGTGTGTATTATTATGTAATTTCGAATGTATATTGAGAGGTATATCTGCAAACGGTCTGCAAAATATGTCGCGAATAGTTAGTAGTAAAGACGCAGTAAATCGAAACTTCATGTGTAATGTGGTGGTTTTGCACGAACCTAACTGTCCGTGTCGTCATAGCTTATAATCTTCATGAATTTATTCCTTTCTTAGTCCAACCAATTTTTTCCTTTCTGTCCATCGGTTTCTTCGTTACTCATGATGTTGTAGTTGTTAGAAAATTTCATATCTCCTGAATTATGTGTCGTACTATAGCGTAAATTTGAAGGTACATTCACTGGTGTCTGTGGCTATAATCTGCTAAATATATCGTGAATCGTGTTAGTAGTAAGGCCGCGATGCCAATGAGAAAGAAAGGCCGCGGCGCGCACGTCACATCACGTAAGCAAGGTAGTCCTGAGCCGGCGCAATCGCTATCTCATTGGCCGTCCGTTGAGGCACAGCCCACTGCCTCATAGCGGCCAGCCACTCAGCTAGCGATCGCGCCGGCTCGGTACTACCATGCTTACGTGACGTGACGTGCGCGCCACGGCATGCCTTTCACGTTGGCCTCGTAAAGACGTGCTGATGCGCTTTTTAATAAATCAAATTGTTTATGATTTCATACCTCATGAACTATAATTCGAACTGCGATAAAATATCGAAGGAACATTCAGTGGTATGTTTGTGTACTGTCTGTGAAATATCTCGCGAATTCAATTTACAGAGTAGAAGTAATAACTTGAAACATCATGCTACATGCCCTAGAATTAATACATCATGAACATCGGAAAAGTAGTAATCGATTAATTTTATTCCTTTCATTTGGTTGGGGCTACAGCGAGATAATGTTTCGTAAAAAATTGAAATTATGTTTAAAGTCTATTTCAAGTCGCTAAGTGCTCTCATTCTTAAACTAGTTGACGGATAAAATCACGCTATACCGCGCTGAAAGATGGGTTAGTTTTCATTTTTATGACGTGATATCGTATAAAATATATACCGTAGATGGTTTTTGGTGAAATCGAAAGTTATTCCTAACCTCAAAGAATGTTTGTACCAATTGTGGTTGAACTCGGAGAATATTATAGCATGATGCGCCCGTTTTTCACGAATGTCATTGTTTATGACGTCAAATCTCGTGACATATGTTTTGTAGGTCGATCCTGCCCCGACAGCGGTTGTTGACTGTTAGTAAGGAAAATGTGTACAACGTTTGGTTGAAATTGGTCCAGTGGTTTGGAAGGAGATGTGGAACATACATAAAACAAGCAGCCAATTTCAAAGAACTAAAATCAACCAAGACCGTTTTTTACCAAAAATACCAATTACGCTTGCTATGCTAGCGCCATAAAAATATGGAGTGGAGTGATTTTAATTTTACAAGATGTGTAGAGTATAGATGCACACAGCATCTCTGTAATACGGGAGGGGAACGTCTTCATTGCTGCAAGTCTTTGATTTGATATAATTTCACAATGTGCTGCAGGATAGGGATTGTTTATGCAAATGAGCTTCAGCGCAGATAATGCATATATCTCATACTGCACCAGACTTGTTTGTTCCCCACCGTTAATAAGTAAGTTCATTCTTCTACTTCTTTAATTATGTAAAGCTGTATTTAAATTTGTCTTTATTGTTACCATCTATATTTAATCTTGACGGTCCAGGTCTTTAAATATATGTAAAGCACCAGTGAGGCATCTAAGGATGTGCCCTCAGAGTTAGAAATACGTCGTGCACCAATAAGCAACAATTTTCGTGACTAATTATGCCCTATAAATTATTCGACTATCAGCAACTGAGGAAAAAGAGGACAGAGAACGAACACGAACTTTGTTTTATTCTTGTTCGTTCAAATTAATGGTCATTTTATACCCTCTTTTCACGACACTGTCCATTCCGTTCAATTCCTCTTCCACGAAGTTTTCTGTCTCTGAAGAACTACAATTTCGTCGGCAAACCGTAAAGCTTTTATTTCTTCGCTCTAAACTTTAATTCCGTTTTTCTAATTCCTGCTTGCTTTCCTTCCGAGCTCAGTCACTGTAAAGACAGAATAACATTGGGGAGAGTCTAAATGTCTTCCCAACTCCTTTCTAAGCTGCAGCAGCCTTATGTATACGATGATTTGCACGGACTGTTTTAAAACACGTTTTCCTCCCCAACACAGCCTTCAATTCAGGCTCATGTTTCCCAACATAAATACGTATCAACGTTACTAAGACCATACAATACTAATTATATAGGGGGACATGGGACAGAATTAAAGTTTGTCTTGTGCAGGGAGATGTGTTTGAAGATCGTGCCATCACCTTATCCATTAGTCGCGGTGGCTTAGTGGTTATAATGCTTTCCTAGTAAGCACAAGGTCCCTGGTACAAATTTAAATTCAACGCTTCTTTTCTTAAATGTAACATCTTTGATATATATCAAAACAAAATATGTCTCTAGACATTCAGTTATTATTTGTAAGTTCATATTTGCCTCGCAGGAGCACGCGAACTTCCTCTGAAATGTACGAAATGATTGGTTCCCAGCGACGTAAATTGCAGTCTTCGCGCGCTCACAATAAAATGTTAAAATGTTTGTTAAGCTTAAGGGACTTAAGTTCGGGGTCATCAGTCCCTAAACTTCAAACTACTTATGAACTACCTTACACTAAAGACGACACAAACATCCATGCCCGAGGGGGGATTCGAACCCCCGACCGTAGCGGCCGTGAAGACTGTGACTGGCGCGCCGCAGACCGCTCGGCCACTGCGGCCGGCGCGCTCACAACAACACGTTGTCGTGAAATTCGTAGCTAGGTCAGAGTTTAGAATAAAAAAAAACTGACAAACTACTTAAAATAGCTTACGCTAAGGAAAACACAAATACAGATTCCCGATGTAGGAATCCATCCTCCGATTGGTGCAGCCGCTCAGTTCACTGACATATTGCCTACAACCAGGCGGGCGCTCCCGCGTGTCAGTCTAGAATGGCATATGAGATTTAAACTTGGTTAATGAAGTCACATTGGCAGTACATAACGCTGGCCAATAGTAATGCGTACATAGTAAGGCCATCACTTCCCCTCCCCCCACTCTTACCCACATTTCGTCCCCTCTTTTGCTGCCTGTACTAGGTACGTCAGAACCACGATGCTCAGCATTCAAATGTTGTGGTTTCCTTATATCTGTCCTTGGACATTTCAGACGCTTAGGAACGAAACGAATAGGTTGAAGAAAAGGATACAATGAAATCAACATTTCGTGGTGATTGTCACTGGTGAACGACATATCGTGGTATGATGGGCAACCGGCCGACGTCCGTGAAATTATTCAACACGGCAGGTGAATCAACCCATCATTAAGAACAAGCTTTACTTGGAATCATAACCAACATATTTCCATTCCTTTGGCGTGTATGAATACCACAATTTTTATTCTGCTATATTGGATGGAGCCTCCTCTTTTTTTTTTTTTTTTTTTTTTTTTTTTTTTTTTTTTTTTTTTTTTTTTTTTTTTTTTAACTGCTTATGGGACTTAACTACGGGGTCATCAGTCCTTAAACTTACAAACAACTTATGAACTATCTACTACTAAGGACGGCACAAATATCCATGCCCGAGGGGGGATTCGAACCCCCGACCGTAGTGGCCGTGCAGACCGTGACTGGAGCGCCTCAGTCCCCTCGGCCACCGCGGCCGGATAGAGCCACTAGTTACTGTTGAAAACCATTGCACGAACTCTGAACGCAGTCCAAAGCTTGAAATATTTGTCGGTGATTGTCGTGATTCATACCCGGTTGTGGCGTGATCGTGGGATGGTGAGACATTAATACTGACGCCACTAATGCTTTATAAGGTCTCATAACGACAAAAAATAATTGTGAAGCTTATGGGACTTAACTGCGATGCCATCAGTTCCTAAACTGACAAACTACTTATGAAGTACCTTATTCTAAAGTCGACACAAACATACATACCCGAGGGGGGAATCGAACCCCCGACGGGAAACGGCCTCGCGCATCGCCTCGCCGCTCCGCCGCGGCTCACTACGACATTTTAACATGACAAGGCTATAGGTGACATCCACACTTTTGTGGAGCAAAAGCTTTCGATAATGTTCATAGTGCGTCGAATGAACAGTAACTAGTGGCTCCATCCTATACGGCGGAGTAAAGTTTGCTGTGGTTGCTGGAAGTCTGTAAACAGAATTTGCTGGGTAAACACGACATGCTGCGCGTCGTTCACTTGTATGACCCACTTTACTGGCTAATTCGGAGCTAAACACACCTCACTCACACGGGATCTCAGCTTGATATTTTACTGGTATTCCAACCTTGCATTAAATGAGCAGGGTTACATGGACTGATCCAAAAATCGGTAGTGCAAGATTCTGTCCAAATAAAGGATTACAATAATTTCACAGGAACGGATTGATTTGCCTCGAAAACTTTTAGCAGAAGTTGCTGCGTCCCTCTTGGACCATATTATGTCGACTTCTTACATTTCTACCTTTCTGCAGTTTCTAAAGCTATAATCTACGCTTCATAGGAAATAAGTTATGGCCAGAGTCTATGTATCCCCCTGGATATTTCTTACATTAAAAAATCTGATTTCGAAATGTATAAATTGCTACAGATATGTAGAATAAAGCTGATACCTTCTGGAATCTTCTGCTCACTTCTGTGTATACAATTTGTTTCATGATTGTTTGGGAGGATTAAATTGCGATTTGTGCAAAATTCTGCAAAGTGACTTCCTCTGTCATTCTTTATCCGCTGTCCATATCAAAAATCCTTTTCCTACTATCGATTTCCATTGGCCATCCCAATCACCTTTTCTTTTCCCTTAACTGTCTGAATAACGTCTTTTATCTCATCGGCTGCAGAGATAGATACCATATAAATGTGTACTGCTATCGTTAGTGTTGGCTTCATGTCTCTCTTTGCTACGATAATGCGTTCATTTTGATTTTTACAGTAACTTATAAACATCTCTATTTTCTTATTACTAGACCTAATACTTAGTCACCTCCCCCCCAATATATTTTGTATTTGTAACCCCTTTTCGTACCTGAACAGAAGTCCTACTTGTCTTGTCACAGCAATTTACTAATTCACGTTATATCTAACGGCAGCCCATCCGTTTCCGTTCCTTACCCGATGTAATCCGGTCAAGACGTTTTCGACACTTTTGTAACAACCTGTAAGAACGCTTTTGTATAGTAGAATATCAGTTGCGTAACAAAAACCATATGAACCTATGTCCAACATCACTCAAGTGAAGATGTTACAAAATATCATATAACAAAGTTAGTTATTTTCGTTGCAACAAAACTATAAGGGTTATTTATCTAAAGCTTCATCTATGGCTTCGAAATCACAAATTTCTCTATGTAAATAGGAAATCGCGGGTTCGAATCCCGGCCGCGGTACAAATTTATGGAGTTCCGAAAAAAAAAAAAACTCTTTATTTGTGCTGTGCAGACTATATACAGAAGAACGTAAAACGGATACATTCCGATTTCTGAGAAGATGAATGAATTTAGGCGAAATATAAGAACATGTGAAGCGAAACTCGCCTAAAGACTTAAAATATTGGTTAATAAAGGCATGCACATATAGAGCACGAGGAGAAAAAAATGAATGATCTATAATCATTGAGATGAAACGACACGATTTTATCACAGTACTTTCCTTTATTCATCTATTTTAAACTTCACATCACAAATGTACAAATGGTTTTAAACATAAGGGTACAAACTGCCGAGGTCATCGACCCCTTGACCTACGAATTACTTAAATTAGGGAGAACGAACACACCCATGCCCTTGCCCGTGGTAGATATCGATTCTCCGACTGGAGCGTCCGAACAATCCGTGATATGACGCCTTATTTATTTATTTATTTATTTTCATCTTCGAGCATTTTACATGCTATTCATGTTAGGAATTTGTACAAATGCAATGATAATAATAATAATAATAATAATAATAATAATGGTTCATATAGTGACAGTATAGATAATACAGATCTGCATACAGACATACGATGGGTGTTTTGCAGTGTGAAAATATTCTTAAATGGTATACAGAGACTTGTTTTTTTATCCAGTTTAGTATTACATTTCTAAAAGTATGCAAGTAAGCATGTGTGGGCTTCAGGTGGCAGGGCATTGAAAAGTTTTATACCAAGGTACTTGTAGCTGTTTTGCGTCTTCCTTAGCCTAGCGAAAGGTTGGTCCACCTTTCCTTTCTGGCGTGTGTCGTGCCAGTGAAGTGACTGTCTCACTTGGTAGCTCTCTAGGTTTTCTTTTGTGTAAACTATGCAGCTGCGTATAAACAATGAAGGGACTGTAAGGACACACAGATTCTTCAAAAGTGGCCTACAGGATACGCTTTGGTCGAACACACCCGCTACACATCTAATTGCATTTTCTGCCACATAAAAACTCTTTTAACACCAGTGGAGTTGCTACAAAGCAGTGTACAGTATGTCAGATGGCTGTGAAAAAATGCACAGTAGGAACTAAGCATCATTTTTTTCACTCACACACTCTTGACAATTTAGTGCACAAAGATTCAGTGTGGAGGTTCCAATTTAATTTGGAGTCCATTGCATCCCTAGACGTTTAACTAACATTTGGTCATAGTTGTTGTTGCATAGGCTAAAAGTTGCATATTCAGTCTTATTCTGAGTTACGGTTAATTCATTATATTTAAACCAAGTGCTGGAGTTTTGTAAGTTGGCTTTTCTTTGTACTTTTAGATTATATATATCACTTCCAGTTGTAATGAAGGTGGTGTCGTCAGCATATAGGACAGATTTTCTTTCCATGGCAGTAGGTAGAGCATTGATGCAAATTATGATAAACAGGGGTCCAAGAACAGAGCCTTGAGGTACGCCTCTCGAGACATCTAGGAATTCAGAGAACTTATTATTAAAGTGTACCTTTTGTTTCCTACTGTTTAAATACGATTCTGTGAGAGTAAGTTCTGGGCCTTGGATACCATAACAAATCAGTTTGTTTAGCAGGATCCGATGACTCACAGAGTCAAAGGCTTTACTGAGATCAATTAATAGCAGATGATTTGGCTTCAAAGGCACAGAGAATTGTTGACACAACATGTTCATCGGCTTTCAGGGTAGATGACTTTTTCCTGGAGCCAAACTCACTGTTTGTCAGCATTCCATTCCAAATGTTTATAAATGTTTATAAATTTGGTTATACATGCAGTGTTCTACTACTTTGGAAAATATCGGAATTAGAGAAATCGGGCAGTAGTTATCAACACATGTCTTGTCTCCTTTTTTATGAAGAGGTACAACTATTGTTTTTTTCTTTTTTAAGTTGGTGGGAAAAGAACAACACTCAAAGAGCCTGTTTACCAGTATACAAAGTAGGTGTAATATAATGTCAGCTATTTTTTTGATAACAAAGTTTGACAGACCATACAGATCTTCAGATTTGGAATTGCTTAGTTGCTGCAATGTCCTAGACGGAAATTCGCCCCCACTTGAAAGAAGGTATTCCCAGTTCATTGTATGATGTGACTAACTTTGTTTTCTCTATATGTTTGTTAATTGCTGCTTTATAGTTGTCATTTTCTTTAGCTTTATGTCCTTGATTACCAGAATTAATAAAAAAAATGTATTCATTTCGTCTGGCGTTATGTTAGTAGACCTAGTTTCATACGTGGCCCTATTGCTAATACCTAATTCTGACTTGATAACTCTCCAAGCAGCTTTGCATTTGTTGTGTGACTGCTGGATGTAGTTATCATTTGCCATACGTTTCTGTTTTACAATTTCTGCCCTGTATCTCTTCTTTAGTTGAAGGTACTTTGTCTTCGTCACTCTGATTTACTGTCGGTAGAGTGCCATGACTTGTGCTTTTAATTTTCTAAGATCAGGTGTGAACTATCTATATTGACTTCTGGGGTTACTTTTGCTTGGTTTCTTGTTGTGTGTTTTTAGTACCTTAGGGCAGAAGTGATTAAACATGTTGGAGATTAGAGTGATGAAACTTTCAAAGGATTCTTCTACATCTGTGTATTGAGATAGGTATCTACAATATTCAGCATTTCAGAATAACTAACAACACTAGATAACTGATTTAAATACGCACACCACACTTCAGCTGCTAGTATGTTCTGTTTCCTTTGATAATCTTTCAAATATTTTATAAAATTACAAAACTGATCGGAGCACAGTGTATCATTAATGATTTGTCATTTCTCCAGGAGCACATATTTAACACTGACTTTCTCTTCGGCATTAAGTTATATTTAAGTTCGTAATTTATTTTGAAGCAAAAGGCTACCTACGATCTCGAATACACAATACAGCTTTAACCTAAACCACAAAGTATATCAAAAGCAACGCCATAGAACGTAATGCAGAAGAAAGAATTCACTGGTTGAATACAGGATAGACAACCGGGTTCCTTCGCAGAGAAGTTCCGAACCGTTTGCAACTGTCAGACCCATGCGGAGTGCGAAATTGTGAACGGCAGTATCACTCTGTATATGTGCGTAATAGTTGCGAACAGTTTGGCACTGCAGTGCGAATGAACATGTTGTCGCCAATAACAAAAAATAAATTTTCTTTCTCAGAACCCAAAAAAAGAGGACAGTTTGTAGAATTTTATAAATTCCAGCCGGACACATTTCCTTGCCTCAAAAAGAGGACATGTCAGGGAAGAAGAGGACGTATGGTAACCCTAACCATACACAACTGTGTTCTTAGAGCATTGATATGGCTATCTTTGAGGAGTCTCATGATATTGGTTGTTCATATTGTCTGTGGGAGTTTTTACCAGCAATTTTAACCAAATCCCATCTTGGTCTGATAGATAGTATTTAAAATCCCTATTTCATACATATTCCTTTCTACATTTGTTAATACATTGTCCAGACAAGATAATAGTCTTGTTGGCTTGTTATTTGCACAGAACATATTATGTGACCCGAGGACATTGAGAAAGTGTGCATGCTTTGTTGTTGTGGCCCTGATGTCAATATTAATGTCACTAAGGATTAATATGCTGAGTGTATTTTTGTAAGACCATGCCTTAGACCGCGAAGCCAATTCCGCGTGGCTTCAGATCACACCGTGTTAAGAATGGGGTTGAATATGGGCTGCAAGAAAATTTATATGCAATTGTCTCTAAGGAACATAAACTGGCAGCGATTGAAAACACAGCTCCGTCTACAATTTCACTCAAAACTGTCAACATTTGCCATAACTGAGAAAAATACGCGTGTGGCCAAAGAAGCCGCAATTAATGAACCAAACAAATAATGTGAGAGAGAAACAATGAGACTTTTCGTTTTACCTATTTCGCCAATACTGAATCACTTAGGAAACGTCACAGCGACTTCCTTGTCACAACAACCTTATGGCAAAGCGGTATTAATAATCAGCTGTAAATGTCTTAAACGCAGTTTCTTCGTCCGAGCAACGCTATGCATACCAATACAATGGTTATCACGTTCAGTGCTTGAACTTTAAGGTTGTGCTAAGCGAAACACCATCACGATTTCCTTCATGAATTACTAAATGAAGCGTATAAACTGAATTTTTGTTCTAAAAACACCGATGTGAAAGGAATATTTTGTCATTAGTCTACAGCAAAGAGAAAAATTGAATGGGGGTAGTCAATAATTTATGCACGTTGCGGCATCGTTCTATTGAAATGTATTCAGAGAAAACCATTAAAATTATGTCTCTGCTGTTTAACTGATAATTTACATGAATTTTTTTTAGCTGCATTAATCAGCGCTGCTGATTGTTACATTTCATGGGAATTCCGGTTTAGTGTGCAGATGTTTTCCCCCTAGGCAGAATGCTTCTGCACACTAGTAGCGTTTAAATTCACAAACAGCGAACTATACCTTCATACATTTTAAGCACTAGTACGCAAAGCGATACAATGAAAATAATTTTTGCATGATATGTCACAGAATGTAACTGCGCGATTAAACATGATTGATATATCAAAAGTGAAGAAGGAGAAGAGAAGTTAAATAACGAGACGAATAGAAATGTCTCCTTTGTTCAAAGAAAGTTTTATAGTTAAGTCACTGCGAAGTACAGGATGTTTCAGGAGGTAGAGTAAATCTTGGCAATAAAAAAGTGCCAATTGTCATGTTTAGAATTTTTATTGAGTACAGAGATACAGCTGTCAGTTCATAATCCAAACAATGAAGACTTTTGAATTTGATTTTCAAAAGTACCACCACCAATTTCAATGCACTTTTGCGTTCTCTTGAAAACATCTGGTGTAGTTCTTCCAAGATCGTCTTTCCGTATTTCTGAACGATTAATCGGCTTGTGTTTGTGCGTTTTGATTGTCGATTTGACATTTCAACCATCCCCACAGACAAAAATGTTATACACTAAGGTCCGTGAACGTGGATAGCTAAGAACAGTGCCCATATCTACCGATTTATCTTCCGATGAATGTTAAGTTCAGATAATGTTTCAACTGGAGCCTCCTCATCATGGAAAAATTATGCATTCCTATCACCAAAGAATCTATCCCAATAATGCTGGAAGCTCATTTCAAGAAAGTGTACATAATGGAGTCCTATAAGATGATAGGTACAGTGTACGACACAGTACAATACTAAATACTGTTGGGTACAGTATTTAGGTACTCTGGCTAAAGACGGAGAGGCTTTGGTGTGGTCCAATCTGATACGAAGTGAATGAATGAAAGTATTCTTGCTGACGAACTAGGGCGCACAGACTGAATTTCAAAATTCGAATTATATAGGCCTAGGTTTCACTGGCTTTCTTGTACAATTAATATTAAACTTTGTACTTAAGTTCCCGTGTTTACATAGTAATGTTATGATACCCTCTGCAATTTTTTTAACATGAGGCTCCTTAGCAGACAATCCATACATATTGACCTGACAGAATTGTCATTTACGATTCCAGCGGACATATAACCTTCAACAGTGACAGTGCCATTAGCCTTACCCGTATTTATTCGTGTAACCAATGGGGAACTCCTTCATACGTTCATATCCTAAGGACATTCTCATTGAGTACATCGAGAAACATGGACACGTCGGACTTAAAGGCAAAGCAATGCATGCGAAATATATAATAAATGTTTGGATTGTAGACACTGTGGAAGTTCGGGTCTCTGCTGGAGTCGTGCACGGGTTGCCTAATGGTAAAGGCTACCCATTACGAAGAGTGGGAAATGCGTGCCAGAATACCGCACATATTTTCCTGTGGCACGGATAAACTGTTGAGAGCGATTAAAAGAGAATGCAGCATTGAAAATAGAGAACCCTGCAAAGAAGAAGACGAAAGCTAAAAGCCTTCTGTCGTCCACTTACCTTTGAAATTTCGTTTGATTGCTCATATTTCCGCGAGTCTTCCAAGAGCACGCTTGGTCTAGTGGTCAGTTGACCTGCGCCGCGCGCCGCTTGACGTTCCGCTCGGGGGTTTGTTCACTTTTCACTTCCGCGTCGATGTATCTGTGTGTATTGAGTTCCGCATTAACGTAACTCATGTCGCATGCTTGCCGCCTTGCGACGAGCAAAGTAATGTTTCAGGCTTATCATCCACGACCAAGAGCTTCTGAAGGCCGGCCGCGGTGGCCGAGAGGACTGAGGCGCTCCCGTCACGGTCTGCACGGCCACTACGGTCGGGGGTTTGAATCCCCCACCCGGCATGGATATTTGTGCCGTCCTTAGAATTAGCTAGTTCATAAGTAGTTTGTACGTTTAGTGACTGATGACCCCCGTATTTAATAAGTCCCATAAGCTATACAAACATTTGAACATCGTATTGGAAAACTTTCATATTGCTGTGTGAATGTCCTGTGTGTCATAAGTGATTAAAAATGTTAAATTACACCTTCGTAAAATCTAGAAATTTCTGTGTTGTTTAGTCTATTGGGATGCGAGAGGAAGATAAGGCACTCTTGATATGGAAATCAGTCTTAAGATTCGCGATATTTAATACATATTACGTTGCTTCCAGATGCTGTATTATATGGTGTGAATAATGCTACCATGAAACTAAAGCAGCTAACATTTATATTCCGCAATCGACTAGGAGCTGGACGGATTCAATGAAATTTTCGGTATTTCCGCGAGACGCCCCCACAAATGCAGATTGGGGCACAAAGTCGGCTGCCAGCTGTCGGTCAGAGTGAAGAATTGCCTCCACCGCGCGCCGTTCAGAGGCTCGCTTCCGGTCGCGCAGCAGCCACGTCACACGGGTGTCTACTCGGCCCTCCAAAAAAAGAGCGGCGAATATTTCCGTGTCAGTGCACGTAGATCGTTGGGAGCGCTTTGTGACGGCTGGAAAATTGGCAATTATGCAAGCGGCTGCTTCAAACGATTTTCATTCCCCTTTTATATCACACCGCCAGGAAAGCGCAGTGCGTGACCAGTGCGTGGCTGGTCGCCGCCGCTGTTGTTAACTTCTCTCTCTGGCAGAGAGGGATCTGCACTGACCATCCGAGATTGCAAACTATTAGGTTATTGTTTTTCATATTGGAGTTAATGGACATGAGCAAAACTTTTCTTGTCTCTCATTCCAGGTCCACTTTCACGAAATTTTTCTCAAAAACTACTTTTAATCCCCCCTCCAATCCTCTTACAGTAGAAATTAGATAACTGTTTTTTTTTTTTTTTTTTTTTTTTTTTTTTTTGTGGAATAACTAACTTTACTGGTAATAATATGTAAACCTCATGCAGAGGATATTAGGCAGCAAGTAATTATTTCTTTCAGTGGCCGGTTTCAAAGATATAAATCATGATCTTCAGATTTGTAAAAATTGACATCATATGGGCACTTTTGAGGCTCTGTCATCATATTGCAAAAGTAAAAATATTGTCGAGAAACTTATTGTTCAAAATGTTCAAATGTTTGTCATCCGAAGGGTCCAAACTTCTGCTGACATAGACGTACAAACTACGTAAACTAACTTATACTAAGGACAACACACACAGCCATGCCGAGGAAGGACTCGAAACTGCGATGCGTGCAGCCACATGATCCGTAACGTGGTATTCGGCCATTTCCACGCGGTATCAAAAATGTTTGTATATGGGACTTAACTACGGGGTCATCAGTCCCTAAACTTACAAACCACTTATGAACTACCTACAACTAAGGACGGCAAAAATATCCATGCCCGAGGGGGGATTCGAACCCCCGACCGTAGTGGCTGTGCAGACCGTGACTGGAGCGCCTTAGTCCCTTCGGCCACCGCGGCCGGCCACGCGGTATCAACATCTTGTGGAGAGCCTCCAAAATTCTCCAAACATATAAATTATTATAGATATGATGAATATTGCTGAATTCACTGAAACCAGCATTAAAATAAATAATTGCTTGCGATCAAGCGCTCACAATGCTTTACATAAGATTTCGAAGTGGCAAAATATGTTAGATAAACACGTCTCTATTCCTGCGATAAATAAACTTCATCCGCAGGGTAATAGTAGTGTTCACGCCTTCTACGAGATAAATTCTAGAATGCTGGCAGCACAGATTTAAACTGGCAGCCCCGCCACCAAAATGTCTCAGCTAGGTGCGAGGACAGCAGGTTCTATTACTTTCAAGCATTGCTTCGCGGCGTTTCCAGGATGTGTATTTCTTGATTTTTCATGGTAATCCATCTCCTTCGTCCCTCTTAATTCATCACCTTCTACCTTACTCGCTGCCAGCTTCCTTTTCCTGTAGCTTAATCCTTATGACGTTATATCTCCTGACATATGAGTCCTGCAATAATATGGTTTTCTAGGACCGTAGAGTGGAATGTGAAGTAATGGTCGGAGAAGTGTGTTGGGAATAGATATGCTAGTAAATTCCTTATACAACCCCATGCGCGATAGGGTAGATTTTATACATTTAATTATTTTTTAAATTTCTTCTGAACTATGTGTCGCGCAATGATATAATGTGTAAAGTACTTACTTGTGGCCAACGCCTACTACTCCATTGACTAAGATTTGAATAGAACCACATGATGTATGATATGTATTAATATTATTAGTATTACTATTTCAGGCAGTAAAAGAAACCAGAAAGAGAAAAGAAGCCGTTCTATATTGATATGTTCCACATGTACGAGGATGTCCTCGATACGGTGATATGGAACGAACAGCTAATCTAATATAATATAATCTAGATCCGCATTGATTGCACACTTGCAGAAAATATAATCTCGAATGTTGTCAACAACCTAAAAGAATTTTTTTCCAGGAGAAAAAATGAAGTACTTTAAATATTTTTGATGGGATTAAGACATTTAGAGTTCTAAAAAGTTTACCTGTAAACACCCTTAACTGCTAGACAGATCTACGCCGTGGAAACGCCTTGTATAATTTTGATTATTAAAAAGACTAAAGTTTTCTTATTATTATTATAGAGTTCAATCCTTTTAAAGGCCTTATTACGTAAATGATTTATCTTTTTATGTAAAAGATGCTTTATTAATTTTAAAATGTAAGTCCACGAACAGGAAAATTGGAGTTGGTTAGAACCTTAACAATGTCCGAATATTCTAAGATGTTAGTAGTAAGTATTTTTGGAAAATGTTCACTATAAGTGTAAGAGATTGTTAAATTCTTTAATATCTATTATAAAAAGGTACAGCCATTCCCCAAATCGAGGCCCTATGTACCAAGTAATTGTGAAACTGCGGATACATGACTCTTCGCTTTAGGCCGCTTTACGGTCCGTTGCCAGTGGCCAGGTGGATACTGTCAACATCAGAGTGCCTAATTGAAGGTATATACGAAAAAACCTGACAGTGTTATTAACCTTCCAGAAAAAATGTTCAAGTGTTTATAAAGCTACAGGACGAAAATGCAGTTGTCATCCGTTCCTAGACTTACAAAATAAACTAACTTCTGCTAAGAACAATACACGCACCCGTGCCTGAGTGATGACTCGAACCTCCAACACAGAATGGCTGCGCACACCGCACCCGCGCGACTAACCTTTCAGTTGTGGCTAAATTGCGATGGTTTAAGTTCTTGTAATAGTGAACTGACTTTGTGGAACTACCACTACCTTCCTGATTTTATATCTCTTACTTTTATTTAGATACAGGGATGTCTTCGGACCGTGCCACAAATTTTTAATTATGAACGCTCACACATTTCGCAGAGTACTTTTAAATAATGTTACCTGAATTCTGAAGATTCCTGGACGTAACTAAAAGGGAATCAGCTCCATCCGGTATCGTAATAAATTTTCTTACTGTAACAATGGAAAGTCTATGTCTGAATTAACAATACACAGTGGCGTAGCTATGTCACCAAGGGCCCCGGGGCAAAAATGACATTGGGGCCCTCTTTACACTAATACTGTACAGATGCAAAACTACTTCATCATCAGCTCCTTACCGCCCTCTGGAAGACATAATAAAGCAAACCTAAATACTACTAAGTAAATTATTATGTGTCACCGCAGCAGATAATTCTTAATCTTACTCTCTAATATAATTGTGAGAGTTTGTTTCTTTGCTATGCTTTCACGCAAAAATTACTAGGTGATTTGGATGAAATTTTGCAGAGGATAGAGATAGAGTTGGACCTCGGTAGGACATACAGATGAAAATGCCCCATGGGATATTTTTCGTCAGCGGTGACAGCAGACGGACTGTGCCAGTGCCGACAACTCAGTCTCGCTGAACTACTGCGCTGTTGGCTCATTTCGTTGACAGCCCAGTCAAAGAAGGAAAACAGGCGAAATATTCGCGTAGGATGGTTTCATCAAAAGTAAGTTGCCGGATTTTGTTTGATGAAACACTTTGGATTGAGCCGTGCCACTACCAGGCTTCTTGAAGTATATCTTAGTGTCTGGCCAGGAGAAAGTAATAAGTTAAATAACTAAGTCGATATCTTCGATTATTATCGTGACAGTAGGGTAGAGGGCAGCGTCGTGATGCACAATTCACTATTTGGACAAAGTAATTAGTACATGAAACTTCTGATCCGTGAATGTAATTAAACCTTTAAATGGCAGAATAAACAAATAGTGTGAGGGTAGAAACGTACCGTAAAAGATTACGTGAAATGCTGAATTCTCACCATTACTTTAAAACACAGTGAAATTGTTTGTTTTTCACATAGAAGAACTGAGTAGAATTCGGTGGATGGTAAAGTGTTAGTATGAACGTAAATTGAAGAGTGAATAGTTCTTATGTTATGGGAAGGTGCCGTTCCCAGAAAAAAGCCACAGAATGCCGGATCCATTTCCCGCTTTCCATTGCAAGGTAGTGTGTAGAAAGGTATGTAGATTCTGTCCGATATTCCTTTCAGTATTAAAGCATTTGTGGAAAATAAACATGCCTGTTTCCTGGCGCAACGCATTTTGTGGAAAATGCGCACTCTCCGGGCGTATCTGCCCAGTACGTCATCTGTGATTTATGAGGTGCACTGTGGAAGGGTTGGTATAACTTTGTAAAACACCTTGTAATTTCCTTTTGCGACGTAATGGGGTAGTCAGAGTGGGGGCTGTTTTGCAGGCGAACAAAGTTCGGCAGTGCCTGACCATTCCAGCGGTCTGCCCTTTCCCGCACCTTCTGCCCTCCAATACCCCCACCCCTTCCTGCTGTCACGTGTCACATCCCCATAACAAATCATATGCCCAATATTGTTCTATTGTACTTAAATATACTGTATACATTTAATATTTCGTCTTAGTCCATTCTGTTTTATAATAACTATATTAACATATTGGCTGCTAAAGGTATACTTGAGTTACCGACCCCCGAGGACTATTTACTTTTTTCCATATCCTGCTTTAGTTTGCTTGAAGTAAGCTATTTAAGTACAAATAATTTGAAAATATTGCAATTTAGTACCTTAGTCTATGTTTTTTTGTATGAGTTACATAAGACTTACATGGCGCCAGAGTAAAGTGTCAGGTGTATATTTACTATGTCGCAAATAATTTTGGGTTGGTACTTCTGTAAGTCTTTCATTCCATAACATTATTTGCGTACAGATCCATTATTGTATTTCTGCATTGTTACTACAATCTTTATTCAGTGTTGTTTGCTCCGTAACACAGTGATATTGTAGCAGGAGAAAGTGTCTCGTAGAAGTTATGTAGATGAACAAAGGCATGTACAGAAGCTTTTAGATGAAGATACTACTGAAATGGAAAAATAAGAGGAATATGTTGATGCTGAGTACTGTTCATGGATAGGAAGAAGCTGAAGTTCAAAACAAGAAGGGCACAAGAAAAAACTGACTGTAATCTGTCATTTATAGATCTCTCTCATCAAATGAAGTTCTATATTGTCTAAGGCAGGGTGTGAAATGGTACAAGAAGCTTGTAATAGAACTGTTGACAGGATTAGCACTGGTAAAATGCTCTTGTGATTTATCGGTACATCAACAACAAGATCATCTCAATCACAGAGTACTCTATACAGAAGATGCCGATGCCCCTGAGAAATCTGCTGCCTGCAGATTGTGCTCTTGTGAACATGGGAGCAGCAAGGCAAGGGTGTATGGATGCTACGAAAAAAAATGAAGAATCAATTTGGACGAGAGCAAGCTGTCAAGAAATGTAAACAAACTACGTGGATATGTAAGAAATTGACATATTTTTTTCGAAGAGTGCACAGTGCATGCAGGTGTTACAGTTACAAAGTGTAATAACCCAATTTTTTCAGCCTGTTTCATTGTTGTTGCAGTTAGAGTTGGAGAATGTAATTAAAACTGTATGTGATTTACAATCTACTGTATAACTAATATGTAACACTAAATAATAAATTATAAAATCAAGGAAACTCCAGTATGACTGTGCCATGTGAGTTATATATAATTCACGATTTCAAGTGTCAATAACTACTCTTGCGCTCTTGAAAACTGGAGGCCACGAAAATGATCTGTTACTGGGGCCATAACGTATTGTAACACCACGACGCAGCACGCTGCTGTGAGTTACAACGGCACCACGGAGCTTTAAATGCAAAAATGTCCGTGAGTTGTATTTACTTCACGTGGTCCGAAGAGAAGACTTCCTGTGACTTATATTTAACTCTCGTGGCAGTCAATGTGTTAAAACATTGTTTTCTAAAAGTTGGGAATTTTACTATTTTTTGTAACACGAATACTATTAGTCCTTGAAAAAATTCATTATTATTTTTCGCGCGTCATTGTGTATCACGAACTTAATGAGTGACGTTTTTCAGGTCGTGGGGATTTCGTTCGTGTTTCCTCACGCACCAAGTCAGAATGAAAGAATACCTACTGGAGTAATACAATGCTTCAAACTGTTAGATTGCAGCTGTTGGCAAAGATATGATTTCTGATCGGTAATTATCGGTAAGCGTTTTCGTGACTGCAGTACATTATAGTAATAATATGGGTTCACAATTAAAATGTAGTTAATTTTATTTTAACAATCATTTTACAATTTTTTCCTGGCTTTGGTTTTTGCAAAATCATCAATAAGGTCTGTTAAATCTAGACTTGTTTTCGATTACTATGAGTGCCAAATGTCCTAGTCGAGCTTGAGCCATACTGTACCACAGATGCGTTTTAATAGTTTTTAATTTGCTGAACAACCTTTCGGTTGCTACAGAAGAATAAAACTTCGGTAAATACTTCCGTAACCTCACATTATAATAATGCATATTTTTTTATAATTTCCTTACATAATTGGCGAACTGTCCATGTTGGGGTCAATTTCGGCAGGAGAAATTAAAAGTCGAAATTCCTTCATTCAACTAAAATATTATATACCGTATAACGTCTATTATCCGAAGTAATTTGTGGACATGGATATTCGGAAAACCGGTTTATTCGGATATTCGAACAGTACACTTCTATTTGCCAATAAGAAGTACTGTAAGGTAAACGTATTTATACTGTATTTGGAGGAGCGCGATCCTTCACATTGCACGCCGCAACACTTGGAAGACGCAGCTGTTCCTGTGAGCAGCTCTGATGCTGCCACTACTTCTGCCGAATGAAGTGTGCCGATTGTTGGACATATTGACTGGCAGCTTCGCCTGTCAGCAGCGACACATAGTGGCGTCTTGTGAAGGCCCAATTAGAAGAAGCATTGTTCCGCCAGCCGGTGGCCCAGTGCGGCTACTGTGGGAAACTTGGTTTGAGGGGAAAGGGATATGATGGACGATAGTGTGGGAGGATAAAAAATAAATTAAAAACAAATTCGACGCTCTACTGTCACTTTTTTCGATCGTCGCTCACGAAAGCCGAGGGGCCCCTGGAGCTCGGGGGCCCCGGGGCACTGCCCAGCCTAGTCCTATGATAGCTACGCCACTGAATACAGCAATAAGGACAGTTTACAACTGCGTCACGGTGGTGGGGATGGGTACAGCACGGCATAGATGGGAGTAACGACATGCAGCTTAGGAATGAAGTGCGGAGGCGGGTTAGGGGAAGAAAACAAAACAAAATAAAATAAAATAAAATAGATGTAAAAAATAAATATAGATAAAAAAAATAAAAATAAATCGCGCGCACGCCGCAAGCACACACGCGAGCACGCTTCACGCACACATGGCCACACACACACACACACACACACACACACACACACACACACACGCGCGCGCGCAAGCACGCACACACACACACACACACACCATTCAAAATAGGAGAGGTTTAGAATAGAGAGGTAGGAACGTGTAGCACCAATATCTTGGGCTACCTAACAGCTGAAGGAAAGCAGATGCAAATGACAGTAGTCCAGCCCTGTGACAATGGGAGAGTGCCCTAATAGAATTCATCCCGTGATTTTGACAGCAGATTCGACCCTCGCGGGAAATTAGGAATACATCTACATCTACATCTACATACATACTCCGCAATTCACCGTAAGGTGCGTGGCGGAGGGTACACTGTACCACTACTAGGCATTTCCTTTCCTATTCCACTCCCAAATTGAACGAGGAGAAAAAGAATGCCTATATGCCTCCGTACGAGCCCTAATTTCTCTTATCTTGTCTTTGTGATCTTTACGCGAAATGTAAGTAGGCGGCAGCAAGATCGTACTACACTCAGCTTCAAATTCCGGCCCTCTAAATTTACTTAACAGAAATTCACGAAAAGAGCGTCGTCTTTCTTCCAGCGATCCCCAATTGAGTTGTTGGAGCATTTCCGTGACACTCGCGCATTGGTCGAACCTACCGGTAACAAATCTAGCTGCTCGCCTCTGAACCGCCTCTATGTCTTCTTTCAAACCGATCTGCTGCGGGTCCCAAATACTTGAGCAATACTCAAGACGTGGTCGAACAAGCGTTTTATACGCGGTCTCTTTTACAGGTGAAGTACATCTTCCCAAAATTCTCCCAATAAACCGAAGTCGGCTGTCTGCCTTACTCACAACTGTCCTTACATGCTCGTTCCATTTCATATCGCTCTGCAATGTTACGCCTAGATATTTGAACGACGCGACCGCATCAAGAAGCTCACTACTGATGCTGTATTCGAAAATTATGGGATTGTTTTTTCTACTCATGCGCATCACCTTACATTTTTCTACATTGAGAGCTAGCTGCCAGTCTTCGCACCAACTAGAGATTTTGTCTAAGTCAACCTGTATGCTATTACAGTCAGTTACAGACGACACCCTCCCATACACCACAGCATCATCAGCAAACAGCCGCAAATTACAACTTACTCTGTCCATCAGATCATTTATATAGATAGAAAATAATAGCGGTCCTATCACACTCCCCTGGGGCACGCCTGACGATACACTCGTCTCTGATGAACACTCGCCGTCGAGAACAACGTACTGCGTTCTATTACTTAGGAAGTCTTCCAGCCAGTCACAAATCTGAGAACCTATTCCATAAGCTCGCATTTTCGTTAGGAGTCTGCAGTGTGGCACCGTGTCGAACGCCTTTTTGAAGTCGAGAAAAACACAATCCGCCTGTTGCCCTTCGTCCATGGCTCGCAAGATGTCATGTGAGAAAAGGGCAAGCTGAGTTTCACATGAACGATGTTTCCTAAACCCGTGCTGATTCATGGAAAGAAGCTTTTCCGTTTCAAGGAAATTTACTATATTCGAACTGAGAATATGCTCCAAAATTCTACATGAAACCGATGTCAACGATATTGGCCTGTAATTGTATGGGTCAGTTCTCTTTCCTTTCTTATACACGGGAGTCACCTGCGCTTTTTTCCAATCACTAGGAACTTTGCGCTGAGTTAAAGATTCGCTGTAAATGCAAGCTAAGTAGGGGGCCAATGTCGCAGAATAGTCTTTGTAAAACCGAACTGGTATTCCATCCGGACCAGCAGACTTTTTCGTATTTAGCTCTCTCAGCTGCTTCTCTACACCGGAAATACCTATTGCTATGTCCCCCATTTCGGAATTAGTACGTTGATCAAATGATGGTATATTTGTGCGGTCCTCCTGCGTGAAAGATTTCTTAAAGGTTAAATTTAGAACTTCAGCTTTCCGTTTGCTTTCTTCTATTACTGCCCCGGAATGACTGGACAATGGGCTTTGACCCGCTTATCGATTTTACATAGGACCAGAATTTTTTCGGGTTCTCGGAAAGATCTTTTGCTAAGGTATGGCTGTAGAATGATATCGGTCGCTGGCTGATCGACCCAGTACTTTACTAGTAGTATAAATTAATTGCCAATTTAATCGCATTAGGTGAATTTTCCCCAACAAGTAATAACCTCCAGACTTGGCCGACACCTTGACTCGCTACTGGCGGAGGATTTATAATTTCATCATGCCCCATTTAATTAATACGGAAATGAAGCAGTATGGCATACTCTTGAAAGGCCCATTTGGCCGTTAGTTTAAATTCGCTTCTTCCTCACCAACGGTGGAGGGACACACGCCTCCGCGCCGTTTGGCTGGAGAACCGCTAGTCCAGGTGTCCCAACCGCCCAGGGCGCCCTACTTCTTGTCGGCGGAGCGATACAGCGTCCTGGAGTGATGGGCATAAAAATGACGGGAGACGCTCCCGACGCCCCAGTCGTGCGCAGTTATACGCAAGTGCTACTTTAGCCAGCAGTCGTCCGCTATTTATCGGGTATATTTCCGCCGAGACGTGTAAACGCGTTCGCCAATCAACGTGCGAAAGTGTACGGAATGTTACCGATAGGACTGTAGCCCTTGCCCTGCCTGGGCTGTTCTGTTAACTCTCAAATATACGTAATGTTTCTCAGTGCATTCTTCTCTGCTAGGGATGGGCTATTTCAGTTTGAATGATATTACTGAATTGACTTTCATAGTGCCTTGGTCCTGCAGCGATACTAGTTATTATTTCTATATTTGATTGCAGGAGTAACCGTCTTTAATGTGTAACAGGCTACCTAACATTCCTCCTTCTTAAAGGGACAATACAGACAATTATACCAGGTAAACCTGTTTGCTTACTTGGTCTGTAACTCCTCCACTGCTGTCCTACTACAAATATCAATAACACTGAAACCCTGCTAGAAGAGACGGAGTCCGATGCCAGCAACAGTCAGAAAGCAGCAGAAGTTCAGGTGACGTGTTGGCCACCACTTCTCCAGGGGGAGCAAGTAAGCCATTTCCAAAGAACATTCCCACAAGACAACTACACGCGTAAGGTGTGAAAAAAATGACGTTATCGTAAGTTGAGGCCTGGATGATTTTGGAATTGGAGAATTTACTGTATAGATAATTCCTTTAATGAAGGCTTTTCGGGTAATCAGCCGAGTGATGGTGTCGTCTTGTCGCAACGTTTCGATGAGCTTCGTACTCATCATCTTTTGGCGGTAGCCATTCATCCTAATGGACCGCTGGTTAGTGGTCATGTCAGTATTGAAAGCTGTGCAGTGATTTCAACACAGTTGCTAAATTATATGGGTGCTTTCACAGGTGGCGTGGCCTCTGATAGGGTAGGATAAGCCTGTGACAGGACTGGAAGGGGAAGTGCTGGGGCGGTGGATTGTACGGGTCTTGCAGCGGGATCTTCCACAAAGATATGATCCTTTGGGGTGGCATAAGGATAGACTATAATGTTATGGAGGTTGGAAGGGCGACGGAACACCACTTTAGGAGGTGTGGGAAGGATCTTTGGCAGGATTTCTGTAATTTCTGGGCATGAGAACAGAAAATCAATACTTTGGCGAATGATGCAGTTTAGTTATTCGACTCCAGGGTAGTACTGAGTGACAAGGGGAGCGCTCTTTGTGGACGGTTACTGGTGATGGAGGGTTTGGTATGTGTGAGGATATGGCATGGGAGACCAGTTTTCGGACTAGGTCTGTGGGATAGTTTCTGTCAAGGCCTTTGTTAGACCCTCAGCATGTTCAGAAAGAGAGTTCTTCTCACTATAGATACGCTGTCCATGCCAGGTTCTAAGAGATTAATTTTTTTATCTGTAAAGGATGGTAACTGTTATAGTGAAGGTATTTTTGGTTGTTCGTAGGTTTAATATGGATGGAAGTGTGGATGGAGCCATAAGTGACATGAAGGTTGACATCCAGGAATGTGGCATGGTAAGTTGAGGAAGACCAGGTGAAGTAGATGGGGGGGATGGAGTTAAAGTTCTGAAGGAAGGAGAATTGGGTGTTCTGGCCCTGAGTCCACATCATGAAATTTCATCAATGAACCTGAACTAGGGCAGAGGTTTGGGGTTTGGGATGCTAGGAAGAATTCCTCCAGATGGCCCACAAACAGGTTGGCATAGGAGGGTGCCATACAGGTGCCGATGGCTGTGCCACGGATTTCATGGCAAATTTCTTCCTCAGAGGAAATGTAGCAGTTAGGATAAAATTGGTTGGAATGAGGTATCAGTCTTGATTTCAGAGGAACTTTGGGAGAGCGAGAGCAGCAATGATATAGGCGTAAGGGATGTTGGTGTATACGGAGGTGGCATCCGCTATGACAAGTAGAGATCCAGGAGGCAAAGGTGTGGAAATGGTGGAGAGTCGGTGAAGGAAGTGGTTGGTATCCTTGAAAAATGGAGATAGATATTGGACAATTCGTTGTAAGCGTTGGTCAACAAGGCCTGAAATTCTTTCTGTAGAAGCACAGTCACCAGCCACAATTGGGTGTGCAGGATCATTCCCTTTGTGGATTTTGTGGAGTATGTAGAAGGTGGATGTGCGAGGTTCTGTTGGACTAAGGAGGGAGATGGATTCAGGAGAGAGCTCCTTGGAGGGGCCGTAGGATTTTAACAGGGATTGGAGGTCTTGTTGGACTTTGGGAATGGAGTCATTCTGGCACAACTTGTAGGTGGAGGAGGAAGAAAGTTGGCGGAGCCCTTCTGCCAGGTAGTCATTGTGAACCTGTGGGAACCTGGAGAAATCCTTCCTAGCTTCCAAAAACTCCAAACCTCTGGCCTGGTTCTTGATGATATTTTCAACGTGTCGACTCAGGGCCAGGACACCCTCCCCTCATTGCTTCAGAACCTCAATTCCTTCTCCGCCCTCCAGTTCACCTGGTCTTCCTCAACCTACCATGCCACATTCCTGGATGTCCACCTCACTGATGGCTCCATATACACTTCATATTAAACCTACCAACCACCAACAGATAGTTACCATCCCTTACACATAAAAAAAAATCCATCCCTTACAGCCAACTTGTGTATGGCGTGACAAGAGCTACGTTTCTCAACATGCTGAAGTCTAACAAAGACCTTCACAGAACCCACAGACATCGAAACAGATCTCCCCTGCCATATCCTCACACACCCAAAATCCTTCCTGTAACTACAGTAACGATCCACAAAAGAGGCTTCCGTCAGCCAGTACAACTCTGGACTCTAAGAACTAAATTACATCCTTCGTCAAAGTTTTGATTTTGTGTCCTCATGCCCAGAATTGTGTGACATTCGTCCCAAGATCCTTCTGCCCCCTCCTAAAGTGGAGTTCCGTAGCCCTCCCAAACTCCACAACATCTTAATTCATCCCTATGCCACCCCAAAACCCAGCCCACTGCCAAAGGGATCATATGCTTGTGGAAAACCCCGCTGCAAGACCTGTCCACTCATCCAACACTTCCTATTCCAGTTCTGTCACAGCCTTACCCTACCCTATCAGTGCCGGGCCACCTGTAAAGCAGACATATAATTTACCAGCTGAGCTCCAACCACTTGTGTATATAGTTCTGTGATATATGAAATGGTTAAATACTTTGAAGATACATTTGAAATGTATACATTATCATGAGCAACGAAATCGTTACCTCGTCTATGATACATTTATAAACGGGAGGTCATTCTCTGTTTCAAATTCCTGGGCATTGGTATTCGACGAGAAATGTGGTGAATAAGTTCATTCGAGCTTTTTGCAAGAAATTTACATGTGTGAGCTGTATCCCACTTAAACAAGAAGTACACATGATTCTTACGTGACAAACGGTTATATATTGGTTTCTTTACAGTTACCAGTTTCCAACTACAAACATGAATCTGCTAATCTAGAGGCACATATTCAGAGGCAGTGCTCACTTGAAGTGTGAATAAGAATGTAGTAAGAACAATTTTACATTTTGCTATCAATGAACTGAAATGAACCGAGTCCATTTTGGAACCAGATAGTGAAAAAAAAAAAAAAAAAAAAAAAAAAAAAAAAAAAAAAAAAAAGAAGAAGAAGAAAAAAAAGCATCAACTAGCAAGAGAATAAACCGTCGAACTACAAGGAGAAAAAATTGGTCTCAAAATGTCCTTAAAAAAGACATGGATGATGAGAAACATAAAAAAACACTAAATCCTCTGAAACAGAAAGAACAATGAATAGTGCTTGTCAAAGAATTCGAATAACTCGGTGAATGGATCAGCTGCAGTGCCCTTCAGAAAAAGACAAAGTTAAACTGGGCTGAGAATAAAATCCGCTACTAGTAACATTAAAGATCGTTTTATATATTGATACACGATCGGTTTCAGGTACTTAAAACATTCATAATATTACATGTGTATCATACTGGTGGTTTTTGTTGTTTTAAAACAAATTATTTGGTATTAATAACAGCGAAATCAGTTGCAAGTGACGGGATGAAAATAAATACACTGTTTACTTACATTTTCAGTAAAGTAAACAGTGTTTTTGTTTTCGTTCTCTCTCGCCACCTTCATTTTATTTCGCTAATATTAATACCAAATACTTTGTTTTCAAACAGCGAAATCCACTAATATGCTATGGACACAAACCCGAAACTAATCATGTATAAATAAACGATACGACCTTTAATGTGACTGGTAGCGGATTTTATTCTCAATCCTGAATTAGGGACAGTCATGGAGTTCAAACACATCCTGGCGTTCTACTTACATAAAAAAGATACAACAGAAAATCACTCTCGTGGAATGCAGATGTAAGGCATTACACCACAGTAATGAAACAAGAAGTCTTGTATGCAGCTGAAACACAGTCTATTACCAAGCATTGTATAGATGAAAATCAAATAAAGGATGATGTTACGAAAAATCCTTGGCCCCAAGTTCCAAAATAATAATCTGATTCACCGTAAAATTTAAACCCTTTATTAAAGGACGGGAGAAAATGTCAGACAAGTAATGTTATGGACACATCCTCCGAATGAACCTTACTACATTAACCGAAAAGAATTTTTGACTACTTAAAAAAAGCTGGTTTATGGAAACGGAGAAGGACTTAAAAGAAATCCAAATCACAGAAAAATTGCAAAACAAATACCCAAGTCATGGAAGAGCCGTTCCATTCCAAAGCCAGAACCAAACCAATTTTGAAAATGTATGAAGGAAAGCAAGATGGGGTAATAGAAAGGCACTATACTTTACGAAATGATTGGGCTAACGTACCACAATGTCGGATAACACGAAAGAAGAAGAAAATGAAATAGACTTATAGTTTTTCAGTCAATATTTCCAGAATTATGAGAGTGGTAGATTGCACATGGTTTCGTTAGTGAATAGTAGATCCTGGCTGGCCACCCCTCCTATATACCGTCACCGTGTATTCGTCAATCTGTCCCCGGCTGTGCAGTGGTTAGCGGCAGCAGACTTTCCAGTGCGGCTTTAAGTCCGGGATAATATACGGCGGGATCGTGTAACAGGCTTGGAGCGGCGGCCGGCAGAGTGCTCCTGGGAGACCCCGGGCCGTGCTTTGTCTCCATTAGCCGCGGCCGTCACCGGCTGGCCCGCGCCACAACAAGGATCGCTCTTCCAGCGACCCGGCCCTCGCAGCCTCTGCGCCGCCAACAACAACCGGCCTGGCCGAAAAGTACTTCCAACTGCAGTGGAGGGACCATTACCCAAATTTAATGTATTGGTGTGGTGTCTCTTCTTTCGGACGTCCGAAAGAACAGACACCACACTAATACATTAAGTATTAAACGCGGCGACGGCGTTCGCTTCAGTTATTTCACCGCAGATGCGGTCAAACGTCCGACCTCGCACGGCAATCCCTAATAGCAAGTGTAAGAGGGCATGGACAATAGGGGCGCTACAAACATAGGCCGGCCGCGGTGGCCGAGGGGACTGAGGCGCTCCAGTCACGGTCTGCACGGTCACTACGGTCGGGGGTTCGAATCCCCCCTCGGGCATGGGTATTTGTGCCGTCCTAGTTCGTAAGTAGTTCATAAGTAGTTTGTAAGTTTAGGGTCTGATGACCCCGTAGTTAAGTCCCATAAGCTTAACAAACATTTGAACATTTACAAACATAGCGTGAGACTTGTGAGAATTTGAGACGGACGGTAGGCGAGAACGGCTTGCCAAGTGGTTAAGGCGACCGCTGGCCCGAAGCGGCGACCCGGATTAGATTCCCGGTCCGGCTCACATTTTAACTTGTCGCCATTCCTTAATATCAATACCCAAATGCAGCCACTGTCAATCCTTTCTTTCCTATCCTTTTTCCTTCCCTTCCTTTAACAACCATTTGCAAAACATTACACAAATGCCTCTCAAAAGTGGTTCAAATGTTCAAATGTTTGTACAGCTTATGGGACATAACTACGGGGTCATCAGTCCCTAAACTTACAAACTGCTTATGAACTACTTACGAACTAGGACGGCACAAATATCCATGCCCGAGGGGGGATTCGAACCCCCGACCGTAGTGGCCGTGCAGACCGTGACTGGAGCGCCTCAGTCACCTCGGCCACCGCCGCCGGCTTAAAAGTGGTGGTCGTATGCAAGATCCAAGATCAATGACACTATAACAAGTTCAGTTTATAAACAGTCATGGCATTGGACTTGTGCAGGATCGTAGAAAATTTATTCTTCTGGGGAGGAATGAGGGGCAGATGGCTTTCAGTTATCTTCTGGAGAGAAATGGGCGATCGCTTCTTATGAGTTCAAAATGTTTGTATAGCTTATGAGAATACTACGGGGTCATCAGTCCCTAAACTTACAAACTACTTATGAACTACCTTATACTAAGGACGGCACAAATATCCATGCCCGAGGGGGGATTCGAACCCCTGACCGTAGTAGCCGTGCAGACCGTGACTGGAGCGCCTCAGTCCCCTCGGCCACCGCGGCCGGCTATTATCAGTTCTGGAGCACAATAATTTTATTCAGGTCTGTACAACTGGTAAGCTATTTCAACCCGTAACATTAGATTGATGAATGGATATAGCTCGTAGGGGATGGAGTTTGAACAACCCTCGTTATCTACGTCTCTGGGCTTGCGACATAGATATAGCGCGTTTTACCCAAGACATAAAAGAGTTTTATTTTTTACAATGATATGTAACGAAGAATTACTGTCTGATATCGCCATAATAAAAGAAAGATAGTTCGCAACTCACAGCATAGACGCACGTCGAACCGCGTCAGACACAAAAACTAACACCCATACTGTCAGTTGCCAACTGTTTTGCAACCACTGTACAGGTTTTTGCATTGGTATGACTAATAAAAAGTTGTTAATTATGATGAATATCCTACGACGATGTTGTAGGAAGGAAAGAGGAAGTAGTTCAAGATGAAATAGGAGATACTATACTGAGAGTTGAATTTGACAGAGACCCTAAAGACCTAGGTCAGAACAAGGCCCCAGGAGTAGATGACATATCCTCAGAGCTACTAAAGTCTCTGGGAGAGCCAGCCAAGACAAATCTATTTGAACTGGTGCGTAGGATCTATGAGACAGGCGAAATACCCTCAGACTTTAAGAAAAATGTAATAATCCCCATTCCAAAGAAATCAGGCGCAGACAGGTGTGAAAATTACAGAACCATCAGTTTGATAAGTCATGGTTGCAAAATTTTAACACGAATTATCTACAGAATGGAAAAGCTGGTAGAAGCTGACCTCTGGGAAGATCAGTTTGGATTCAGGAGGAACGTAGGAACCCGGGAGGCAATACTCACTTTACGTCTTATCTTAGAAGATAGATTAAGGAAAGGCAAACCTACATTTTTAGCATTTGTAGATTTGGAGAAAGCGTTTGACAATGTTGACTGGAATAAACTCTTTCAAATTCTGAAGTCAGCAGGGATAAAATACAGGGAAAGGAGAGTTATTTTCAACTTGTACAAAAGCCAGACCATAGTTATTAGTCTCGAAGGGCATGAAAGGGAAGCATCAGTTGGGAAGGGAGTAAGACAGGGGTGTAGCCTTTCTCCGATGTTGTTCAATTTGTACATCGAGCAGGCGGTGAAGGAAAGCAAGGAAAAATTTGGAATAGGGATTAAAGTTCAGGGGAAAGAAATAAAAACATTGCGTTTTGCTGATGACATTGTAATTCTGTCAGAGACAGCAAAGGACCTGGAAGAGCAGTTGGATGGAATGGACAGTGTGTTGAAGAGAGCGTATAAAATGAACATTAACAAGAGCAAAACAAAAATAATGGATTGTGTTCTTAGAAAATCAGGTGATGCTGAATGAATTAGATTAGGTAACGAAACAATGAAGGCGGTAGATGAGTTTTGTTACTTGGGTAGTAAAATAACATGCGATGGTCGCAGTACAGAGGATATGAAATGCAGAATGGCAATGGGAAGAAAAGCATTTTTGAAAAAGAGAAATTTGCTAAAATCGAATATTAATTTCAGTGTAAGGAAGTCTTTTCTGATTGCATTTGTGTGGAGTGTTGCCTTGTACGTGAGTGATACATGGACAATAAGCAGTACGGACAGGAAAAGGATAGAGGCTTTTGAAATGTGGTGCTACAGAAGAATGCTGAAGGTTAGGTGGGTAGATCGCATAACTAATGATGAAGTACTTAACAGAATTGGTGAGAAAATGAATTTTTGGCACACCCTGATTGAAATAAGGGATCGCTTGGTAGGACACATTCTTAGACATCAGGGAATCGTAAATTTAGCATTGGAGGGAAGTGTGTGGGGTAAAAATCGCAGAGGGAGACCAAGAGACGCGTATAGTAAGCAGATTCAAGTGGATGTAGGAGGAGATGAAAAGGCTTGCTCAGGATAGAGTAGGGTGGAGTGCTGCATCAAACCAGTCTCCGGACTGAAGACCATAACAACAATCCCCAGCAGAACTGTGTCCAAAGACAAAGTTCTTTAACGCTGTGGTACAAAATGCAGATGAGCATATCCTCAATTTCAACGGTTGTCCAATACATAATTTCTTGCATTTCGTTTGTTGTTAATAATATTTGATTATTACCAAGAGCTACAAGCTTCCACTCGGTTAACACTAGCCGGAAATGGAATCAGTACTCTGATCATAGGTCGTTGACCCTTACGCAGATAAGTCTGAAGTTTTCTGCTACATCTAATTTTGATAAGCAGCCACAAGAATTCGAAAATGTTAGTAGGTATCCACGAACTTTTAAGGCTAAAATGAAACGTTTCCTCATGATCCAGGTTTTTGATTATGTGGAGGACAGACTGGAAAAATAAAAAAAGTTAAGCAAATGTCTGGCTTAAGATGTTGGTTCTTTCTATTTATGCTTAGACCTGTCGAGTGCAAAGGATTGCTATTCGCTTGACTTTATCAATTAATACAACTTTTTTACGTCTGATACCCTGACTCCTTCCATGACTGTGGAGACTTGCTCCTCAATTGGTTCCTGGAGAATATGATAAACATCAGTAAAAAATCTCCGAATACCTGTTTTTCCGAACATTTCCTTGTGTTACCATTTTCCCCTACTCTACAGTTTCTACCCTCCACCTTCCCGCTGTACTAAACCTCTCCTATTTCTTGTGTATACCATGCGCATCTCTTTTCACCCACCTACACTCAAGAGCCAAGGAAAGTAGTAGAGACTTGCGTATGCAAACACCAAGAGACGGTGCTGCTGTCGGCAACACCTATACCAAGCAACAGGTGTCTGGGGAGGCGTTACATTAGGTACTGCTGCTCCAAATGACAAGTTATCACGATTTAAGCAAGTTTAAATGTTGTGTTACAGTCTTTTTCATTCATTTCACTGATCCCCACTATACCTACAATAAACGTGTTCAGATCATCGAGTGGTCTACAAAGTTTATACTTCCACCACTGTACGCACTGTACGCTAGAGCTCATTAGAAGCTGAACCTCCATTACTTATTGCGTCTGTTCTTATAGATACCTTCCTTCTTGGCAGGCGCTTGTAGATAACCAAATAGGGGATTAATATGAAATATTTTGCTATGGAGGCTATATCATGACATGTAATCACGAAAAACGCCACGTCTTCTATGGATACAGAAGATGTGTCTCTATGGTGGAAATCCGTGACCTCCTATTTTTGGCAGTATCCAGCTTCGAACTCTTGTTCCTGATCGACATACAAGAGATGAGACACAGCATCGTGATGAGGTGGGGATTTTCCTGTAGAACATTTCACGAGTACAACGTGAATATCAGGTATTTGGCAAAACATCAAATCTCCGACATCGTGCAATCGGAGAAAGATCCTGCAAGAACGGGACAAAAAACGAATTACGAGAACTGGTCAGCGTGACACAAGTGCAAACCTTCCGCAAACAGCTGCAGAGTTTGCTCTCTCCTCTCCTTTCATCAGCGGAATTCACCCTAAATTCCGAATATTACCACCTCTGCTTTTAATTTCATGGAATATGGTTCATTTAGGAATGAAGAGTTAGTCCTTTCCACTGTGTTTCTGTTGTGATATCCTCACATTTTTGATTAAAACATTTTCCTTTGCCTTCCTACACGTCCTTTTCATTTCATTCAAAAGTATTTCTATATGTCAAATTTGCTTTAATCTTTTAATACTTCTGTCTTCGATCATCTAAAGTGTTTCGTCTGTTACCCATAGTATCTTCGTTGTTACATTCTGTGTACCTTTGTCTGTCTTCCCAACATGTGTAATTGTCATTATCACAGATTACACTGCACCTATATTAGAGTACCTACTCTCCTATCCTCTCGTCGCAGTATCAACATCCTCGGAGAACTTCAAACGTTTCTATTGATTCCTGAGTACGTTGGTAACCCATTTCCTAGCACAGTGGTCCTTTCGGACGAGTCTCTTAAACTTGAGTTTAATTGGTTACTGAACCGTGACATAATTCTACATCGGCTCCTGGGTACGCTTCAGTATCCAATATCTGATTTCGGAAACTAACTAAGCTGTAATCCAGGTGTTATCGTTTTTTGTAGCCTGGTTTTTAAAGTAAACCTTCTCCTTCGGTATGCTTGAACAGTGTATTCGCTATTAATATCTGAAATTTATTACAGAACACTATTAGCCTTTTGCTTCTGCCATTCCTACAGCCAAGGCCCTTTTCTCCCACAATGTTTCTTCACCTGTATCCCAATTCCACCCCAATGATTCTTTGCAACTGCCTTTACAAACTAATTTACCTTTCTAATGTCATCATTCACATTGTGTACCTTTCAATTCTCTGCTGGTGACGTCTGCATGAATAGACGAGCTATCACTGTCTACGGCGATTTGTCGTCGAATCTGATATGAACAGCCCCATTACTAAAGTGATCAAAGTAACACACTTCTTGCACTAGTTTCGTAAGCATAACATATTTATCCCCATAATCTATTTCTATAGAGCAGAGATCCTTATCATTAGCATTTACAGAAAAAAATTGTGGGCGTGATAATGTTGTTACGGATATAAAACGTGGAGGGCGATGAGAACAAGTGAATGGTATGGTCGAGGGAAATGAGTAGAGATGAAGTGGAAAGAGATATGAGTGAGGAGGCGATGGATGCAGAGAGGGAGTAGATGGATAGAGTGTTGGTAGAGAACCAAATGGACATAGAAGTGGGTAAGTTAATGATACTTAAGATAAATGTAAATGCGGAAATGAACAACGACGAGTTCACAGACTCAGCAAGAAAAAGTAACTGAATGTTGTTTATGGATAGGTGTAGCAGTAATTTACGGTAGGAAATATGATAAACAAATGGAAAGAAATATCCTGCTGTTTAAAGCACCAGAAACCCCAAATCGCCCTCAGAAAAATGAGTAAGTTTGTCATCGTGCTGAATATATTTTACGTAATTTCAATGATTACATTGTTCTTAGACCTTCATTGGATGCTCCACGCTTTGATATTAGGATTTCATTTCGCTTATCGGATTATGGCGTTAGCAATAACGCTTTGCTTTGGAAGAATCTATATGTGTGATAATATGAGTACAATTGTGATTTCATTGGAGGAGGCATTCATTGTGTTTTACGTGAATAGAAACATGTCTGATGTGCCTACAACATAAGAGAGAAATTACTCGCGACTTATTGAAAATTTCGTAAATGTAACGAATAATGTGATATGCAAATTAAAATATAATTGTACGTAGCCCAGCGTTACTCCCAGAGACAATAGGTTTCTAACTAGTTAGGAAGAAAATTAACAATCAGTTTTGTATCTATCAAGTACATTTATATCGTAAATCAGACTTGAAGCCTTGGTGGAGGTATGTAGTCATGATTGTCAATGAAATTAGAAAGAATTAAAAAAACTAATTTTAGTATATTTAAATTGAATTGGAACCTTATCGTGTAATGTTGCTACCAGATATTGAATTTTTACTTGCGTGACTAATGACTAATGAGGCGTAATAACTAATTTATAAAGAAGTTCCTTTCTTTGATTGTTTCATGGTGGAAAATATATTCCTCCGCTCCTGACTTCACTGGTGAGTATGAATAAGAGGGTGAACATAGCCGGCCGCGGTGGCCGAGGGGACTGAGGCGCTTCAGTCACGGTCTGCACGGCCACTACGGTCGGGGGTTCGAATTCCCCTCGGGCATGGATATTTGTGCCGTCCTTAGTCTTAGTTAGTTCATAAGTAGTTTGTAAGTTTAGGGACTGATGACCCCGTAGTTAAGTCCCATAGACTATACAAACATCTGAACATCTGAACATCTGAACATAAATGCATTCTACAGTTAATGAACACGCATATTAATCTTGAATTCATACAAATGATTTAAAACCATATACGAAGATAGATTAATTTAAATAAACCGTTGAGTCGGAATTCATTCATATTTTGCATACAGATTGAGAGACAAGAACTTGTATTCCCTCAAGACTTAGCTACAGAACTTTGGCTGCCACCTACGGTACTGTTTAGTAATAGCCACAGAAACTATTGACGACTCATGAAATCAAATTCGGAAAATGGGCAAACCATGAGCTATTTTATACAATTTTGCTCATAATATCATTCGGTTACTGACTGTTAATAACTGCCCTGTTCGTCTACATCTTCATGGATACTCTGCACGTCACTTTGAAGTGCATGGCAGAGGGTTCATCTAACCACTTTTATGACAATTTTAGTTCCATTGCCTAATAGCTCGCGGGAAAAGGGAACACATAAATCTTTCGGTTTTCGATCTGATATCTCTTACTTTATTCTGATGATCATGTTTCCCTATGTAGGTGCATGCGTTAACAATAAATGTGTGCATTCTGAAGAGAAGGTGAAAGAAATTTCTCAACTAGATCTCACCGAAACAAATAACACCTTTCTTTTAATGATTTCCACCCCAAATCGTGCAGCATTTCCGTGATACTCTCTCTCCTGTATCGCGATAATACAATACGAGTTGCCCTTCTCTCAATTCTCTGGACATCGTCCGTCAGTCCCACCTGGTGTGGATCCCACAATGTACAATAACTCCAAAATGGGACACACAAGTATAGTGTATACAGTTTCTGTAGTAGAACTGTTGCATCTTCTGTTTTGCAAATATCTTTTAATTTAAGTTAAGTTGTTTGTAATTGTTAGTCCTAGGTATTTTGGAGAATTGATGGCCTTTAGGTTTGACTGAATTATCGTGTAACTGAAGTTTAACAGACTTTTTTTAGTGGTCTTATGGATGACCTCACACTTGTTATTATTAAGGATCAACTGCCAATTTTTGCACCATGCAGCTATTTTATCTAAATCATATTGCTGCTGCTTTTGGTCATATGGTGACTTTATTAAACAATAAATGAGAGCATTGTCCGCGAACAGTCTAAGAGGGCTACTCAGACAGTCTCCTAAATCGTTTATAAAAATAAGGTACAGTAGGGGCCCTATAACAATTCCCTGGGGAACGCCAGATATCACTTATGTTCTACTCGATGACTTTTCGTCAGTTACAACGTACTGTGTCCTCTCTAACAGGAAATCACGAATCCCATCTTACAACCGTGGCGATATTCCACATGCACGCAATTTGATTAGAAAACTCTTGAAATACGGAATCTATTTGACATCTCTTATCGATATCACTCACCACATCATGTGAGTAAAGAACTAGATGTGTTCCGCAAGAACGATAGTTTTGAATCCGTGTTGACTATATTCTCTTGGAGGTAGTTCATAATATTTAAGGAAAGTATGCGTTCTAAAATTCTGCTGCAAAACGACGTCAGTGATGTAGGTCTGTAATTTTGCGGACGACTCCTATTGCGTTTCTTGAATATTGCAGTGACCTGTGCAACTTCCCAGTCTTTGTTTACGGAAACTTCGTGAAGCGAGCGGTTGTATATTATAGGTATGAGGAATCAACATTCTCTGAAAGGAACGTAATTGGTATACATTCGGGATCGGCGACATTCTTTTGTTAAGTGATTTAAGTTGTTTTAATACTGTAGGGATATTTACTTCTAAATTACGCACGGTGGAAGCATGATAGGAATTCTGTAGTATTTGCTTCGTCTTTTCTAATGAAGAAATTTTGGAAAGATGTGTTACGCAATTCTGCTGTAGCAGACTTGTCATCAGTGGCATAACCATTTTTATCGTGTAATGAAGGTATTTATTGCGTTTTGCCGCTCGTGTACTTTACATACGACCAGAATTTCTTTGCATTCTCTACCAAATTTCCAAATTGTGGTAACTACTGTACGCTTCTCTCATTGAAATTCGAGAAAAATTTCCAGTTTCAGTAAAAGGTTGCCACTCTTGGGGATTTTTTGTGCGTTTAAATTTGGCATGCTTTTTTTCTTTATTTTTGTAACAGAGATGTAACCTGTTTTGTGTACCACAGCGAGTCAGCCCGTCTTTTGTCAGTTTGTTTGGTATGAATCTGTCATTGGTTGTCGATATTATTTCTTTGAATGAACGCTACAATTGATCTATACTCACATTCTTAGTTTCGAAGATTGGAAATTTTCACTCAGGAAAACGTTAATCAATTTTTTTTAATAAATGTAATTTGATTTTAATTTTGGTGGATTTTCAAAGTCCGAAATTAAGTCTTGCTACGACAACTCTGTGTTCACTAATTCCTGTTTCTGTTTTAATGTTCTTTATTAGCTACGGATTATTTGTTTCTAGGAGGTCAAATATGTTCTCACAACCATTTGCTATTCTAGTGGTTTCATGAACAAATTCCTCGAGTAATTTTCGGAAAATGCGTTCAATACAATTTCGAACGATGTTTTATGATTCTCTTTAGTTTTTAAAATGTATTTTTGCCAACATATCGATGGTGAATGAAAGTCCCCACCAATTAAAACTGTATGCATTAGGTACCATTTTGAAATTTGATCAAAGCTCTCTATGAACATTTCTGCAATCGAATCGCCTGAGTCACGGGTCGATAAAAATGACCAATTATTATTTTAGTTGTCAGGTATATCCTCTACCCATACCAACTCACAGGATAAACAGCATGTGACAACAATAAATTTGCCACCAACTATTTTATTCAATCTATCTTTTGTGAACATCATTTTCCCCTTTGTAAAAATTTCAGCTGAACTTATCCCCGACTTTAGCCAGCTTTCGTTACCCATAATGATATGATATTTAGTACCTTCTATGGTATTATTTTTGTGTCCCAGACTCGTCGCCACTTTTTTGTCTCAGCCTCGTCGCCGCTTTTGTGTCTCGTTTCCGTCATAGGTGTCGGTGGCCGAATAGAAAAGTGCCGACACAGGAATAAAGGATGCACGCTTGTGCAGGTACAAAGGTGAGCAGCCAGTGGGACAGCAGAAACTAGAAACACTAGAGTAAATTAGAACGAGAAATATATTTCTTAGAGACTTAGTAATACGTAACTTCTGCAGAACTCAGTACTGCAGAATGCTGATACATTGTTGAGCTAGAGGCCTGCCTAGTGCCTATCCTATAGCCAAGTCTTCAATGGTGCCTATCTGATTCCGAAGTGTTAACTGGTTCCTATCTCAGTCCCAAGTAAACGATGTCGTTCAGTGGTGGCCACGAGCGGAGTTGTAGCAGAGGGCGCTCGTGGCTGACGTCGTAAGAACGCCGCGCCGTGCCTGCATGGCGGCGCGCGGCGAAAGTAGGTGGCGCGCACTTTAGACTTGTGCGACACCACAACTATAGTGACACAGTTTCCTTTCCACGATATAATCAGAGAAAATTTTATATTTTAATATTATTTCGGCATGTTAAAATAACTATCTATGAATGTCAGAGAAAAAATTTGAGAACAACACTTTCAATTTTTTAAAGAAAGAAGACACTCCTGCCTCGTACTTCGTAGCGATAGCATCTTGCAGACGAGAGCTGTACTTTATTATTTTTGTGTGGCCGCTGTTATGTACATTCAGGTAAATATATGTGCTGTGCGTGCATCTTACTTTTATAAATAAACCCCACCTCACACTTAAATTCGCACTAATGAATTTTTATTATTAATTTTGCCTTATTCTCCCTCCGCCCATAATGTCTTTTTCAGCCTTGTTGCATCACCACAACAATGGATGTCACTGTTTTTAGTTAATATTGAACGGTAATATTTCGTGTAGCCTGCCACTCTTATTTTAAAAATTTATCCATACTATTATCCATACTATTATCATCAGCAATAGAATCTGCAGTCGCTTTTCTTGTAAAATTTTAGAAGTCCGATGTATTTGACTTACGTAATGTTCCTATCGGAAATTTATCATGTCACTTTACAGTCTGCTACACAAGTCGAAGTTTGATATTGACGAACTGCCATCCACTGTTAGGCGAGTGGTTATCATGTTATGAAAATTTCATTTACAGCCAAATTTCAGCCACCGACGGATCTCTTGTTAAAGGTAACCGCTCGTCGATTCTTTTTGTAATGTTCTGCCTGCACAACACTCCACCGTTAAATAGCTCACCATTTCATTTGCATGTATGTAACAAATTTCCAAATTTGTTTCGTAATTTTCTGATTGGGATCTTTCATAGCTTCTAACTTCAAACCTCTTCCTTCTGTAAATTGGGTAATCTTAAACATTAATAGCCAGGCATTATACTATAATACATTATAGTGCTTTCCTCACACAGCTACGCCGGCCGCGGTGGCCGAGGTGACTGAGGCGCTCCAGTCACGGTCAGCACGGCCACTACGGTCGGGGTTCGAATCCCCCCTCGGGCATGGATATTTGTGCCGGCCTAGTTCGTAAGTAGTTCATAAGTAGTTTGTAAGTTTAGGGACTGATGACCCCGTAGTTAAGTCCCATATGCTTAACAAACATTTGAACATTTTTTTCACACAGCTACGACAATGTACAACTGTTAGGCCAATGTTTTTAGATCTTTGTTTGTCCTATCTTTAACCTCGATCCTTTGAGATTGAGGCCCTACCTGTGTGTTCCCGAGTCCCTCTAACATAAAATACCGCCCAGTCCACGCCACACAACTCCCGCTACTCGTGTAGCTGCTTCCTGTGTGTAGTGGTGTCCTGACCTATTCAACGGAACCCGGAACCCCACCACCCGATAGCGTAAGTCCAGGAATCGGCAGCCCACACGGTCGTAGAACCGTCTGATCCTCTGTTAACTATGCTGCAGATTGTGAGCTCTACCTTCATCTTGCAAGCGAGACTGTCAGTCTTTACCACTTCAGATAGCCTCTCAAAACCTGAGAGAATCTCCTCAGATCCAAAGCGACACACGTCGTTGGTACCAACCTGAGCCACAATCTGTAGGTGCCTCCACACCATACTCTTCATTGCAACCACAAGGAACCGTTCCTTATCTGGAATGATTCCACATGGTATGTAGATGGAGTTCATGTCGGCCTTCTTCCCCTTTCTGGCAGCCATCTGTCTAAGCGGCTCTATTACCCGCTAACCCTGGAGCAAACCGACCCTCGGTGAAAGCCCGGATCTAGCAGGCTGCTTGGCGACTTCAGGATGAGCGATACTGTGGTGTCGCACAAGTCCAAAGTGCGCGCCACCTACTTTCGCCGCGCGCCGCCATGCAGGCACGGCGCGGCGTTCTTACGACGTCAGCCACGAGCGCCCTCTGCTACAACTCCGCTCGTGGCCACTACTGAACGACATCGTTCACTTGGGACTGAGATAGGAACCAGTTAAGACCTTCGGAATCAGGTAGGCACCAGTGAAGACTTGGCTATAGTATATGCACTAGGCAGGCCTCTAGCTCAACTATGTATGTGCAGTACTGAACAATGTAAAAGTTAAGTATTATATAAATTCTGTGCAATATATATCTCGTTCTAATTTACTCTAGTGTTTCTAGTTTCTGGCTGCTCCCCTCCGTACCTGCACCAGCGTGCTATCTTTATTCCTGTGTCGGTCTTGCTACTCGGCCACCGACATCTACGACGGAAACGAGACACAAAAGCGGCGACGAGGCTGGGACACAAAAGATACCATCCGGCTCGGGAACAATGTACTGAACAGATAGCACCTCAAACCTGTTCGCAAGACGAACCGTGGAGGCTTTCCGATTGGTGCCCGGAATGCCTTGCGACGCCGGCCACGCAACCAAAGGTGGGGTGTCTGCCACATTGCTAGCAGTATTAGGGTCTGTTGTTGTCGCAGGCCGATCGTTTTACAGGCAGTGTGTCTGACAGTTCTCCATGGCCGGCCAACAACAACGGCGCCCTGCAATCGCAACGTTAAGCTTTGCAGCCGGGGTTAACACAGCTTGAAGCTGGAAACGAAATATCACCCACTCAAGACTGCATCCGCACACAGGAAAAACGGAACAATTCCGAAATATCTTTAAATGTGGCTTACTTATCATGAACCCTACGATCTGTCCTTGTTTCTTTATTATCAAATCTGAGTAAAAGTGTGATAGCTTGAAACCATTTTAGGTGCATTGACACCCTGAAATTTGTCTTTCCGTATCCCTCGCTCCACTGCTTATTCAAGACCACACTCCCTGATCAGTACGATCCTGGAGATATAAGCAAACCAATGTAGGTGTCTCTTCTTTAACTCATTACTCACCTTTTCCGTTTTTGGGGACGACAAAATTTTATTGATTTCTATGCTATACAATAAGGCATTTACCTTTTCTCATTGCACTTTAATGATGAATTGAAAGCTGTAAAGCCCGTAAATTATAAATAAATCATTTTTCTATGTACTTAGTTTTAGAAAAAGTAATTTGTCTATTTTCTATCTATTCTATTAGGTACAATACTTTTCTGCATGTAGTTAGTGTACTACAGTATATTGCGATCTAGTTGCATGTGTGTGTTTATGAACTGATATCCGTGTGAAATATAGCATATTTCAAATTTACTGAAGTTCAAATTTTGCGAGCCCCAGAAATGGGACAATAGCAAATATCATTATAAATCTTTTGCTCATTAAGATGTCCACGTCTTTTACACAACAATCACTGTTTACGTTCTCGTTATCTGTTGTCATAATACTGTATGAGATGTTACCTCATTTATATTTTACGATTCGAAGATTTTACGATAAGAACACACCAAAGGGACTTATATTTTAAGAAATTTTAGCGGATCAGGATAACAATGAAGGAATGAAGATGAATTTAACGTCATGCCATAAGTGACTATTCTATCCAATACAGACAAATTTCGATATGAATAAGATATTGGCGATAATGTCCCAAAAATTTGACGGTTTGTAATTTTTCAACTTATACACTCATTCTTCCATTTGTCAATGAATGTATCATATTAATGTAAATGAAGGTTGTCAGAAATAAGTAGTAACGTTTTTCCAGGTAATGGGTTAATATATCTTAGTGATAACGCCATTCTTATCATTAAGATAAATAGTAAGAGTTTTATCTTTGTCTCATTCCATGACTTGATGGGGCTCGGTGTGTTGGCAACGTAGTACCACTACCCCAGCGGCGCCGATGATATTTTGTTGATGCATAAGCGCTCGTGCGTGTTGTGCGGACGCCGCGGGTCGGGGAGGGCGGAGAGATATGAGGCAGGCAGGAAGCAAACTTTCAGCGGCGGCGCCAGGGCTTCATATATAACGCGAGACAGCGGCGGCTGTGGCGGGGAGTCCATTCGCGGGGGTCGTTATTCACGTCGGGCGGGCCGCCTTGTACTTCGAATGAGACGGTTGCCGCGAGGAGTGGCTCTGCTGCAGCAACAGCCGAACAACCTCCAGAATTACCACCCCACGAGAAGCAATAACACACAAGCGGAACAGTACAGTTCATCGAGTATTACCGATATACATTATTCCTCAGATTAAATTAATTACTTGAAGTTTACAATATTTGATGCAACCAATACTTTTGGGGCTGAGTATTATCTGATTATTCTCCACGAAAAAAAATCTCACTGACTTGTTTTACGGCCCACTTTAGATTTATAGTTTTATAAGTTTTTGCAAACATTTTGGACCAAAATAATAATCTAAATAGTAATAAATTAATTAATAAGAGTGTCTGAAACCATTTTAGGAAAAAATAATTAGGTAGTGGCGGATTTCGAACCACCGACCTTTCGCGCCGCAGTCTAGCACCTTGCCCATTACGCTATTTTCTCGTTTTGAAGGGAAACCAGAGTGCTACGGCTATAAATCAAATAAGGAGCTCTTGAATCTCACACTATCGGTGGGCGTTGTTAACTGATGTTTATGTGGCAGTTGTAGACATTAGATTATCATTTATCGATCGAAGAACGATGTTTGTGTGTTAATTCCTCAGTGTGCCGTTGCTTTGAAACGACTACGTATAAGTTACAATAAGAAAATCATCAAATACGCGAGGAATGTCACGTGACATCTCCGAACGGCTGGTTTTCGTTAATTCAATGGAGGGTGTCAAATCTCCGTTATTTTTGCAAATATGTCTGAAACGATACAAGATATGAAAAAAACATAAGGGAGCTAAGTTGTAGACAATTTTCTCCTTTACCAATTAGGTTATTCAATTTTCGTGTCAGATGAACGGTTCGTTTGCAATTACACTTATATTACAAACTATTTTGTTTTGTTTTTCTACCGTATTTTTGGTCCGAAAAATTTGAAAAAGGGAGGTATAGTTGTTTTGTGTTCATAGTAAACAATATTAATCCGAAAACATTCGGACACATTAAAATTGATGCGAAATATTATGATTTCGATGTATATCAGTGAAATGGAGAGTCGGTTTGGAAATAGTGTTAGAAAATGTCAGCAAAAGGACAATTCATTGTTTCCATGAACGAAATACGTTTTATTACCTAGACTAGACTTTTTTATTTACGTCAGGACGATATACTAGTTAGTACTAGTAAATGAGAAGATGCTGACAAGAAAACGCTGAAACATTTGTGACAGCCAACGTTATAATGAACAATTCGTCAACGTCCCTGGTGGCCTACAAGTATGTCTGTACAATTTGGTGCTGATCGGTTGAACGGTTCGTCTTAAAAACAGGGAACACGTTACGGACAGACAGACAGACGGACGGACAGACAGACAGACATCCCAGAATCGCCGTTATTTTTGCAAATATCTTTTTAACGCTACGAGATATGAAAAAAAAACATAAGAGAGCAAAGTTGTAGAGAATTTTCTCCTCTACAAATTCGGTTAGTCAATTTCCGTGTCAGATGATTACGTAAGCCGTTATTTTCATTTAAATTTTGAGCTGTCAAAAGCCGATCGCAAAGGCCCACTTTTAGTGTTACTACCGTAACCTGAAGTGGGCCAATAGGAAAGCACTGGGAGAATTACGGTACGTATCATCTCTGTTCCGCGACAAAAGAGGCACGTGAATAAGTCAGAGTGAAGAAGAATCCAGCCAATTGAGTCTACAATCGGAGGTAGAATACGCGCTGAAAGTAGCAAAGAATAGGAAAGCGCCTCCTGGAGACAACTTGCCCATTGAAATTTTACAATGCATAGACCCAAGAACGTTGACAGTACCATTTAATGAAATTTACAGCTCTGGCCAGATCCCGGATAAACGGAAGCAACCAACTTTTGTCTCATTATCGAAAAAAGCTAATCCAAAACCGTGCTGAAAATTTAGATTCATCTCGATTACGAGTCACGCTCTGAATTTCAAATGTTTGTAAATCTATGGGACTTAACTGCCTGGTTATTAGTGTCCTACCCTACTAACTACTTAAACTAAGTTCAACTGACCAAAGACAACACATACACCCATGCCTGAGGGAGCACTCAAACCTCCGATGGCGAACGGCAGCGCGCACTGCCCCTCAGTGGGCACGGCTATTCCATCGCGGCTCACTCCGAAAACTTTTCTAAGAATTGTACACACCCTAATTCATCGTAAATGTGAAGAGCATTTAAGCCAGTTTGGCTTCAAGAAGGAAATGGGAACCCGAGAAGCGTTTCTTGGCATGAAAATACTTATACAAAGATGCTAAGTCTATCAGCAGGATATCCGTATATACTTTGAGAAAGCATTTGACACCGTTAATCATGACCCCATTATCACAGTCTTACGACACAAAAATCATTCATCAGCTATAACAGAATCAGGGGTCAGAATATAAAAACCGAACCCGTGCGAATACTACGAGGTTTGGAACTTAAATAGAGACAATTATTTATTCACAACCGATGCAAAACCGTTACATGTTTGCACCTGTTATTGTCCTTCAAAGTAGTGACCAACGTTGCGTAGAACCCGTTGCCAGCGATATGGAATGTGTAGTGTATCGTTAGCAGAGGCTGTTCTGTTGGTGATGCGAATGGAGCGGTCTAATACCTGTCGAATCTCTGGAACAGTTCTGAAGCGAATGCCACGAAATGGTTCCTTCAGCCTCGGAATGAAGTCAAAGTCACAATGATTTACGGGGAGTAAGGTGGATGGTACAGTACCTCCCAGACCCATCCACCGAACAGAGCAGCCACGACTTGCACTGTTCATTTTCGTGCAAAATGATGGATAAGTTGCACAGAAAGTGTTGCCGATTCTTTCGCAACAAAGGTCGCAGGTGATGTTTTAAAAACGGACAGTAACACTGGGCATTGACAATCTGCCTTGGAGGAACGTAATGCATTAGAATAACACCATCCAGGTCGTACACGAGATTCACCATACTAAGTCTCTGACGCCCTTTCGACATTCGCGGCGACCAATAACGACGCCATTCGTTGGCGTTTCGTGTTACAACTCCGTTCATCCTATTTCGAAAACACAGTGACACAGTTACGTTAGACCGTTCGCTCACTAGTGACTGTGTTTTCCTCGATTGTGCGAACACCGGTGATGTGGAGCGGACGAGTCTATTTGCTCGGTGGTAAGGTAGGTATGACAACAACGATCACTATCAGCGACACTAGAAGTTTCCATTACTTAGTGCCTCCACAGCAGTGTTGTCACTATTTTAATTCCGACCCTCGTATATACTAACCCGTTACAGTTCAATTTCTAATGAACAAGATTATTCGATCTGTTCAAGACTCTTTATTATTAGGTAAAAAGTAAATGAAACGAAGATCTGGAAATTAGTTTATGCCAACGACACAGCTTGTTTGCACCTTCCCTATGAGAGTTACAGACAGTACCGGCAGAAATAGATAAAGCTGACCACAGCGCATTAGTGTGAAAATAAATGCCAAGAGAACTAAATGGATGTCAGCTGAAAGAAACCCTAGTCAAAACGAGCCGCTAGTCATTAATGGTGATAAAATCGAAGTTACCAACTTCAAATATGTAGGATCTGTGATAAATTTGAAGCTTGGCTGTGGTAGGGGAAATTAAGATTTGGTGTGGGTTTGCCAAAAAAAGCTACAAAATGTGCTCATATACACGGACATGCCGCTCCATCAGAGAATAAGGGTTGTACAATGCTATTATTCCCGTCCAACTCTTTGGAGCGGAAACTTAGACAATTAATGAAGCTTCCGTAAAGAGATTAGAAGCAATATAAACGGGCATTTTGCACCGACACTAAAAATATAATGAACTGAAAAACAGACGATTTCTGAAGTGCTGACTAGAGCTGCGTTGTACAGAGAGATAATTCGAATAATTAAGAGAAGAAAGACATCGTACCTGAAACACATTCTGAAAGGAAAAATGTATGAAATTATGAAATTAATTCTGGAAGGCAGATTAGAAGGAAAGCACCCACTAGGTAGAAGAAAGCAATTATGACAGCAGGATATAAGACAAGGACTGGCATCAGCTTCAATAGCCCCAGCCAACATCCGGAGGGCCATTGCTGCAGACTATGAAAGAACAAAGCAGGAGACTGACCACAGAATCCTCTGTATAGTCACCAGGCAGCAAGACACCGCCTTAAATCCCGCAAGAGTTTCCTTGGTAGGACTGAGCCACTAGAGGGAGCACCAGAGGCAAATCGTCTCGCAAAATGGAAGAGCTCACTGCCCGCAGACGCATCGCTGAAAGAAGAAATAGCTCCTGTCGCAAACCTACAATACCCTGTGAGGAGGTCCCTAAACCGCCTAAGAGTGGGCGTCCCACGATGCAAGAGCAACCTGAAGAAATGGAGAATCCTGCGGCGAGCGCAGACACCTCTTGTGACTGTGGGGCTGATGAAGATGCAAGCCACCTACTGGTATGCCCCGTCCTGGACAACATATGTACAACACAAGATGTTTACGAAGGAAATGACAAAGCTATCGCAGCTGCTATTCTTTGGAAATGTTGACCGACCCGACACGGAAACTTTGGAGAAGAAGAATGCAAACAAAATTGTAGACAAACATTGTTTTCTCTGAGCACCATTTGTTGCTTCAGTGTAGTTCATTTTGAACGACATATTCAGGAAATACTCATTTTTTTTATTTTTGCTGATTAGACGACTCTTCCTAATAAATTCAGATTTTACTTCGCAAGAGGTTTGACTGATGGTGGTTTACCAAATCATTTATGTGTATCTACATCCATTTTTATCGCCTTTCATGGGGTCGCGAAGCCTTGAGCAATATCACATCTTGTCCATAGCCCACCTCCTTTCATTCACTAGTTTTAATCTAATTAATTATAATTTAGTAATTTGAACCAACTAATACTAGTGTTTCTGTTCGTAGGTAATCTGATTATGCCAGAAATTGGCGAAAAGCTATACAAATAATAATATAAAAATATTCGCAATCGTGACAGCATTCTTTCAACATGGGTATTTCCTTCAAAGTTCAAACTTCGTGTAAATGGATCGATGGCTGTACTCTGTGGCTGCAGGTAGAGCAGTCAACAGCGCGGAACCACAGTGTGGAACCACGGCCGCCCTGGAGATATCATCACCAGCCACTGGGGCTGTATATTTATTCTGAAAATGGCTAAGATAAGGTCCAAACTGCTTAAATAAAATAATAAAAAAAAACTTTACCGATCAAGACGGTTTCTTCAACATAAATATCTTGAAAGAATATGGCTGTTCCACCTGTTGATAATGTTGTCCAAATTAATGTAAGATTTCTTGATAAGCGTAGATACATATATAGATGTTATTTTCACGGATAGGTCAACAGTTGTTTGAAATGAATTTCGATGTACCTTTCGTTACAATTTCTCCAAATTGTGGAGATTTTTTCTGATGTCACGAAACAAGAATAAACAATAAATAATAATGAAATAATAAAAGATACGTAGATTACCGCAGCTTTCATAGATCCGAAATAAAATTGCCATTGTGGATGTACAATCTGTAAAAAATTAATTTAAGTAAAATAAATTACATAATTAAACAAAAAGTAAAAATAGACTAATAACGTCTCACCAGGTATATAATATTCAACAGACGTACCTGGATATGGTAATTCTTGGCCAATTTAGACCACGCTTAATGATGTATACAATCAACTGTAAATATTTTACACACTTCTTTAGAAATACGCATAATCGCGCAAGATTTTTGCAGATGTTAGAGGGTATGTAGTAATCACATTCCACGCTATTATTAGATACATTCACGTACAAATCAGTTCTGCTGGGTATCTCATCAGGTAACAGTTTCCACGAACTAATCATTTACTCTCTTCCGGAACTGAAATTAATTATGAGTTAAACATGGTCGCTGACATGTTGTTGATAATGTATACTGTTGAAGAGTGGGCCCGTCTTTTACTTTAAATCGGAAATTTGTGACTAAGAATAATGTGATGAAGATGTACACTGATACACCTGTAAGTAAACTGTAACACAGTGTTTGGGTTATTATTTGTCGCAATTGACGTGCTGAAACACATATTGGTGTAGTGAATAAAGTGTTGGACGTCCCCTCCTCCTCCCCAAGAACCCAGTACCTTGGTGGGATAGCTTCCATGCCTCAACGATACAGAAAGCCATACCATAGGTGCAACCACAGAATGATATCTTTCGAAACGCCAGTAAAACGTGTGGTTCCTTAAGACGGGCAGCAACCTTCTCTGTAGGTACAGGGAAACAGGCTAGATGATTTACAGATCTGGCCATGTGTTTCCAATATAGAGGCTCTCCCATGCAGTTACTGCGAACGTCTGCAAACAAGGGGAAACTTCAGTCGTTACTTTTCCTGAACTCGCGGCTCTACTGTACGATTTTATAATGATGGTGTCCTCTTGCTGAAATATTCAGGAGGGCTACTCAGGAGGATGTCATCGGGAAAAACAAAACAGACAAACTACGGATTACAGCGTGAAATGTTGTGTACCTTAGTAAAGAGACATGAGTACGTTGAAGCTAGATATGATACTGAATAGTGACGTTAGAAAGCAGGAAGAGGAGGATTTGTGGTCAGATGAGTAGATGTTCATTTATAAAAATCAGTTGGGTAACGCAGAGTAGGTCTCAAAATAAGAATGCGGGTAAGTAACTATGAACACCAACGAAAACGTTTTGTATGCCATAAGATAAAATACGTGCTTCAAAAAGTTAGAGGAGACGGTAATTTGAATGTGATGGGGACTGAACTCGGTAGTAGGAAATGCAATGGAAGGAAGAATAGTAAGTGAATATCGTCTGAGGATAAACAATGAGTAAAGAAGTCACCTGATAGAATTTTGAACACAGCAAAATTTAACCATCATCACCACTTGGTTTAAGAATCATAAGGAAAGTTTACATAAGCGGAAGAGACAAAGATACACCACATTTTATAAACACCAGAAGTAGATTTCGAGATCGTGTTTTAAACTGTAAGACGAGGGCATAAATTATTGATCATGAACTATAGATTATATCGTAAGAAACTGCAAAATGTTAGAAATCTAAGGTAATGAGGCCTTGTAAATTTAAAAACATTAAAGGTTGTCGAGAGTTTCAAATGCTCAAATGTTTGTGAAGTTTATGGAACTTAACGTCAACAGTTCCAGATAGTTCATTAGACAAGAAGAATAGTTATACACTAAAAGAAGACTGGGTGGCTTTGAGAGATAAAGTAATGCAGAAAGCAGAGGATCATACAGATAGAAGGCCAAGTCCTAATAAAAATCCTTGCATAACATAGGAGAAACAGAAATTACCAGATGACAGGCGAAAAAACAAACATGAAGCAAGTAAAGCAAGCAAATTTCAATACAGACTGACAAAAATAATGTTGACCGGAAGAGCAAATTGGGTAAGGAGGAGTGGCTAGAGGAGAAATGCAAGTACATAGAAAAATGTATATTTAAGTGAAAGATAGATACCACCTACAGGACAATAAAAGGGCCTTTGTGGACTACAAAAGTAGCTGGGCGAGTATCAAGAACGCAGCTGGCAAATAAATCGTGAATAGAGAAGGAAATGTTTAGAGGTGTAAGGAAAATATAGAGGGCATATACACGGGAACTTGAAGGCGGTATTGTAGAAATGGGAGAGGAAATACGTAGATGTAGACGGAGACAAGATCCGGAATAGATGGTACTCCATCTGAACTGATGACGGGAGAGCCACTCATGAAGAAACTTTTTCATTTTGTGTACCAGATGTATGACAAAGTGGAAATACTATAAGACTTCAAGAATAAATTGAAAATTCTAATCCCAAAGAAAGATAGTAGTGACGAGTGTGACAATTGCAGAACTATCAGTGCCAGAGAAAGAAGGAGGTTCTTCAGAAACCACCTGGACAAGTCATACTAATTCCGCCAGAAGAGACGCCATTCCATTGCCATGGGATTTAACTACGTGGATGATTTCCAACTTCTGCCACTGGTAACGTGTCTTATTGATTACTGACCATCCAACCTGATGTGCTATTAGAAAGGCTGTGAAATCAGACGTGGCTCATGGGAGGAAGACATGGTATTTAATCATGGGGTACCAAGATCTGTAATTACAGATAAGGGAAAGTATATCCACACTTGTGTCAGAGATAAACCGTCAGTGCATCATTACAAGTCACAAACCGACTGCCAACCATCATCAAACTAATGGCCTCACTAGACTGCTTAGTAAGTCATTAGCAGGACAATAAAAGGGCCTTTGTGGACTACAAAAGTAGCTGGGCGAGTATCAAGAACGCAGCTGGCAAATAAATCGTGAATAGAGAAGGAAATGTTTAGAGGTGTAAGGAAAATATAGAGGGCATATACACGGGAACTTGAAGGCGGTATTGTAGAAATGGGAGAGGAAATACGTAGATGTAGACGGAGACAAGATCCGGAATAGATGGTACTCCATCTGAACTGATGACGGGAGAGCCACTCATGAAGAAACTTTTTCATTTTGTGTACCAGATGTATGACAAAGTGGAAATACTATAAGACTTCAAGAATAAATTGAAAATTCTAATCCCAAAGAAAGATAGTAGTGACGAGTGTGACAATTGCAGAACTATCAGTGCCAGAGAAAGAAGGAGGTTCTTCAGAAACCACCTGGACAAGTCATACTAATTCCGCCAGAAGAGACGCCATTCCATTGCCATGGGATTTAACTACGTGGATGATTTCCAACATCTGCCACTGGTAACGTGTCTTATTGATTACTGACCATCCAACCTGATGTGCTATTAGAAAGGCTGTGAAATCAGACGTGGCTCATGGGAGGAAGACATGGTATTTAATCATGGGGTACCAAGATCTGTAATTACAGATAAGGGAAAGTATATCCACACTTGTGTCAAAGATAAACCGTCAGTGCATCATTACAAGTCACAAACCGACTGCCAACCATCATCAAACTAATGGCCTCACTAGACTGCTTAGTAAGTCATTAGCTTACAAGTTGGCGATATTTATTAAGATAGAGCAGAGAAACTAGTGTGTGGTTTAGCCTTTCATTACTTCTTATACAACATCGCCAATCAAGATACTACGTCTTTCTTCGTGGTGCATTGACGTGAAATAACAATAAGAAACGATACTGTCTTTCCGGAGCTGTTGAGGCTCGATAGTTAGCCGTTGGCCGTCCTATTTTGCGTCTCTGTTGATCTCGTTTGGATCTTCACTTCTGTTCTGAAAGTTGAGCTTTTTGATAACCTACTCAGATGTTACTGTCGAAGGTACTGTAAAATGTAAACTTTCACGGCCGGAATGGTCAAAATTACTAAAAATTTCCGGGCTATTATGCCTGGTCTTGTGGATTTATATGGAAACCCAAAGTTCCGTCCCCGACTGCGGAGGACGTTTTTCAAGGGGGATCGTGGCACTTTTTAATGTCCGATGCACACCCTGGCTCGCTAGTAACTGAAGCCAAACTCTGTTTACGAGGGCTCGCGCGCAGAGGTGTGACGTCAGATGTTTTTGACATGCACGCGCAATTCGTCGTTGCCGATTGCCGCCGTCTGATAATATCGTCCCATGGTGGAAGACTGTTACATTTATTCTTCAAAACGGAAATCCAGATTTCATTTAGTTTCACGCCCTCCTCCGTCCTATTGACATTATTGGGGTGTTTAACAATTTCTGTAGCCTCTCTGTACAGTCTTTCGTGGTATCCATTTGTGACTGCTAAAAACACCTTTTTCAATTTGATCAGACTCAGGTTTTAGCAGCCACAAATGGATATCACGAAACACTGTACAGAGAGGCTATAGAAACTGTAAAACACCCCAATAATTTCCATAGGATGGAGGAGGGCGTGAAACTAAATGAAATCTGGGTTCCGGTTTTAATAAGAAATGTAACAGTCTTCCACCATGGGACGATATTAACGGACGGCGGCAATCGGCTGACGTCACACTTCTGCGCGCGAGCCAACACCACGTAGAGACAAGGCCTTACAACAGACCGTGCCTACGTCACACTTAAAGGCCGCGGCCCCCATCTGACTGGCCGGCCGCTGCGCGGCGGTGGGCGTGCCCCAGCGGCCAGCCAGTGAGGTGGCGGCCGGGGCCTCTAAGTGTGACGTAGGCACGGCCTGTTGTAAGGCCTTGTCTTCTAGGTGGTGTTGCGCGAGCCCTCGTAAACGGAGTTTGGGTTCAGTCAGTAGCGAGCCAAGGTGTGCATCGGACATTCAAAAGCCATGATCCCCCTTGAAAATGTCCTCCGCAGTCGGGGACGAAACGTTTGGTTTCCATAATAAATCCACAAGACCACGGCATAATCGCCCAGAAAGTTTTAGTACTTTTTGAACGTACAAAGTAACGCGATAACTTTCTGATGTTATGTGCGAGACAACACAAGGGTAGGGTCGCAGTCAATGTCCTATGAATCAAACTGTACAATCCCAAGGCTCAGGATAAACTTGAAGTTTTAGCAAGACTCAACAAGGTAAAGGCAAAGAAAGTAGTAATATTGACATAAATTTGACGAGATCAACCGCCGCAACCTGTACCAGCACTGCATTATGCAGGCCGACGACTCGTTCCCGGAATAAGACGACGTGAAGATTGAGACGCTGTTGGCAACGGTGTTGTAAGCGAAGTGTTGTGTATTCCATTTCCAATGGAATACGCAGTCTTAGTACTATCGAGATGCAATGAAAAATGAAGTCTAAGAAGTTTTTGTTAGTGTGCATAGACTGCGTACACCTCTGGCCGTGAGTAAGCCAGCTGGAAAGCATGATAATTAATTCATACTTCAGCTTGCTTATTACCACACATTCTTCATATTTAGACTAGTACATTATGTATGTATATCAATCATCACTTTCTTAACTTTTTCAATGACACATGCAATTAATATTATTCATTTCAAGTATCGTATTCATGGATTAAGAAACTGCCCTCTTAAAGTTTTCCAGTTCACTCAAGATTTATTGTTGAAACAGTTCATATGGTGTACATTAAATGATTCAGCTGAAGTGGTGATAAAGCTTCAGGTGTGGATTTGTATTGTAATTAGTACTGGTGTATTCTTCACGGGCGGCAATGAAGACCCTGTTTCCATTCGATCGTACAGACAGCGATGGATACATTATTTCATGCCTGTTCCACCTGTTCTACTGCAAGAACTTTGGGTTGACGAGTCGTACGTAACAGTTTTGTCCTATCATAATACACATTCTTGATCAGAAATAAGTTGAGAGATCGTCCAGGCCAGATCAGGCTATCACGCGCAGTTCAGGGGTGATCTTTATGCTGTTGGAACGATATTTCAACGTCATTTTGCAAGAATGTCGAAAGAATGAGTCTTAAGCAAAAATTACCATAACTTGCGTGCAGGCCGAATGTGCTTTCAAAACTGAAGATCACGTACCACATCTTCGAAGTGATCATCTGAGATCACCATCCGAGCCGTGCACGTTAATACTGTGGTGTGAGTGCAAGAGGCGGGCCTGCCCATAGTCCCACTGCTAGTAACCGCTTGGCCATCGTTAGTGTTTTTTGGTCTCACAAGCCCTCCGACCTGTGGTGTGGTTGCTATACGTTCTGCCACTGCTACCCACAAAATACGAGGATATTGGCGAACGCCTCTGGTGCGTGGACGTTCAGTACATCATCTACAGGTGTGAGAATGTTCACTTGGCCAATGCAGCCATCTTCGTTACACATCTGATGCTACACATAAAAATTATCTATAAAACATCCCTCACTAAGGACGGCACAATTTAACAACCCCTTCAGATTCGCTCAGTTGGTTGTACGAAGCATGGTTTCATCTCCGTGTCATGGCGGCTAATAGTTTCATTTCGTATTAAAGGGTACATATATCGCTATGTTATCTCTTGATGGACGACGTTTAAACCATGGTCAGTACGTTTACTGTTCCCCAGATTGTGGTGTCGCACAAGTCCAAAGTGCGCACCACCTACTTTCACCGCGCGCCGCCATGCACGCACGGCGCGGCGTTCTTACGACGTCAGCCACGAGCGCCCTCTGCGAGAACTCCGCTCGTGGCCACCACTGAACGACATCGTTCACTTGGGACTGAGATAGGAACCAGTTAACACTTCGGAATCAGATAGGCACCATTGAAGACTTGGCTATCGGATAGGCACTAGGCAGGCCTCTAACTCAACTATGTATCAGCATTCTGCAGTACAGAACTATATAGTAAAAGTTAAGTATTGAATAAATTCTGTGCAATATATATCTCGTTCTAATTTACTCTAGTGTTTCTAGTTTCCGCTGTCCCACTGGCTGCTCACCTTCGTACCTGCACAAGCGTGCATCCTTTATTCCTTTGTCGGTCTCTTTCCACTCGGCTACCGACACCTACGACGGAAACGAGACACAAAAGCGGCGAGGAGGCTGGGAGACAAAAGTGGAGACGAGGATGGGATAGAAGAACCGTGGAGCAGCCCGCTTGCAGCAGCCAGACAGCAGCATTCGGAGCACGCAGAAATTGCTCCCGCCCACCCACCCTTATTATAAGATTTTTTGGGGGACAATATTCATTTACGTGTTTTGTGGACATTTTTTGTTGCGGTGCGTCCTGATTTACCTTGCATTTGTGTTTTGTTATAATTTACTTGTATGCGCGGTGCATAATCGGTCAGCATGGCCACTACCCCGAACCCAAACTTAATGGAACTTATTCAGTTACAGACGGCGCAAATCACTCAACTCCTCCAAGCAGTGTCCCAGCTAACAGCGCAAGCAGCTAACCAACAACAACAGCCGTCCCTTCAGCAGCCCACACCTGCCGCTGCACCACTTCCTACTTTTCGCCAGTACGATGAACGTGAGGAAGAATGGAGGGACTACTTCGCTCAATTTCAAGAACTCGTCGCGGCTCATCAAATTACAGGTTAGAGAGTGAAGAACCTTTTCTTATCGATTGTGGGCCCCCAGAACTTCGTATTACTGCAGAAACTATTCCCCCACGCATCTCCTCGTGATGTAGACATTGATCAAATTGTAGAAGCAGTGAATGCTCATTATGAGAGAAAAGTTGTCGTAGCTGCTGCACGGTACCGATTTTTCAGACTAAAAAAAATCACCCGAGCAGTCACACCAGCAGTGGATTACGGAACTGAAGGGCGTAACCCGCAAATGTAAATTTACTTGCTCTTGTCGACTTTTTTATAGTGACGTTATGTTGAGAGATGCGATTACACAGAACATTCAGGACCCCAGAATTAGGGCAGCAATTCTGAAACAATCTGACCCCTCATAAGACAGTGTACTGTAGCTTATTGAAGCGCATGATACTTTTGACTTAGCAGATGTAGAAATGTAAAGTCACAGTGTTAATTCAGAGCGCCGTAACGGACGCATTCCTAGCCGTAGTTCTCAGTGTAGCCCTAGTGATTCTTATTTTTATACCGGCCGTGCTGAACAGACAGTGAACAGTAGCCAGTGTAAAAGTGCGACACAAGGGTCGCCCCGTCGTGTTAGAAACTGTAATTTGAATAACGGACGCCAACGCCCATTTCAGAAAAATGTTCGTAAATCTTGTCCTCAGTGTGTATCTCGCCATAAGCGTGCACAATGCCCTAGTCGCAACGCAACCTGTTATCAATGTGGCAAATCAGGACATGTACAAACAGTGTTTATGCAGACTAAAAATTCTAAGAACGGTGCCGTTCGGAACAGTGCTTTGCAGAGTGCTAGAACAGTTCATACAGTAAATGATATACACACAGTGGACTTGAACAGTGCTTCTGTTGAATCTCAAATGCAAGAACGTTTTTCTGCGCCTACTGCAAAACTATGTAGTGAGACACGTAGCAAGCGCCGACGAGCGCGTAAAACAGTGCAACGGAAAAGGGTTCGGGACAAGCAAAAGGATTATGTACAGTGCAATCCTGTAGTGAACCTAGTGCCTTCTACAACTTCTCCTTGCAAAAGTGCCCAGTACTGTGTAGTAGTGACAGTAGCCTTGATGTAGCTACTCAAAAGTTTAGTGCAGTAGTTAGTGAGTCTGTAGTAGCCTCGCATTGCGCGGACGCCGATCCGGCGGTAGTACCATCTAGTGACAGTGTTGTTAATCCGCTGCGTGCCGAGTCTGCGCCGCTTACTTCAATACGCGGCCCGCGCATGCGCATCAAACAAGCTGTATTAGACGTTGCCCAAGCAAGCAAACACTTTTTGTGACTCTTTACATAGACAATAAGACTGTGAAATTTCAGCTTGATACTGGTTCCGCTGTCACATTAATGAATAAAGACACTTATGAACTTCTGGGTTCGCCACAATTGTCGCCGTCACAGCAAGTGTTGACAGCTTATACAGGAAGAAATAATCCCGTGCTAGGAACGTGTAGCCTGCCTGCTTCTTTTCAAGGTGTTACAAAAACAATTACTTTTGTAGTTCTTCAGGCCAAATCGACACAGAACATTTTTGGACTAGATGCTTTTGACTTATTTCGTTTATCAATTCAAAGAGATGTGCTTCAAATTTCATCAGTAGTGCCTCAGGACAAAATAAATGCATTGTGTGAAAGATACAGTGACTTGTTTTCGCCGGAACTAGGTTGTGCAAAAGACTTCGTGGCACATGTAACTTTAAAAGAATCTGCAGTTCCAAAATTTCGTAAAGCTAGACCAGTGCCTATCGCAATTCGTGATAAGGTTGCAGAAGAACTTCAACGTTGGCAAGATAGTGGGGTGATTTCTCCTGTTTCTGCGAGTCAGTGGGCCTCGCCTTTAGTAATTATACCCGAGCCGTCAGGAAAACTTCGTCTCTGGGTGGACTTTAAATCAACAGTGAACAGTCAAACAATTGTAGACACTTATCCCCTGCCCAGACCTGAGGAACTTATGGACAAATTAGGACAGTCTCGCTTCTTTTCTAAGATTGATGTAGCAGAGGCATACTTCCACTTGATAACGAGTCAAAAAAGTTTTTCGTCATTAATACTCACATGGGCCTTTTTCAATTTCAACGCCTACCCTTTGGCAGTTCTTCCGCCCCCGCTATTTTTCAGCGCTTTTTGGAACAGCTGACAGTTTCTGTACCGTGCTGTTCGAACTATTTAGATGATATTGTGGTATCCGGACGTACAGTTGAAGAACATTTAGCAAACTTGGAGTGCTTTTTCAAAGTTTTGACTGCAGCAGGTCTACGTTGCAATAAAGCAAAGTGTTCGTTTTTTTCAAACTGAAATAGAGTAGCTAGGCCATGTGATTAATGCGCAAGGAATCCATCCCTTACAGTCACATCTTCGAGCAATCAAAGACTTGCCTCCTCCTAAGAATGTGCACGAATTGCAAGCAGTAATGGGAAAGCTGAACTATTATTTCAGATTTATTCCCAATGCCTCTCAGATTGCAGCTTCACTGCATCGCTTACGTATGAAGAATGTTCCTTTTGTATGGTCTAAAGATTGCCAAGTCGCCTTTGGCAAATTAAAGTCTGCACTACTCAGTGATGCATGTTTGATTCCCTTTGACCCACAGAAGCCTGTAGTGCTAGCAGTTGATGCTTCGTCGTACGGTTTGGGTGCAGTATTGTCGCATCGTATTGGATGTCACGATCGTCCTATTGCCTTTGTGTCCAAGCTACTGACGCCAACGCAACATAATTACAGCCAGATAGAAAAGGAGGCCTTAGCAATCATTTACGGCGTCACAAAGTTTCATCATTATCCCTATGGCAGAAAATTCTATTTGTTGACTGACCACAAGCCTCTCTCGTCGTCGTTCTCACCCACAAAGCCAATTCCGTCACGAACGGCACAAAAGCTTCAGAGATGGTCCTTAATACTGTCTAATTATCAGTATGAGATTTTTTACAGACCTACCACTAAACACGCCAACGCGGACACACTTTCCCGACTTCCGGTTGCCCAGGATGTGTCATTTGATTCTTCGGAAATGGCATGTTGTCAGATAGACTCCAGAGATGCTTCCGCTATCGCAGACTTCCCTTTGATCTATCGTCGGGTTGCACAGGAAACAGCGGCGGATGCAGAGCTAAGTGTGGTAGCACGTTTTGTTCGCTTTGGTTGGCCTGCCAGAGCCAAAGACATTGAGTGGCCTCTGGTTGGACGTTATTTTGCACAACGTCATGCATCGTCATGAATTTTCTTTAAGTCAGGGTGTTCTGTTGTTGCATACCGACAACGACCAAACAAGAGTGATTGTTCCTCGTTCCCTGCAACGAGAAGTATTACGCCTCCTGCATCAAGGACATTGGGGTATTTTTAGGAAAAAGCAATTGGCCAGACGTCATTGTACCTGGGTTGGTATGGACGCTCAGATAGAGAGCATGACGTCACAGTTTACAGTTTGTGCGGAGCGTCAGGCGGTTCCTCCGCAACGTTTCTCAGACTGGCCACGCCCCAAGCGACCATGGCAACGTTTACACATTGACTTTGCCGGACCTATCTGGAACACGCGCTGGTTAATCGTTGTAGACGCTTTCAGCAAGTTTCCTTTTGTGATTGCCATGAACTCAAGACGGCGTCTAGTACAATCAGTGCCTTAACATCAGTGTTTTGCATAGAAGGTTTGTCTGAAACTATCGTCAGTGATAATGGACCTCAGTTTGTTAGTGCGGAATTTCAACAGTTTTGTCGTGTGAATGGCATTCAGCATATCACCTCCGCACCTTTTCACTTCAGTCCAATGGTGAAGCAGAACGTTTCGTTCGAACATTCAAGTCTCACATGGAGAAGATGAAAGGTCAGCACTCCAGGCAGCAAGCTCTTCAAATTTTCCTGTCTACGAATCGGTGCATGCCCCGTGACGGCCCGTCTCCTGCCGAGATGCTACACGGCCGCCGTCACGGCACTCTCCTTCACCTGCTGCAGCCTCCCACGCACCGAGTCGGTTCGTATGGCGCTACGCGTTTTCAGGTTTCTACGCCGGTGCTGTACAGGGTGTTTGCTGGTATGAAGAAACGATGGATGCCGGGCACCATTCAGCGCGTGCTCGGTCGCAATATGTATGTTGTACGTTCTTCCACAGGGTCGGAGCTGCGGCGCCAAATTCGCGAGTGTGAAAATTTAGTGTTATACCGCAATTTTAATTGCATTTACTAACAGCTTACACGGATTTTAGTGTCCTAAGCAAATCTAGTAACCCTTGTATCTTTAGTTAATATATATTGTCAATATCACGTAGTAACAATCATGCATGCAATGTGTTTGAGCTGCAGTAGGTTTGTTCGTTTTGGGTTTCAATGCAGCTGTTGTAACAAGTGGTTTCATTGGGGGGGGGGGATGTAGCGGTGTGGGAAAGAGGGAAGGAAACGAGTCTCTTCCTTGTTTTGCAAAGTGTGTTCAAGGGACAGAAAAATAGCTGAACAGGAAGGGAAGATTAGGGCCCTTCAAGCTGAACTGGATAGTGCTAGGGAGGAACTTACGAGGTTAAGGGGGGAGAAGATGAGCATGGGTGGGAAGTGGTAGCAGGGAACAGGGGCCACAGAGAGAGTATAGTTCCTGACAGCTTCACAATTGGCACAACCAATAGATTTGCTTTGCTACCACAGTCAAGTGAGGAAGAGGCTCCTTTAGAAGTAGGTGCAGTTAGGAAGCAACAGACTTTCACAAGGAAACCAACGGTTTCAAAAAAAGTAGATAGTAGGAGGAATGTTCTGTTGTTAGGAAGTAGTCATGGAAGAGGTGTGGGCCAGATTTTACAGGAAAAACTAGGTGACAGGTACCAGGTCACAAGCCCAGTGCAGGTCTAAGCCAGGTGGTAGAGGATATAGGTTCCTTGTGTAAGGGTTTCACAAAACAGGATCATGTTGTTATAGTGGGTGGGGTGGGAAACAGCATTGATAGGGATCAGGGCTACAATATAGAGTGTGACCTGGTTAAAATAGCTTCTGCAACGATCCAGACAAATGTTGGACTGTTGCCTGCTTTCATGCGGTACGATCAACCCCAATTGAACTGCTCCGTCAGGAGAGTCAATATGGAGATTGATCAACTGCTTAGGGCGGACACTCTGTCGGACATCGGTTTGGTTCCTGTGGATGCTATTGATAGGTGGGATTTCACTAGACATGGCCTACATCTCAATAGGAAAGGGAAGGGGAAACTAGCTGGGTTGATAGCAAAGTCCTTAAGGGGGGACACTGCAATTCATGAAGGTACTTCTTTTTTAGGCTAAGATCAGTGTCCAATGAGAAGCTCAGGCAGGCAGGTGCTAAGAATTTTGAAAAATCAAATATTTCTCAGAGACGTAAAGTAAAAAATAATGTTAGCATTTTTCACCAGAATATTGGGGGACTAAAGAATAAAATAGATGAGCTTTTAGTTTGTTTAGATGCTATAGAAACTGATAATGTAATAGATATACTATGCCTGTCTGAGCATCACATTGTCACCGGTATGGAAAATTTGGATGTCAGTGGATATAAATTAGTCTCAAATGTAAGTAGAGATAATAAGATAAGAGGAGGAGTTGCCATATATGCCAAAAGCTATCACAGTGTAAAAAATTTAGAAACAAAAAAGTTTTGTGTAGAGCAGCATATTGAAGCATGTGCCTGCCAGCTTAAACTTAATGATGATTATCTTATAATTGTAACAGTATATAGGTCCCCTTCAGGGAACTTTCAGTTATTTCTGGAAAACTTGGATGCCTTGTTGTGCTATCTGTCAGATAGGGGGAAGCAAATTATTATTTGTGGTGATTTCAATGTAGATTCACTGAAAGAGTGTAATAGGAAGAAAGACCTGGAAGTCTTACTTAGCTCATTCAATCTGACATCCGTTATTGATTTTCCTACTCGGGTAGTAAAGGACAGCAGTACATTGATAGATAACTTTTTTATAGACCAAGATAAGTTTAACAACATAAATGCTTGTCCCATTGAGAATGGTCTTTCGGATCATGGTGCACAGCTAGTAACAGTATATGAAATAGCTCCGTTCAGTAATTCGAAACTGTCCACCAGAATAGTGCGCTCGATTAATGACTTAACAACTAAAAATTTCAAAGAAAGTCTACAGCAGTTAGACTGGGATGAGGTTTACAAGGAACCTGATGTTAATTTAAAATATAATTTATTTCACGATACATTTGATAACTGTTCCCCCAAGAAATTAGTAAAATTTAATTCTAAGAAACCATGCAAAAAACCATGGCTTACTAAAGGTATAAAAATATCGTGTAACCGAAAAAGGGAACTATATCTGTCCGCAAGAAAGAGTAATAACCCAGAAACAATAAAATATTATAAAAGCTACTGTGCTACATTAAGAAAAGTTATTAAAAAATCAAGAAGCATGTGCATCATGTCTGAGGTTAGCTCCTCTGATAATAAAATTAAAACAATTTGGAATATTATTAAAAGGGAGACAGGGCAACCAAGAGCAGAGGAAGAGGGTATTACCATCAAAACAAATGAAAACTTTATCAACAAAAAGTCAGAAGTTGAAAACATTTTTAATGATTACTTTTTAAATGTTGTGGAGAAAATAGGATCTAAATGTTCATTAGAAGGAGCAAGGCAATTAATGGAAGAGGCCATACCCACACAATTTGATACAATTGAAATTCCACCCACCTCACCTTCAGATATTAGGAAAATAATAAACTCTCTCAAGAGTAAACGGTCATATGGAATTGATGGCATTTCCAGCAGGGTATTAAAAACTTGTTCCCAGGAGATAAGTAGGATTCTCAGTCATATTTGTAATAGCTCATTAAAGCAGGGTATTTTCCCAGATAGACTGAAATATGCTATCGTTAAACCTTTGCATAAAAAAGGGGATACATACGATGTCAACAACTACCATCCCATCTCACTTCTGACAGCTTTATCAAAGATTTTTGAAAAAGTTATGTATTCTCGAGTTGCTTCACATATTAGTATAAATAAAGTTCTAACAAAATGTCAGTTTGGTTTTCAAAAAAGCTTTTCAACTGAAAATGCTATATACACCTTCACTGATGAAATATTAAATGCTTTGAATAACCGGACATCACCAGTAGGGGTTTTTTGTGATCTTTCAAAGGCTTTTGATTGTGTAAATCATGGGATTCTTCTAGATAAGCTTAAGTATTGTGGTATGAGTGGGACAGTGCACAAATGGTTTAAATCATACTTAACTGGAAGAGTGCAGAAAGTTGAAATAAGCAGTTCACATGATGTAGATGAGACAATTAATTCTTCTAACTGGGGAGTTATTAAAAATGGGGTCCCACAAGGTTCGGTCTTGGGTCCTTTGCTGTTCTTAATATATATTAATGACTTGCCATTCTACATACATGAAGATGCTAAGCTAGTACTTTTTGCTGGTGATACAAGTATAGCTATCACACCTGACAAACAGGAATTAACTGATAAAATTGTAAATGATATCTTCCAGAAAGTCATTAAGTGGTTCTCTACAAATGGACTCTCATTAAACTTTGATAAAACCCAGTATATACAGTTTCATACAGTAAATGGCATGACACCATTAATAAATTTAGACTTTGAACATAAATCTGTAGCTAAGGTAGAATATTCAAAATTTAGGTGTTTGCATTGACGAGGGACTGAATTGGAAGAAACATATTGAAGATCTTCTGAAACGTCTGAGTTCAGCTACTTATGCTATCAGAGTCATTGCAAAATTTGGTGATATAAATCTCAGTAAATTAGCTTACTACGCCTATTTTCATTCACTGCTTTCATATGGGATCATATTCTGGGGCAATTCAACATTGAGTAAAAAAGTATTCATTGTACAAAAGCGTGTAATCAGAATAATTGCTGGAGCCCACCCAAGAGCATCCTGCAGACATTTATTTAGGGATCTAGGGATACTCACTGTAGCTTCACAATATATATATTCACTCATGAAATTTGTTATTAACAATCCGACTCAATTCAAAAGTAATAGCAGTGTGCATAGCTACGACACTAGGAGAAAGGATGATATTCACTATTCAAGGTTAAATCTAACTTTGGCTCAAAAAGGGGTGAATTATGCTGCCACAAAAGTCTTTGGTCACTTACCAAGCAGCATCAAAAGTCTGACAGGTAGCCAACTAGTATTTAAAAAAAAATTAAAGGAATTTCTGAATGGCAACTCCTTCTACAATGTAGATGAATTTTTAGATAAAACATAAAAAATATATAAAAAAATAAAAAATAAAAAAAAAAATAAAAAAAATTTACAAAAAAATTCTTAAAATATAGATTGTCAAGTATAGACAAAATTTACTAAACTGACATGTTCCACATCATTACGAAATGTCGTATACATGATCTAAGGAACAAGTATTAATCTAATCTAACCACGCAAACCAATTGCGCCTGCACAGGCCGCGCGATCCTGTCTCGGGTTTCTTGATTCCAGACCCAGTTCACCACCAGGGAGCACAGCCACATCGCTCGCCGCCGAGCCCATCGTCTCCGGACTACGAGATCGTACGCATGGAGGTGGACGCGCCTCTTACGCAGTCCGCCTCTCCGCTTCCGTCGCCGCCACAGCTGACAGCGTCACCGAGAAGGACTCCGGGACCGTGCGTGCCCCCGCCGCCTGGGCCACGCACCACAGAAGAATAGGACCTGCTCCCTCTGGGCGGAGGCGGGCGCCCTTCCGCTGGTTTTGGCGGGTTTCCCGGCGGATCGCAAGGTGTATACCGGGGCGCGGACGGCGTCTTGATCCCAGCCTCAGCTACGACGCCCGTCCCACCAGTAACGCCCCCGCCCAGGCCCTCCTGCCAGTGCCGTCGCCGTGGCCCTCAGCCCTACGCCACGACGGCGCGGCGGTTTGGGGGGGGGGGGGAGGGGTGTGGTGTCGCACAAGTCCAAATTGCGCGCCACCTACTTTCGCCGCGCGCCGCCATGCACGCACGGCGCGGCGTTCTTACGACGTCAGCCACGAGCGCCCTCTGCGACAACTCCGCTCGTGGCCACCAATGAACGACATCGTTCACTTGGGACTGAGATAGGAACCACTAGGAACACTTCGGAATCAGATAGGCACCAGTGAAGACTTGGCTATCGGACAGGCACTAGGCAGGCCTCTAGCTCAACTATGTATCAGCACTCTGCAGTACTGAGCTATGTAGTAAAAGTTAGGTATTGTATAAATTCTGTGCAATACATATATCGTTCTAATTTACTCTAGTGTTTCTAGTTTCTGCTGTCCCACTGGCTGCTCACCTTCGTACCTGCACAAGCGTGCGTCCTTTATTCCTGTGTCGGTCTCTTTCCACTCGGCTACCGATACCTACGACAGAAACGAGACACAAAAGCGGCGACGAGGCTGGGACACAAAACAGATGACATCTACCGTTATAGGATGAAGATCGTCGTATTTGCAGCAGTATATTATGATTAGACCGCGGATTTTTAGGTCGTAAGAAGTTAATTTTACGTAACTAAAACAGGTTGTTTCATTACTTCTTTAAGGTAACGTAAAATCTAAAATAGTACTTAAAACTATTGTAAAGACGAAATAAACATAATGTGAAATACCCAGTGTTGATTTCAGAGCAAATTTTAATTCGTTAAGAATGATAAAATGAACAAATTGACAGTTTCACAACACAGCATCCATTTCACAGCAATCATGTCCAAATTGATGCCAAATTTGTGTAGCTATTGTAAGATAAATATAGAATAAAGAAGAGAAGCCACATGTTGAAATTAATGTAATGCATAATTAAATAAACGCTGAGTAAACCACTGGTTTCTAACATTGAGACTATTTTTAGCTCACAATAGCCATAAATGTTTCGTCTTTCTGGACTAAGGAATCTAGTAGTAATTGCGTTTCGAAATTACAGAAGCGGTTCCTCCGGTAGGTTTCCAGTTACCTCCTCAAGTTTTCGAAAAGGTATTTTTGCTACCACCGCAGAACTGATTCCTTTTGGTGGATTCATCAGGCGCCTTCGTTAATACCGTTTGCTTCAATTTTGATTTCTTTCCACATTTGTGTTATGAGACACTCCATATACGTGCTACGTTGACTTTTTGGTCACACGAAACCTGATGCATTCTTAGAAAATATAATTTTTTTAATGGAGGAAATATTTCCCCTTTAGGATTATAATCTGAAATAGGCAAAAACAGGCGTTAGCGTCGAAATACGTTATTTTATCTCTATGTATATAAAAGCGAAGGGACACCAATTCACTCACTCACTGATTAAGAAATATCGAAAACTACTTCACTCATGAAGCTGAAATTTAGCAGAAATGTAGTTTATAGGTAGAAAACGTCAGCTAAGATAGGATTTTGAGATTGGGCCGACAGTTCAGGAGACGTGACGCCATAAACAATTAAAATTTACCCGTCTTGCGGAACGTGATAGTATGACTTATGAGTTCACAATTTGAGAAGGAGAGCACTAGGCGACTTGCAACAAACGTTAAACATAATTTCAAACCTTTAGAAAACCCCAGCAAAATGATGAAAGGAAAAAACTTTGTCGCTTACTACTTTTTAGGTTTTCATGCAGTAAAATTGCGCCATTTGGCATGTTGTTACAGTTTATTACTCGTACACTATTAATTGTATTCGCGAGAAATCTTACAGACAGTATGCACACATACCATGAATGCATGTTCGAAATTTTATCAGAGTATGACACATAATTCATGAAATATGGAGTCATAAACAAATAGGATCACCAAAAACCGCGTCATCGCGCATGACATTTTGATTTATTACGTCTTTCTTACTAACTCTATTCGCAGCGTATTTGCAGACATTTTACATACACACCACTGGATGTACCTTCGAAATAATATCGTATTACGACATATAGTTCAGGTGCTATGACGCCAAAGACAATGAAATGCATGAAAATTCGCCTTAATAAGCATGAGGTTGTAATTTACTACGTCTGTACTACCAACTCCATTTACAACACATTTCGCAGGCAGTTTCCTATTACTCCACTTTACGAACCTGGTAAATAATGTTTTTGTAGGACACATAATTTAGGAGATATTTCTATATGTAAAAAAAGCGAAAGGTCTCTCACGCACTCACTCACTAACTGACTAAACATGAAGTCTCTAAAACTACTGCACCTGTACGTAGTTTATAAGTAGAAGACGTCAGCTAAGAAACTATTTTGCGATAGGACAGAATTAAGTTGCATAGCGGAGAATACTTTTCCTACACACTGACGAAATCTACAGTTTCATTCCGATTTTGCAAGCTTCATCTTCAAAACCAGAGGAAGGTGCACGGGGAAGGGTACTTCGCAACATAAAAATGGATCCGTATGTACCTTGGTCGCGCCTTAAGTTGAGAACGGCTCGACCGATTTCACAGATACTTTTTTGTAGTTTTCGTTATTCTCAGAGTAATGGTTGTATGGAATAAAACTGGAAAATTTGAAAAAACAATTGGCATTTTTCAATGTGACCCTATGTTTCTATTGCATACAAATCTATAATTTTGTTCCGATACTGATGAAATTTTACACACCTGACCTTAAAAACAAGAGGAATATGAGTGTCTATATAAAATTTCGTTCGGTGCATGGAGGAGGAGTGTGACAACAATCATAGTTTTGCTTCGACCTTGATGAATTTTTATACACCTGACCTTTAAACGAAGAGGTAGGTCACTAAGTACATAAATGTTTGTATGATAAATGACAGAGGGTACCTTGCAAAAACTGCGAAGAGAGGGAAAGGTAGAAACGAACAGAAAGATGGGAGAGTGAGAGAGGGTTGTGGAGAGAGCGGAGGGAAGGGGAGGTGGACTACGAGAGTGTGTGATAAATAAGTACCCGAACAACGCCGAGTTTACAGCTAAATATAAGTGGTTTCTGTTTTAAATAGTAATGAATCGCATAATTACAAGTTTATTTGGCCCTAGGAACTCAGGAAATTAATGGGTTTAGAGGTAAAGACCCACGGTCTAATTGTGATTCATTTCTTCGTCAGCTGCCGCTTTATATTTCTCTGCTCCCAGAATTTACATCTACATGGGATACTCTGCAAATCATATTTAAGTGACTGGCAGAGGGTTCATCGAACCACCATTATACTATTTATCTCCCATTCCATTCTCGAATAACCCACGGGAACAATCTCTCCGTCTGAGCTCTGATTTCTCGTATTTTATTCTGTTGAAAATTTCTATCTATGTAAGTGGGAGTCAAAAATATATTTTCGCATTCGGAGGAGAATGTTGTCGATTGGAGTTTCGTAAGTAGCCCACGCCGCAGCGATAAGCGCCGTTGTTGTAATGATTCTCATCCCAGATCCTGTATCATTTCCGTAACGCTGTCTCTCTTGTATCGATACAATACAAAACGAGCTGCCCTTCTTTTGACTCTTTCAATGTCTTCCATCAAACCCACCTTATAAGTAATAAGGATCCCACATGGGGCAGCAATACTTGAACAATGGGCAAGCGTAGGGTGTGCAGTCTCTTTAGTAGTTCTGTTGAATCTTTTATGGGTTCTGCCACTAAAACGCAGTCTCTGGTTTGCCTTTTCCACGACATTATCTACGTCTTATTTCCAGTTTAAGTCTGAAGTAATAGTAATTCCTAGGTATTTTGTGGAGTTTATGACCTTCACTTCTGACAGATTTCTTTGCGTACCCATGTGGACGACTTTACACTTCTCATTATTTGGAGTCAATTGCCAGTTTTTACACCATAGTGATATCTCAGATCTTTCTGCATTTGGTTTTGATGTTCAGATGATTTTACTAGACGGTAAATAACGTCGTCATCTGCAAATAACCTAAGAGAGCTACTTAGATTTGTCCCTAAATCGTTTATGTAAATAAGGCACAGCAGAGGACCAATAATACTACCCTGTGGAACGCCCGATACCACCTTTGTTTTAGTCGATGCCTTACCATCGATTACTACGAACTGTGTCTTCTCTGACAGGAAATCCCCTATCAAATCTCATATTTGGGGCAATATACCATAACCACGCAATTTGATTAAAAGCCGTTTGCGAGGTACGGTGTTAAAAGCCTTCTGGAAATCAAGAAATACGGAATCCATTTGCGAACCCTTGTAGATAGTATACATCACTTCGTGTGAGTAAAGAGCTAGTTGTGTTTCGCATGAACGATATTTTCTAAATCCGTGTTGACCTTGGGTCAATAGATTGTTCTGTTCGAGATATTTCATAATATTTGAATACAGGATATGTTCCAAAACTCTGCTGCAAATTGACGTCAATGAAATAGGCCTGTAGTTTAATGGGTTGCTCCTTCTGCCTTTCTTGAATATAGGTGTGACCTGTGCAACTTTCCAGTCTTTTGGTACAAATCCTTCTTTGAGAGAGCGGTTGTATATGGCTGTTAAGTAAGGAGCTATCGCTTCAGCATAATCAGATAGAAATCTAATGAGTATACAATCCGGACCAGAAGACTTGTTCTTGTTAAGTGATTTCAGTTGTTTCACTACTCCGATGGTATCTACTTCTGCGTTACTTATTACGGCCTCTGTTCGTAATTCGAAATCTGGGATATTGATTTCGTCTTCTTTGGTGAATGAGTTTCTAAAAGCTATGTTTAGTTACTCTGCTTTAGCAGCACTGTCATCGGCAGGATCGCCATTACTATCACGTAGTGAGGATATTGTTTGTGTTTTGCCCCTAGTATATTTAACATGTGACCAAAATCTCTTATGGTTTTCAGTCAAATTTCGAGAGAGAGTTTATTAGGATAAGTATTGTAGGCATCTCGCATTGACGTCCTCGCTAAATTTCGAGCTTCTGTGTATAATCGCCAATCCTGGGTATTTCTTGTTCGTTTAAATTTAGTATGCCTTTTCCGTTGCTTTTGCAACAGTGTCCTGACGTGTTTTGTGTACCAAGGAAGATCGCCTCCTTCTTTTATTAATTTATTTCGTATAAAAGTGTTAATTGCTGTCGATACCACTTCTTTGAATTTGAACCACATCTGGTCTACGCGTACATTTAATGTTAGAAACGAGTGGAAGCTATCTTTCAAGAAGCAATGTATTCTATTTCTATCTGCTTTCCGGAACAAATATACGTTTCGTTTATTTTTGGTAACTTTGGGACTTTCGATATTCAATCTCGCTACGACAGCTCTGTGGTTACTAATACATGTATCCGTTTTTATGCTCGTTATGAGCTCAGGATTGTTTGTTGCTAAGAGATCAAGTGTCTTTTCACATCCATTTGCAACTCTAGTTGGCTCATGACCTAATTGTTCGAAGTAATTCTCCGAGATTGCGTTGAGTACAATTTCACACGATGTTTTATGTGTACCTGCTGATATGAAAATATAATTACGCCAACAGCTTGAGGGTAAATTAAAATCTCCGCCTACTATTATCGTATGAGTCGGGTATGTTTTTAGTAATTAGACTCAGGTTTTCTTTGAACCTTTCTGCTATAGTATCGTCAGAGTCGGGAGGCCGGTAAAAGGAACCAATTATTAACTTCTTACGATTTTCAGGTACAAGCTTTACCCATAACAGCTCACAGGAACTATAAGTACCTAGGCAACGCCGGGCTTACAGCTAGTCTTGTATTATATAAGTGATTTCTGTTTAATTAGTTATGAAACGCATAATTTCAGCCGGCCGCGGCGGCCGCGGGGACTGAGGCGCTTCAGTCACGGTCTGCACGGCCACTACGGTCGGGGGTTCGAATCCCCCCTCGGACATGGATATTTCTGCCGTCCTTAGAATAAGGTAGTTCGTAAGTAGTTTGTAAGTTTAAGGACTGATGATCCCGTAGTTAAGTCCCATTAGCTTAACAAACAAACAACAAAATTACAGTTTTATTTGGACTTAGGAACTCAGGAAAATAATGAGTCCTTAGGATAAGCTAGTTAATAAGTAGTTTGTAAGTTTAGGGACTGATGACCCCGTAGTTAAGTCCCATAAGCTATACAAACATTTGAAAAGATTTTAAATTATAATTCATTTCTTCGTCAGCTGCCGCTTTATATTTCCCTGCCTACGGAATTAAGCGAAAGGCAGTGAATAAATTAATTACGCCTACTGTAAAATCTACTTTTGTCGATGAAATGACGCAGGCAGTCTGAGCAGAGCTGTCGCCTCCGGCAAGTGTCGGCAACTGCACGCAGAGAGCGCCGGTCTCGCAACTTCGCAGTGTCCCCCCTCGTGCTCTGCGGCGCCGCTGAGTGGCTCGGCGGGTGGCGAGCAGCGCAGTCGGATAGTCGGGCAGTGGGGCAGTCTGCCGCTGGCGGCCTTTCATGGGCGGCGTTTCACGCGCCGCTGCACAGCGGTCGCCCGCCGCATCCGGCGAATCAAGTCGCTTCCGCGCCACGCGCACACTGTTTACCAGCCGCCGGCGCACAAAGAGCTGGCTTTCCTCCCCTTTTATTTCTGCGTAGACGGCCGAGATGTGTTCTGCTAACTGGGAGCACCAGATTTTTGTCGTTCCTTTCTTTTTCCCACAGTACAGAGGACTCTCTGAGATAGCTACCTAAGTGAAACAAAAATGTAATGATTAAATATGAAATGTAAAAATATATATAAAAAAAATGCACCTATTTGACAGATTTGTGAGAATTAGTTGCCCGATTACAGATGATTTTCTTATTAATCCAAGCTCAGTTCAAATACACACTTTTATGTAAATCTTCAAAAATTGTGCTATTTTATTTTGTTTTGTTTTCTAGAAATTAAGTTTAACTCATTCAGATCTTGAAATCATCAGGAGTAAAATATAGGGAACTGAAGGTTATTTACAACTTGTACAAAAACCAAACAGCAGTTATCAGAGTTGATCCATTGAAATCAGGCTGTCAGAAAATTTAATTAATGGAGACAAGGGTTTTGCGCTTAGCAGGGCGTGGAAACCGGTTTTATGATATATGAAAAACATCGATATTTTACGCAACCCACCAGATTGCTGGAAGACAACCCATGACTGCGATATATCGCGAGCACCGCCTTTTCGCCACCGGCTCGCCGCAAGACCTGTCTGTGTGCAGTACCTGTGGCAGGCCGCGCATGCGCCTTACACCACTCGCAGGCCTGTATAGGACGGCGTTCCATGCCCTCGGCATCAGTTGTCGGCGGGTACAACTGCAGCAGTTCCCCTGAGGATGGCGGACAGGTGTACGGCCGAAATATTGAGTCAGTTTGACTTCAAAATCCGGCAGCAAACCCGAAGAAGCTATGAAGAACTATTACGCCGGGAAAGCCTTCGAAACTTTCTCCAATGTTGTTCAATTTGTACAGTGAGCAAGTTATAAAGGAAAGAAAGGAGAAATTTGGAGAAGGAATTAAAGTCGAGGTTGAAGAAATACGAACATTGCGTTTTGCCGATGACATTACAATTCTGTCAGAGACAGCAAAGGACCTCCAGGACCAACTGAACGGAATGGACAGTGTGTTGAAAGGAGCATATAAGATGAACATTAACAAGAGCAAGACAAGGGTAATGGAGTGCAGCCTAAGAAAATCAGGTGATGCTGAAGGAATTAGATTAGGTAATGAAACAATAAAGGAGGTAGATGAGTTTTGTTACTTGGGCAGTAAAACAACAAATTATGGTCGCAATACAAAGAATATAAAATGCAGAATAGTAATGGGAAGAAAAGCATTTTTGAGGAAGAGGAATTTGTTAACATTGAACACTAATTTAAGCATAAGAAAGTCCTTTCTGAAGTCCTTTGTGTGGAGTGTTGCCTTGTATGGGAGTGAAACATGGACGATAAACAGTGCGGACAGGAAGAGGATAGAGGCTTTTGAAATGTGGTGTTACAGAAGAATTCTGAAAATTAGGTGGGTGGATCATGTAGCTAATGAGGAAGTACTGAACAGAATTGGCGAGAAAAGGAATTTCTGGCATACCTTGACTAAGGGATCGATTAGTAGGACACACTCTTAGACATCAATGAATTGTGAAATTAGCGTTGGATGGAAGTGTGTGGGGTAAAAATCGCAGAGGGAGACCAAGAGATGAATATAGTAAGCAATTTCAAATGGATGTAGGTTGGCGTTCTTACGAGGAGATGAAGAGACTTGCCAGGATAAATTAGATTGGAGAGCTGTATCAAACTAGTCTCCGGACTGAAGACCACAACAACAAGTTTAAATTTGTACATGCCACATTATCTGCATTCCGATCCTTTATTAGGTCCACAAGCAGTTTCAAACCATTGGATGTGAATCTTCAGGAAGGTTTACACCAAAAGAGGAGTTATCTTTATATACATTTGTGAGAGAATGTAGTGAATACTAGTGGAGAAATCAAGTTTCTTAATCTCAGTTGTTAGAGCCATATGCATGTTATGGAGCCCCAGAGTTACTTGTAATCCTGTTCTACGTGAATTAATAAATTTGATAAGCCATTTATGCCAGCCCATTTTTCCTTGAAGAACATGTTTCGTAGATAATATATTGAACCACACCGATGACTCACTAAATTAATAGAAAGAGATTAGAAGTAGAAATCTTGGAAGGCGTTAATTTCGTATGGCACCATCAGCTGAAGTAAAAAACCTATTGCCACCAGATTGCAATATGATCTAACATCAATGTATTTAAATATAATTGTTGTTTTCGTATAGACTCACCTGAAGATCCGAAACCTGATGGGGACTTAATAAAGGAACAGAATACATACAATGTGGCAGGAATGACTATTCATTTGTTTTACAAACATCTTTTAATACATATAAGTGTTCTATTGACAATTTTTGTAAGATTTTTTGAAATTTCTCAAAAATTGTGTCCTAATTTGGTGCTCCCAATATTAACACGCGATCACTCGCGCTATGAATATTTTGCTCACAGTAATTTTGAAATATTCGGCATTTTACCAATTTCAAATAGTCAAATATGCGTGTTTTCTTATAAACGCAACTAGAAAGACTTATTTAAACATATTAAGTACATTTCAATCTGTTCTTTGACTGTGAGCAAAACGCTATACACGCGACCAATCGCGTAACTTTTAAAGGCACGAGTTCTCTCGGGTTAATAGTGACTCTATCAGTAGCACAAATCAATAACAGGCTTAGTGAATCAGCAATCAGGAAACAGCGCAATTTACTGTTCAAAGTAATTAAACCTTATAAGACTATTCATGTGTGATTATCGTAGTTAAAAAATCTGATTCAATGTTCATCTCTTTTCAGATAATCTTTCGATGTTGTGTGTTTCATGTAAACAAAGTTTTTCTCAAGATGTAAAAACAAAACAAAACAAAAATAAATTAAAAATAAAATAAAAATACTGGTCTAGACAGTAGGAGCATTTACGTTGATTATATACTCTTGACCACTGATACGTTAATAAGATGTAATCTGCCCAGATCTGTCACGCGTGCTTTACTGCAAATGACTACTTTATAAGCTTCTCCCCTGTCTTTTATGGAAGTTAACAATATAAAGTCAAACTATGGGTTTCTGAGGTGCTTTTCCCGGTTGCATTAGAATAATTAAACTGTTCCATAAAGTGTGCTCATTTGTCTTTATTTCGAATAATAATTAATTTCTGAGACTTGTATTGCCTGAGTATATCGAAAATATTGGATATATCACGGTGCACTGAATTAAATATGTGCGATAATTATGATTTGAACTCAGGACCTTCTGCTTACTGGGTAGCCTTTTTAACCTCTCCGCTACCGTCACTTTATGCATGCACGGAATATCCTAAAGTACGTATGTGTCCAAAACTGAAATTTCAATTCGGCCTCTAAGTTCCCCTTTATAGAACGTATCAATACTATCAAGGCTTTGCAATAGTGGAATAGCAACTACTCATACCTCAAGTATAGCTGATATTAATATCAAACAATAACTCAATTTCAGAGACATACGCTGGTCAAAATAATTAGGAGATCAATTGAGGTATCTACGTTCTGAAGTACTGTTATCCGCAGAAGAACAAAATGGTCTTTGTGTCTGTTATAGGAGTTGATACAACAACATTACGGCATCGATCTAGTGGCAACAATAGATAGTGTGTGTGTGTGTGTGCGTATTTGTGTATGTGTTTGTCTTGTCCTCATAGTAACTTAGTCTAATTAGTTTGTAAATTGCTCGCAAAAGCGAAGGGAGTAGTAGCAGCTTATGCTTGAAAAGCACTCCTTGACCTAAAATTTATTCAGTTAAATAGAACTTGTTGAGAATATGTCACCTAAATGACAAGAAAAGACAAACGGCTTTATAATGAAAAATCAATCTGACACACGCAAACCACCATATGCGGTTTAAAAGGCTCCTTAGCCGGAGATAGCCTCCCGCTCCCTTCACAATAAAGTTTAGTTGTCGTGCTGTTTGTAAAACAATTCCCTGTGGAAGTGCAAACATATACGTACTATCAATGTATAAAAGTCTTAGAAATTCTATGACAAACATGCGCTACTGGTCCAAATAATTGCGCTTGCATTACTTATTTGGATATTCATGTCATATGGCAAATCATGTCGCTACACTATTTAAATGGTAGAAGTAGGTGTATTGGTTAATAAATGAGGAAAAATATTTCGCACAAATTGTCACACACTGAACTACAAACATAAATTCTCTACGTAATTTCTTTTAAACAAGCCCCCTAAAAAAATACAGCAGTGAAGAGTAGAGAAAAGAAGCTAAAGTAACATTTCAATATTTATATCAGCTTTATTTATTGAGTTAACGGTGGTTTTTACAAATGTACCGCCAGTGGTTTCCTCCATTGCACTCTACTTTGAGCAGTGGGGCAGTAAGCAAAGGGGCGTTCGCCGCCTGCCTGGGTAATTCAATTTTAATTGGCAGACATCTCTGCACAGACATTCTTAATCACGATTCATAATATTTAGAACAGCAGTAAACTCTGTTGACTGCCGGACCTTTACTAGTATATGTCCGAGGAACGAGTCGAACCTTCGGATGGAGATACCGCACAATTCGCGACATGGCGCCTCAGGCCGCGCGGTCATTCCCGTGCGGCAAAGATTTGTCCTACCTGAACAAACACACAAGAGCTCTTTGTCTTCTCGTACCATGCGATGAATATTTCATTGGACAGAAACAGTTAAGCAAACTCATCTGAAATTCAGTGGTTGGCCAGGGTGGGTCTATTTGCTAAGGTCTGGGTTCGCTTGTGGCTGGTGGTAACAGTGTTTTAAAACCATGAACACATCCTCTTCACCCGAATGAAGTAAAGAATTCAAAACTGTGCCTTGTTTCAAATAACATTACACGTGTCTATTCGCTACTAACTAGATAAGAGTTGGATTAGTTTTCGTTGTTTCCACATAATGCTAAACTCCTGCACGTCTCTACGAACGGCGGAATTCAACCCACCAGTGAAAGAGAATGTGGTAGTTGACACAACGAAGTGTGGGGCTAACAGTCCTAGACAGCAAAAAATTAGTAGTAGGGTAGTTGTAGCAGAGCATGTGCACTCCGACTAACGGTGAAGAGAAAACTATAATAAAACAGCCAATGGTACCGGGTTCGAGTCCCAGTCAGGGAAAAATCAACAGTATCTCCGTTTCAGTTCCCAATATAAGACTATTAGGTAATATATTAAATATATTACATATGATTGTGTTTAGTTATCAATTTATATAGGTACTGCGTTCAATTTCACACCTTTATAGCCTGTGACATCTGAGTTTTCCACTATATTACATACCTTCAGTAGTTACTTCTAAGCAACAATATGAGCTTCATGCAATACCTGATACAGTGATAATCATTTATTTCTGAGTTCGGATTTGAGCCTTGTAAAGTGATACTAATGAAATCGTCAGTATTGTACGTCTCTTTATTCCTAATCGATTCTCGATAAAACACTTAAACTTCGATTGGTTAACAGTACGTTCGAATTCAGATCAGAAAAAAAGCCTAATTATAAGACTGATGTGTGTACATGAAGTTCGGGAGTATTTTAACTATTTATTGCACATAAAGGAAACATTATACAGATATAAATATGTCATTATGAAGAGAAACCCTGATAGTTTTTTTTTCTTTCATTATGTATACCGCCAGAGCGCATTTGGGTAATTTGCCGATAGTCAGAGCTAGTCGCAAATATGGCGAGTTCAGGTACAATAACGGCTATGAAGCGGCCCCTGTCGACAGGCAACACTCATGGTACAGTGGTGTACCGCAAAGGCACTCAAGAGGAACCAACATATCCAAGTAAGAATATCCTGTGACAGAGCTCTTCAAATTAAGTGCATTCGTGCGTATGATTTTTTCCCCAGTTTCGACAAACATTGTTTATTTTCCCACTAGTGTTAAAAGTGACTTCGTCGCTAAAAACTGAGTGATCTACAATGCCATCCCCATCCTCATTCAATTGTTGCAACTGCGAACGAACCTCAAAACAATTGTCTTTGTCGTCGCCATTCAGATTCTGCACTAGCTTCAGCTTGAATGATTCCATAGTCATCTTCCGTCGCAAGGCCTTTGCACACTGTCGTCGGAACCATTTAGACTTGATGGGATGCGCGCCGCACGGAGTTTTTTGGTCTCCTTATGAATGTCTCTCGTACGCGCTGCACATTCACTCCACTCACACTGGGATGCTCGCTTCCCTTTGCCGGCACATGTAACCCATCTTAACGAATTTGTTGCGATAGTGGCAAATGGCCTCCCCTTGTTGGTGACTTATTACCGTACTTGGTTCTAAATATCCGCTGAACAGTTGTAGCACAATTGTTTTTATCGGGCTCCAACAAACAGTATATGACTTCAGAATGAAACTTTCACTCTGCAACGGAGTGTGCGCTGATATGAAACTTCCTGGCAGATTAAAATTGTGTGCCAGAACCGGGACTCGACCTTGGGACCTTTAACTTTCGCGAGCAAGCGCACTACCGACTGTGCTATTCCGACACGACTCACGATGCCGCCTCACAACTTTACTTCCGCCAGTACCTCGCCTCCTACTTTCCAAACTTCACAGCAGCTCTCCTGCGAACCATGCAAGACTAGCACACCTGGAAGAAAGGATATGGTGGAGACATGGCTTAGCCACAGCCTAAGGGATGTTTCCAGAATGAAACTTTCACTCTGCAGCGGAGTGTGCGCTGATATGAAACTTCCTGGCAGATTAAAATTGTGTGCTAGGTTCGAGTCCCGTTTCCGGCACACAATTTTAATCTGCCAGGAAGTTTCAGTGTATTACTTGTCTCTTATTGTTCAAAATGTTCAAATGTTTGTTAAGCTTAAGGGACCTAACTACGGGGTCATCAGTCCCTAAACTTACAAACTACTTATGCACTACCTACAACTAAGGACGGCACAAATATCCATGCCCGAGGGGGATTTGAACCCCAGACCGTAGTGGCTGTGCAGATCGTGACTGAAGCGCCTCAGTCTTCACGGCCACCGCGGCCCTCTCTCTTATTGTAAACGTATTTTACAAATGTTTCTGCCTCATCATTAGGAACGAGTATTTTAATATTTGACTGCATTGATTTACATCTGGTCCGGCTGCCATAAGGAGCTATGTTCTCTAGTGTCTTTTGTGGTACACATTGTGTACAGTGAAGCGACTGTACCCCACAGGAGAATGGTATTTCGAGGACCCGCATCGCAGCTAGGTTAGTTGGGTTGCATTCAGCAGTTACCCACTTTCCTTGCTGTCGAGTATACCTTTCCTCTTGACTCTCCCTGTATACTCTTATTTGTGGCATGGAAAAAGGGGGTCAAAGAATAACCAGAACAAGAAATTATGTAGTTGCAGAGTAATTATTAACCTTTGAACAATTACTCCTTGCTTGATTTTTTTTCTATATCTATACCTACAACCAACTGCATCACCTTCATGAAAGAGCTACAACTGTCATGGAGAGTTTCGTGTGAATTTCCTTTTCTTGGTGTGTTAATTATGTAGTAGAAAGCGTCATGAAGAACAAGTTACCACATAATTTCCTGTTCTTGGAATCCCGTGCATTTGTATAATACATTCCCCATTAATAAGAAAACAACCAGAAAACTGCATTGGGTTATTGATTGGATAGCTTGTGTTCTCGGGCGGCATCAGACGGCATTCAATCGGCACGCGTTTGTTCTGTCCATAGTGGCTAGCCGGTTGCTATAAAAATTCCATGTCCACCACTGCTCTACAAACGAATCTGTGCGTGAGTGGATCAGTGATTCCGATTTGTGGCATGCGGCTTTTGCAGTGAGGTGGTTTCTGTACAAGTCTGTCGTTCGTTGGTGTTCGGTCACTGGTGTTCAGATAACACTGCGAACGAATCGGTGAGGGCATAAACGTGTTGCGAATATTTCACCACAATACTGTGCATTTCACCTCTATGTCTTTTTTTTATCAGCGGATTTTCCAGGTACGTTCTTGTAAATAATTATGTACACCGTTTTGTTAGGAAGCTTTGTTGTCTGTAATATATTAGCACACACAAAGCTATATTAAAGAATGTAAAACTGCATGTGCTGCGTTCAGAAGAGAGCGTCGTAATTATTTCGGTTGTGCTTGGCTCTTTTGTGTCGTGGCACTTAACAGCTGCCGGCCGCGGTGGCCGAGGGGACTGAGGCGCTCCAGTCACGGTCTGCACGGCCACTACGGTCGGGGGATAAACCCCCCCCTCGGGCATGGATATTTGTGCCGTCCATAGTTGTAAGTAGTTCATAAGTAGTTTGTAAGTTTAGGGACTGATGACCCCGTAGTTAAGTCCCATAGACTCTACAAACATTTGAACATTTGAACTTAACAGACTACAAAGGAGACAGGGGCATTGGCGCTCCATTTTCTTCTCAACCTTCTAACGAGGCAGGTTGCGCTTTCGAGTCGATCGCTGATTAACCTAACACCGCACCGAAGGAGAGGCAGAGGTAACTGGCACGAACAGCAATATTAAAAAGTTAAAATTATAAAAGGAAACAGTGAGGAAAATAAAAGAAAAATGCTGAATGCCCAATGAACCGTTTCGACTCCAAACAAAGTTTCTCGTTCATATTATGCACCGTCCTTTTACTGTTTCCTGATACATTGACTTTCTTCGTATAGCCATATGACTCTCCTAAGGCATCTTAGAAATACAGTTTTCATTTATTGCAAACATTATTCTTTGAACGATATCATTGTCTCAGTAGCATTATATCAACTCGAACTCTTCATATTGCGCTGCGCCTACGTAAAATAAAAGAGAAAGAGGCGCATAAACTAACACGTCATGCTTAATGAGAATCACCGTACCGGTGTTAGCATTTCTGTTTCGGGTCAGCGAACCCATTTTCATGCGTTCTCATTACAGCATTTTTCCAGCTATTAATTTTGCTTCATTACGGACCGCACCGACACTCTTGGACGTTTTTTAAGCTTAATTGGCCTGACAGAAATGGAGGTAATTGCTAGTCATTATAGTGTCTAACTCATACAGCGTTCATGCTTTCATCTCAGCTGCCTTTCACTGGTATTTATTAACTATGATTCTTCTGGGACGAAATTATCGCTAAACAGAGCTGTTATAGATTGTTCGCATATAAAATTCCTGTTACCGTTCTTGTGTTGCATTATTAATTGCACACAAAAAACTTAATTACGTTTCGGATATTAAAAAAATATATCTGTTATATAGCTAAAGATGCTCCAACAACACAGAATAAATTTATTTTTCGTGACTTATGAATATTCGTTAATTGGCGCTCCAAAAGGATTCCAATCAGCAATCATCTGTAACAGATGAAAAAAAAAATCATTGGGCTCACGTCGTATCACATGTATACAGAGTGAGATATTCCTGGAGTAGAGCCCATTTTACTCCAGAACAAAGAGAAAAATCGAAAATAATTTCTAAAAAATGTGCCGTACTTACATGAGGACAAAAAATAGTGACCTTAACATGTCCTTAAAATGCCATTCTCAACGGTTTTTGGGGGTCCACTCACGTTTTTCTATTTATTTTTTGTATTGGATAGTGTACTTTTTCTTGCGTAAACTGAAAGGAAATTCAATTTTTCACATAAAAGCTTTAGTACATTTACTTATTATGTGTGATACCTTGGTATATAGGTCAAATATGACAGCAAATGGTTTACAAACCCTTTTACTCTGCCTCTCTTCTCCATTTAGTTGTTGTTAGTGTGTGAATATTAGGCGTGGGATTAACTATAACTGGACCATAGTTCATGGAAGGGTATACAGATATGTTTTGGACTAAGAGTATTTAGCGTCTCTTGAAGATTATTCCTCGTGTAGCTGGATGCCATGGAATTAACACGAAGTTTGAGCAACTATTTTTCAACTTTAGCTCCAAAAATACTAAACATAGATTGTTCTGACCGATGTATATCACCCATAGGATCTGTCCATGGGCCAGCTCGCTCCCTGGATCTCTCGTAGCCACAATTTTTCTTATGGGGATACATTAAAGATGATCAAGAAAAGCCAACCATACCCGACAGTCTATGTCACTGTAGCAATGTTTTAGCTAGACTCACCTCAGAAACGCTGAGACGTGTTCAACTGTCTTTTTAGGCGTGTTTTCCAAAATGCATCGAAGTTGGTGGTCGCAATTTTCTGAATTTACTAGACTGAAATATTTTGTAGTGTGAACATGAATGTTGTCTATCTAGTATACAAATACTGTAATTGTTTTATGTAAATACTGTCAGTAAAATTAAAGTATGAGAAAACCAATTCCTGTCTGATTTGTCCAATATCACATCATCTATCACCCGTAGTTTATAAATGGTGTACACTATTTATCAGTATATTTGCTCTTTCCATTTCTATAGAGAAAAACACACCATCGCGTTTAAAAAACTTAATGTAGTTCTTAAGAAACAAATGAATAGTGTAAATTCTGTATGAAAAGTTTTTCGATTTCTCGAAAGGTGGCCACGACAGTGTAAATGTCTCACCCCGTATATCCGTGTTGTGCTCACCTTAAAGTGATTAATACCTATCACTATATACTATAAATCATAAGGATAAGATGAACACACATAACATCGAACTAGATGGAAATGACTGAAATGGTCGGACCTTGTTGCAAGAGGTGTCTCAAGCGTTTACAGGGAGCTGAAAGTCACAAAATGTGAGTTCAAGCCATCAGTAATGATAGTGCGTCCGCAACATGAGGCAGTTAACAGTGCACTGCGGTAGTGTTCTCCATTACAACATGGAAAGAACGTAACATTTAGCAGACAATTGACAAGGAAGAATCACGGACAAACTGGAATGAGGGGAAAGTGTTAGGAGGGTATATTTTAAGTTTGAAATTGCTAGACGGGTTTCACATACATGGGTAGCTTTCTAAACGACAGGTAACCCATCGATAATTATAGCATTGTAGCTACAAATGGTTCACGTTGTATTTTTGCATTCCATATTAGATTAACTGGGAACTCTGCGACATGTGAAATGTTATGCATTTAGTTAATTATTCACAATTGTCACTCTGATACGCTGGAAACATTAAAGTACCAAATGAAAATCAATTATTAATTTCAGTACAAATGTATTTTAGAAGTCAGATTGCTTTCTTCAATTCAATAACTGAAGTCATATATACGCCGTGACTTTTTTTTCCGGACGAAAGAGTTTAAACCTTGGCAAAGTACAGCAATGAAATCTTACTGGTCAACATGAATGTGGAACGCATACACGAAGCCGTTGCGTTTTAGAAACTAAGGGGTCAATGTATTTCTTTCAGAAGCACTCAACAAACTTTACATTGACTTTCATCGTACGAAACCAATTATCACCTTGAATAAACGGTAACGCGCAGTTAAGGTTTTGCCTTTGCTTCCATTTATGTATTGCTGATACTGATAAGAATTTATCACACAAAGAGGACATAAAAACGAGATTCATACTAATAAACTAATTATCTTATGAAGTTCGTCCTAGAACACGTAACCAACGACTAAAATATTTTACCCTACAATACGACAGGGTCAAAAATCAGCACATAACAACAGGCAAACCTAATCACAAGGCAAGGAGTTCACTAGAAGACCCAATGAAATGCCACACACGCTTCACTACTGCTGGAAGGAGTCAAGTAACCTGCAGTGGAAAGTAGCAAAGATGAATGTGAACGGCTGAGAACAATGAAAGTATTAAATTATGATTTTCAACACAATACAAACCACATGAAAGCTTTTAATGATACTGAGCACTCAATGTTAGGTAAATTCACTACAAGAAATCAAATTGGTCAGTATTCGAAGCATTTAAACATTAACAGTTTTTCAAAATGTATCACAGTCAAATGTATTATACACGTGATGGAACAAAACCGTTAAAATTCAGCGGAAACAAAATGAGGTTCACTGCCTAAAACAATGACTTTCGTCAATCCTACTAAGCAGGAAATGCTGTTTCACGCAGAATTCATAGGTCTGTAGAATGTCATGTTGACCACAGCTGCTTAATTTAATAGCCGAAAGGTACCGGTTTCGGTTAATACACCATTATCAAGCGCCAGCAGAGCTTATCTAGTTGACTAACGTTAATTACCTGATTAACGTTAATCAACTGGCTAAGCGCTGCTGGCGCTTGATAATGGTGTATTAACCGAAACCTTTAGCTCTGGGGCACTAAATTAAGCAGCTGTGGTCAACAAGACTTCCTACAAATATTTAAAAGCTGTTAAAAATGTTTAAATGTTTGTAGAACTTATGGGACTTAACTACGGTGTCATCAGTCCCTAAGTTTACAAACTACTTATGAACTACCTTACACTAAAGACGGCACAAATATCCATGCCCGAGGGGGGATTCGAACCCCCGACCGTAGTGAGCGTGCAGGCCGTGACTGGAGCGCCTCAGTCCCCTCGGCCACCGCGGCCGGCTAAAAGATGTTAACCCCCACCTCTGCACCTTTATTAATTAATAGGGTCGCAGATTGGATATCTATTGTAGGGGGATGACTACAGTCAACCATATAGTATTCGAAAAATGTCCCCCCAAACACAATGTGATTACTTTCGTACGAAACGGAATGACGTAGACAACTTAAATGCTGTTGTGAGGGGCTACAAAATTTTCAGAGCATGCGCAATAATATTCTACGATGCGCTGAACCTGATTGTGGAGTCGAAACCAAGAAAAAAAATCCAGATAAGTGAGCAGTTTCGTCTTGAACAGACGCCAGTGAAATTTATGAAGTTGGCATGAAACAGAAGCTTAGTTCTTGCGTTGAACTGGCAGTTGAAAGTGTCCGTTTGGCAAATGTACCAAAATTTCTGAATGGACAAAGTGTAAACTGGCGGAAATTAACACCAGATGTCAGGATCCGTGATCTTTCATTGACTGTCCTGACTGAATGATATTCAAAATCTGTTTCATTTGCGGATCGCTAGCGGAAGCAGTAACAATGATTGGCGCGTCTATCTGATGATGTTGCAATATTTCCAGGTCATACTGATCCCGTTGGAAACAAAAACCGAACTATGAATTAAAATCTGCATCTCGGCTTATAAGTAGACATGAAAGTGTATCTGCACTTTTATGCTCAGAAGTGGACCGACAAACGCTGTCATAACCATAATTAGCAGAGTACAAATCGTTGTAGCATCTGTGATTCGTCCGGACTGTAATATCTTGGGACGAAAGATGTAAGGATCTAATAGGTTATCCGTGATAAACGTAAAACGTTGCCCATCACGGTATTGTTGGAACATTTTAACACGATAAATAGTGGCCAGAACCTCTTATACAATCTGGCTGTAATTGGGCACATTTGAGACCTGTGCTACGATTCGTAATACGCGGCTTCTTATAGAAATGTATTGAATAGTATTACCACCTTTCGGTGTCCCGTGGCCGTTTCAATAGTAATGTAGATGCCCTTGGTTGCTATTTGTGATAGTGCACTTTGCCTTTTTCTGCACTGTATCTATAAAAGAAGACAAGGTGATATACTGTGGAGACGCGAAGTAATATTCATATGCACTTGTTCAATCACACGATGGAATAGGAATGAAAGCAATATCAGGCACAAAATTTAATCATAAATGTACGAGGCGCGTCCAGAAAGTAAGTTCCGTTTGGTTATATAAAACGAACGGGTAGCGATACAGAAAAAATATTGATTGTACAAAAATCTACAACTGTTGAACTACTTTTCTACATAGCTTCCGAAATTTTGTAGGCAATTGTCATAGCGGGGCACAAGCTTTTGTGTGCCTTTTTCATAGAATGATGCCGCCTGTGTATTCAACCATGTGGTAACATGTTCTTTCATCTCGTCATCATCGTTGAAGTGTTGTCCACTTTTAGGTGTAAGAAGAGGATTACTGTCAAAAGATTTTTTTCACCATAATGCCTGACCTCACATACCGAATGTGACCAAACAATTCTTATTGAAATTTCAATGGGTCCTGTTTGATCATCCTCCATACAGCTCGGACCTCTCTCCTAGCGACTTTCATCTCTTCTTACACCTAAAATCTGTCCTTGGTGGTCAGCATTTCAACGATGATAAAGAGCTGTTACCACATAGTTGAATACACAGGCGGCAACCTTCTGTGAAGGTTGCATGCAAAAACTTGTGGCACGCTATGACAAGTGCCTACAAAATTTAGGCAGTTATGTGGAAAAGTAGTTTAAGAGTTGTAGAATTTTGTGCAATAAAATCTCTTCTGTATCTGTGTACAATTTCATTTTATTAGCAAACGGAACTTACTTTCTGGACACGCCTCGTAAATAGAATTGAGTTCATATGTAGAAAATATACTGTATATTGGCCTATACAGGGTAACCCGACTTGAACTTTTAGTCACAAATATTTCTGGAGAAATAGATATTGAAAAACGACTATAACGAGTATTAATGTACATCAGGCGCTTAAGTTGTATGTACTATGAGTCATTATAAAACGTACACAAATATAATTTTCAACAAAATCTTATTCTTTTATTAATGTACGTGCAATATTACTTTTATGCAAACAATAGCATGAAGAAACCACTAAAAGAACGGCGCTGGTAACATAGTAATACGTAATTCACGTCCCGAGAAAATGCGAAGCGTATTTGACGCTTCAAATAAATGAATAGCGCAGATAGCACACAATCGGTGATAGCGTTAGATTGTCATATGTGTATCGGGATGTGTGCCAGTTCCACGTCGCCTTTATTTGAAGCCTCAAATTCGCTACGCACTTACTCGGGAAGTAATTGACAAATGGCGATCCAATGCTATTTCTTCCGTGATACAACGTAAGCACTGGAATTTATCAAATTAGTTGCTTCTATAAGCCCTTGCCGTACCTACATGCTCGCGAAATTCTATTTTCAGTATTTATTTCTGTTCCAGAGATATTTGGGGTGAAAAGATTAATGAACATGCTCACAGGAAGTGTTCTGCTTGTGAACGTTTTTCAATCGAATCTCCAGAGCTTTCCCCCATATTTAGTTACATCCTGTATTTATATTGTAACGCAATGTCTTGTAGGACTTCGCTAGTTGATTAGAGAGCTCTGGGGTGAGGCCAGAAATGACATATCAAGTACTTGTCGCAAATGTACAAGAGCACAAACTAACTCCAGCCGGAGGCTTATACAGTAAACATACACTAACAGAAACTACTTGTTCGTTATTTCTCTAGACATCTAGAATGTTCTAGAATGCTATAATCAAATTACATGTACAAACCGGGTGGTTCTTGGCTACAGGACCCTTTACTGGAGAGTTACACCATACAGTCACATTTGTTCAGCGCCTCATGAATCACGTAAGAAGGGTCATTATTCTTATTTTGTTAAATGTTCCAGATATCTGTACGAGGGGTACAGCAACTGATTGTGCAAATACATTCGTTTGAGGTAAAAATCCAAAGTTCTTTTATCCATCGAGACATGAAAGCAAGTGTTCATTTTTAATTGAAGCAAATAATTTTCGTTAGTGCATTAAAAGCCCAAGGAAATACAGTTACTGTTGATATAGTCCCAGTCAGTAGTGGCGGCTGGTGCTTCAGATGACTGGGGATTCACTTCTTTCAGTACCTCGTCCAGAGAGAGAGAATTAGAGAATTTTGCGCATCTCTGTGTCAACGGGAGAAAGTGGCCGGTTTCCCTCCCCCCCCCCTACCCCCTTAAATATATTTTCGTTACAAGATCTGCATAATGTCTTACCTCGGCTTGTATGCGCTTGCTTAATCTTGAGCTGACGCGTCGGCCTACCAAGAGTCTTTATTTCACACTCCTCTTCTATGCATAAAATCTGAGTAATTTGTTTCTAAAGGACGCTGAACGTTGTTCATTCTTTGATAATAAACACCAAGAACATATGAATATGTACCTGAACACTAGAACACAGTAAGTAACTGATTACACTTTTATGTGACTGTATCAAATTAATATGTTATGATGAAGTGACAAGCTACTTCCGGGTCACGTGAAACTGTAAGCGGAACCCCTCCTAAACGTACGCATGTTCAAAAGCTGCTCTCCCCCACATCTTTTCGAACAATTAGATATTTGTTACAACGAAGAAGGAAGAGTACAAATGTCATTTACCCTCTTAATTGCTACACATTTGCAGAAACGTCCAAAGTATATGTGGCACGTAACAATACAGAGGACATAGTTGTTCCTGTATCTGTTAAAAAGAAGACTGGGTTAAAAAATTTGATTCCAATCGGTCTCGCACCCACTACCTTCGACAGCGCAAAGAGATGCCGCTAAGCACATAGGCTATTCTTGCTAGGTGAAGAGTTGTGACGTCACTATTATTCATGATCGTTTCTTTTGAAGGCTTTTACAGTTGATCCGCCTATAATTCATGGTTATTAGAGATTTTACCAAATAAGATGTGTTTTTGGTGCATCGTAAATGCGCCGAAAGCAAATATGAATGGCAAATGTACAGTTCATGGAAGATTTGCACATTCACAAGGCGAAGTGCGCAGTAGCTTGCCTCTGATTCGGGATCATTCGGGTGTAACCACCGCCAAAACTCGGGTGCCAGGAGCTGGTATCTTTACCACCTCCAACTCCAGTGTTAAAAGCGGCGTTTTCCTCGCCCTTCCCTGCCGCCCTTTCCTGCCTCCAAATGGTTCAGAAGACAAGCTGAACCTCAGCCACGGATGCGTATTGCAGTACTGCGGCCACTGCCGCCTGTATTAAGGGACCGCGCTACGACTCATGTACGTCTGTCTCTGCGACAAAAATACTTTGAATGTGCATGTAAACTGATCTGATAGAAGAACGAAACGAATAATGATAGTTTAAGAACACTTTTTAATTTATTTACTTTTTTTCCACTACGAGCTTTTTTTGCGGAGGTTTACTGAACCAGGCAACACATAGAACGCGCCGCCACTGGTCCATGATAATATTGACGATGAACGTTTTCGAAAGAAATGAAACATAGATACGGACATGTTCTACTAGGAACTCAATGCGGGCAAAATCGGCTATTATCACAACATCTCCAAACAATGCTGACTCGACGGACGTCGTAGTCACAATTCAGAGAGAGATAAGGCACAACCTCAGTTCTTGTACGACACACATAAAGGATAAACTATTTTTTTTTAAATCGTCTACAGTCAGTCCCTCTTCCTCTCCCACCCTCCAAATATATTTAAAAAAATACACTGGATACAATGGAAACATGATTTCTTGAAAATATTCATTCTTTATTACGACTCAAGGTCTAAATTAAAAACATTACTAAAGCTTTTTTTAATACCGCAGGCCGCCATTTGACTGAAAGTTTTGTTTATTGTCACTACCTGGTTTAGGCCTTAGACCATTTCCAAGTGTTGTGATAAAAGTTGTCAGATAGGTTCTTTTAGGACATGGTCATAATAATAAATATAATAAAATATTCGGAGTTCATGTCGGACTTATAAAATGGGTGACACACTTGTCCCCGCATCTTAATTTTTTAATACCGATCTGAAAACTATTATCACAACACTTGGAAATGGTCTAAGGCCGAAACCAGGTAGTGACAATAAACAAAACTTTCACTCAAATGGCGGTCAGCTCTTATAAATGAAATTTATATGATCCCTGCAGTTGAAAACATGTCACCCAGGGACAGGTCTGAGCTAATTAGATTCTTTTGTCTCAAATGTCAGTGCCATATGTAACCATACAAGTAAACATTTAGGTGTAATAGTTATGTCTAAGGGCTGTGTTGCGACATACAAGAATAGTAACAACGTCAATAAGTTTAGAAACATAGAAAGTTAAATTGATGCCTTTCACCTAGAAAATATCCATCTATCATTTTATCATGATGGGTCATATGGAGTGGAGTAAGGTATCTCAAAAATTGCAGCCGCTGGCGGTCCTGCGATCGATAAAGCGCATAGTTTGTGCTGGAGGGGCAAGATTCAGGGAGCCTTGAGATTGAGGTGTCCCGAAAGTCAGGGGGGTACTGCCGAATGGCGAATAATTAACAGGATACTGAGATTAAAGGACCCTCTAGATAGATAAGTGCCAACATTTGACTTTGCGTAAAGAACAGACTAGTTTCTTGCTTTTTAAAATATATATAAACTTCAAATCTAGAATGTTAATAGGGAGCCTCCACATTAGTCCAGCTGATGAGGGCATCATATTTTTTACTCTTCCTTAAACTGGACAGCATTGACGAACGTCGCGGGATTTTGCATTTCTCCCCTATATGCCCGACTGAGTGCGGCATGTGGTCACAATATGACAGGTAACAATCTGTAGCCGCTCTCAGACACTGAAAAATCTGTAGTAATCAACTGGACATTACGAAAATAGCACATACGTGTTTGTTGTTAAATTAGCGACTTAAGAAAGACCAATATATTAGATGTTATAAGTCTCGACGTTGATTTAACAAATTATATTGCAACAATATAGTTAAACTTCATAACATAATGTGAGGGATAAATGGGGAACCTATTATGACAGGACTAAGGACGGCCTCTCTGAAATACCGACTGGAGTGAAACTGTATTGGATTAAACCTCTACGGATTTGAATGTCACAGCGATTTAATATTCCTAATGTTGCTTACACAACAAACGTAGCTTTTGAAAGATGAGGAATAAAATATAATTATGGGTTGAATGCTATAGTTTAAAGAAATTCATTTGATGCAACACAATTCTCTGTTGCACATGTTTCATTTCGTATTATCAATAAATTTTCATGGTTACGTAATAAGATTGTGATTGACAACAATAATTCCCTAACATAATGAGCCATATTTCAAGATAGAAGAAAAATGTGAAAAAGACAGTAATCGAACTGTCGCTCACTGAGCAATTGTTGGCCATCTGGTAAGATATAATAAATAAGCTTATCTTTCAGCATAGTTGTCGTCTCTATAGCGCAACCGAGACGGTGTGCCGAAACGGTCACGCGATCGCTTAGAACATTAATTGCAGTGTAACTCTTAGCGCTTCGTAACAAAGTGTATAGAACAGAGTCTATTTTGTCTGCTCACTCATCGAATAAGTGTTATAGCGTGACTCCAGTAAGTGTGCCGGTGTAACACCCACTAGACATTTGTCGACTTGCACTTGCATGGTGAAGGTTACTTGAACTAGTGGTTAATGTTAATAATTTGCTTCCTGTCCTGCAATTTAATCAACTGTATTTTACTCATGCAAATTTTCCATTGTGTCAGTAATGTCCGACAATATTCACGTACTGCAGCATATCGATCTTATTGCTATGTTCGTCCATTGAAACTATAATATAAGCCATGTGGAAAAGAATATGCCGGTGGGGAATAGCTTCAAACACTGTGGCAAAAACTCAAAGCAGTTTCTAAAATCCGATTGCGAAGTCCTCTTAACATCGCACAGAAAGCGCGCGCGTGTTGTTACAACTGACTGCGATACTGGAAGATAACTGTTTTTCTCTCAGATTTCGAGTCAGATTCATGTGTAATCGTCAGTATGTACGATCGTGTTCTCTAGCCGCTTATACTTCTAAATAGGCAGCAAAACTTTGCGGTTGTGCATAGCGATTAGGCGAGGGGTCTCGCGAATTCTCTCACCGGCTGTAATTTCGACTTTCGCGGCATCGTATAATGACGCAATTCTTTGGACTGGCTTTTCGTTGTCTCATACTATGTGGCTACGATACGGCATATGAAAGAGTCTGCTTCGCGCTCATCGCGCTCCAAGTGCATCTGAGCAGCGTCGTAGTGCATCCACTTCTGCATTTCCGTCAGTTCAGTAAGTAACGAACAATAAGTATTGCAAGGCGCTAATGTTGTCTCGGAAACACGTTTTGTAAAAATGTTCAAATGTTAGTATAGTCTATGGGACTATGGGACTATGACTACGGGGTCATCAGTCCCTAAACTTACAAACTACTTATGAACTACTTACGAACTAGGACGGCACAAATATCCATGCCCGTTGGGGGATTCGAACCCCCGACCGTAGTGGCCGTGCAGACCGTGACTGGAGCGCCTTAGTCCCCGCGTCCACCACGGCCGGCCACGTTTTGTACTTAATGTTCAGTTAACGCACAGATAAGTCTGAAGGGACAGTTACCTACTATTCAGAAAGCGGCATTAGACTGGTATTCCATATTCTCTCACTTCGTTGAAATGTTTGTAATCCTATGGACCAAACTTCGTTGTTCATCAGTCCCTAGTCTTACAAACTACTTAAACTAACTAACCTTAGGACAACACACCCATCCATGCCCGAGGGAGGATTCGAACATCCGACGTGGGAGGCCGCGCTATCCGTAACGTGGCCAGACCGCTCGGCTACTCCCGTGCGGCTCTCACTTCGTCCTTCTTGCGACGGTGCGGCATCCACCTGCAAACCATATCTACTGCCCTCTGGATCCCGTGGATGGATAGCGCGACTTGGGTTCCAGATGATCGCTGCTTTCGGTAACCGTTCTGATATCCACACAGCAGAATTCCGGCCACTGGAAATAATATTCTAACATAATACAGAGTTCCAAAATTCCGTAACTGACCGTTGTCAGACATGTAGGCCCGTATAACTGATCGACGACCCTTATTATACACGAGAATGTAATGCACTTTTTTCCAATTCTTGGAAAGATCCCTCTGACACTTCTTTCAATATCTGTCATGTTGTCGTTCGTGCAATGGTTTAGAGGATGAGCTTCAGTGCAATATTGCTTTGTGAAATAGCTTTCTAAAAGAGACATATCATATTTCGGCCTTTTGTGTGTCATATTCTGCTGCAACACCATTGTGATCACAGGGCGTCTGGAAATCTGGTTTCGACCCGTTTATTGATTTGAGGTAGGACCAAAATTTCTTAGGATATCCAGCCAAGTCGGTACACAAAACATTGCTCTAGAAAGTTTTTACAACACCTCTCGCATGGTTGTCTTTAAGATAGTTTCGGTAAAATTTAGATTACGCTTGTCTTCTTGAATTTGGTTACATTTGTATTTCCCGTGAAGTTATCTTTGCTTTCATAACAGTTTACTAACTCGGTTGAAATTTCGAGGCAAGGTATGACAGGATCTACACCAGAATCCACTATACTGTGTGAGTGAATTCTTTGTCAGCTAAGTGCAAACTGGACTGGCTGAACGATGCACCACTATGTGAATTACGTGAACATTTACTTGCTAAAACCTGTTATTTATATATCACTATGGATTATCGGGCAACTATGATTTTTGACTTCATTATGCTTACTCGTACTTACTATTCTATCATATGTATTGTATTAACAGTACATTTACACGCTCTGTACGGTCATTACTGGCGAATGACGTTGCTTTGGTGTTTCGTAATTATGTGTTTGCTGTTAAGTTAATTAAATTATGATTTTTCAGATGTGTAAAATATTTTGAATTGGGCGGGGGGGGGGGGGGAAGGGAGGGTACAAAATGTCCCCAAATCAGGACATTGTGTTTAAGTGGGTGCAGTATGAGTCGAGAAGTCAAAGTGTTTTATTTCATTTTATCCGCCAAAATACATAAATTACACAAAATTTTCTTAATGATTATATACATAATGTATGGTGGTTCACTTGTGAAGAATGATTAAATATATATATATATATATATATATATATATATATATATATATATATATATATATATATATATATATATATATATAAAAGAATTTATATCCTGACATAAATGAATTATTCATTTTAGACAAATAATTTGGTTTTGCGATTTCAATCCAGTTTCTTGCAACGATCAATTTTGTTTTTTATTATTATTTTTTATGTTTTATTTTTGTTACTGACCACTGGAAGATATCCAACGCTGTCCTAAGGAATATCAGCTTCTGGCTCTTTTTAAAGTTCTACGATATGGCATTGAACTCTCACAAGTGGGATGCCCCATTTTCCTGGCAGCTCGGTAACCTATTTTTATCTGCACTTAGGGTCCACCAGCCTTAAAGTGAAGAAAATCAGGAGTTTCAAATTTAGAAACACCTGATTCTGATGCGTTTCTTTATTTTTATCTTTTGTGCTCAATCCATGCACTTACACATGCTACAAACTTGCATGAGCAAAGATGGGAAGCGTCCACGTTCGCGATCTGATGAATGTGCGACAAATCTTGATCAGAAAATCTATGTCGTGTACCCCTCCCATACCTTGATTGTAAAGTTGAACAAGTTCTGGTTTGTCTATTATCAGCAGGATCATCGGATTGATCGTCAACAGATGAATTAAGGAGCTCTGTAACATCTTCTTCTCTAAATGGCCTTTAACTGTCTCGGGGCATTGTGAAATCACCGTAAGATTATTAAAAAGACAGCGAAATAACTTTCTAAGTTTCCATGCTATTACAACTTGTCACTGACAGTGTCCTCATTTAGAGACGTATAAAGTTCTGAGTGTGTCTCTTACCTTTCGTTCTGAAAGACACATTTAGATTTCAGCTACAAGCATTCACCTTTCTACGCACAAACATTTGTTTTCTTTTTATTCATTTATTTTACCAAACCCAGAAAATATTTACCGACTGATGAGAGGTAGAAAGATTACTTGGACGCGTCCATGTGACTGTGTCCATTAGTTTTCATTCAGTTTAGTTTTTTGCTACCACAGATCGACAAAGAATCTCGACACTGCTATCAATTAAACACTCTGATTTGATGATATGAGAACAACAATCACAAACGTAAAATTTAACGAATTTTATAAACACGAAGAATTTATTTAGTACTAGCTTAAACCCGCGGCTCCGCTCGCGTGTTGGTTGATTGTGATAGATAAGCTATCTTTCAGTAGTGTGTTATGAGACTGGATTTGAAGGATGAAATGAAATACAATACCTTCTTTAGAAACAAACAATTTTAATCAACATTCAAATAAAAAAAAATAAGAAGTGCTTAATGATTTACAATAAATAATACATACATTATTCCTTATAGCCTGTGTTGCAATATCTCAACACGTATCGTGTGTTTACTGTTTTATTTATTTATTCTTATATTTAATTATTCGTATGGTTATCCTTACAGCAGACATTGTAGCACGCATGGACCAAAGATATGGTCTGTGGCGTTATGTTTCGCTGTATGTAAACTCTTGCTATAGAGTCGCAAACGTCATCGCTGGCCTTCAGTCCGATTTTTTAAATATAATTTGACGACTTTAAACCATCATATCTTCCACCTCCTTATAACTATCGGCATGGAACTGCTTTGGTATACAACGGGAGACTTCGAACAACAATTACACACAGACCATTCGTTTGCGTTCTGTAGTTTTCGCTGCAGAGCGAAATATTAAACACACACTCGTGGAATTTTATATACACCGATAACTATCCATCCCAATATACTCCACCCTTTTATCAATATCAACCCTCGAGCAACAATGCAAACAATAAAACAATTTTCAAAGAGTTAATATAATATTCAAAGGGTAATTAATGTTCCGCGTTGCCGGCCGCGGTGGCCGAGGTGACTGAGGCGCTCCAGTCACGGTCTGCACGGCCAATACGGTCGGGGGTTCGAATTCCCCCTCGGGCATGGATATTTGTGACGTCCTTAGGATTAGCTAGTTCATAAGTACTTTGTAAGTTTAGGGACTGATGGCCCCGTAGTTAAGTCCCATAAACTTTACAAACATTTGAAAATAAAAAAAACATTTGATTTGTTCCGCGTTATATTCTTGTAATTACTAAATATCTACCAGATCGGTATAAAACCGTACCTAAAACCATCCTGACGTATAAATTAGTAACTGTACAAAGATTTAAGTCTCTGCGTCCTGACGTTCGGACGTGATAAGCGTACACCGAACAGACATTCACATTGATATACAGGGTGTTTCACTGTGTATGCTCCTGTAACTTATATAATGAGAAGTGACGAGAACTTTTAATGCGGTAGGTCAACACAAGATATATTACACTTTCTGCGGAGCTATGAACATAGCTTATTGTATCATTTTCTAAAGAGTTACAGCACAAAGATATATTTTTTAAATGGAACAATAGTTTTTCTATCGTGCATTGGATTCGTTGAAACCATCTGCGTCCAAATCAATTTAAACTACATTCCTATCACTGTTAGTAGTTTGGGAGCTACGAGCCTTCAAAGTTTAGGGGGCGGAGGCTACGACAGCATAGCTGACTGGCTGGTGGTCATGAGACAGTGGGCCGTGCCCCAGGGGATAGCCACTCGGCCAGTCATCTACGCTATCTCAGCCTCCGCCCCCTGAAATTTGAAGGGTTGTAGCTCCGAAACTAACAGTGATAGGAATGCAGTTTAAATTGATTTGGACGCAGCTGGTTTAAACGAATCCAATACACGATAGAAAAAAAACTATTGTTCCACTAAAAAAATTATATCTTTGTGGTGTAACTCTTTGGAAAATAATACACTAAACTATGTTCATAGCTCCGCAGAAAGTGTAACATTTCTTGTGTTTACCTACCGCATTAAACTTTCCCGTCACCTATTATTTTATAAGTTACAGAGGCAAACACAGTGAAACACCCTGTATATAGATAAATAGCTATCCGATGGTCATGAAACCGTGCCTAAAGCCTTCCCCGGGTAGACTTTAGTAACTGTACAAATTTTTAGCTCTTTATGTTGTAACGTCATCGCTGCGTCCACCTAATCCTCGATGGGCGAAGTTGCCGTTACATTCTATTTTATGCTTAATCATTTAATAATTGTTCCAATGATTTGACGGTATGGGATGCGGACAATTACTAGGTTGATCCATAACAGTAAACTTTGTTAACTTCCTCTATTATGGAACGACAAATGTTAAAAACTCTTCCCTTTAAATACACTGATTAAATAACTGCTTGCCACTATGATGAATGTCTACAAGTCCACAATGAAACATTTAAATATGCAACTGCAACCCGTATGCGATACGACGGAATGGCAAAAACTTTAGCCACCACTAAACGCAGGTTACGAACTCACTGGCGACATGCTACCGCCTCGCTCTGCGGTCGGCGGGAGACTGCCGCACACCGGCCAACCAGGGTTGCCACGAGGTCATGATAAAAACCACCGAAAAGACTGTAAAATCCCACCAAAAACAACCGAACTCTCCGAAGTTCCCATGCAAGAAAACCACTGTCTATTCGTTTGTTCTTGACCAATTCATTTGAAATTTGGTCGCAACTATGCATTTTAAAGGAGGAGTTTTTATGTACCTGACTTATCTGTATACAGACTAGACGGAAATACAAAAAGAAACATTGTTTATTCAAAAGCACTTCAGTAAACATGTTATATATAAAAACAAACAATAATTACTTTGAGCCATTGCAATGCTTGTCGGGCACAGACAGCAAATTTTGAAATATTTGAACTTGAAAACAGAAAGTAATCCAGTCTGGAAAGGAGTTCAGCGTCAGTCATACTATTGTCTTAATTTTATGTCAGAAGATCTAGATTTCAGTTATATTCCAATGTAATCACATCTGAGAAAAAAGAAAGTTAACAATGAAAGTACAGTCCTATATTAGGTGTCTGCAATGTTCAGTCATTTTCACAACAAGCACAAAAGCAACAAATGCATACCATTAACACAATGTCAGTTCTTCGTCCTCGACTTCATCACGATCATCTTCGACAGGATCGGCGCCCGAAGTATATGCAGCTGTAGTCATATTAGCGATATCTTTTAAAACAATGTCAGGAAATTCATGATCTCGACAGCATTTCCCCAATCTTCTTAAGGCTGCACGGATGGTCAGAATGGCATTAAACATTCTGTTTCCCATCCTGTTTCTAAGTCTCGTCTTCACCAAATTTATCTGAATGCCCTCTCTACTTCGGCGTTTGACCATGGCAATACTAGTAAACACATGGCAAGATTACACAGTTCTTGACAGGGATTTTCGCCACTCGCAGCTTTGTATTGTAACACTTCACTCCAGAATGGTACAGTTAACATTTTTCCACTGAATTAAATTTAACTTAGTCCACTGAAGTTCAATTTTCGACGAGTTTTCGGGAGGAAAATTCATCAGTTCTGAAAGGGGGACGGTTGACTCTTTATGCACTTTCAAACAGTTTTCTGGTCCTAGGTTGGAGATCTTGCTCAAAACATCTACATTTGATGGCAAGCGCGGTTGCAGTTGTGTTACAAGAGCTACTAAAAAATCCACACATCTTTCTCTGAGGACAGCTATTTCCGATGACACAACTCCTGACTTTTTTACTTCCTCCAATGGTGTTTTCTATTTTACAAAACGGTTTTATTAAAATCCACCAATTTTCCCACATCCCACTGACTCAGATTTTTTCCCACCGTCGGCTTTAAAAAACCACCAGATTCGGTGGGAAACCACTGACGTTGGCAACCCTGCGGCCAACAAACAAAGAACATTCCAACCTAAGCATTGTTGCCAGCAGCTCTCGCTGCACGCCAACGATAACTATCGTTCGACCAAAATGTACCAAAGAGGTTACCTAGCTAATACCCTGTACCTCACAATGTCTTGTGGTTCAGACGTGATAAACATACACCGAACAGACATTCACATTTATAGATATAGATGTCTTTTTACGAGGAAGCCATGACCGAAAGGGTTAAATTGGGGTAAACTGATAAAGTTAAAAGAATTAAAAATCCCAGTAGAATAAGGTGCTGGCGTGAGTGCGTCAGAAGCCCTCCATATCTGTGGAGCAGCCACACTGTCCGGAGCTTGCCCTCGAGACGACGCAGACGGTAGTTTCACGCCGCGGGCGCCGCCAGCGCTCTCATCAAAGGCAAACACTCGTCGGCGTGCTGGCGCCGAAATGAAACAACGATCCGGTTACTGCGATCGGCTTTTGTGGAGCACAATGACGAGAGGCCAGGGAAGGCGAGGAGAGGCGAGGCGGGCGCCACAAAGCGCCGCTGTCGGGTTACGCCTTGGCCTCCGCCGCTGCCGCTGATGGACCGTAATGGCTGCGCGCAGTCAACAACACAAAGAGCAAGTGATGGACCGGGCGCGCCCGCCGCCAAAGCGAAAGCACTCTGTGATTACGCCGCGACTCCGGTTCGCAGCTTCCCTATAGTTACAGGGTGTGTTTCCCCGGTAACGTTTCCGAAGAAAGCCGTGTGCATAGCTGTCGTTTTGTCAGGATATTATGTACAGTGTTGTCGGAGATGACTGACCAACAGTTGAATGGTAGAAGCACAGTTGCTCGTCTACGTTTCAGGCCACAATTATCGACCACAGGACACTTTCAAATTACAGAATGGTTTCGTGTTTTTTCTGGCTTTGTGACACAACACAGTGACCAACGGTGCTTTCCAGTCATGTGTGCGTACAGGGTGATATATAAAACGATGCTTTATGTATTTTTCCTCATTACTTGTATTTTTTGTAATTTATTATGTATTTGTATATTTCGTTTCTGTAATATATTTGCATTGTCCTGCTAATTTCCATATATGTCAAAAATATTGTAAATGTAGTAGACACGCTGGGTTAGCAAGGGCTTTGCTATTGTATAGAGTAGGGAGTTTTATCGCTGGTAGCGCAGAGGCGCACAGCGAGAGACAGGGGAAGTCGTGGTTGTGACTTCGGAGAAGACAGAGGGAACCGTGAGACGGTGCGCTCAATGGTGTACGGCAAAAGTACGTGAAGGAGGATGCGTGTTGGATTGGCACTAGTGGAGTAGACGGCTAACAGGCAATATTAGTTATTGATACGGGCACAGCTCAAATACTTAATAAATGCATCAAGAGGAATGCTGTGGGTCCCAAATTGTAATTAACATTCGTCGCCAAGAGGAGCCTGTGTTTGCCAATTGTTAAGTGCCAACAGTCTCCAATCAGTAGCACCACGTCGCACACCAAATTCAGTAAGATCTGTCCAGTTTGTCTTAGCATGTACAGCTAACCACCATATTAGTGATGATTGTTCAATAGTGAACACTGTTATTTGTGAACCTGTGTTTTTTTTAATCATTACCCATAGTCATTGTCCAGACAGGTTCCTTTCTCATCCATTGTTTTTCCGAGAATATTCACAAAGTTATAGAAAACTAAAAATCAAAGTCATTAAAGACAATGTGACAGTCTTTGATAAAAAATGTGTTCAGAAAAGTATTAGTAAATGTAGCTTATGCCATGTTGCTGATCAGTAGGTTTGCTAAGTTGAACGAAACTGCTAGACTAACTTTCAATTTCAAGAGTTATTTCAATAACAGTGCAAAAGATTAATTGTTTTCCACTGCATTTTATTTTGAGGTAAAGTTTTAACTTGCAAGTACTGATTAGTGAAAATAGTGATTATTTGCAAGTGTTTGAAATGCTAATAATTCCTGGTTAAAGAAAAAGTTAATCAGAAGGTTAAATAGTTCTTTTCTAAATATGCAATGTTATCACGACAAGTCATTAATTAATTTTTGAGCTTGCCATTAGTACAGTTAATAGTTCAGTTACAACTTGATTATTGCTGAAGCGCATGGCATACTCGCTGTCGAATAATTTCTGGTACTTATATAAACAATTAATTATTTGAAGCTGTAAATGGTAAATATTAAGGTGAGAGGTTTGCATGATTTGCTGCATGTTGCATTTGCGTGGTTATGGCTTGCATTTCGCTGTCTTACATTGAACCCCTGTGTTAGTGAACTATTTCTCGGTAATTAGTATATTCTCAGTGTCTTTTGTACCAAATTTGACGCGCATACTCTGATTTTCTGCCCACCCAAATTTTACGTAATTTTTCACGTTGTTAATTAACTTTGCTATTATTGAGATCCCACCAAATTGTTTGCTCGTACAACGAGCTGGCGAACGTAAATCAATAAGTTATTCACTTTTCCAAATTAATCCCGGTGTCCCGTTTGTTCTGCATTTTTTTCATTTAAAAATTAATAATTTTATTCCAAATTTCACCTTCCACTTTCTTTATTCCTATCAATCGTTGTTGTCTACCAAAGAGGTGCAGCAAATTAAGATAATTAGGCACACGGGTCATTTTTCCAATTATCATATACTAACCGGTGATGTAGGACGGGTAGGGTTATAGCTGCAACTGAATGTATTCATTGGGCGAACAAATAAAACATTTTCGTCATATTTACAGACTGTTCCGTCGGTTCTTGGCAGAATGTTTGATTCATTTTGAGTGAAACACACGAGGTAATTGGGCAATATTCCGAAAATTTTATTGGTTTGCACTAGCTATGGTGACAGAAACACTCTTTTCTAAAAGTCTTTCCACTTTTCTCTACATTTCTTCATAGGTCTTGTATCCCACATCTTTCCATATTTGGTCAATGTATCTCAGGCATGGTATTCCTGTTGATTCTCCCTCCGTCCCCCATGACATACACCTCTACTATTCAAATGGTAATATCCAAGGGCTGCCTCACTGCCATTTGAATTCATAAAAGGTCGCAGAAAAAACGCAACCACGTTTAAAATTTTAAATCGTCTATTAATGTTTTAAGGTGCTCTTCATGTCTCATTAGATGACCTTGTAGTCTTCTTTCAATAATCACGCCACAAAATCTTCAAAAATGTTCAAATGTTTTTTAAGCTTATGGGACTTTACTGCGGAGGATTCACTCCCTAAACTACCAAACTCCTTCTAAATTAACTTATACTAAAGACGATACAAACATCCTTGCCTGAGGCAGGATTAGAACCCCCGACGGGGAACGGCTGTTGTGGTTGTGTGTTCAGTCCCACGAGGAACATCCTCGCGCATCGTAGTATAGCGCCTCAACGCACTCGGACACTCCACCACGGCAAAAAAGCTTCTCTCTTCGTCCAATCTTTCCATGACCTCTTCATTAGTATATTTATTTTGAGCATGAGTCAAAAACAAAACTTTTCCTGATTTCAAGTCACATGCCCCTAGAAGTTAAGATATTTTTGTTTTTGTTAAATGAGGCTTTTGCGTGAGCACTTCGGTTTCTTATTCCTGCCTTGCTCCTTTCATCCCTGATGACTGTCTAGCCTACCTAAGTAAATGTATCGAATAGTACTTTGCCTACATGAGTTTGGATTTTAGGTAATCTTCTTTGTCACACGTATGCAGATACATAGATTTTGGAAAAATTGTTTGTTATACTCACATCTGCAGGTATTATGTCTATGTGTGTATGATAAACTACTATCTAAAAAACTATATATCAGCATACTTCTGGCTGTAGTCACAAAATAGATACAAATATGATGATGGACATGTTAGAAACGCACCACGGAAGGCATACTGTACTCGAAGTGTGACCGTTAATGAAGAAAATGACGTTGCCAGCTTATCGACAGCACTACCAATCAATTTCATCTTGGTCGCATGCCTCTTCCACGGCTTCATTTCGCATTTACAAAGCTAATTTTACATACATACTTCTAATACAACAGCAGAAAGATAAGAAATATCTAATTAAGAAACACTCATATACCACAATTTAACCCTTGTGGAAATCTGAGATAAAACTATATGTTACAAATTAAAATGTCCTAAATACGGCGATGTGTCTGAAAACATAATGTTTACATTCTTATTTCATGTATTGAAGTCTGTGTACAACAATATAATGTAACAAAGAAGTATTTAACAATATAGTAATAGGACAGTTTACAACTCAGTGCAAAGATGTGACGACAGGCCGCGACAGGCACATAAAAAAGGCTCACACATACAACACTTTTAGATATCGAACATGGTTTCTTCAGAAATAGAAACATTTCTGCAATCACACAGGCACACAACAGTCACACAACCATCTTCTCTGGCTGCCGCACTTAGAATCACGCTCTGCGGTGTGGAATGTGGGGTGGGGAGGGGGGTTAAGAAGGTTGCGCCATAATGGTGGGGATGGATACAGCAAAACCTTCCAGAATATGTACGTATTAGATGGGAGGAACGAGATGCAGCTTAGGGATGGAGTGGGAAGGCGGGTGAGGCACAGGAGGCGTGTTCAAATGTTCAAATGTTTGTTAAGGGACTTAACTAAACTTACAAACTACTTATGAACTACCTTATACGAAAGACGGGAGAAATATCCATGCCCGAGGGAGGATTCGAACCCCCGACCGTGCAGAGCGTGACTGTCGCACCGCACACCGCTCGGCCACCGCGGCCGGCCAGCAGACGTGCCCCACATGTACACACGCACACACATCACTCAAAATAGGAGAGACGTAAGACAGAGAGGTGGGAATCGTAGGGTGTGGAAAAGTGAAGGTATCGTAAGTTGAGGCCTGGATAATTTCGGGATCGGAGAATGTACTGTATGGATAACTTCCATCTATGTAGTTCAGAAAAGCTGCTTGCGGGGGGGGAGGGGGGGGGGGGAAGAGGACCCAGATTGCCTGGGTTGTGAAGCATCCATTTAAATCAAAGATATACTCCGCTGCATATTGTGTCACAGGGTGGTCCACCTTGTTTTTGGCTACATTTTGGCGGTGGATATTCATTCTAATGGGCAGATGGTTAGTCGTCATGCCAGTATAGAAGGCTGCGCAATGATTACAGCGCAGCTGGTAAATTACATGGCTGCTCTCACAGGTGTCGTGGCCTCTGATAGGGTAGGATAAGCCTGTGGCCACCTGTGAGAGCAGCCGTGTAATTTACCAGCTGTGCTGTAATCAGTGTACCGCTTTCTATTTTGGTATGGCGACTAACCGGCTGTCCATTAGAATAAACGGCCACCGCCAAACTATGGCCAAAAACAAGGTGGACCACCCTGTGGCACAACATGCATAAGCTTGATTTCAATGGCTGTTTCACAACCCGGACAATCTGGATCCTCCCTCTTCGAAGAAGACCATGGCCGATACCTGTCGCGGCTTGTCGTCACATCTTTGCACTAAGTTGTAAACTGTCCTATTACTATATTGTTAAATACTTCTTTGTTAGATTATATTGTTGTACACAGACTTAAATACATAAGATAAGAATGGAAACATTATGTCTTCAGATACATCGCCTTATTTCGAACATTTTAATTTGCAACATATAGTTTTATCTCAGATTTCCACAAGGGTTCAAGTGTGCCATCCTTCCAGCGTTTATGAGTGTTTCTTAATATATATTTCTTATCTTTCTGCTGATGTATTAGAAGTATGTATGTAAAATAAGCTTTCAGAAATAACAGACAACATAACAACATTGTAAATGCGAAATGAAGCCGTGGAAGAGACATGCGACCAAGATGAAATTGATTGGTAGTGCTGTCGATAAGCTGGAAACGTCATTTTCTTCATTAACGGTCACACTTCAAGTACAGTATGCCTTCCGTGGTGCATTTCTAACATGTCCATGATCATATTTGTATCTATTTTGTGACTGTAGGCAGAAGTATGCTGATACATAGTTTTTTAGGTAGTAGTTTGTCATACACACAGACATAATACCTGCAGATGTTTGTAGAACAAACAATTATTCCAAAATCCATGCATCAACTTTACTGAACTGCCCAAATGGGAGTTATACCTACAGCGCATTCTCCGATCCAAAAATTATCCATACCCTAATGTTCACACATCTCCATCCTAAACCTCTCCTAATTTGAGTGTTGTGTGTGTGTGTGTGTGTGTGTGTGTGTGTGTGTGTGTGTGTGTGCGTGCGTGCAGGGCACGTGTGCATTTATTTTATTTTATTTACCTCAAAAAATTTCAAATGTTTGTGAAGCTCATGAGACTTAACTGCGGGTTCATCTGTCCAAAAACGTACAAACTACTTGTGGACAGCCTTATACTAAAGACAGCACAAAAATCCATGGCAGAGGGAGATTCGAACCCCCGACGGTGAACTGCCTCTCGCATCGCAGCCTAGCGCCTCAATGCACTCGGCCACTCCGCCGCGCTTATTTTCCCCCACCCCTACCTTCGCACTCCATCCCTAAGCTGCATCTCGTCCCTCCCATCTAATACGTACATGTTCTGGAAGGCTGTGCTGTATTCACCCCCACCATTATGGCGCAACCTTCCAAACCCCTTTCCCCCCACACTCCCCTTTTCCATACCACAGAGCATGATTCTAAGTGCAGCAGCCGGAGATGACGGTTGTGTGACTGTGTTGTGTGCCTGTGTCATTGCATGAAAGTTTCTATGAAAGTGAGGCCATGTCCGATACCTGAAAGTGTAGTCGCCACGTCTTTGCGGTGAGTAGTAAACTGTCCTATTACTATATTGTTAACTCCAACTTGGACTTTCCATTATTAGAGAAACGTTCATAGTCATTCGAATCTTATTTAGTACCTTACATTATTCTGACAATAAATCAGAGTTAGCAATGTCGGGCATTGCATTTAGGAAAATGCGACTGTTAAATATGCACACAGATATAAGTCACAGTATTGTTTTAAAATGTATTTATTTATTATTATTACGGTTTTGCTCTGAAAGAGGACAAGAGCATCAATGAACTGCAAAGTATAGTTGTTGGCTGACTGTGACAGCACTTAAGTTTTAATTAGCTAGACAACTGTAGTAGTAACTTACGTTTATAACACTGTACGTAATTAAAGGATGACAATGGGAGCACTGTTACTCTCAACCTTGACACTGTACTGTTATTTAAAGGAACTTCAAATGAAAGTTTCAACTATAGTGCCCCAGCCACTATAATTCTCGGTGCTGTCAAACAACTGCAGTTCTTCCTATCAGTTATCACTACGTAGTATTACATTAAAAATTTTCATTCGATAAATAATTTGTTTACGATGCTTATCGCTGACCACAGCTTTATCTGGCAGCTAATTACGTTATTCATGTATTTCTATTTTTCATCTGTCTTTTACGAGCTGCCCAGAACGCATTTGTGCACTTCGTCTTTTATGTTTTACCCTTCGCTAAGATTAGGCGTACGCCAGGGTCTTCCTCACTACCAAATGTAAGTGTGAGAGTTCGTTTTCCTCTATAAATATGAAAATATAGTTGGTACAATTAAAATCTTTTACTTATTTACAATGACCCACATTTTAATGATTCATGAAGTGTTTCTATTTTTCCAGCAGTAATCTTGATTATGTAACATGATGCTTAGAGCCATTGTTGGACTTGTATCTATAATTTACTAGAATTACTTCGAGATCTCATTATTTGTAATTTTCATGAAATGTGACTTTCTAGTAATGCCTGCAAAGAAATCTTCGGAATTAAGCGAAATTCGATCGATTTAAAGAGCCTTTTGACACGAAAGTTAACTTAACATTTTTTGAAAACGGTCATTCAGTTAGTACAATCTGCTCCAAGCCAACCAAGCATCATTTTACACAATGCAGCAAGAGTTTTTACAGCTTCATCTGCTACATTCAGTCAACATAATCATCATGGTAAGAAAGGTCATCGCGGGATCTGCTAGTTTCTTTGTGTAATATTGTGCCCAGGTGTTGCTTTCATTCGAAATTACTACTGCCGCTAAACTTTAAAGTCAGGTTCCGCTTCCTTTTTTCAGTCTTTTAATTATAAAGTTGCGTGAATGTGTCAGATCCACCAAATTATTTTCTTGTATTATTGTACCGTTAGTGAACTTTAATAGCGGCTACGAACAGTAACTACTACTCCAACACCTGATCGGAAGAAAGAAAACTCAATATTACAATTACCGTATATTCTGAAGGCGCTCTTGTTGCTTTGAAGTGCGAATCCGACAAATAAAACAGTACCAAATACAAACAGTTTCTACACTCAGAAAACAATTGAATATAATACGTGACTCTCAGCTTCTGTATATTCATGCATGATGATACATCCCTCTAGCAGCAAGCCAGCGTTTCATTTATTTATAGCGCAAAGCATCACTAGTAGGATGTCTGTTACGTATTTATTTTTTACTACTTACTTTCGATCACTGTACGTTTTTCGAAAGTAGGCGAAATAATATGTTTTGGCTCAGTTAGGTATCCGACTCTCTTCGGAGCAGTTTAAGCCTTCACCCTTCAGGTTCACCCGCTGCGTTGGCGGAGCGGAATTGCAAAGAGAATGGTCTGGCAGCGGTGAGCCAATTTTAAGGGAGCGCCATCCCTGATATCGCCGATAGGAGCGCCGCTCGATAACCACAGCGAGCGGTTAGGACTTCTTCCGCGAGCGTAATGGCTGCGTCCTAATCCGGAGTATTACGTGGCCCAGTGGAAATCAGTTTTACCTTTTGTTCCAGCAGACTGCCGCTGTTAAGAGGGAATTAGAAACAAGCCGTCACTCCCTTTTGGTAGAATAAGGTTCTGTCTCATAGGTTTTTGATTGTATTATCATTTAATTAAAAGGTAATTCCTTTCCCAACGTGGTACCACGATAAACTGAGGACTCTACATGAAGCAGACGGTTAGTCTCTTTTTGAAGTACTAGTCTTTAATAACGTCTCTAATGACCACGATATAAACCGGCAATTAAAACATAATGTTCCTTCCTTCCAAACTTTTAAAAATACTATACATATCTTTCTCATCAGTAGGGTAAGGTGGTACAATTTCGATATAGGTACAATTCCGATCAACGTAAGTTTTCGCGCCATTTTTCTGTCTCGTTGTGTCGCGTTGTAGAGTAGCAGGTTTCTACAGCTCCTCCTGTCTTTTCCAAGAATACACCGCTTTGCGGTAAGGAGATATAAATTTTTTCCCTTTAAATAGGTAAGTGAAGCTATTTAGTCTAACGCGCTATTATAAATCACCTAGTTAAGGGTGAAAGGATTCGCTGCCAAAAATGCAATTTTTGGTACCACGAAGTATGCGTTGGAGAGTGACAGAAAAAGTGCTTTTTATGTGGAAGATGCCCGTAATCAAAATTGTACGAGGAAGTGATCACAATTGTACCTAGTGTGGTACATTTTTCTCAATTCCGTAACTTTTTTGTGTTTATACCAACATTTGTAACTGTATAATATTTGTGTTACATATTCATTAAACATCCAAGAACAAGTGCAATAGTTAAAAATATTCCTTATCTCAATTTATTTCCAGTTATAATAACATTTGTCCGAAATGATCGAAATTGTACCACCTTATCCTAATACTTTGATGAGAACCGGTACGACTTAATTTCCTTTCTAAACTCTCCATTTTACAGTAGCTATTAATCTAAGGACTGACATATTCCGATCTCAGCCGTCTTCTAAACGTTTTTCCCTTTGTGGTTCCATCTGGTGCCAACAATATTTATTCTCAATGTTTTATCTTTTCCTATTTCCTCTTCTTGTTAGCGTATTCTCAGAGAGATAATTACAGATATCAATTTAATACAAATAAACAATCCCTGAGACGGATATTCGTCTCAAATATGTCAAAGATATTATTGATAAATATGAAGCATTGAATTAATTTTTTTATTTTTATTTATTTATTTATTTATTTGTGGCGCGGTAAATATGAAGCACTGAATTAAAATTTAATACAAATAAACAATCCCTGGTCCCTGGGTTCGATTCCCGGCCGCACCAGAAATTTTAATTCAATGCATCATATTTATCAATAATTACAGATAGTTCATCAATCTACAATGCACTAATAATTATATAGTAAATATTATATTCGTCACAAGAATAAGGGATGATCTAGCGGCCACCGCGGCGGATTAGCCGTGCTTACTGCAGCGTCGTGTTGCGGTGCGCGCGGCCGTCAGCCGTCGGTGGTTCGAATCCCCCCTCGGGCATGGATGTTTGTGTCGTCTTTAGTATAAAGTAGTTCATAAGTAGTTTGTAACTTTAGGGACTGATGACCCCGCAGTTAAGTCCCTTAAGCTTTACAAACATTTGAACCTAGCAGCCATTTGTGCAATCATGTGAATGCTACAGTAATCCTACACTACAGCGTCAAACTGTATTCATTACACACAGTTTGTAGAACATGCATTCTGATGTAATCGGTTGACTTTCGTTCACTAAATGGCACCGAGATTCAGTTTTTTGCGGCTTGTAAAAGCATTATATGTTGATGGGCGCTTAAAAAAAAGAAAAAAAATATTTTGGTAGCACAATTACATAATTATAAATACATCACCATTTCTGTAATTTCTGTTCATTTCATGTTGTCGAAATTTGTCTCTTAATTATATTCTGAAGATGTTTTCTGCGAGAAATGGAGATTTCTTTTTATGTCGCTATCAGTTACAAATAATCACAGATATAAAACTACAGTCCTCACCTTTTCTAACAGACGTCCTTTCAGCTTTCCGACCAACACGCGGTTTTTTTGTCGTTAAAATAATTGCCTGTGATGAGATATGACTTTCCAGCAACGATGAAGCTAAAGGCGTGTGTAGGGATGTAGCACCAACTCAGCAACAGCCACCATTTTCTGGGCATTCATCCCATTGTGTACCGATGCAGGACTGTTGCATATAAGGAGTTTGTAATTACTTTGCCGTAGAAGTGAGAATGACCGAAGCACAGTCTTTCACCAATAAAAACTACAAATAAAGACAGAGGCAGTCAGCACAATAGAATTTGACATCAGGCTGTTACAGGAAGTTCTTTGACAGTCTCTTACATTCATGTCAGCAAAAATGAAATCATAATATACGTCTGTGCAAATGAGAGTTGAACATCGTCTTGAAATACTGAGAAACCTTTCATTATCGAGCATTTGTAGTTCCCCTGTGCATTACAGTTAGGGAGTCATACATTTATGATAAATCCGTTACAGTACGATCAAATTGAAATATGAAGTTTATGATTAAGATAACGTTTACATTATATGAACGCAATAAAGTAATGAAAATATTGGTTTAAATTATCAAACTATTGTTGTAATGTTAGGTCAGCTGACTTTCCATCATGTTCGGAATATATACACATGTACACATTTTTCATTTCTCATGCTCATATTGTTGGTACTGTAATAATAATAATTTCATGTGACTCATTGGTCTGCTCCATGTCTCTCAACTGGACGCCACTTAGGCGACTTGCGTCTCCCTAGCCTACCCCAGTTATCCAACCTGTGAAAGAAGGCCTACACCTTAACGTGGAATCCGAACCACGAGTCGTTTCTGGTGACCCCTCACATCGTTGAGAGGTGAAGGGTGGGTTGAAACGCAAAAGAAAATAATCAGAGGTCCGACCGGGTTTTGAACCTGCGACCCTTCGGTTTCCAGTGGAGCGCTTTATTCCAAGACCACCGTCCGTGATAGCGCACAAATATTGATATCGTCTGAACTAGCCGGTTATGCCAGTTCAAAAGTATGTACTCCGATGACGTAGGACTGTATGGAAAGCATGTGTTTCAAGCGAATAAATAATTTGCGACACCATAATTCATTTAATGCACATCTTACCAATAATTTATTATCTTTGCATGGTTCATGTATGGAATGTTTGGAATCGCTGAATTGCCAATGTGCATACGTCTGTCAACTGATACTCTTTGGACATTCATGTTAATCAAAAACTGCGATTCACTTTTGTAAATTTGGTCTGTCAGCTGATACTCTTTGGACATGCGTGTTAATTAAAAACCGCGATTCACTTTTGTAAATTTGGTGTAAGCATCATTTGTCCTGTAGTAACTGTCAAAGGTCGTGTAAATTTATAATATTGCAGCGGTTTGGGCATAGAGTTTTTGTAAACAGCATGGATCTATAGAAGATGAGATGCTTCCCCAGTTGAACGAATAGCAAGGACGTGGGAGGAAAAGGTGGAAAAGCGGGCTAAGTGGCTAGTTTGTGAGATAAAAAGGTAAACTAGCAAAAGCGTTTCGTCGCTCAACTGGTAACAGTGTCAATAATATTTCGCTATTTTATTTCAGGACATATACATCAAGAAGAATATCTAATCGCCTCGAATGACGACTAACGTCACGTGTGTTTACTGATATAATATTAGTGGCACTGTTTTAAAAAAACGATGCCATGAAGATTGATTTTTGCCACTTACCATAAGAGCGAGCATAAGACTCCATTACGCCAGAGTGAGCTATACTTCGCCGCTCTTCTCCCACCAAAGGCATTGTACAATCTGTTCTTCAAAGATCTGCAGCTATTTTCCCAGCCAATGGTTTGCCAACGCTTACTAGTAATTAAAATTTTGTATATTTTAGTTGTTCGTCTAATTCAATGTTCGCACTGTACTCAGTCATTTCTGTAACAGCCGGTATAACACTACGATCGACTGACTTCCGAATAAAGAAGTAGGTGGTATTCCTTTTCATCTTTCCCTCTCATTACCAAAAGCATTGTCTCAAATGAATGATATTTTGCTTTGGTGCTACCATAATTCAGCGCCAAACGCAGTCTGACTTGCAGCACATAATCTCAGTCGAGTTCATATGCAGTAAACAATGAAAGCCAATTGCTTTCATCTTCAAAGAATATGACACGGACATCAAGTGACAATCAGGTAAATGGTTATTTTCTAAACTTTATGTAGTGATCAGCCAAGCAGTGGAGCATCTTTGAAATTATAATTGACCACTACACAAAAATATTTGACTAGCCATTGATACATAAGAACTTATTACAATGTACCAACTCTTTTACTTCCTTACATGCTTAGTTTAATTTGCTAAAATACATAAAAAATAGCAGTTACAATCCTCTCATTTAGTTTTGTTGCTACGTGTACTTTAAACCTTCACATCCACATTATACAGACATTCATCCAAAGATTACGAGCAGTCGAAACAGGAAAGAAAACTCAGACCTACTGGTGCAGTAAACAGAACAGACAACAGAGACGCCTCTTACATTAGTGTCGTAATGGAAGCAGGCGCCGCTCCCTCTTTTTCATCGTTGGTCTTAACTGCCGCCCAGTGGCCAATAAATCACAAGAAGTACTGTAGCATCCACTCACTGAAGTAGCATCCGGAAAAATAATCTCTGGCAACAACCCTGAAAAACTCACTAACTTTTAAATCCCACTGAACAACTGAGGATGGTCCACTAAGAGTAATGTGGGAAGTTCCATTATGCAGAAAAGAAAAACTACCGACTTGGGGTCTGTAGTCCTGAGGCACGCTGTGTCCAGGACATCGGGGATCTCATAAAATGCATTTTACATACCATTTCTGTCTTTCTTGACCGTGATTTATTAACTTTCCGTTCATCTTAAACTGCAGACATTTGTTTTATTTCTATTCTTAGGCCTAGATCTCCAATTGTAGCGTGATAAACTGAGCTTACAGTATCAGCAAGCACTCTAGTGAATTTTATACCTTGATGCTTTTTTCCAGACCTTTCTTATAAAAGAAATCTATCGAATGTTATGCTTGCTATAACATATAATCTTCCACTGTAAGAATTATAAGACATGACTCCTCAAAAAATCATAGATATCATTTACAGAGACAAGTTTCGTGTGGTATCATACATTCGTGAGTCGTGTATACATCACCCTGTCTGTATTTACTCTGTTGACAAATAGATTTCATGAGAGAGAGACAGACAGAGAGAGAGGTGGGACACAGGACATGAATATTCTTAGAAAATTACAATGAAGGACGTTAGAGACATTTTCGCTTCCGTTTCTGGGCACTTTATTAAATTCAATGAGTTAGTTATAACATTATTCCCGTGTTGGGGATCGAACGTGAGTTTTTTTTTTTTTTCCTTACTAGGTTGATGCTCTACTCTGTTCGACATCTGCACACGACGGATATTGTCGTGGCAGGAACTACTTTAGCACACTCGAAGACAGACACAAATTTTCGATATATATCCTACATCTATCCTTATGTCCGTTCCCCATTACTTTCGTTTACTACTAGCCATAGTTGGCGGATTCTTGTAAATACATTGTGCTTTGTGTGCATCTGTAGTTATCTGTTTGAACGTCACCTCAGTTTGAGTAATAAATGAGGCAGTGATTTTTCACCGCAGTAAACTAGCCAGAACAGAGTGTCTCGTGGCCGGCATATTGACTAAAAACCTGTCCACACACAAGACGCTTCTTCTGTCTATCTTAAAACCATAGTAAAAATTCTCTGTTGACTGCGAACGAAACATTTTACTTCCTTCTTGTGCTAAAAATAATCCTCAGAGTTCAAGCTGCCCTAGTTAACGTACGGTGTATTTATTTAGGTCAAATTTCGTATCTCCATTTTGAGATACTTATCCATATTCCTCGATATTTGGCAGAAGCACTGATGTAGCAGCAATGACAATATAGTCATAGTAGAAATTAACTATGCTCTGATTGCAATAGGCTTCTATTTAAAAAACACAGCCGATTTCACTTTTGGCTCACTTTAGGTTACGGTAGAAACACTAATAGTGGGATCTTTGCTATCGCATTTTGACAACTCGAAATTTTAAAAATAACGGCTTAACCGTACGTCTGCAACGAAAATTTAATAAACAGATTTGTAGAAGAGAAAAGTCTCTACAACTTTGCTCAGTTATGTTTTTTCATATGCTTCATCGTGAAAGAGACATTTGCAAAAATAACGGTGATTTGACGATGCCTGTCTGTCCGCCTGCTTGTCTGTCCGTAACGTGTTCCAATTTTTTCTGGTCGAACCGTTCAACCGATCGGCGCCAAATTTTACAGACATAATTGCTGGCCGCCAGAGACCCGAACCTCCCTTTCTCAAATTTTTCGGACAATAAATACGCTAGTAACAGTAAAAAAATTGCAGAGGAGAAAATTCTCTACAACTTTCCTCTAATGTTTTCTTCGTCACTCGCACCGTTACAGAAATATTTTTAAAAATAACGGCGATGTACACCGTCTCTTGGTTTTACCTAAACGAGTAGTTAGGAAATGTCACGTAACATTCCTCGCCCAGAACTCTCTCAGGCATACGCCATCTTGCTTCATGTTTTTATAATTTTTTTACTATAACTTACGCGTTGTCAAAAAAAAATGTTCAAATGTTTGTGGAGTCTATAGGACTTAACTACGGGGTCATCAGTCCCTAAACTTACAAACTACTTATGAACTACTTACAACTAAGGACGGCACAAATATCCATGCCAGAGGGGGTATTCGAACCCCCGACCGTAGTGGCCGTGCAGACCGTGACTGGAGCGCCTCAGTCTCCTCGGCCACCGCGGCCGGCTACGCGTTGTCATTTTAAATCAGAGGCGCACTGAAGTATTAACATAAGAACGTCGTTTATAATAGGATAAATTACAATCTAGTGTCTCAAAATTCCACTTTAGCTGTTAACAACTGCCAGCAATAGTACTAAAAATAATGGAGAATTAGGTAGTTGTTCGCCGTGGTGTAGTGGGTACTGCTTTACATTGTATCTACATCTACATAGATACTCTGCAAATCTCATTAAAGTGCCTGCCAGAGGGTTCATTAACCACTTTCATAACTTTCCTCTACCGTACCATTCTCTAATAGCGCGCGGGAGAAAAAACAGCTAAATCGTTCCGTTTTCGATCTGATTTCTCTTATTTTATTGGGATGGTCATGTCTCCTTAAGTAGGTGGGTGCTAGCAAAATATTTTCACATTCAGAACTAAAAGTCGGTGATTGAAACTTCGCAAACAGATCACGCCGCAATGAATAACGTCTTTCCTCTAATGACCTCCACCCCAATTCCTGCAACATTTCCGTGACGCTTTCCCCCCGTAACGTGATAAAACAAAACGAGCTGCCCTTCTCTGAACCTTCTCAATGTCTTCCGTCAGTCCCACCTGGTGAGGGTCCCACAAGGGGCAGCAGTACTCCAGGAGAGGACGCACAAGTGTGATGTAGGCAGTCTCTTTGGTGGAGCTGGTGCATCTTCGAAGCGTTCTGCCCATGAAACGTAACCTCAGGTTCGCCTTCCCACAATCTTTTCTATGTGTTCTCTCCAGTCAAAGTTGTTCGTAATTACGACTCCTAGGTATTTGGTAGAATCTACGACCTTAAGGTTTGACTGATTTATCGCATAATTAAAGTTCATCGGATTTCTTTTAGTGGTCATGTGTATTACTTCACACATTTCTTTATTTAGTGTCAATTGCCAATTTTCGCACCATGCAGAGATTTTGCCTAAATCGCTTTGTAGTTGCTTTTGATCCTCAGTTGACTTCACTAACCGATAAACGACAGCATCATCCGCGAACAGTCTAAGGGAGCTATTCAGATTGTCTCCTAAATCGTTTATAAACACGAGGAAGAGTAATGGACCTATAACGTTTCCCTGTGGAACGCCAGATATCACTTCTGTTTTACTCGATGACTTACCGTCAATTACAACAAACTGTGTTCTTTCTGATAGGAAATCGTGAATCCAATCGCACAATTAGGGAGATATTCCATAAGCACGCAATTTCATAAGAAGCCGCTTGTGGGGTACAGTGTCAAAAGCCTTCCGGAAATCCAGAAAGATAGAATCGATTTGGGATCCCTTGTCGATGGCACTTAATACTTCATGTGAATAAAGCGCAAGCTGTGTTCCGCAAGAGTGATACATTCTGAATCCGTGTGGACTACTGGTTAATAGGTCGTTCTCTTCGAGGTAGTTTATAATATTCGAACAAAGTATATGTTCCAAAATCCTACTGCAAATCGACGTCAATGAGATAGGCCTATAATTTTGAGGATCACTCCTATTGCCTTTCTTGAATATTGGAGTAACTTGGGCAACTTTCCAGTCTTTGGGTACGGATCTTTCGCTGAGTGATCGGTTGTAAATTATAGCTAAGTACGGAGCTATTGCATCAGCATACTCTGAGAGGAATCTAGTTGGTTTTGTGTCCCAGCCTCGTCGCCGCTTTTGTGTCTCGTTCAGTCGTAGGTGTCGGTGGCCGAATGGAATGAGACCGACACAGGAATAAAGATAGCACGCTGGTGCAGGTACGAAGGGGAGCAGCCAGAAACTAGAAACACTAGAGTAAATTAGAACGAGATATATATTGAACAGAATTTATACAATACATAACTTTTACAGAGATCAGTACTGCAGAATGCTGATACATAGTTGTTAAAGGCCTGCCTAGTGCCTGTACGATAGCCAAGTCTTCACTGGTGCCTATCTGATTACGAAGGTCCTAACTGGTTGCTATCTCAGTCCCAAGTGAACGATGTCGTTCAGCGGTGGCCACGAGCGGAGTTGCAGCAGAGGGCGCTCGTGGCTGTCGTCGTGAGAACGCCGCGTCGTGCGTGCATGGAGGCGCGCGGCGAAAGTAGGTGGCGCGCACTTGGTACTTGTGCGACACCACACCCCTCCCCCCCAAACCGCCGCGCCGTCGTGGCGTAGGGCTGAGGGCCACGGCGACGGCACTGGGAGGAGGGCCTGGGCGGGGGCGTTACTGGTGGGACGGGCGTCGTAGCTGAGTCTGGGATCGAGACGCCGTCCGCGCCCCGGCATCCGCCTTGCGATCCTCCAGGAAACCCGGCGAAACCTGAGGAAGGGCGCACACCCCCGCCCAGAGGGAGCAGGTCATCTTCTTCTGAGGTGCGTGGCCCAAGCTGGGGGGGCCCGCACGGTCCCGGAGTCCTTCTCGGTGACGCTGTCATCTGCGGCGGCGACAGCGGCGGCGACGACTGCGTTGGAGGTACGTCGACGTCCATAGGGATCTCGTAATCCGGGGACGAACGATGTGGCTGTGCTCCCTGGCGGTGAACTGGGTCTGGAATCAAGAAACCGGAGACAGGATCGCGGGGCCTGTGCAAGCGCAATTGGTTTGCGTGGCGCCGCAGCTCCGACCCTCTGGAAGAACGTACAACATACATATTGCGACCGAGCACGCGCTGAATGGTGCCTGGCAACCATGTCTTCTTCATACCAGCAAACACCCTGTACAGCACCGGCGTAGAAACCTGAAAACGCGTAGCGCCATACGAACCGACTCGGTGCGTGGGAGGCTGCAGCAGGTGAAGGAGAGTGCGGTGACGGCGGCCGTGTAGCAGCTCGGCAGGAGACGGGCCGTCACGTGGCATGCATCGATACGTAGACAGGAAAATTTGAAGAGCTTGCTGCCTGGAGTGCTGACCTTTCATCTTCTCCATGTGAGACTTGAATGTTCGAACGAAACGTTCTGCTTCACCATTGGACTGAGGGTGAAAAGGTGCAGTGGTAATATGCTGAATGCCATTCACACGACAAAACTGTTGAAATTCCGCACTAACAAACTGAGGTCCATTGTCACTGACAATAGTTTCAGGCAAACCTTCGATACAAAACACTGATGTTAAGGCACTGATTGTACTAGACGCCGTCGTTGAATTCATGGCAATCACAAAAGGAAACTTGCTGAAAGCGTCGACAACAATTAACCAGCGCGTATTCCAGAAAGGTCCGGCAAAGTCAATGTGTAACCGTTGCCATGATCCCTTGGGGCGTAGCCAGTCTGAGAAACGTTGCGGGGGAGCCGCCTGATGCTCCGCACAAACAGTACACTGTGACGTCATACTCTCTATCTGGGCGTCCATACCAACCCAGGTACAATGACGTCTGGCCAATTGCTTTGTCCTAACAATACCCCAATGTCCTTGATGCAGGAGGCGTAACACTTCACGTTGCAGGGAACGAGGAACAATCACTCTTGTTTGGTCGTTGTCTGTATGTGACAACAGAACACCCTGACTTAAAGATAATGCATGACGTTGTGCAAAATAACGTCGAACCAGAGGCCGTTGAATGTCTTCTGCTCTGTCAGGCCACCCTGAGCGAACAAAACGTGCTACCACACTTAGGTCTGCATCCGCAGCTGTTTCCTGTGCAACCCGACGAGAGTTCAAAGGGAAATCTGCGACAGCGGAAGCATCTTTGGAGTCTACCTGACAACATGCCATTTCTGAAGAATCAAACGACACATCCTGGCCAACCGTAAGTCGGGAAAGTGTGTCCGCGTTGGCGTGTTTAGTGGTAGGTCGGTACAAAATCTCATACTGATAATTAGACAGTATTAAGGACCATCTCTGAAGCTTTTGTGCCGTTCGTGGCGGAATTGGCTTTGTGGGTGAGAACAACGACGTGAGAGGCTTGTGGTCTGTCAACAAATAGAATTATCTGCCATAGAGATAATGATGAAACTTTGTGACGCCGTAAATGATTGCTAAGGCCTCCTTTTCTATCTGACTGTAATTCTGTTGCGTCGGCGTCAGTAGCTTGGATGCAAGGCAATAGGACGATCGTGTCATCCAATACGATGTGACAAAACTGCACCCACACCGTACGACGAGGCATCAACTGCTAGCACTACAGGCTTCTGTGGGTCAAAGGGAATCAAACATGCATCACTGATTAGTGCAGACTTTAAGTTGTCAAAGGCAACCTGGCAATCTTTGGACCATACAAAAGGAACATTCTTCCTACGTAAGTGATGCAGTGGAGCTGCAATCTGAGAGGCATTGGGAATAAACCTGAAATAATAGTTCAGCTTTCCCATTACTGCTTGCAATTCGTGCACATTCTTAGGAGGAGGCAAGTCTTTGATTGCTCGAAGATGTGACTGTAAGGGATGTATTCCTTGGACATTAATCACATGGCCTAGGTACTCTATTTCAGTTTGAAAAAACGAACACTTTGGTTTATTGCAACGTAGACCTGCTGCAGTCAACACATTGAAAAGGCACTCCAGGTTTGCTAAATGTTCTTCAACTGTACGTCCGGATACCACAATATCATCTAAATAGTTCGAACAAGACGGTACAGAAACTGTCAGCTGTTCCAAAAAACGCTGAAAAATAGCGGGGGCGGATGAACTGCCAAAGGGTCTCGTCATCAAGTGGAATCTGTAAGTATGCCTCTGCTAAATCAATCTTAGAAAAGAAGCGAGACTGTCCTAATTTGTCCATTAGTTCGTCAGGTCTGGGCAGGGGATAAGTGTCTACAATTGTTTGACTGTTCACTGTTGATTTGAAGTCCGCACAGAGACGAAGTTTTCCTGACGGCTTGGGTATAATTACTATAGGCGAGGCCCACTGACTCGCAGAAACAGGAGAAATCACCCCACTACCTTGCCAACGTTTAAGTTCTTCGGCAACTGTATCACGCAAGGCGATAGGCACTGGTCTAGCTTTACGAAATTTTGGAACTACAGACTCTTTTAAAGTTACATGTGCCACGAAGTCTTTAGCACAACCTAGTTCCGGCGAAAACAAGTCACTGTATTTTTCACACAATGCATTAATTTTGTCCTGAGGCACTACAGACGAAATTTGAAGCACATCTCTTTGAATTGATAAACCAAACAAGTCAAAAGTATCTAGTCCAAAAATGTTCTGTGTAGATTTGGCCTGAAGAACTAAACAAGAGACAGTTTTCGTAACACCTTGAAAAGAAGCAGACAGGCTACACGTTCCCAGCACGGGAATATTTTGACCTGTATATGCTTTTAACACCTGCTGTGACGGCGACAATTTTGGCGAACCTAGAAGTTCATAAGTATCTTTATTTATTAATGTAACAGCGGAACCAGTATCAAGCTGAAATTTCACAGTCTTATTTTCTATGAAGAGAGTCACAAACGTTTTTGCTTGCGGCGCTCGACAGGTGCGTGAATGTGGGCAACGTCTGCTACGGTTTGTTTACTGCGCTTGCGCGGGCCGCGTAGTGAAGTAAGCGGCGCAGACTCAGCACGCAGCGGATTAACAACACTGTCACTAGATGGCACTACCGCCGGATCGGCGTCCGCGCAATGCGAGGCTACTACAGAGTCACTAACTACTGCACTACACTCTTGAGCAGCTACTTAATGTCTACTGTCACTAGCTACACAGTACTGCGCACTTTTACAATAAGAAGTTGCAGAAGGCACTAGGTTCACTACAGGATTGCACTGTACATTGTCACTTTGCTTGTCCCGAACCCTTTTCCGTTGCACAGATGTACGCGCTCGTCGGCGCTAGCGGCGTGGCTCAATACATAGTTTTGCAATAGGTGCAAAAGAATTTCCTTGCAATTGAGAACCAAGTAAAGCACTGTTCAATTCCACAGCGTGTATGACATTGACTGTATGCACTGCTCTCGCACTTTGCGAAGCACTGTTTCTAACGTTACTGTTCTTTGAGTTTTTAATTTGCACACACACTGACTGCACATGTCCCGATTTGCCACATTGATAACAGGTTGCGTTGCGACTAGGGCAATGAGCACGCTTGTGGCGAGACACACACTGGGGGCAAGATTTACGTACATTTTTCGGAAATGACCGTTGGCGCCCGTTATTCAAATTACTGCTTCTAACACGACGGGGCGACCTTTGTGTCGCACTGTTACACTGGCTACTGTTCACTGTCTGTTCAGCACGGCCTGTACTATTGTAAGAATCACTAGTGCTACACTGAGAATTACGGCTAGGAAGGCGTCCGGTACGGCGCACTGAATTTACACTGTGGCTTTGCATTTCTACATCTGCTAACTCAAAGGTATCATGCGCTTCAATAAGCTGCAGTACACTGTCTAATGAAGGGTCTGACTGTTTTAGAATTGCTGCCCTAATTCTGCGGTCCTGAATGTTCTGCGTAATCGCATCCCTCAACATCACGTCACTATACGAAAGTCCACAAGAGCAAGTAAATTTACATTTGCGGGTTAAGCCCTTCAATTCCGTAATCCACTCTTGGTGTGACTGCTGCGGTAATTTTTTAAGTCTGAAAAATCGGTACCGTGCCGCAGCTACGAGAACTTTTCTCTCATAATGAGCATTTAGTGCCTCTACTATTTGTTCAAAGTCTACATCACGAGGAGATACGTCGGGGACAAGTTTTTTCAGTAACACGAAGGTGTTGGTGCCCACCACAGATAATAACAGATGCTTCACTTTCTGACCTGTAATTTGATGAGCCGCGACGAGTTCTTGAAACTGTGCGAAGTAGTCGCTCCATTCTTCCTCACGTTCGTTGTACTGGCGAAACGTAGGAAGCGTTGCGGCGGCAGGTGTGGGCTGCTGAAGCGGCGGCTGTTGTTGTTGGTTAGCTGCTTGCGCTGTGAGCTGGGCCACAGCTTGCAGGAGTTGTGTTATTTGCGCCGTCTGTAACTGAATAATTTCCATTAAGTTTGGGTTCGGGGTAGTGGCCATGCTGACCGATTAGGCACCGCGCATACAAGTAACTTATAACAAAACACAAATGCAATATGAAAGAGGACGCTCTGCAACAAAAAAAGTCCACAAAACACGGAACAAAATATGTTCCCCCAAAATTCTTATAATAAGGGTGGGTGGGCGGGAGCAATTTCTGCCTGCTCCGACTGTCGCTGTCTGCCTGCTACAAGCGGGCTGGTCCACGGTTCGTCTATCCCTCCTCGTCGCCACTTTTGTGTCCCAGCCTCGTCGCCGCATTTGTGTCTCGTTCAGTCGTAGGTGTCGGTGGCCGAGTGGAATGAGACCGACACAGTAATAAAGATAGCACGCTGGTGCAGGTACGAAGGGGAGCAGCCAGAAACTAGAAACACTAGAGTAAATTAGAACGAGATATATATTGAACAGAATTTATACAATACTTAACTTTTACAGAGATCAGTACTGCAGAATGCTGATACATAGTTGTTAGAGGCCTGCCTAGTGCCTGTACGATAGCCAAGTCTTCACTGGTGCCTATCTGATTACGAAGGTCCTAACTGGTTGCTATCTCAGTCCCAAGTGAACGATGTCGTTCAGCGGTGGCCACGAGCGGAGTTGCAGCAGAGGGCGCTCGTGGCTGTCCTCGTAAGAACGCCGCGCCGTGCGTGCATGGCGGCGCGCGGCGAAAGTAGGTGGCGCGCACTTTGTACTTGTGCGACACCACAGATGGTATATAATCTGGCCTGGAAGATTTATTTTTGTTTAGTGACTTAAGTTGTTTTACTACTCCAGGAACATCTACTTCTAAGTTTCGCAAGCTGGCAGCTGTTCTCGTACTGAATACTGGGGTGTTCACTTCGTCTTCTTTGGTGAAAGAATTTCGGAAAGCTGTGTTTAGTAATTCTGCCTTAGCAGTACCGTCATCAGTAGTATTACCATTGCTATCGCGTTGTGAAGGTATTGTTTGTGTTTCGCCGCTAGTGTACTTCACATATGACCAGAATTTCTTTGGATTTTCTGCAAGATTACGAGACAGGATTTCGTTGCGGTCGATAGTTCGAAACCCGCCAGTACCATTTTTTTCGCTTTGGCTCCTAAAAGTGTTTTCGGCACTCTTATTAATTAAATAGAGCTGTCTTCTGCAATTTTAGAGTTGTGCAGATGTAAGATGTAAAATGTGTGTTTGTTGTATTTCGTGAACGTCTTGTGAAATACGTAACAACGAATTAAACACTGGTCTTCTGAAGCATTTGCACAACAGCGGGGAGGATACTGTGATAATGAATATTCAAAAACAACGTGCAGATACTGGTAGTTTAAAATATACATAGAATCATACATTTCTGTGTTAATGGTCGTTCCTTAATTAAATAGAAGGGAAGTGTATACATTTAAACAAATTACCTGTTAATGAATATGCTGAAATTCATTAATTAGAATCAACGCGTCTTCTAAAATGTTTGTCTATGCGACGGTTACTATGGACGCTTTTAACAAAAATTGTATTACCTTTTCTGTTAAAAATGTTTGTAGAGCTTATGGGGCTAAACTTACAAATTACTTATGAACTAGCTTATACTAAAGACGGCACAAACATCCATGCCCGAGGGGGAACGGCCTCGAGCATCGTAGCATAGTGCCTCAATGCGCTCGGACGCTCCGGCGCGGCTTACATTTCCTGTAGTTCAGATATGACTTTTTTCGTGTTACTGTGTTCTGCTCTTCGTCGTTCACTCAGTTTTCTCGTTAAAGACGGTGGTGAGATACTATGCTGGCAACCTCTCACCAAGCGCGCTGTGCCACCGCGCCCGGCAAGTTTCGAACCACCGTCTAACATTTTCGTAGATCACAAACTAATTCGTCGCCCATTACACTACGGTGAATAGCTGCGAGAGTAATCCGTACTTCTCGAACCATCGATGGCAAGTGTTAACTGCTGACATTGCATTTTTAGACAGTAGATTATAATTCATTCTCCTAAGAACGACGAGATTTTGATAATTTTCAGTGCATCACTGCTTAGAAATGTATGCAAAAAATTGTAAAACTATAAGCAAATCTAAAGTGGGCCGTAAAACACGTCAGTGCCATTTATTTCAGACGCATCATCGTGTGCTTATAAATAATTTTCAAAGGTCATGCCAGCCTTTCAGCAACTGCCCAGCGTTCACGTCAGTTGGTTAAATGTTGAACGTAAAATAATCTTCTCTGGCCAACAGAATATTTTCGTGCCGCGAGCAAAAAAAAAAAAAAAAAAAAAAAGAAAAAAAAAAAAAAAAAAAAAAAAAAGAAAGAAAGAGGACTGTACCACCCCTTTTCTTATTGTGAAAGAACCATCTGCGGCTTAGTGTACCTGTATCTATTACAATAATTTTAGAGGCCACAGAACCATGACGATGACCAAGAACGATGCGTTTAGTACATGAAAGATGGTGCAGCAGCCCACTACCTGGCCGACGTCCGGGATTTGGCCGCGCATGGCCTCCACGTTCCCCAGACCTGAATACACTCGACTTTTTTATGTGGATTCATGGATTCATGAACGGTATCTTGTTTGTATCTCTTGTGCCGGCTTCTCTACCTGCACTATGAACAAGAATTTACGCCACCACTGAGCAAGTTGCGCCTGCACTGCTACAGCAGGTTTGGTAAGAAATTTGCTTCCAATGGGATGTCACGTCAAGAATGTGAACAGTCTGGCCTAAGATCAGGGTTTTAACTGGATCGAACATGGCCACTATTTTATGGACTCCTTAGTTCAGTTGCAGTAGTCGTGTATCATCTCAGTGAAAACAGAAAAATACCGTCTGAAATTAACCCAATACCACGTTGGAGTGGCCGAGCGATGCAAGGTGCGTAACACACTGTTTCTCCCCGACGGAGGTTCGAGTCCTCCGTCTGGCTTGGGTGTGTGTTAGCTTAGTTTTAGTCAAAGGAGATTGTAAATCTAGAGAGCCGCGACTTAGCCGCGCGAACTGGAGTGCCGTGTTGCAGTGCGCGCGGCTGCCCGCCGTCGGGGGTTCGATGCCCCCTCGGGCATGTGTGTGTTGTCCTTAGTTTAGTTTACCTTAGGTTAAGTAGTTTGTAAGCTAGGGACTAATAACCAAGCTGTTGAGTCCCATAGATTTACGAACATTTGAATTTGAAACTTAGAGACTAATAACCAGAGTAGTTAAGTCCCATAGATTTACCAACATTTAAATTTGAATGGTTTTAATTTCACTATTTGTTATAGTCTTCAGATACTGGGTATAGACTACGAGATACAGATTTTTAAGACAGATGATAGGGATAGAGAATAAATCAGTTATCCAGGAATTGCCTTCAGCTGTTATGGAACCGATTAGAGAGATATTGATCACTAACAACAGATTTCACATTCTCACTAACTACTCACATACTCTCTCAGACGACACGTTCAAATGGGTGTACTTCAGCATGGTACTTATGGTAATAGGTTCATTGAGATTACTCGTTGCACTACTAATGTTTCGACAAAATTTTGGGCCATCTTAAAGATGTTGCTCCGAGATGGTGTGAACCGGAGCAGGAGCTGTGAGTTCGTCACCATTAGTGACAGCACCTGAGGAACTCACTGGTACTGCTCCGTGCCACACAATCTTGGAGCAACATCCTGAAGATTACGAAATCGAAATATTGAAATATTTCAGTCATTCCATGACAAAGGTAAATATTTGTGCTGGATCGGGATTCGAAGCCAGATTTCCTACTTCGAACCAGCGGTCCCTTTAGCAATTTGGCAATCCAGGTACGCTTCCCTTCCAACGCAAATTCTCTGCCTTTTGTGGACATATTTACAATTATTGACACGTCCGAAAAGAACAGACACCAAATAAATAATTGTAAATTTGCCCACAACAGGCAATGACAATTTCCAGGCAGACGCAGTCAAACGCAAGATCTGTTGCGGGAATCCAGTACAGGTAGCGAGTAAGAGGAATCAGTGGGCAGCGAGCTAGAATTTGAGAATTGGGATTGGAAGGGAACCGTGCCTGGATAGTCTGTTAAGACGAACGCTGGTCCGAAGTGGGAAATCCGGATTAGAATCCCGGTCTAGCACAAATTTTTAAATTTCTCGTTGAATTTATTTCAACTCCCAGAAACGATCTAAATGTATCAATAATTCAATTTCGTAAATTTACGGCCGTTACTGTCAACTAATGGTGTCTGATCTTTCAAACATGTCAACTAATGGTCTCTGCTCTTTCCGAAATGTCCGAAAAGAACAGTCACCATATCTATAATCCTGAAGATGCCCAAAATTGGGTTGAAACTAGTTGAAGATCAAACAACAAATTTGCGTTATAGTCTGTGTTTATATAGAAAGGTGTCATAATCGTGCCTTTTTTTCCAAAGGATACAAAAAATATGCCCAAAAATATGTTTAGTAAAATTTATGTATTGTTATGCAAATGAAAAGCAGCCTTCGGTTCACCTTCTCTGTTATTGTTGTTGTTGTGGTCTTCAGTGCTGAACTTGTTTGATGCAGCTCTCCCCAATACCCTATCCTGAATAAGGTTCTTCACATAAGAACGGCAACCTACATCTGTCTGAATCTGCTTACTGTATCCATCTCTTGGTCTTCCTCTGCGGTTTTTACCCCACACACTTCCCTCCAATGCTAAATTTACGATTCCTCGATGTATAAGAATGTGTCCTACCAAGCGATCCCTTCTTTTAGTCAAGGTATGCCAGAAATTCCTTATCTCGTCAGTTCTGTTCAATACATCCTCATTAGTTACGCGACCCACCCACCTAATCTTCAGCATTCTTCTGTAGCACTACATTTCAAAAGCCTCTATCCTCTTCCTGTCCGCACTGTTTATCGTCCATGTTTCACTCCCATACGAGGCAACACTCCACACAAATGCCTTCAGAAAGGACTTCCCCTTAGAGTTAAATCAATATTCGATGTTAACAAATTTCTGTTTTTCAAGAACTCTTTTCTACCCATTGCCATACTGCATTTTATATCCTCTGTACTGCGACCATCATTTGTTATTTTACTGGCCAAGTACCAAAACATTGTTTCGTTACTTAATCTAATTCCTTCATCATCACCTGATTTTCTTAGACTGCACTCCATTACCCTAGTTTTGCTCTCGTTAATGTTTATCTTATATGCACCTTTCTGCACACTGTCCATTCCGTTCAACTGCTCTTCCAGGTCCTTTCCTGTCCCTGACAGAATTATAAAGTCATCGCTCCATATATTTCACTCCTGCTTGTTTGAAAACTTGAAAGAGTTTGTTGCAATCAACATTGTGAAAAATACAGGTGGTTGGTTTTCTAATTCAGGAGTCTATAAATTAATATATGATAAATGTCCGTGTTACTACATTGGCCAAACAGGTAGAGCCGCGAAGAGAAGATACAAGGAGAACTTATTAGGAAAGAAAGGAGCGAACATACATTACGTTTTCAGAACACTTACTGATTGCCAACCACACTCCGAAAAAGTTAGAAGATACTATAATTTTACACAGAGAAGTTAAAGGGAAAAAACTTGATCTTTGGGAAGAACTTGAGATCTTTAAACGTCTAGAACTCAAGGATGACAATATATTAAACGATCAATTAAATTTCACCTGTAGACAATATTTTGAAGGCTTCAAACCAATACTGCTTATGAAATCTTCTGAAGAAATGGGAGCAGGATATGGAGGCAAGAGAGGAGGAAGGTAATTATGGCATAAGAGATTTACAGGATGAGGGATAGGGCGGAGGAGGAGGAGACGGAGAGGGACGATGTGGTTACAGATAAAGGGCGAGAAAGACAAAGAAAGGGGAAAAGTAGAAGGAGATTAAGGTGTATAATTCCCAGGCTCAGAGTGAGGTGGCGATGTTGGAACTCACTCGAGTCGCATTTAGTACTACGGTGGTTTAAATACACCTCCGGCCATTCAGATGTAGATTTTTCGCTGTTTCCATAAATTACACCAGGCAAATGCCAGTATGGTTTTCTTCAAAGGGCACGGCTGATTTCTTCCTCATCCATCCAGGAGTGTGGTTGTCACTAAAGACCACGCTGCCGATGTGACGTTAAATCCTATTCTTCATTCTCTCAAATTAGCAATTGCGAAGCACTGCTAGGTTCGCTGGTATTCGCCGAGGACACGAAAACCAGTGACGTAACCAACAGCGCGACTATAAAATGAAGAGGCCACATCGATTCGGAAGTGATTCGCGATCTGACAAGGGACGTAGAAAGCTAGTGGGATTTTAAGCACTCGTCGCCTCTAGAATACTGCAAAATGTTATTGATATACTGTTCCTTTGGCAGTGTTATACGGAATGTCCTTTCGCCGGGAACACGTTCGCGATACATGCAAGTAGGTCGTCGGCGCTGCCAGCCGCCGCGGCGCGCTTAGCCCCGCTCGGCCCTCGCGAGGTCTCCGCCAGCCGCCGCCGTTAACGGCCGTCCGCGCTGCCTGCTGAGCCCCCGGCCACCGGCTCCGACGCTCTTGCGATGCAAATGAGGCCATCTGGCGGATCCTCACTCGCAGCGCGCCAACCGATCCTCGAGGAAGGGCCGTTGGCTCACAAGCCAGATATTGTCACCTCCGTGCTACAGACGTTCTTTCCGCCGTCTCGTATTTCAGCCAAGTGGCTTTTGTGGGACGCCTGCCGATCCTCACGTACACTCTGGGCCTACGATTCAGAGCGTTTTACGATCGTCAGTCTGCGGCATATTTTCTTACATACCAATGGCTTACTGAAACTCGCGACTTGTAAAAAGCTTGAAAATGATCTAACCGCATAGATGAGTCCCAGATCCCGAAGACAATAACGCACAGATTTCCGGGTATCCTCCAGGCATTCAAAGCATTTGCCTCACAGTTTCCCAAAAAGTCAAGTAAAGTCGTGGTGGGTCAATTGTGGGGGACCTCGAAGGGCAGGTTAAGCCACGTAATTGTTATGGTTTCTCTTGTCCTTCGTACTAGCTATTTACTCATACGAAGTGATGCGTGTTATAGACAACGGTTCTCAAATTCATTCAGTATTTCTATTTTTCCTGAAGGCTTTTGACACCGTACCTCACAATTGGCTTTGAATCAAATTGCGTTGATATGGAATATCGCCCCAGATTTGTGACTGGATAAGGGATTTCCTGTCTGAGAATACACAGTTTGTAGTAATCGATGGTAAGGCATCGGCTAAAACAGAGGTGATATCTGTCGTTCTACAAGGTAGTGTTATTAGTCCTCTGCTGTTCCTTAATTACATAAACGATTTGGGAGCAAATCTAAGCAGCTCTCTTAGGTTATTTGGAGATGAAGCCGTCATTTATCGTCTAGTAAAGTCATCTGAAGATCAAAACCAACTGCATAGCGGTATAAATATCAGTATGGTGTAAAAACTGGTAATTGACTCTAAATAATGAGAAGTGTGAAGTCGCCTATATGAACACGAAAAGAAATCCGTTAAACTTTGTTTACAAGCTAAATCAATCAAAAGTGAAGGCCGTAAACTCCGCAAAATACCTAGCAATTACTATTACTTCAGACTTAAATTGATAAGAACACGTAAATAATGTCGTGGGAAAGTCGAACCACAGACTGCGTTTTATTGGTAGAACCCTTAAAAGATGCAACAGAACTACTAAAGAGACTGCATACACTACGCTTGTCCGTCCTCATTTGGAGTATTGCTGTCCAGTGTGGATCCTTATCAAGTGGGTTTGACGGAGGACATCGAAAGAGTCCAAAGAAGGGCAGCTCGTTTTGTATTGTCATGATACAGGGGAGACAGCGTCAAAATGATACAGGATCTGGGATGGGAATCATTACAAAACGACGTTTTTCGCTGCGGCGTGGTCTACTTACGAAACTCCAATCATCAACATTCTTCTCCGAATTATGAAAATTGTTAACTCCGACCTACATAGGTAGGAATGATCATCAGAATAAAATAAGAGAAATCAGAACTCGAACGGAGAGATTCAGATGTACTTTCTTCCCGCGTGCTATTCGAGACTGGAATGATAGATGAATAGTATAAAGGTGGTTCGATGACTCCTCTGCCAGGCTCTTAAATGTGATTTGCAGAGTATCCCATGTAGACGAAGATGTAGAGGCCGGTGCCTTTCCTTCGAGAAGTATGAGAGTTGTGTATTGTAGTATCTATGGAAAATGAAGGTGGTTGTAATGGATGCGTGTGTAGGGCAGTGTTATATTTGTGTTGATGGGAGAAGGGAGAGTGTAAATGAAACCCAGTGTGGCACACAGCCTAATAGATCTCGCACTATAAGAGTCAAATGCCAGTATTCAGGATCGCACAAATCCGCTGCAACTTACAACGAAACGTGCCAGCACGACAGTAGACTTAACGCAGCTACAAAGCACATTGCGGGATGAGATTCAAGATTTACTTAGGAAAATGAGACAACAAGATGCTAACTAGTCACAACAAATTGCCGCGCACAATAGAATGCGCGGTCGGCGGAGGTAAGCGACAAGAAGGCTCTTATGAAACTACACACTTCGCACTTTATTATAGATAAACCAGAGTTATGGTTTTGATGCTAGATAAAACGTTCGTATATAATGATATTACAGAAGATCGCCAGATATTCACAATAACTACCAACAGCCTGCATCACAGAGCAGCGACGTTGGTGGAAGTGAAACTAAAGCACCCCCAGCCATCACAGTAGTGTAAACACATCAAGAGACACATTAAACAAAGCTCTATTTCAGCGGATGTACCAAGTATTACGCAACAATCTTCAAGACGAAAGACCAACTTCAGAGTTCACGGCATCACTTACGAGTTTAATTGTGACGGATGATGAATTTTGCCCCGCGGTGGAGCAGCCGAGCGGTCTAAAGCGCCTCGCTGCGGAGCGCGCGGTTGCTCGCCATGGAGGTTCGAGTCCTCCCCGGGGGCATGGGTGTGTGTGTTGTCCTTAGGTTAGTTTACGTAGGTTGAAGTAGTTTGTTAGCTACGGACCGATGACCACGCATTTTGGTCCGATAGATTTACAGACATTTGAATTTGATGAATTTTGCGGCGCTAAACTTCGATATGTTTAGTCATCACAGCTTCCCGCAACAGTACGTGCAGCAGCGGTAACAGCAGACAACGGCAATGACATAACCAACATGCTCCGTTTGGTTGACATGGTGTCCCCCAACGATCGACAGCACGAATTTGCTTGGTGTTAAAGATGTAATAACTGCAACGGAATATCTTAAGGCTGCTAGCGTTCAGCAGGGATCGGAAACTAAAGACAAAATCCAATTTTCTTTTACACACTGACTCTAGAATTTTACCAGCGAATACTACGACAGGTGTTGAAAAACAGTTGATCTGCATCACAGCAGCTACAAAGGAACAGATAAAAACAAAGGGCAGCTCTGTCAAGGAAATTAATTGAGGATCTCATAAAAGTTAGTAGCGGACGTTTGTTATGGCTGATGCATCACAATGCATTTTAGGGGCAGATTTTCTTTACACGTTCACTATTTGTGTAGCCATACGATTGGCTCAACTGAAGAAGGGGTAAGTAGTGACAGGTCGTCTCGGAAAAAGCATCATAGTGTGATATAAAACGTTACAATCTTCGAGACGAAAATACAAATACGCCAGAAAAATTACAAAACGCTGTAGCATACGAAACAGTACATTATATTGCCGCAGGAGACCGCGAACGCCGACTGCCAGCGTGGCGCAGGGGATAGCGTCACGGACTGCGGTGCAGAAAGTAGCCGGTTCAATCCCACCCACCCGCAAAAATTTATTTCTTTGTAATTAACAATTCCAGAAGATTCTACATCTTTCTTATGTTCACTTGTAAATTCTACTTGTTTCTTATGTTAACTGTTCTTCTGATTTCTGGTAAATTCTGTCTGTGTATAAATAGTAGAGCACTCTGCCTGAGAGACAGTCAGTGCTGCGTGTATGTTGAGTTCGTTATTACGAGCTTTCATTATAAGTGCTGTGTTTAGTTGCCTTCGAAGTCAAGCCTGCTTCCATTTCAACGCGACAATATAAACACAGTTGCAGAACCTCCAACCTAGGAGATTGACTCCAAATAGATTTATGGACTCCAAAGCTGAGTGTTACTGTATGTCAGAAAGAAGATACTTGAGTGAATGACAAACAACCAGTGAGACGGACAAGAATTAGTCGGTAGATCTATTATAAGTTTCCCAACATCCATAGAGCTCTGCTCTCCTGGGAAGCGACTTTGTGGTAACAACAACATTTTTACGATGATTATGTACAGTGTGGCAGACCGACGGCAAAGATTATAAATTTAGATCTTACATTATTTTATTAGCACAATGATATGTATGGCGATTATGTAATACAGTTTTCTTTTTTGTGGCTTTCGAGTTCATTAACGAAACTAGTATAATTTGCGTGGTCAATACGTTTCATGTCGTTAACAATGAATAATAATTTAACGTAGTGGTAACAGTAATTGTTTTCCCGCATTATAGATATATTCACTTACAGTGACACAGAACGTAAGCGAATGCGTTTATTTTTGCACGAGGAGCTATACTGCCTACCAATCTTTCCGGATATTGCGACAGCATAAAATTAAATTTCCTAGCACCCGTAGAAGAGGGGAATGGTACCAAGTCGTTGATAGCATTATTGCTACCAACATTAGTCTCTTCGTATTGCTCTCAGTGCAAGGGATCGTTATAGCAGTTGCCATGAAACAGATACATCATATCGCCGCTTGATCTGCTGCGGTTGTCTTCTCCGGACTCTGGAGGCCACTATTTCGGGTGAGATGTCTTGCGTCCAAATTTCACCTTCTTAAAACAATACAAGTCGCAATAGTGTGTGTGTGTGTATGCGTATGTAAGTTGTTTGTATGACCCTCATCTTCTTCGAAACTACTGGACCAATTTTCCGTCTGTAACAAACACTCAACTCTTGATTGCTTCTGAATAGGGTAACGCTACGTTCCCTTTGTGCGGGATTGTTTGCATTTGAGTACATCTAAATATAACACAGCGGTCCTTGTCGTCCTGTCGCTACTAACAATTCACGTAAAGGCTTCGGTCGAAAGCTGAATTGGCGGCCGTGGACTTATACCGCTGTCCACTGTGTACGAAAAACACGTCCTGAGGTTTTAAGAGCCTGATTTCTATCCAGTGACATCACAGACTAGAGTGCGATCGCGTACTTGAGTAGTTGGTTGCTGTTTCTTGATATCTCATAGGCCAGGTCGTCTAATGCAGGCAAAGCAATTGTTGACTGGAAATGATTATGTTCCACTACTTGGAGACCATTTAATGGACCATATTTCGTAACAACAGATGGAAATGCTCCACGTCACAGTGCCACAATTTTCCGATTGGTTTGAAGAACTTTATAGATAATTTCATCGAATTATTTGCTAACTATGATCGCCCGACATGGTTATCTTCACGTTGTAAAATGTATAAATTGTTGCCTAGCCTTTGCACCGCCCATTTATACATTCTCTATGTTTTACTGTGCACACAGTTGTTCATTGACTTTTCTCACCTCAGTATATAACAAAAACTACTCAGTTGAGGAAAATACTATACAACTTGAGTTAGGTATGGATATCATTCAGAAAATATTCAAGTCAGTGTACTAAATCTTATTTTCTGTGATATCTTCGAATGTGAAGCTGATGAATGTTTTTATTGCATTGAGGGAACTAGCGTGTACATTCTTAATATATACTACAAGATAGATGGGGAAGTCGTCACATTCAGCCACACTAAAAAGAAACTGTGCTCCTATGTCCTTTCAGTTCTCTGATATTATATGAGAATATCACTTAATCGCAAAAGCTGTAGAAATTAAATGCTTTCGTCGATTCAGTGGTCTACTAGATCACATATTACGTTTGAATTTGAAAACTAAGAACAATTTTTATTACCTAGGAAACAGCACTTGAGATCACTGGTACAGTTAAGACTAAACGAAACAAGTACTCATAATTAACATTGTATTCAAGTATAGAGATGAATAATGTCAATTTTATCAATTTTCTTAAAATTATGGGGATATAGTATCTGGGAGAGGTGAAGTTAAGAGAAACACGAAATAATTATTATGTGACTGACACTGTCTCTACAACGTAGCGATGTACCATGTCACTTGTAGGTACGAAACACATATCTGATGATGGGTCATAAATAATGTTATGCTGTGCTTATTTCCTTCAGTACTACTACTTATTTGGCTTCCTACTGATTACTATGATTATGGTCACCTACCTTCAACACGACTATCACTGTTACAGTACACCATATTAGTTAATCGCTATGAATGGTATTTAGTACTTGATGCTTCAAGATCATAAACGAGCAAAACACGCTTAGCACGAAACTAAATTTTCTGTCCATCGTAGGATTCGTATGGCGGGACATCTGTAACTGAACACAGTAGAAAAACTATCTACTTCGTTTCCACAATTTTTATTGCATCAAACACGCTTGTTTTGACCAGTTTAAAACCCATGATGATCACGATGATTAGCGCTTTAAGGCGATAAAGAGCTAGATCATCAGTGCCCTTGTTCGAAACGTAAAAGGACAAACGTAAATCAGAATCATGTTATGAGGAGACACAGATTAGAAAAGCACATTCGAATGTCGTAAGAATTATTATAAACCAAATATAAAAAATTAGACAAAACATGGCAGAGTAAAAAAAAGCACCTGACCTTGTGAAAAACTGTAAATCATATGCCGCAAGACCACCGCACATTGACAGCGTGAAGCGATGGAGTGTACTTGAGTCTTGCGGGCTTAAGAGGTACAGTCTCCAGTCTTTCGAAATGAACAATGTGAGTGTAGATCAGATGTTCTTAATTTCTCAGAAATAATACGACAGCAATTGAAAGATTTATAGCACGTAATTGAACAAAAGAGAAGGCTAAACACCGTACATAAAACAGGTCAAATCATTGTTTCTGAAAAAAAAGATAAAAAATGAAAAATCTTGGTACACACAAATTCCCTGAGAATGACAAAATATCGAAATTTTACGCAGATTTCAGTGTGAGAAGCTTATAATAGTTTCTACAACAAAACTGTCTCTTACTGTCATAGAAATTCTGGTCTAACATAAAGTTCACTAGCGGCAAAAAACAATCAGTACCTGATAGCGTGCAGCTAAAGAAAATTGCAAAACACAACTAACCGAAATATCTTCACCAAATAAAAATTCGATCTAAGAACAGCTGACAGCAGGCGTACTTAAAAGTCGAGATCCCTGGACTAGTAAAGTAACAGAAATCTATTAATAAAAGTATATATTGCAGTCCACACTTTTTATACTATCTAGGTTCCTTTCATAGTATGCGGATACAGTTGCTCCATATCTGCTTATAATAAACAACCGCCCGTCTAGCGAAAGATCTATATCCAAAGACTAGAAAGGCACACAAGTCACCCAAATATTCAAGAAAGGGAATAGGTGCGATCTGCTAAATTACTTGCACATATCACTGACGACTATTTGCACCAGGATGTACTTTGATCGAATATTATGAAGTAGTTCGAAATAATCGACATACTAACACAACGTCGACAGGACCTGTAGTCCTTGTGAAACACAGCTGGATCTTTATCCACGAGAAGTGATTCCTCATATCTAGATTTTCTGAATGCTTTTGACACTACTTCACAAGCGGTTTCCAATCAAATTCTATTCTTAAGGAATGCCGTCTTCGCTGGTCGATTGGATTCCTGACTTCCTACTAGATAGGGCAGTGGATGCTGTAATTAACGGAAAGTCATCGAGTTAAACAGAAGTGATATCTGGCGTTCCTCAGGGAAGTGTTAAACACTCATTACTGCTCCTTCTCTTTATAAATGATTGAGGGGAGAATTTAAACAGCTCTTAAACAGTTCTCACATGATACTGTCGTCTATCTGTCATAAATTTCACCAGAAGATCAAAAGCACTTACAAATTGATTTACATAAGGTATCTTCATGGTACTAAGATTGCCACTAGACTGTAAATATTTAAAAGAAAAAAGGTAAAGCAGTCAACAATCCTAGGATTGGTTTCAACACTACAGTGCTTTACTAGGCATGCTCCTGTTAGGAGGTGGTAAACAGTTGCCCTCCTCCGACCTTCGAACTGACTTGCCCAGTCAGTTATAACGGGGGGGGGGGAATCTACAGTTTGATGTGTTGATGTGGGTTCCAAACCACGGGTTTAAAAGGATGAGCATTAAAAGAAATTCGTTAAACTTCATTCACTCGATAATCTAATCGTCATAAATTCAACTAAGTACCTTCGAATAATAATTACGAATGACTTAAATTTGAAAAAAATATCATGAGGATGGCGATCGAAAGGCTGCGTCTCATTGACACGTCACTTAGAAGGTGCAATAATTCTTCTATAGAAGCTGCCCACCCTACACTTTTCAATGCTATTTTGGAGTGCTGCTGCGCATTGTGTTATCCTCAATAGGTGAGACTGACGGTGGTCATAGAGAAGTTTTGGAGAAGGGCAGCTCGTTTTGCTTTATCGCGAGACTGGTGAGAAAGTTACATGAAAATGATGCACGAGTTGGGGTGGAAACCGTTGCTGCGAGACACATTGCGAAATTTCTTTCATTAACTTTCTACTTGTGATGCGACCATATGTTTTTAGTAGCCAGCTACATTGGAGAAGAGATGAACTTAATAACGAAACAGAAATCAGATCGAGAAAGGAAACATTTACGTTTGTCATTTCCCGTGCGCTATTACAGAATGGGGAGCTAGAGAAATATTATGAAAGCTATTCGATTTACACTCTGCCAGGAACATAAATTTGATTGTCAGAGTGAATATCTAGCTGTAGAAGTAGATCCAACGTCACCTAGATACAAGGCCTGTGCGCTGCCTGCCAAGAGTAGTCATAACACAAGCAAACTATTTGTCTTATAAAGCGTTGTGATGAGTTTGGAAGTATGTACACGTTGCATACTCGGTTTCGGAATGTTTTTCGTGTTATATATGTGATTATCAGTGCAGATTTTTGCCACTATGAGACAAAATGCCTAATATGAATCGTCCGATTCCAACATCGGTAAGATATCTTACTAATAGTTCGTAAAAATCTTATACCAAAACAAATTTGTCAGTGAATCACATAAATAACATTAAGAACATTCTGAAACACAGTTTGCAACGTATACGTATTCCAAAACTCAGTATAACGCTATGTAATACAAATAGTTTGCTTGTGTTATGACTACTCTTGGCAGGCAGCGCACAGGCCGTGTATCTAGGTGGCGTTGGTAGAGCCCACCGCCTCTCGCAGACTCTGTGCGGCGGCCTCGCAGCTGATGATGATTTTACACTAGATGACGGGCCTTTAACTACCAGAACCATATGTGTGTATATCGTACATATTTCGTCTCCTTTACATCATTTTCTGTGAAAGCAGAAGACAAGCTTGCATATGAAGCAGAGTTTTCAACTTTGCAAAAATTTTCGGGATTAATTTCGAAATCCATCCTCATTGTCTCATGAAATGAGTGTATTTCACCCCGATGATGGCAACCTAACTCTTGGATGGGAGATTTAACCTCAGCGACCTGTTGGAGACTATTGTTGTGGAGTTCGCTATGTGGTCGCAGTGACGTTCATCTCTCATAAACATACAAACAAATTACCCAATCACACTCTATACTTTATTATTCATAGAATATATGACATCAACTGCGATTGGGCAAAGCTGAAAATGTGTACCCAGCCGTGATTCGAATCCGGGTCTCCTGCTTTCTAGGCAGTTGCGCTGACCCCTACACCACTGGGGACACAGTGATCACCGAACCTGCAAGGACTACCTACGCACGCCTCCCGTCAGATACAAATTCCCAGCTTCTCCCTGCCCACAGTACTGAAACTCGTAGTTATGAAACTAATTCCGGTAACAGTAAGGGCTTCAAACTTGCCCACCCCTCCCCACTAACGATAGGATCATTGCCCGTCACCGGCATATTATATATATGCATGTGGCGTCTGTTTCGAAAGACCTGGCGTCATTTGTGATCCAGCAGTTGTTATTATGTATTATTCTCTTACGGGAATTAGTTTCATAACTACGAGTTTGAGTACTGTGGGCAAGGCGAAGCTGGGAATTTGTATCTGACGGGAGGCGTGCGTAGGTAGTCCTTGCAGGTGCGGTGATCACTGTGTCCCCAGTGATGTAGGAGTCAGCGCAACTGCCTAGAAAGCAGGAGACCCGGGTTCGAATCCCGGCTGGGTACACATTTTCAGCTTTGCCCAATCGCAGTTGATGTCATATATTCTATGAATAATAAACAGTAACAACTGCTGGATCAGAAGTGACGTCTGGTCTTTCGGAACAGACGCCACATGTATATACACTCTATACTTGTCAGTTGCAGGTAACTTCGAATACACTCGAAACCCAGCTCTCATACTATGTGGAATTGGGACCATATTCGTTGCGAGCGATATTGCCATGTGATTATGGTTCTGCGTTTTCAGTCATATGTTTATACATGATAAATAATTTAGTCCCTTTTCCACCTATAAAGTCCCTGAAAATGGTATATATCTGACGGAAAAATGGAAAAGTATAGAACACAAAAATACAGATTTTTTTCCTCCCTGTGGTTTTAGAATTTTCGAGTACGCATCTAATAGTTACTGACCAACAAGCAGATGACCGTTAAGGAGACATGCGCCGAGATTCGGCGGTATTTGTGGCGTTGCCATCTGGCGCCTAAGTTATGGAAGGCCAGGGTTAATGGCCGCCTCAGCTGGCGCAAATCACTGGACGATTACGGTCTCTATCGCGCCCCGTGCCGGATCGCGGGCTTGGGGGAGCAGTAAAACCCTCCGAAATGTCCAACAACGAGGAGCACCCGCCGTAAAACTTTGTCATTTATTTGCTTTTACTGCCTAGTGCATAGCAATGCCGGATTTCAACGTTACTGAAGATATAACATCTACTTCCGCGTGCGAATGCAGCAAGTCATTGCTATTAAACAAGTGAGCGTACAGTACGAAATTCTTATTATAAAGTTTTCAGAATAGGGCTAAAATTGCAACTAAAGAGGGCAAGAACTGATTAATCTTATAGCTGCTGCACGTGAGTGTAACGTTTCATTCATTTAACCACAAGACTAATCAATGAAGAAGGAGTAGATTAGTGTGCAGAGGGGTCCACATTCGTTAGTGGTTTTTGTGAAAATATTCTATCACTACTAATGTTTCTAAATTTGTATTTGTGGACAAAGATGAATTCTTTGAAAGCATGATGTGAAATAGGTTTGTTGAAATCCGGAGGTTGTGTATATTAAGTCACAAGCATACCTAAAGAAAAGAATAATTAGATACAGACTTCCTCTGTCGGTATGTTATCTTTTTAAATTTCGGCCTATACAAGGAAGCATGTGAAATTAATACGCAACTTGAATTAAATTACAATGGCCGCTGACATCACATACGACTTAATGTATCTAAATACAATAAATCGGAAATTACGTAATGCATATTTTGATCTGTGGAGGAACGACAAAATGATGAAGTAAAAGACGGCCAACCAAAATTGGAAACTGGAAATCACAGACGAGAAGAAGTGAGAGTGTTCTTGAAGTATTGCAATTAATGTTTCCAAACGAGTACATTTCGTCATACCCGAAACACGTGCAAATAATCCGGAAAAAAGAACTTATTACAATTTCCAGTAAGTGAATTTATGACCGTAATAACAATACTTACAATACCCCAAACTAAATAATTATCCAAAACGATCTAAAACTGTGTCCTTGACGCGATCACAAATCTCGAAATATTCGGTAGTCTAAATTACTTCGAAACACGATATGACAACACCAAAGAAAGGTTGCCTTCGAGTACGCGATCTTTCAAGTTATTATTTAGTATTGCAAGCAGAAAAATTAAAGCTCAGAACTGGTGCAATGACCACTCGCCAAAGAAAAAGTCGCCTCAAATGTTTATGTTTTAAAGCGACCCTTCAACTTCCAGAATCTTCATCATTGATCAATTATTGCCAGTTACGGCAGGCAGCTCTGTCACCTTCCAATCTACACGTAAAGATCACCCATTGAGATATCCTCTCAAAGAGTCCAACTATTTTACTGTAGCAGTGTTCTTGCCACTGTCTAATTCTTTTCTATTACTAAGGCGCGATTTTAATGTTGACTCAATTTTGAACGCTTTCCCCGTTAAACTAACGTACCAGTAGTGCATTAAAAAATTATAAATATTATTAAAAGTCAGATTCAAGATTTAAAACAGATTTCATTATTATAAGACGCATTTCTTGAGCATGTGGGTTCACAATAAAGTATGGAGTCAACATCTGAGTAAAGTTATTGACTAAAGAGTGAACTATTCACTGAATAATAACGCAATATGACAACGTGAGAGACCCACCTTGCTGCAATCAGTTCCTTTGTTACAGGCGTAAAATAATAATAGTAGTATTAATAATAATAATTTTATGTCTATTTTACATTATATTGCTGTATTTAAAAATATAATTAAAGCTTTGTTTTTCACAACAGCCTTGAATTAATTGATAATTGACTCTTTTCTCTCGGACATCCTAATAAACAAAGTTAATAGAGCATTAATTTCAATTTTTCGTTGTGGCGCAGCTACCAGCAGAAATGAATGGAATCTGCTTATAAAAAGTTAAATCATTGACAAATAAATAAAATGGAATAATAAAATAAAATTAATTAAAATTGAAAATCTACATCTACATCTACATGGGATACTCTGCAAATCACATTTAAGTGCCTGGCAGAGCGTTCATCGAACCACAATTATACTATTTATCTCCCATTCCATTCTCGAATAGCGCGCGGGAAGAAAGAACACCTGAATCTCTCTGTTCGAGCTCTGATTTCTCTTATTTTATTCTGATGATCATTTCTACCTATGTAAGTGGGAGTCAACAATATATTTTCGCATTCGGAGGAGAATGTTGGCGATTGGAGTTTCGCAAGTAACCCACGCCTCAGCGATAAGCGCCGTTGTTGTAATGATTCCCATCCCAGATCCTGTATCATTTCCGTAACGCTGTCTCCCCTGTATCCTGACAATACGAAACGAGCTGCCCTTCTTTGGACACTTTCGATGTCCTCCGTCAAACCCATCTGATAAGGATCCCACACTGGGCTGCAATACTCCAAAAATGGACGGACAAGCGCAGTGTGCAGTTTCTTTAGTAGTTCTGTTGCATCTTTTAAGGATTCTGCCAATAAAACGCAGTCTCTGGTTCGGCTTTCCCACGATATTATCTACGTGTTCTTTCCAGTTTAAGTCTGAAGTAATAGTGATTCCTAGGTATTTTGTGGAGTTTACGGCATTCACATTTGATTGATTTATGTTGTAAACAAAGTTTAACGGATTTCTTTTCGTACTCATGTGGACGACTTCACACTTCTCATTATTTAGAGACAATTGCCAATTTTTACACCATACTGATATCTTATTCAGATCGTTCTGCAGTTGGTTTTGATCTTCAGATGATTTTACTAGACGGTAAATGACGGCGTCATCTGCAAACAACCAAAGAGAGCTACTTAGATTTTCCCCTAAATCGTTTATGTAAATAAGGAATAGCAGAGGACCAATAACACTACCTTGTGGAACGCCCGATATCACCTCTGTTTTAGTCGATGCCTTACCATCGATTACTACGAACTGTGTCCTGTCTGACAAGAAATCCCCTATCCAATTGCAAATTTGGGGCGATATACCATAACCACGCAATTTGATTAAAAGCCGTTTGTGAGGTACGGTGTCAAAAGCTTTCTGGAAATGAAGAAATACGGAATCGATTTGCGAACCTTTGTCGATAGCACCCATCACTTCGTGTGAATATAGAGCTAGTTGTGTTTCGCATGAACGATATTTTCTAAATCCGTGTTGACCTTGGGTCAATAGATCGTTCTGTTCGAGATAATTCATAATATTTGAATACAGGATATGTTCCAAAACCCTGCTGCAAATTGACGTCAATGAAATAGGCCTGTAGTTTAGTGGGTTACTCCTACTGCCTTTCTTGAATATAGGTGTGACCTGTGCAACTTTCCAATCTTTTGGTATAGATCCTTCTATGAGAGAGCGGTTGTATATGACTGTTAAGTAAGGAGCTATCGCTTCAGCATAATCAGATAGAAATCTAATGGGTATACAATCCGGACCAGAAGACTTGTTCTTATTAAGTGATTTTAGTTGCTGCACTACTCCGATGATATCTACTTCTATGTTACTCATTACGGCATCTGTTCGTAATTTGAAATCTGGAATATTGGTTTCGTCTTCTTTAGTGAATGAGTTTCTAAAAGCTAAGTTTAGTAACTCTGCTTTAGTAGCGCTGTCATCGGCAGGATCGCCATTACTATCACGTAGTGAAGGTATTGTTTGTGACTTTCCCCGAGTATATTTAACATATGACCAAAATCTCTTTGGGTTTTCAGTCAAATTACGAGAAAGAGTTTCGTTGTGATAAATGTTGTAGGCATCTCGCATTGAAATCCTCGCTAAATTTCGAGCTTCTGAGTACAATCGCAAATCCTGGGGATTTCGTGTTCGTTTAAATTTAGTATGCCTTTTCCTTTGCTTTTGCAACAGTGTCCTAACCTGTTTTGTGTACCAAGGGGGATCGCCTCCTTCTTTTATTAATTTATTAGGTATAAAACTTTCAATTGCTGTCGATACCACTTCTTTGAATTTGAGCCACATCTGGTCTACACCTACGTTTAGTGTAAGAAACGAGTGGAAGCTGTCTTTCAAGAAGCAATGTATTTTGTTTCTATCTGCTTTTCTGAACAAATATACTTTGCGTTTATTTTTGGTAACTTTGGGACTTTCGATATTCAATTTCGCTACTACAGCTCTGTGTTCACTAATACCTGTATCCGTTTTGATGCTCATTATGAGCTCAGGATTATTTGTTGCTAAGAGATCAAGTGTGTTTTCACATCCATTTACAATTCTAGTTGGCTCATGAACTAATTGTTCGAAGTAATTCTCAGAGAATGCGTTGAGTACAATTTCGGACGATTTTTTATGCCTACCTCCTGATTTGAAAATATAATTTCGCCAACAGATCGAGGGTAAATTAAAATCACCACCTACTATTATCGTGTGAGTCGGGTACGTTTTTGTAATTAGACTCAGGTTTTCTTTGAACCTTTCTGCTATTGTATCGTCAGAGTCGGGAGGCCGGTAAAAGGAACCGATTATTAACTTCTTACGATTTTCGGGTACAACCTCTACCCATAATAGCTCGCACGAACTATCAACTTCAACTTCGCTACATGAAATGCTACTTTTGACGGCGACAAACACGCCCCCACCTATTTTGTTTAATCTATCCTTTCTGAATACCGTTAGATCTTTTGAAAATACTTCTTCTGAACTTATTTCCGGCTTGAGCCAACTTTCGCTGCCTATAATGATGTGTGTTTCGGTGCTTTCTATTAACGCTTGCAGTTCTGGAACTTTCCCGACACAGCTACGACAATTTACAACTGTTATACCGATAGTTTCCGGATCTACATTTCTCCTGTGATCCACCTGAACCCTTTCAGATTTCCCATTTTCTATTTCCCCGAAGCTCTTTATCCTAAAAAACCGCCCAGTCCACGCCACACAGCCCCCGCTACCCGTGTAGCCGCTTCCTGCGTGTAGTGGACTAATAAAATAAATGAAATTAAATAGTATGCTTGGAGATTTTTTTCTGATGACCACTTATGCCATCTGCGGGATAGAAACTGTACTGATGGATGTATACGTAGTGTATGCTTAACCCGCGAGAACTCGCGCCTTTAAAATTTACGCGATCGATTGCGTGTACAGCATTTTGCTGACATTCAAAGAACAGTTAGGAATGTACTTAATATGTCTAAATAAGTACTTCTAGTTGCGTTTTTAAGAAAACACACATATCTGACTATATGAAATTGGTTTTAAAATTACTATGAGCAAAATACAGCGCAAGTGCTCGCGGGTTAAATTAGTTTCAGTAGTTTGTATATGTAGGGACCGATGACCATGGTAGTTTGGTCCCATGTGTTAACATTTCAGCATTATAATGTTCTGTGTTACGTCAACACGTGAAGGAAGCACGACATGCTTCGAAGGCGCGCTCGTGCCTCATACAGGTGATTGAGAGAGAGTAAAAGAGGTCAAATTGTGTAGCGTTATGGTCCTATCGCAGCATGGCCACATTCGTTGGTACTTACATGGGAAACTCCCGAGTGCATCCGATTTAGTCGTTAGATGAAGCTGCGGATAACAGATAAGGAACTAAACCCGGATCAACGACGCAAAGAGGAAGACGTTGCACGAAAATGGGGGTGATAACTCATTCTTACCTAGCTGTGAAGTGCATACAGTTTATATATTTTTCTTAGAACATTATATGTAAACACGGAAATTCAAGTAATGATTTTAAATAGTAACTATGGAAGGAGGACAGTTAAAATTCGAATGTTACTTTCCCATACATGCGCAGAAAATAAAAATGTTTGTTAAAATTCATCGTAAGGATGGTGCAGGATCAGCAACTGGTAATATATTGAAAACAATTTATTTTACCGTCACAGTTGCACTATTTAGCAAATGACTGATAAAATCTGTACGTTGTCCACTTTTAATACATAATTACATGAGAATTTAAAATCGGATAAAATAGATATGCATCCACAGGCCTCCAACGTGTAATTATGTATTAACAGTGGACAACGTACAGATTTTATCAGTCATTCGCTTCATGCTGTGTATTATTACGGTTGGAATAAGGCCAACGGTTTGAAAATGGAGGATTAAGTCCGAAACTAGTTACCAACTAAATAGAGCAACTGTGACGGAAAAATAAAATGTTTTCAAAAATGTTTGTACCTAGCCACGGAGAGTACTAAAAGTAGCCTAAGTAGAAGCCATCTCTATACATAAAAAGAATGTTTGTCTGTATGTCCTCCATGCGTTCATAAACGATTCATTCGATTGCAGTGAAACTGTGATGAACTGCTAACCGTACGTCCACGAAGGTTTCTAACCCAAAAACAAAAAAGCACGACACATAGATCCGGAAATATGACGCCATATATAATGAGAGGCCACCGCGTGAGAATACTCTCATTTATGCAACAATTGTTCGAAAATAGGAGTAGTTACGGTCCTGCAACGAAGTCTGCATGTAATTTCGGATGTTTATGAAGCGTTTAGTAACTGACATCCCCCCTCCACACACACACAAAATGAATAAACGAAACGTTTCGCTGTAGATGACGTAAAAGTGTCGCTTCAGGCATGACATTGCGATGTTTATCTTGATTACTGCTGACTGTCTTCGCAACGTATTTTGCATATAGTGTGCGCGTCGGTTGCACAGTAGTAGAGGTCGCGGGTTCTATCCCCGCCAAGTCCTACGATTTTTATCTGTCACTTTCAACTTATTTCACCTCTGGCAGTATTGCTCATGTGAAAAATACGGAGTAGCACCGCGGTTCGGAACCCACGTTAAACTGTAATCCCCCTATAACTGGCTGGGTAAGTCAGTTCGAAGGTCGGAGAAAGGCAACGGCACACCACCTTTAAACAGGACCATGCCTAGTAAAGCACTGTGGAGTTCCAACCAATCTGAGGATTGTTGACTGCTTCACCGTTTACATTATCGATATGTATCAATAAATGTGTCTTCACATTTATATCACTGTACGACACATACTTCAGATCATAACTATATTGTTGTGGTCTTCAGTCAGGAGACTGGTTTGATGCAGCTCTCCACAATACCCTATTCTGAGCAAGCCCTTTCAGCTCCACATAAGAACGGCGACCTACTTCTGTCTGAATCTGCTTACTGTATCCATCTCTTCGTCTTTTTGCCCTAAACACTTCCCTCCAATGCTAAATTCCTTTATGTCTAAGAATGTGTCCTACCAATCCATCCTTTTAGTCAAGGTATACCACAAATTCCTTTCCTCCCCAACTCTGTTCTACATCTACATCTACATATATACTCCGCAATCCACAGTAAGGTGCGTGGTGGAGGGTACACTGTACCACTACTAGGCATTTCCTATCAGTACCTCCTCAATAGTTACGCGATCCACCCACCTCATCTTCAGCATTCTTCTGCAGCACCATATTTCAAAAGCATTTATCCTCTTCCTGTCTGCACTGTTTATCGTCCATGTTTCACTCCCATACAAGGCAACACTCCACACAAATGCCTTCAGAAGGGACTTCCTTAGCCTTAAAACAATATTCGATGTTATCAAATTTCTCTTCAAGAACTCTTTTCTACCTATTGCCATTCTGCATTTCATATCCTCTGTACTGTGACCACGATTTGTTATTTTACTGCCCATGTAACAAAACTCATCCACCCCCTTTATTGTTTCGTTACCTAATTCCTTCAGCATCACATGATTTTATTAGACTTCACTCCATTACCTTTGTTTTACTCTTGTTAATGTTCATCTTGTATGCACCTTTCAGCGCACTGTCCATTCCGTTCAGCTCCTCCTCCAGGTCCTTTGCTGTCTCTGACAGAAATACTATGTGGTCGGCAAAACGCAATGTTTTCAACTCTTCACCCTGAACTTTAATTCCTTCTCCAAATTTCTCCTTGCTTTCCTTTATAGCTTGCTCAACATACAAATTGAATAACATTGGAGAAAGGCTACAACCCTGTCTTATTCCCTTCCCAACAACTGCATCCCTTTCATGCGCTTCAACTCTGACAACTGTTGTCTGGTTTTGTACAAGTTGTAAATAATCTTACGCTCCATATATTTTACTCCTGCTTGTTTCAGAACATGAACGAGTTTATTCCAATCACCATTGTCAAAAGCCTTCTCCAAATCTACAAAAGCTAGAAATGTAGGTTTGCCTTTCCTTAATCTATTTTCTAGGATAAGTCAATAATGAAAGGAGCAACATTAGACGTAAAATCTTTTGCTTTATTCAGGAAAATCGATTTTTGTTGTCAACGGATATGTTAGACGTAAATGTCATTGTAAATTTCACAAAAAAGCTGTTTTGAACTTGTTGGCAGCACTGAAGATGGTTTCTTGGAAAACCAAAATCGAATAAAGCAAAAGATTTTACGGCTAATGCTGCTCCTCTCATTATTGATAAAAGTGGTTTTGTGGCCGTTGAGCACACCCCTCCAGATAATGGAATCCAATTTCACCTGAACCCAAACTGATCTACCACGAGGTTGGCTTTTACCAGCTTTTCTAACCTTTTGTAAATAATTCGTGTTAATATTTTGAAAGAATGACTTATTAAACAGATGGTTCTGTAGTGAGTGTTACTTCCCATGTTCCTACATTTCTCCTGAACCCAAACTGATCTTCCCCGACATAGCCTTCTACCAGCTTTTCCATCCTTCTGTAAATAATTCGTGTTAATATTTAGCAAGCATGATTTATTAAACTGATGGTTCTGTAGTTTTCACGCCTGTCTGCGCCTGCTTTCTTTGGAATGGCGATTATTACATTTTTCTTGAAGTCTGACGGTACTTCGACTATCTCATACAGCTTACACATCAGGTGAAACAGTTTTGTCATAGCTGGTTCTTCCAAAGACTTCAGGAGCTGTGAGGGATGTCATATACTCAAGGGGACTTGTATCGACTTAGGTCTTTCAGTGCTCTGTCAAACTCATCTTTTAGTATAGTATCTCGTGTTTCATCTTCATCTACTTCCCCTCCTAGAACATTGTCTTTAAGTTCATTTCTTTCTTAGAGCTTCTTTATATAGGCCTACTTTTTCCACTCTTTAGCTTTCCCTTCTTTGCTGAGAACTAGTTTTCCATCTGTCTTCTTGACAGAGCTATTTTTCTTATCTCCAAATATTATTTTCCTGTAATATGTATCTATTTTCCCCCTATTTATACATTCTTCTACATCCTTGCATGTGCCTTCTAGCCACTCTTGCTTAGCCATTTTGCACTTCCTGTCAATCTCATTTCTTTGTACTCCATTCTGCCTACTTCATTTACTGCATTTTTTTTAAATATTTTCTCCTTTCATCGATTAATTTAGTATGTCCTGTGATATCCAAGGATTATTTGTAGGTCTTGCCTTCCTACCTATTTTTTCCTCTGCCCATTCACTATTTCATCTCTCAATGCTACCCATTCCTCCTCTACTGTTTTATTTTCCCTCTTTTCTGTCAATTGTTGCCTAAAGCTCCCTCTGAAATTCTCAAGAACATCAGGTTCCTTCAGTTTATCCAGGTCCCAACTCCTTATTTACCTACCTTTCAGCAGTTTTTTTCAGTTTCAGTCTACAATTCATGACCAATAAGTTATGGTCAGAGTTTTTATCTGCCCCTGGGTATGTCTTACAGTTTAAAACCTGGTTCAGAAATCTATGGCTTACCATTATAAAATATATCTGGTATCTCCCGGTGTCTCGTTGTCTCTTCCACGTATAAAACCCTCCGTCGTGATTCTTAAACCAATGTTTGTTATAACTAAATTACGTTCCGAGCAAAATTATACCAGGCGGGTTCCTCTTTCATTCCTTTTGCCCTGACCATATTCACCTACTATCTTCCCTTACCTTCCTTGTCCTAATTCCAGTCTCCCATTACAATTAAGTTTTCCTCTCCCTTAATTGTCTCAATAATTTCCTTTAGCTCCTCATGTATTTCTTCGATCTCCTCATCATCGGCAGAGCTAGTTGGCATATAAACCTGTACTGCTGGGTTGGTGTTTGCTTCGTATCTATCTTGAGTACGATAATGCGATCACTGTGTTGCTCATAGTAGTTTACCCGCATTCCTATTTTCTTATTCATTATCATACCTACTCCTGTAATACACCCAACTGATTTTGTATTTATAATCCTGTACTCACCTGACCAGAAATCCTGTTCCGCTTTCCACCTTTCACTAATCCACACTATATCTATCTTCAACCTATCCATTTACCTTTTTAATTTTTATAACTTCCCTACCCGATTAAGGGATCTAACATTCCACGCTCCGATCCGTAGAATGCCAGTGTTGTCTTTCCTGATGATCACATCCTCCTGAGTAGTCCCCGCCCGGGGGACTGTTTTATCTCCGGAATATTTTACCCAAGAGGATGCCATCATCATATGTTCGTACAGTAGAGCTGCAGCCGTTCGCAGTAACTGTGTGGCAAAGCCGCATTAGCTGATGTTACAAAGCCAGCTTAGTCAATCATCCAGACTGTTGCCCCTGTTACTACTGAAAAGGCTGCTACCCCACTTCAGAAACCACTCGTTTGTATGGCCTCTCCACAGATACCCCTCCGCTGTGGGTGCACCTACGGTACGGCTATATGTATCGTTGAGGCATGCAAGCCACACGACTTCGCTAATGTCTGTGGTTGGTAAAATGTAGGTTCCGTTTGTATTCTCTTTGGACGGAAAGACAAAAAATGTTCATCAATAAGCGTTACAATGAACGCAACACAAAGACTTTCGAAACGTTGTGTTTCCATTCCACATATTGTATTTCAGTTATTTGTTTTGTTTCATATGGAATTTATATCATTAATGTAAGATCAAACTTCAATTATTCTGTTTTCAATTCAAAAATTCTCAAGAAGATATAAAAAGTATTTCTGTTCTGCTCGCTGCGAGAAAAACATGCGTATCTGTGCTGTAAAAATGTGCGTTTTTTTTTTTCACTTCTCCCGGTCATTTGTAACATAAAACGTGAAAGTGTTTTTGTGAATGAAATGGATTTAAATAGGGGGGACTAGACACAAAGAGTTGGGGGCAGGAGATGAATATGGTGTGGGAAGAGGGAGTGGTTTGAAGGTGACGGAAAAAGATTGGGGGAGGAGGAGATGGGGAATAGAGGAGGGAGGAAGGGATAAACATAGGGTGAAAAAGAGAGGAGATCAGTATATATATTTCATATACTTTAGCTACTGCGAAGCGTTGCCGGGTTTGCTAGTTATAATATAAATCTGGTGTTACTTTCTCTACCACACACAAAATTAACCAAGGGTCCGAATAATAATAATAATACGAAAAGTAATAACTATGTAAAACAGCAGCGCTGCCATCTTCTGCTCATCTTAACAATCAGTTCCTGTGATGGAAATGACACACGAAAGTAATAATTTGTTGCGAAATTGGTTTCTGGCCCTGTTCTTTCGCTTCCTTTCCTGTGCAAGTACATATTTGGTAAATTTTCCCAACTATATCAAAAATTATCTTAGTGTTTAAAATTTATTGTTATTTTTATTTTGAGTAGACACAGGACGGAGGAGTTAACACGGCAACACACCAGTGGTAAATTGATAGCCGGCGGCGGTGGCCAAGGGGACTGAGGCGCTCCAGTCACGGTCTGCACGGCCACTACGATCGGGGGTTCGAATCCCCCCTCGGGCATGGATATTTGTGCCGTACTTAGTGTTAGCTAGTTGATAAGTAGTTTGTAAGTTTAGGGACTGATGACCCCGTAGTTAAGTCCCATAAGCTTTACAAACATTTGAACATTTTTGTAGGTTGATATAGGAAGAGGTGGAAGGAGTGGGACAGGTGAGTAAAGGGATGGAAAGGGCAGTAGTTGGGCAAAGTGAAAAAACGTATTGCTTCCCTCAAGGGCAGTTATACGACTCATGTTTCAGAGTAGGTAATCCTTTAGATCTTAATGTGTGTAATGAAAACAGACGATCCATAATTACGGTAAATCCAAGGGATTTACAATAAATAATGATTTTTCTGAGAAAACATACTGGATTTTTCTTTCGTCTCATTCCATGTAGCCACAGAAATGAACACTGGATTGATTTGACTGGTTTATTTTCTCGGTGAGTCGATGTTTGCACGATTACTTTCATTTACTCCCCAATTCATTTCATATGAATCCGAGGGAAGCATGTCGTTTATTAGCTGTTGTGTTGTTGTGGCCTCCAAGGCTAGTTTGATACAGCATTCCGTGCTACCCTACTCTGTGCAATCCTCTTCGCCTCAGAAGGAAAACGGTAACATACATCCTTAACAGCCAGTTTACTGTTTTCTTCTCCGAGTCGCACTCTGCGATTTTTACCTAAAGCACTTCCCTCCAGTGCTACAGTGATAATTCCTTGATATCTAAGATAGTGCCCTACCGATCGAACCCTTCTTAACATATGCCAGTAATATCTTTTCTAGCAATTTATGTTCAGTACCTCCTTATTAGTTACGCGATCTACTCGTGCAATCTTCAGCATTCTTCTTTAGCGCCACATTTCAGAAGCTACTATCATCTGTTTTTCTGAATACCTTATCGACAACGTTTCACTCCTGTGCAGTGCTTCTCTATTGGCAAATGCTTTGAAAAAGACATTAATATAGGATGTCAACAAATTTATCTTCATCATAAATGCTTTCCTTTCAATAAATGGCTTTCATATTTTTATATCTTCATTACTCCGACCACTGGAAGTTGTTTTGCTGTCCAAATAATAAAACTCATCTTTTACTTTTACTGTGTTAGCATCTAATCTAATTCTTTCAGCATAGACCTTGTTATGATCACCTATCACCTTCCTTCCAAGACACTGTCTGCTCATTTCCTGCCGGTCGCGGTGGCCGAGGGGACTGAGGCGCTCCAGTCACGGTCTGCACGGCCACTACGGTCGGGGGTTCGAATCCCCCTTCGGGCATGGATATTTGTGCCGTCCTAGTTCGTAAGTAGTTCATAAGTAGTTTGTAAGTTTAGGGACTGATGACACCGTAATTAAGTCCCATAAACTGTACAAACATTTGAACATTTTTTTGCTCATTTCCTCTCCTACTTACGACAAAATTACTATATCATGGCCACAAGAATGTAAGTCGCCGTACTAATTACACTTATTTATTTTATTTTATCGGTGAGTCGATTTCTGCACGATTTCTTTCATTTAGTTTCCCATTCTTTTCATTTCATACTGAATCAGAGTGAAGCGAGTCGGGTATTAGCTACTCTTAAATAAAAGGTAAAATTAAGACGACTGGCGCGGTCATAAAAATAAAAATAACTGCAAAGTGCTAAACGTAAGTGAGCGCTATTTTGGTCCGTTCTCGCAGAAACGGGCATGCGGAATAAGACAATCATTGGCGTTCATAACGTCTTGCTATAGATGGTGGGATGTCGCCACCTAACCGGTCCACATGCGGCAACTTCAGACGCTGTCACTTCGTTCCTCCGACTTCTCCAACTGGGAGCAGCTCCCGGAGAGCTCCTTTCCCTGGAATAGTTGCCGCCGTCTCCCGCTGTGGCAGGTCGAGTGAAGGCGTCCGATACGGCGGGATACTCAGCAGGGCCCCCGAAACACGGAAAAGCTTTATCTTCATTTTCTACTTCAATCGACCACTTTTACCTTAGGTTCAGTCTCACAATTCCTCTCGCTGCAGACGGTTCTGTTTTCAGCGCAAGTGGGTTTTCTGTAGCGCCATTCTTTTTCTCGTATGAGACTTTATGCTACGTCCATTTTTCGTTACATATATAAATTAGATATTCATTTTTACCTTATATATGTAGCACGTAATACCACTGAAGTTGCACTCGAAGATTCCTATACACTCTGAATGTCTTATACTCGCGTCCAAAATACAAGACACAATTTATATATAGCCGATAAACTGAACACGCTCCCGAAGAAAGACCGATTGATTTCTTCCTGTGTACATATAGTCGAAACAGCAAGAGATACTACAAAATATACAAACATAATTTCTTTAGGAGCTACTGTATTTTGAAAATATGCAATAAAGTCCTTAATTATATTGATATATTTCGATATCATCCCCTCATCTCACAATAGTCGAAACTTTGAAAACTATATTTGTAATAAATGCAATACACATAAAACAGTATTGCATCACCAAAATTCTACAGGTTCATGACCTTTTAACTAAAACCGGAATAGAGATGTACAAAAATAACAACATTTCAGTTCACTTATTGCCCATGTACACAGGGACTGACAAGCTGTACAGCAGTAATCTAGACATCCTTTCGGTTCCAGATAGCCACATAGAGCATCACCCCGCAATACATGGTAACATGTCACCTTACACTGATACATGCCTGCATGGGTTCTACTAGATTATCAAGGGACTGTAGCTCAAGACTGTCCCACTCCTCTACGGCGATTCAGCGTAGATCTACAAGTTTCTTACATCGTCTCATCCAAATACAGCCCTTCTCTATGCGCAGGGTGTGGGCAAAATCATCTTAACACCACGCAATGTAGATCTTGTTGCAAGCCGGCACCATTGCATACGTGATAAATTGAAACACGACCGCAGTGAACAGTGGGCGATAGAACTCTTGGTCGTTCCATGACGCTTTAACACAAATAATTTGTGCAGTAGGTAATCTCTCTGACTTCCAAAGAGGCCAACCCGATGGTGTGAAGTTAGTGGGACCATCTGTGACGGCTGCTTTGTTTAACGGTTCATTAGCGACAGTATCCTCGGTAATGACATCGTACACAACAAAAGGTAGAACTTCATTGGCTAAGAGGAACAGTAGGTGAAACGCGAAGTTCAGTGACAACTACCGACGAGCATTAAGAAGAATTGTGCCCATATAGCATAAAACTACCACGGCTAGAGCGACTGTATAACTCACCACTCACTTGAGTAATATTGTTTCGATGAAAACACTATAGAACACACATTTAGAACAAAGAAACGTGTTCCTGTATATCGAAAACTCCAAAATCAGTTTACGATACGACTTCCTAATTCCGAGCACGGGGGAAGTTCCATCATGATTTGGTCATCTACATAGTGGTACTCAACTGTTTCTATCATACCCCTCTCACTGGACGATTAACAGTGAGTGAATGTCTCACCGTTATCGACAGCAAATTTCTAGTATAACTAACATATTGGTGATAAAACACCCAGATTCCAAAATGATAAGGCGTCCACGCTAATATACCCAAGACGGTTGTGGCGTACTTTGTACATCATCAGAAAATTATCAAATATCTCACCTGGACAGAAAAATGATTACGTCTGAACGTAACAGTTGTGGAGAGTCTTAGAGCACAGAGCGAGGTCCAAATATACAGCGCCAATATCTTTTAAGTAATTGGCGAATGATTGGTTAAAACGATGGATGCAAACTACAAACGCATTTTACGAAATTGTTCCTCAAAGAGTGGCAGTTACTATTAATGGAAATGGTGGTGTAACTAATTATCCATAAATAAATATTTTATTTTAGGTGTTTGCATCATTTAGCCCCTACCCTGTATCTCAGGCCATCATGACAGAGTTCATGTCTGGAGAAAATGCTGGCTGTAATACTTTTGTGTCGTTACCACGAAGTAACGCATTCACAGGATGCTGATGAGCTTGAGAATTGTCACCCATTAAGACGAATTCCTCACCGAAATGCAGCCAACGTGGTTGTAGTATACGTTAGAGGGTATCACCTCTGTACATCATAGCCGTTCATTGACTTCTACGATCACTGATGCGGTACGGAGGCCCAACATACTGCCATTCGAAAACATCAGAGAATCACCCTTTACTCGCTGGATGTTGTGAGAAGGCTGATTCTAAAAACGACCCCAACAATTATTGTCTGGTGCAAGAGAGATGCGAGTCTCATCAGTGAATAGTTATTGATGCCAATTCTGACTAATCCATTCATCATATGTACCGCTTGCATGATGTCTAGGTGTCGTAGCTGGGTTTCGCCGTGGCCGTCGAGAGTGAAGAGTAATGCCGTGCAGCCTATTAAATACAGTTTGAGGACAAACATGACGTCCTGTGGCTGCACGAAAGTCGTTATTCGGCATGATGGCGTTCAAATCAGGGTTCCTTGGACGTAGGTAGCCGTTGGGCGGCCAGAGCGCGGAAAGTCACCGACATTATCTCTGTCCCTCCACCACGTTCGAACAAAACCGGTTTGATTTTAGATACATTGAGACACTCAGTCATGTAGAATTTTAAGGGATTTTACTGTCTTTTGACTTACTATATTGCCGTAAAGTCACAATCCAAATTTCGGCCTTTAGCCATATTCAGCTGTATATCAGACTCCACCCTAACCACGTGACAATGCGGATGCGATCAAACTTCGGAATTCACCTTCGTGGTTTGGCAGTACAGTAAACACAAGCAGGGAGTCTACATCCTTCCTGATGTCATGACTTGAACTGGTCGGCCGTCATGCCCACTTCGTCGTATTGGTACGGGTCATAAGTGGTTGCTACAGCTTAGTGTGTGACGAGTAACAAACTAAGGAACTGAGTTTTTGATGCAGTATACACATTCAACGTCAGTGTTGAGGAGGCCTTGGAGCCAAGGTTACGACTTGACACAGGTCCCTTCCTCTCTTTAACACAGCTAAGATTAAAGCATATTTGACTTGACACTGTAAGGACCAACGTGTTGGGATATGTGCAGTTCTGATTTATAAATTGGTCTCGATTTTCGTAGGGTCGAATAGTACATATCTGCTTTCGTTCTTCAGCAACTTAGTTGCAGATATAATCTTCTACCTGTGGTCCTGTAGTTAAATCAGTATACGTATAAGCTGTAATTTGCAAAACAAATATGTCTGTATGTCCTCTATGTATTCATAAACTATTGATTCGATTGCAATGAAACTTTTTTGAACTGTTCACCGTACGCCCAAGGTTTCTGACCCAAAAACAAAATATCACGACACACAATTCTGGAGATATGATGTTATAAAAAATGAAGATTTATGCGTCAATTGTTGGGAAATGGGAGTAGTTATGGACCTGCAACAAAATTTGTATGTAATGTCCGACGTTTATGAAGGGTTTTGTAACTGATCTTCTCCCCCCCCCCCCCCCCCCGAAAAAAAATGGTGAAACGAAAAGATGTCTCCCGCTCACAACGGTTTTGCTGCAGATTCCGTAAAACTGTCGGATCAGGCGAGACCATGTAATGTTTTACCTGATTACTGCTGACTGTCTTCGCAACATATTTAGCATATAGTATCGATATGTATTACAAAATGTGCCATCAAATTTATATCACTGTACGACAGATACTACAGGACTTATCTTTCGTAAACCTACATAGGTGCATGACCGAGGGTACGTTACAACAAACATCCAAATTGTTTGACTGGTCATGAAAGTCAGCACATAAATTTATGTTTCCATGAAGGAGATTTTTATAATCTGCAGTACAGTGAATTTATTGAAGGTTTATTTTCGTGAAAAGAATTGCAAGCAGCTGCCTTTTTGGGAGTTTTTTTATTTACTCCAGAACTCCAACATGGATATTTTGAAATTACAGTGAATTTATCATGGCGGAGGGTACCTTGCGACTTTGACACCACTTATAATTCCTATTATTAACATATAAAAATTAATGTTTATTTGTTGTTTGTTCGAATTTTATGCACGGCCATACCGTACATCCGATTGCGATGAAACTTTGTTAACCCATTGCTTGCACTAACACGATGGTTATACGCATACTAAAATTGAATTCCTATGGTGCTTGGTGGAGGGTGCTTTACAGTTAGCAAATTCATTTCTTATGCCTTCACGCTGAAATGACTGGACAGATATGAATTAAATTTGGAACAGAGATAGCTTATACCCTGATTAATACGTCGGCTACCTTTCGTAAATCACTGTAAGGTGCATGGCGGAGGATACCTTACAATCGGTTAACACGTTTGTTACTTTTCACACTGAAACGACTGGACAGAAGCGAATGAAATTTGGAATGTAGATAGCTTATACCCCGAATTAATAACTGGACTACCTTTCGTAAGCCTACGTGGGTGAGTGACGGAGGGTACGTTACAAACAACATCCAAATTGTTTCACTGCTCATGAAAGTCAGCACATAAATCTATGTTTTCGTGAAGGAGATTTTTATAATCTGCAGTACAGTGAATTTAGCATCGCGGAGGGTACCTTGCGACTTTGACACCACTTGACCTATCACCATGAAACTTGGCGCATATGTATGTTTCCATATATAGGAGTATAGGAGGGAGAGGAGCAGGTGGAGTAGGAGACGGACAGAAAGGGGAGGGAGGAGACAGAGAGAAAAAGAATGAGAGAGGGATGAGGAGAATGAGAGAGGGGAGAGGAGGAGAATGAAAGAGGAAAGATGGTGGCAGACAAGTGAAAGGAGATGAACAGAGGAAGGGGCGGAGAACTGGACAGAGAAAGGGACTGGAGGAGACGGGAGAAGCACCAGGCGAAGAAAGAGAACGTAAAGAAGGAGACTATATATCATTCGTAATTAAACAAGCTACACTTCCAAAATAAAAACGTTATTTGCACAATTATTTCTTCTGCGGCAGCAACGCTCCGTGTACCAGCTAGTATTAAGTCAAATAAGTGGTTCATTAATAAACAGGTTTTTATTCTAACGTTTGCAAATAATGTACGCAAAGTCAGAGTTTTAGTTGAATATGGTTTATTCCATTAGTTCCTTATTTGGTCGGAAGAATTATTAATCATAAATTGAATAAAATAGTTAAATAGTTGCATTGTCTGCGATAGGAAATTGGTATTACTTTTCCGCAACTAAGTAGTCATAACTTTAAGATACACAGAAATTACGCATACTTCCCGAGCACTCAACATGAATTTGTCAACAGATGTAAATAGTAAAAGTTTCCCGAACACCACTTCTAGATTCGTAAGTTCTTGTGTAAAAACATAATCACATATCAGCAGCACTGGTGTTCAATTGTTCCCGCTGAATTTAAAGTCCCGAGAAGCGACCGATTGCTGCGCAAATCTGAACACTCTCCCTGATCGAATAACTCCTATCATTCAGGATTCTCTGCCAACACTAGCCATGGAGTTCTATTTTCCGTGCTCTGCTTCCCTCACCTCCTCCCTCTCAAACACACACACACACACACACACACACACACACACATACACACACACACACCATCAGTTCTGTCCCTTGGCCGCTTTCTCATTGGCCTCATTGCCCTAAAAAATACCGGGTGATCAAAAAGTCGGTATAAATTTGAAAACTTAATAATTCACGGAATAATGTAGCTAGACCGGTGAAAATTGACACACATTCCTGGAATGACATGAGGTTTTATATAAAAAGAAGTTCAAAAAATGTCTGACAGTTGGCCCTCCATCTGATTAGAAAAGCAATAATTAGCATAACAATTTAAGTCAAAGCAAAGACGACGTTCTTAGTACAGGAAATGCTCAATATGTTCACCACCATTCCTCAACAATAGCTGTAGTCGAGGAATAATGTTGCGAACAGCTCTGTAAGGCATGTGCGGAGTTATGGTGAGGCATTGGCGTCGGATGTTCTTTCAGCATCCGTAGAGATGTCGGTCGATCACGATACCCTTGTGACTTCAGGTAACCCCAAAGCCAATAATCCCACGGAATGAGGTCTGGGGACCTGGTAGGCCAATCATGACGAAAGTGGCTTCTGAGCACACGATCATCACCAAACGACGCGCGCAAGAGGTCTTTCACGCGTCTAGCAGTATAGGGTGGAGCGCCAACATGCATAAAAGTCGTACGTTCCAGCAGGTGTTTATCAGCCCGGCTGTAGCATATCGGCGTACCCGTCACGGTAGCAGTCTGTTGGTTGGTTGGTTGGAGATATAAAGGGACCAAACTAGTATGGTCATCAGTCCCACGGTAGTAGTCACTGACGTTTTGGTGTCCAGCGCCATTTTTTGAACTTTGTTTTTTTGTTTTTTCTTCCATTAGGCCCCCATGTCATTCCATGCATGTGAGTCAATTCTAACCTCTCTATATACATTATTCCGTGATTTATTAGGTTTTCAAATTATACTGACTTTTTGATCACCCGGTAGTATACATCCTAACATATTTTTAAGTAAAAAATGAGCATCTAAAACCACATCCTTATTAGTATTACAATATTTAAATGTATAAAATATTATTGTTCAGTTCTCAGAGGACTATTAATTAATATTACATAAAGTCTGAAATCAATATGTAGACAAACCTATTTTTATGAGATTGACCGCTCATGACACAGTACATTTACGTAAATTACTGGCAAACTGTACAAATCTGAAATACTGTAGTGTGGAACTCACAGATGTTCTCCACACACATCCCTAAGAAACGCTCGGCTAACATCCCTAATTCTTTTTTAGTGCAAAGCATGGGCCTTTCCCAGGTTTTCGCCAATTTGGACAAAACCGCGACCGATCCCTTGGCTTAAACCGCTACTTTTCTACCTGGGCTGTCTGGCAGCTGTTCCAACTGCTCGCCGTGGCCCAATGCCGGCCAGTCCTTCATCTTTCCAAACAATATCACTACTTAAACTAATTGCGCGACTCTATAGACATTACTTCTGTAAAGTTAAAAGTTATGCAACACTTAAATGTGTAGAAAAATTGACGGCAAATTCAACAGCATATGTTAAGGTTACATCCCGACATCACGATAGTCGGATATAAGATGGAAGTCCCTTGTTGTTATTGTGGTCTTTAGTCTTCAGAATGTCTCGATGCAGCTATCCACGCTACCCTGTCCTGTGCAAACCTACGTCTTTTTGAACCTGCTTACTGCATTGTTCTCTCTCTCTCTCTCTATCTGCGATTTTTACTCCATAAATACCCTTTCAGTGATAAATTCACGACTTCCTGATGTGTCAGGAATGTGTTCCACCAATCGAAGCATTATGTTATTAAAGATATGCTGGTAATACCGTTTCTTTCCAATTATGTTCAGCACCTCCTCATTCCTTATGCGCTCTACCCATCTAATCTTCACCATTAGTCAGTCGCACCACATTGCAAATGCTTCTAACATATCTGCCTGGTTTCCTTGTCGTCCTCGTTTCACTCCCGTACCTTGCTACATTCCTGATAATTGCCTTGACAAAGGAATTTCTAACATGTAAATGAATTCTTGATGCCAAAAAAATTCTCATCTTCAGAAATGCTTTGCTTCTCATAGCCGTTCTGCATGTGATATCTTCTTTACTTCTGCTGTCAGAAGTTACTTTTGCAACGCAACAACAAAACTAATCTATTACACTATTGGCCATTAACATTGCTACACCAAGAAGAAATGCAGATGATAAACGGGTATCCATTGGACAAATATGTTATACTAGAACTGACATGTGATTACAAATTCACGCAATTTGGATGCAGAGATCGTGAGAAATCAGTACCCAGAACAACCACCTCTTGTCATAATAACGGCCATGATACACCTGGGCATTGAGTCAAACTGAGCTTGAATGGCGTGTACAGATACAGATGCCCATGCAGCTTCAAGACGATACCACAATACTGGCGTATTGTAACGAGCCAGTTGCTCAGCCACCATTGACCAGACGTTTTAAATTGATGAGAGATGTGGAGAATGTGCTAGCCAGGGCAGCAGTCGAACATTTTCCGTATCCAGAAAGGCCCGTAAAGGATCTGCAACATGTGGCCGTGCATTATCCTGCTGGAATGTAGGGTTTCTCAGGGATCGAAAGAAGGGTAGAGCCACGGGTCGTAACACATCTGAAATGTAACGGCCACTGTTCAAAGTGCCGTAGATGCGAACAAGAGGTGACCGAGACGTGTAGCCAACGGCACTCCATACCATCACGTCGAATGACACGCCAGTATGACGATGACGAACACACGCATCCAATGTACGTTCACCGCGATGTCGCCAAACACGGATGCGACCATCATTGTGCTGTAAACAGAACCTAGACGCATCCGAAAAAATGACGTTTTGCCATTCGTGCCCCCAGGTTCGTCGTTGCGTACACCATCGCAGGCTCTGCTGTCTGTTATGCAGCGTCAAGGGTAACCGCAGTCAATGGTCTCCGAGCTCATAGTCAATGCTGCTTCAAACGTCGTCGAACTGTTCTTGCAGAAGGTTGTTGTCTTGCAAACGTCCCCATCTGTTGACTCAGAGATCGAGGCGTGGCTGCACGATCCGTTATAGCCATGCGGATAACATGCCTGTCATCTCAACTGCTAGTGGTACAAGACGTTAGGATCCAGCACGGCGTTCCGTATTGCCCTCCTGAACCCACCGATTCCATATTCAGCTAACGGTCATTGGATGCGACCAACGCGAGCACTAATGTCGCGATAGGCTACAATCCGACCTTTATCAAAGTCGAGAAAGTGTGGTACGCATTTCTCCTCATTACACGAGGCATCACTGCAACGTTTCACCAGCCAACGCCGGTCAACTTCTGTTTGTGTATGAGAAATCGGTTGGAAACTTTCCTCATGTCAGCACGTTGTAGGTGTCGCAAACGGCGCCAACCTTGTGTGCATGCTCTGAAAAGCTAATCATTTGCATATCACAGCATCTTCTTCCTGTCTGTTAAATTTCGCGTCAGTAGCACGTCATCTTCGTGGTCTAGCAATTTTAATGGCCAGGAGTGTACATTTTTTATATCGTTACAAAATCTCACAGCATCACTGATTTTCTTAGACTACATTGAATTATAATTACGTAGGCTTCCGCGGCCAGAGTCAGATGACATAAAAGTTTTCTGGGTATGGTACCGCGTCATGATGTAAGGCTATTACTTAAATAACCAACGTTTCGGCCAACGTTACAGTTGCCTTCATCTGGGTAACTGGTGTGAGCTGGTTGTTACTACACTTAATTACTTTCATTTAGACATTACGTCATAATTTTTTTTTTTTTTTTTTTTTTTTTTTTTTAAATAAGCGATGTTATTGGTGAATTATTACGGAAGAGTGGAACTTTATTTTGATAGGACATCTGAACAAATTGCACAAGAAGATCCAATTTACATTAGAGATGGAAAAGGATGGCGCTATTCCATTCCTAGATGTGGAAATTTATAGAACTAGGCAAGGCACACTTGGGCACAGGGTATATCGGAAGCCTACACATACCGACAGGTATTTGCACGCTCAATCAAACCACCATCCAGCACAGAAGAATGTTATCCGCTCACTGACGATTCGCGCGCAACGACTAAGTGATGAAGACAACATAACAGCTGAGCTCAACAAACTAGAAACAACATTTCTGGCAAATGGCTACAACCATAGAGTGATCCACACCGCCATGGACACAAATAAAAGAAACATCAGTAGGCAGGAAGTCAACAAAAAGCAGCCAGCAGCACGCTTACCTTATGTAAAAAACGTCACAGATCGCATTGCCAAACATCTTCGCCGGGTAGGAATCCAGCCTTTCTTCTACAGCAGTCGCAAGATCAAGGATGCACTTGGTTCCACAAAGGACAACATAGACGCACTACATGCATCAGGAGTATACAAGGTGGAATGTGAGTGTGGGGAAGTGTACATCGGTGAGACAGGGAGGGCAGTGGCAACACGCATACGCGAACATGAACGCTACGTTCGATTAGGCCAACACAATAAATCTGCAGTAGCCGAACACCAGCAAGATTGCAGTAGGAAGATAAAATTTAACGATGCCAGAATACTCGCCAAGCAACCAGGGATGGTTAAACGCAAGATAAGGGAAGCCATCGAAATTGTAAAACACCCAAATAACATGAATATAGAAGATGGACTCAGGCTTGCACCCTCTTGGCTACCAGCCATCACAGCGAAATAGGCCGCACTGACATCACAACACGCGAGCGTCACTAGTAAGCTACTGCCGCCGCGCGGCCCACGGCCAGCAGGAGAGAAACGGAAGCCCTCACCCCATTCGCCGATGAACACCAATCATGTCTCGCTATGCAAGAAGCAACGGCTAACCCCCACCCCTTCCACCTCAGCATCCTATCAAAATAAAGTTCCATTCTTCCGCAATACATTCACCAATAACATCGCTTATTTAAAAAAAAAAGAAAACAATATATATATTATGACGTAATGTCTAAATAAAAGTAATATAAGTGTAGTAACAACCAGCTCACACCAATTACCCAGATGAAGGCCACTGTAACGTTGGCCGAAACGTTGGTTATTTAAGTAATAGCCTTACATCATGACGCGGTACCATACCCAGAAAACTTTCATGTCATACATTGAATTACTATAGTTTTGCTCTTGTTAATGTTAATCTTCTCGTTTCAAGACACGGTTCATTCTGTTCACATGCTCTTCCAGGTTCTCAGCCGTCTCTGACAGACTTACAAAGTCATCTGCAAATTACAAAAAGTTTTGTTTCGTCTCCCAGAACATTAATTCCTCCCGCTAATTTCTCCTTGCATTTCTTCGGAGCTTGCACAATGAACATATTGAATAATATTAGGAAAGGTCTTACTCCCTTCTGAACCAATGCGTCCCTTTAATCCCCTTGAACATTTATAAGTGCAGTGTGGTTTTTATGTAGCTTGTATATAACTTTTCGTTCCCTCTGTTTCAACCTTGGTATCTTCAGAATTTTAAAGAGTGTGTTACTGACAATACTGTCAAAAGGTTATACACTAACAAAAGTTTCAATAATTGGCCTATTTCTCCTTAATCTGTCTTGTGAAATAAGTCCTAATAGCAGTATTTCTTCGCGTGTTCCTACACTTCTCCTAGAGCCAAACTGATCTTTCACGAGAACGGATTCAGCCACTTTTCCCATTACTATGGAATAATTCGTGTTGTTATTTTGCAACCATAACTTATTAAGCTAATAGTTCTCTAATAAACACACTTGGCTTCACTTTTTATTTCGTAAATCTTGTATTGCTGAAGTCTGTGGATATTTCACCTATCTCATACATTTTGCACAGAAGGTGGAACAGTATCTTCATCTGTGGCTCTCACAACGATGTCAATACATCAGAGAGAATATCGTCCATTCGAATCAAATCATTCGTGCTCTGTCAAATTCTTTTCGCAATATCTTATCTCCCATCTCAACTCCACCTACTTCATCATTCCTTTCTACAAAACTGCCTTGAAGTTATTTCCCTAGTGTGTACCTTCTACCATTCAGCTTTCCTTTCTTTGATCAGTACTGGTTTTCTGTACGAGCTCTTCACAAGTTCCCTATATATCATTATACGCGCTCTCTGTCGCCGTATTACTCTTGTCATATGTGGCGGTAGCGTTATTTGAAATATTGTAGTGCAACCATAAAAGAAAGGCCCTTAAAGGATTTAATCGAAATAATGTGTCGCTTTCTGTCGAGTCCGGGAATTATCAATGTGGAAGCGAAGTTAAAAACAACGCTATCGCCACGTATGAAAAGTGTCACATAGAGGACAAAGCTTGTTTATTGCGGAGTATAGCGTTACTTCGGACATCTGACAAATGCGACTTCGTGGTGTAATTTTATCATATATAGTTGAATTCACATTCCTCAGGTCGGTATTACACTATCAAATTATTTGTCAAAGAATTGGACAAAGAAAAATTGGACGTAGTGTAATGGGAACATCGTCCAATATTTCATCCAATCTAGGCCTCGGCCTAGATTTGATCAAAGAAATCGCTCGTCTTCTGTTTCCTGCAGTGAGAAATGTGACCGCTTGGAGTGCTAGTAGTATACAGCTACCTTGCCACTACAGCTGTTTTATTTGGAGGTTAAATATCTGACATTACTTGGACATAACGTTCGTATTCGTGGATAGTAGTGGAATGTTTGTGTAGTGTTTTCTAGCAACAACAAAATTTAAAAAAATCAGATGGGGCGCTGTATAACAGGTGACAAGGCCAATTCACACTGTCCGTCACGTCAATTCGCATAGTCCAACACCCTGCGGCAAAAGTGAGTTTGAGTTACAATCCGTGATGTAAATAAGTCATTATATACTATCGGAATTGAAGAAGTAATACCCCTAAATCTTAATACGCCCGAAGCAGATTTTAAAATGTATGATTTTGGTAACGTGTTGTGCTAAGTTCTGGGAAATGAAACAACTTTCAAAACATCGACATCTGTTTGCAAGCGAATCTATGTACATACAAATACGTCAGACAATTTTTGTAAGGACATAAATAGAGCCTATTTACTTTATCAGCATTGTTTCCCCCCTTACATTGTTAATAACGTCATAAACAATTTAGATTATCCTCTTTGTCAATGCTCACATTTTCCATTTAAAGCGTTATTTAATGAAACTTGCTTTATCAACTTAACAGGGACTGATGACCTAGATGTTTAGTCCCCTCAATACCCAACAACAACAACAACAACTTAACAATCTTATTCGTATACACTATTTGAGTCATTTTGTTACTCTATTGCAAACTGTGAAGGGTGAAGAGCGACAAAATAATTATCAGTGAACAGCCTGGCTGTTCTGCCGACAGCATAAAAAAGGAAAATCCTCCCGGTCCAATAACAAATTTTATTTATCTCGCTCTGACACCGACGGTTTCATCCAAGTGCGTTTCCTTTTCTTTTTTCCCTCCTTCTCTTCTAAATGCAGACACAACGCAACTGTACTAAACAATAGCTGAGCATTACACCGCCATTTTGAAGCAAATTTGACAAAATATTGGATGATAGTGTAATACCCCCTTTCGCGTGTCATCCAATTTCTTTGTCAAAAAATATGACCAATATTTCATCCAATTTTTTCGTCCAATTCATTGTCCAATAATTTGATAGTGTAATACCGGCCTCAACGGTTACTGACTTCATAATACTGCTGAAGCCCGCATTAGCCTAATGATCATATACCACGCTTTCACGAACTATTCTGTCAACGGTCGTTGAAATACTGATTATTTCTCGTATAAAAAGACCTGGTGAGAATTGCATTTAAGAGGTCCATATACAGAACAGTAAGGTATACGTTCATCAGATTCTTTACTCTCTTTCATCAAATTTCTTCTTGCTTGTGTGAACTTTATCGCAAGATTCATACATGACGCGACAGATATTTCAGCTGCTCTCGCTGTTATGTGAATCACAGGAATATATTGAATATCATCAAAAGCTCATTTTTAATTAATTTCGTCAGTTCTTGCTATATTAAATCATGTATATTGTTTAGTCACTCATTCATAACATTTTACCATTCATTAAAAATTCCACGTGTGTATTAAATTACATTTATTGTTTAAAAAATCGTATATGACGCCCAAACAAAGTGTACCCTGACAATAAGCTATCGCATCTTTTCATATCATACATTGTGTCCAGTTCCACGGCCGTGTGTCAGTTCGACCACTAAAAATACTTACGATAGATGAATTTTCCGCCGAATTGTATGGTCCATATCAAATGTTTATCAAGAATCTAATTTATTTACGTAATGGACACTGTCACACACATTCCTCGGGCTCGAAGTGAGTCCAAGGCACACGAGAAACTAGTGAGCCAACCGTTTTAAAAATCTAGTATTTTCCCTGTAATAGTAATTTGTTTTGTGTGTGAAGAAACGGTTATCATACGAATAACTTCCTTCAACAATGCGATTTTACGTTCATTACTGGTGTATGTATGAAATTCAGTGGAATTCTGACGGTTACTTCTGTCGGTATCTCTACAGTACCCCAAAAATCGGCTTAATATGGTTCATAGACGGCAATTCACTGGTGTAAAAGTGGGATAATTTGGTGGTATACCAAATGGTGCTGCTTTCGCTACTTTATCTTTTCAAATAGGACAATGAGACGTCAATAATTTGAGTCCAGAAACTATCATGAGGACTGCTTGCATTTCAGAGACACAATCGTTTGGTCATTCTTGGAGTGTTTAGTATTACTGAAGAAAACTTAACATAAATACACTTTATCATCAAGAATTAATGTGACTACTACTCTTCAAAACAATCCATAATTATTTAGAGGGGGATGTTTAACGAGTCAGAAATGCAAATAGAGATGGAGCAAAAGAAGCAGTGCAAAGACATTAGTCACACGTATTCCGGGCCGGTCGCGGTGGCCGAGAGGACTGCGGCGCTTCAGTCACGGTCTGCACGGCCACTGCCTTAAGTCCCATAAGCTCTACAAACATTTGAACATTTTTTGTATTCCGGCCCCTATTAGTGACTTAGAGATAACAGCATGCGGTGAGATCACTCTTCGCCCTTTAACTCAGCTGGAGACAATTTCAGAGAGCTCAAATCTGTGAAGAAAGGTGAACACTGTCCCGCAATACATGAACAAAGAGAATGTGGTCTGGTATGACGCTTGCGTCTTGCCCGAATCTAACGTTCAGATGCAATTCTAAGACTTTCCATTGGATTCAAGTTTGGAATCTCAACACGCCACTCCGTTTACCATATTATTTCAAAGAACGCATTTGTCAGACATGTCGATTTATCGCTTTACCTATTGTCACCTTATTAAACACAATAATCGCCTTTGATCCACTCTTCCATTTTAGTCTCAACAATGGTGAATGTATATCAGTGGCCCAGCCACGGGAGAAGTGGGGGGGGGGGAGGGAGGGGTAGGGGGCTAAAGGTGCTGGCTGGAGCCCCAATTTTTTTTTAATTTTATTACTTTTTATTGTTTTCATTTATTTAAACAGATCGGCACCAGAAATTTGAAATAGTGAACATAAATCATAATGTAACTCTACTTTGTCAATCACAAGAAGACGTGAAAATGGGTGGACAACGTGATGCCGGTTCTGAGAACGTGTGCTGCTGTTATTGAGCGGTTTTAATGTCGCCGCGCCGCGGTGGAGTGGCTGACCTTTATAAGGCTTCGCTCGCCGTCGGAGGTTCGAGTACTCCGTCGGGCATGGGTGTGTGTGTTTGTTGTCCTTATCGGAAGTTAGTTTAAGTATTTTGTAAGCCTGGGCACTGATAAGCAGAGTAACCAAGTCCCATAGATTTTACAAACATTTGAATGCCGCCGCGACCAGCTGTGATGCTGCCGCTATTGTTGCTGCTATGCTGAAGTTGTGAGCCCAGTGTTCATATGAGGCGACCCGCTGATTAGCAGTTCAGCGGCGCCACCGACTGGAATCTTATTAAGAACAACAGTGTTATTTTAGGTCAGTTTTTACACATAGAGTCTCATGTTAAATTTTCTAGAAATATCTTTCTCTTCGGCTAGTCATATAAATTATTAATTATATTACCCGCTTATTATATACATCCCATTTCCACCACGTTGCTCCTTTTCCACTTTCAAATTAATGCGAGCATACTCATTTTATTTCTTGTGCAATTGTTTTCGAAGTATAATTGGTTAAATTATAAAAAGTGTAAAAATATAGATTGATAAATTCAATGGGCTTTATTTTTTTTTTTTTAAATATGACCTCCCACCATAATAAAATCCTGGTTGCGCCACTGGTTTACATCATAGAGTATTTACCATTCTAATGGGCGAAATTGTGTGCAGTATATCCTGGCGTTTGGAGATAAGGTATGTTTAGATACTAGATTGGTATGTTAGGTTGCCTAATAATTTCTGCACGGTGAAAAGTCGAACGGCCTCATGATTAAAACAGCCTTCCCACTGCCAAGCAACACTAAGCGATTGATGGATACGGGTTCTTGGATACATAACGTGTCTTTCGCGCCCGAATTTAATCGAAACCATGAAACAGCTTCAGCCGTTAAAACTATGGAAATTTGAGCAGTTTAAATAATGCATTATTATCTTCTTTAGCTCAGCACACAAAATCCGATGTGTTGGAGTGCATCCTGAGAACATGGTTTATATTGCTCAACTAGTATGTCGACACAACCGTGTGCGAGCTGCCTAATGATGTTTCTCCTTCAGCGTCACCAGAGATTGAGCAGGGCTCTGAAGATGTTAAAATTGGATTATCGAAAATTGTGGATTTAAATGTTTCATAACGTTAAGGCCTGAAGATGTTTTATTCATATAATTAATATTACACCATTGTTCCAGATCATCTTTATTCAAGATGAGCATAAAAAGAAAAACGAAGTGTAGTTGTAATCGGGAAGATACTTGGCTGAATCTAAACTTAGATATCGCAGGTATTCCTTCCGAAAGCCATTTCTGTCTCTGTTTTTCTATTCTCCAAACTGCAGAGTGCTAAATTACTACCTACGGTTACGAAATAAGCTTACGTACTGCAGCAGTAATCTGCTTGGTGATCTCCAATGCTTCCGATTACTCTGCTCCAGAATCCTTTCAGTATGTTTTATTATCGGGACAGTGATCTCGTATTAAGGGCGATCTTGCAATCATTATAGGCTCCAGCCCCTGCGGAGAGACATTTTGAAGGATCTACCGACGTGGTAAATGACGGCCTCACTTTAGTGTAACTTTTAGAATTCAATATATATGCAAGATTGACTGATGTGTGTATTTCCCTATATCTGCAAATCTGCAGACAAATCTGAGCTCCGTGGCTCAGTTTTTCACGAAGAGAATGATCTCATTGGAAATAGGGCCAAATGAGTGGTGGCTGTTTAACACAATACAATTATCTACTTCTCGCTCTCTCCCTCACCACAAGTCTATAATCAGCTGTAGTGACAGTACATGTGCGTCATCGATATTCACGGAATGTATGACATTAACTGCGAATGCGAATTGTTGATAATGTGTACCTAGCCGGGAATCTAACCCAGTTCTCCTGCTTTCTAGCCAGTTGAGCTGACCTCTACACCACTGAGGACACAGCAATCACCACACCTACACGGAATTACTCAAGTACGACACCCGTCAGGCACTGAAATCTCCCCCCCCCCCCCCCCGCCACCAGTTCATCATCTGTGGTGATTTCAATGCACACAATGTACAATGAGACTCTGAAAATACCTGACCCATGGTTTGGGCAAATAAGAGGCTTCTGTTCATCCAGTATTCATTTACTGAATATAGGTCAGAATATAATTTTCTTCACCGCACCATGATCGTTCTCTGCTCTCAGTCTCTCACTTTCCTATCCAGTGCCAGCCCCATACTACTCAATGCTATTTAATCAACGAATTTCCTGATCAGGATCCACCAGCCTTATCGAATGGAGTCAGGAAGATAACCACTTTTTATTTATCGTTCTGTATAGCGTACTGCTGTTACCTTCAGAATTTGAAACAGTGTGGGCAACATTATCTCCAACGACTGAAAACGCAGGTTTACCTCTCCTTAACCGATCCTCTAAGTGAAGTCGTAATGTGAGAAATGCCTGACGTGTCGCTGCCTTTCTCCTAAAAGTAAAGTGATATTTCCGATGGTCGGATTCTACCAGTGTTTTGATTCGTCTGTAAATGATTGCTGTAAGTATTTCGTAGTTCTGTGATCATCATAGTAATCAGCTCATTTCCTTGGAATTGAAATTATGAGCCGCGGTGGAGTAGCCGAGCGGGCTAAAGCGTCTCGCTGCTCGCCGTGGAGGTTCGAGTCCTCCCTGGGGCATGGGTGTGTGTGTTGTCCTTAGATTAGTTTACCTAGGTTTAAGTAGTTTGTAAGCTACGGACTGATGACCATGCAGTTTAGTCCGATAGATTTACAAACGCAAACGTAGGCTTCCGCGGCCGTTGTCACTACAAGAGCGCCTTTTGAAGTTAAGAGAAAATATACAATAACATTGAACACAGTAAAATAAAATTAAATAAACCGTAGAAAAGTACTCACTAAAATTCCTGAGAAAAACATATCTGCCTTTTAGCCTTCCCCAGCGTTCACGTAAAATTTAAAACAATTAAAAGCTTCTTATCTGCATGTTATTTCTAATGTCCGTTACTTGGTGTCTCGTTTCACGTAAATATGCAAATATTGCATATTATGAACACGGGCAATACCCTTAATATTCTAGAAGAGGTAGAGGTATATCGTGCGATTAAAGAATCCCCCGGTTCCACCCTAAATGCACAGACAGATCTAAGTCACAATAGCCTGCTGTCAAATTTTGATTTTTTAAACAGGTAGCTTACTCCTATAGAGCACTTTTTCAGTTTAGTATGCATTTTCCCTGATGTATCTTCCCTGAAGATGGTATGATCCGCAGATCCCATTGCAATTATTTTGCCACTATATTGAATGTTAATCCTCATGCTGTTTCATGTGGTGTATTTTAGTGTAATTAATGTTATACAAACAGTTGGAATTTATAATCAGTTTTAGCCATTTCAAGCATGAAATCTTACTCAGAATTCAATTCGGTGACTTTTGTCTGGGCCCTGTTAGAATACTATAAACATAAGATTTGGCCAGTGTACAGTCATCCCCACCCTTCACGTCTTGTTTAGAAACGGTAAGGTCTCCAGCGACGCTAACGCCATCCTAGTGACGACGACCGCGTGATTCAGTGGCCAGTACCGCCTCGGCCAGTGCCGCGTCAACACCGCTTCCACATGGCACGGTAAGGAAGCTTATCCCTTTACTAAAAGTACAATCGGTTTTCGTGTGGAGTACGGTGTAAATCCGAGATACTTTTGTAAAAATATTGCATTTTCGTATAGGTTTCACCAGCCCTCCACCCCAAAATATTTTAAAAAAGATGACTAACGCAACAGCGTTCAAGTTTTATATTTTTAATGAGGACGTAATGTTAAGAAGCTTTTAATTGTTTTAAATTTTACATGAACGCTGTGGAAGGCTAAAAGACAGATATGTTTTTCTAAGGAATTTTAGTGAGTACTTTTCTACGTTTTATTTAATTTTATTTTACAGTCATCAATGTTATTGTCTATTTTCTCTTAACTTCAAAAAACGCCCTTGTAAGTCGCATTTACGAACATTGCAGAGCACCTGATGATGCGTCTACAGGACGCGAAACCGGTAGTGCTTTTAAAATAATAAAAAAAAAACCTTCAATAAAGGTCAGCATGATTTTTCTGTCTCTGTTACGGGAAATAATAAGAATTATAGATAATGTCGTGGGAAGGGCAAACCAGAGACTGCGTTTTTAAAAGATGTAACAGAACTACAAAAGGAACTCCATACACTACTCTTGTCCGTCCATTTTTGGAGTATTGCTGCCCAGGGTGGGATCCTTATCAGGTGGGTTTGACGGAGGACATCGAAAGAGTCCAGAAAATGGCAGCTCGTTTCGTATTATCACGATACAGGGGAGACAGCGTTACGGAAATGATACAGGATCTGGGATGGGAATCCTTACAACAACGGCGCTTATCGCTGCGGCGTGGGCTACTTACGAAACTATAATCGCCAACATTCTCCTCCGAATGCGAAAATATATTGTTGACTCCCAATTACATACCGTAGGTAGAAACGACCATCAGAATAAAATACGGGATATCAGAGTGTAATGTTACTTTTTTTTTATATCGCTGGTGTTGTCACAAGATCAAGGTTGAAAACCGGAATTGAAATTTAAATAATCGTAAGATCAGCAATGAATATTAATTTTTGAAATGGTTATCAGTTCTCAGTAGCAATGTAAGTTAAAAATTACGACAACACCAGAAAGCACCATTACATAAGAAAGTAGTGGAATAAGTTACCTGGTATGCATTCATTGGTGGAAGCTGTGACACTGCAGTTGAACCTGTATGAATTGATTAATATCTTCGTTCTCGTAAACTGATGCTTGGTTTCATGACTATTAATTATTAAAGTTTTAAGACCGTGTGTAATTTTGATCACTATTGTTATCGAAAGTTAAAGAAATTATCGGACTTCGCTTTTTACAGAATGAAGATTTCCTGCAGGCATTGAATTCACAGTTTAACACAAAATGAGAGTAAATAAATTTTGCATTCTTTTGTCATCATGAGGCAATAGGTAACAATAACCAAGCATCAATTTACTAATATTGCTGAAAATTGGTATCAGTAAAATAAAAGATGGGGAGAAATAGTAATTATTTAAATAAAATAGGAATTCCAAATGAAAGTTAAAGTTTATTAAGTAAAAGGGTGCTAACCAGAGCTCACACTTACATGATTATGGAGGTCGAGTAAAATACGTCCGCTCAGTACAAAGGTAGAAAAACGAAAGACGACAAGCGATTCCGTTTTCTCTCCAGATCGTTTGAAATAGTTGAAGGTATAACTTGAAACAAGGATAATCAGAGATTTATTGGCAGAGACAACGGATGCTAGCGACAAGCGTCGCAGATATAATTTTCAATAAAAAAATATTAATGTATCGCTACATTTGCCCCCCTCTGGCTTTGAGTTGGCAAATGCGCATTTCCTACTCAAAGACATCATAAATTTCTTGTTATACAATTTTTTTTAATAGATTATTTAAGACTGTGTGAGCCCACTAGATATGAAATTAGAAGTTACAGTCGTGTCTTTTTCCTTTATATATATATATATATATATATATATATATATAGTTTTTAAATTTTTTTAACAATTTTCATTAATTTTCTTTCATCTCATATTCCAATTATACAATGTGAAGAGTCGATGGTCGGACCAACGGTGCAGCGAGCGGTCCCCAGCGCGCCCGAATTGTTGACCCGTGGGCGTGGCGGTGCGGCGGCGACGCGGTGCAAGGCGGCAGGCCGATTGATGACGGAGGAATGCGCCGCAGACTCGGCCCCAGCGTGGCGGTGGGGTGAGATGCCAGGATGAGGTGCCCTTTGACAGAGCACGGACTGCTTTTCCCGCATCGCCTCGGTGTGGTTTTACATGAAATGAAAGTTGTACATATGCCATTAAGATTTATCCCTTAACTAAAAATTACAGGTTTGATTACTGAATGAGTTTATTTCTGTTTTATTCAGTTGAGTGTTTCAGTACTATTATAGTTTTTAGCGAACGGATGTAAGTGTGAGCTTTGATTTTAATAGCAAATATCGCAACCAACTGACATGAACATATGCCCATTCTTGACATAAATTCATTAATGGAAACTAAATTATATACAAGGCATATGTTCAGTTTATGACTTTACCAAGACTTATAATTAACATATTACGTAAATAAAAAAAAATTTCTTTGGCTCACTGTGGGAGCTTTAATCGTTCATGAAATTATTTACTAAGACTTACGTACTAATTCACATATATACATATAGACGTTTAAAAAAATATGTACAGGCATTGGTAACTGGATGTTACATTTCAGCGAATTTAAGTTGTTTATTTTTCTGACATAGGGTATTATTTGTACGTATCATAGCACAGTTCTTTGATTGGGAAATGCCGTAGAGGCGGTTTTCGCTGTGTTCATTATACAAATATTAGATACATTTTGTTTATTTTGAAACCATTCACAGTGGTAGTTTGAATTTTCATACGGCGGGATAGCCATTGGGTATGTGACGCAATAGTCAAGCGTCAACAATGAATAAATTGCTACCGCTGGCCAGCTTCAACAGTGTTCGTTGAAACGTGGCAGTGGCAACCTCGCGAGCATTGCGTACAGCACATAACTCGCCGACTTTGTGTTTTCGCGTGTGTTTTTTATCTTTCTTCCAGAGTAGAAGATTCATCCATAACAGTTCATAGTGAAGATCGTCGCAGCGCGGTGAGTACCTAATTATTTATATTAAGGTGGTTAGGTCCGCTTACTTGCTGTGCTTTCTTCATTTATTTTTAGGCTGTCATCTCAGCTGCCTTAAAGTCCATTACCTGAGATAAGACCTACGACTTCGTATGCAAATATATACGAATAGCCATCACTTCGTATATGCACTTCGAAAGTCACTTCACTGCACGATTTTTTATCATGACTGTTTATGTCGGTATGGCGCACGTAACAAGTTTTTGCGGTTTATTTCAGATCACACTATTTAAGTGTCCATTACCGTAATGCTGATATACATAAAGTCAGTCTACACGTTCACTTATCACTTTAATTTATTATGCGAGTGCTACCTTTTGTAGTCCGAGCTCACTATTCTCAATGACAAAATCACTTCACTAGTTAATTAATATGTTCATGAAGGCATAGATTTCTGTCGCACACTTTGACTATAAATGCGTCCTAGTTTTGTGAATACAAACACTGTTTGTGTGGATAGTTTTATCACTAAAAGTTTTCTGTCACTAATTTCTCACACTGTCCTTTCAGTTCGTTTTATCACGTTCTGCACATATCTTCTAGATTTTATACAGTTCATATTAACGTATCGTTACTTTACTATTTACAAAGGTTATATACAGTGACAAATTATTCTGAAATACTAGTCATTAACAGAGTTCATAAATCTTCAACTGACATACAAGCCATATTTTATCGTTTTTGGTTATTATTTAGTCATCATTATAGTTTTTTTAGACAATATAGTGCATTGTACAAGTCGCGGCCTATGTTCATGTCAGAGGTCGGTAGTGGGGTCCATGTTTTCAGCAATATTATTCCTCATAATCTTTTTATTTTTGAGCTTAAAGGTTCGTCATTAAGCATTCATATCACCACATTGAATATATCAGAATATTTTTTTTTTTTTTTTTTTAGGAATGAGAAATGGATCTTTGGAATCTTTTTTTTTTTTTATCTGATTTTGTCAGTAATAACATGGGAGGTGACGTCTGTCACACAACATAAGCAGTTAGCGTATAAATTGGGATGATTGTTTTCTTTTAAACAGGTAATGCAAATTTTGTTGACACAGGCAAGGTCAGACTCATCAGCTAATTTGGTGCATAGATTCGGGCTAAATAGCATTCAGAATAAAGATCGAGTGAGAGAGAAAAACAGCATTATAGTTAGAGAAGTCTCTCTAAAATAGTACACAACATAAAATCAGCACATCAATCCATCATTTGCAAAAATTACCATTTATATTATTATTATTATAAAATATTACGTCAAACTAAAATATTCTAAAGTCTCTCATAGCAAAGCACTCCATGCTTCTCTCTCACTTTGCTTTAAGTTTTGCATGCGGTCTGACCTGCTATTGCCTGTTCTTTCCTTTTCAGAAATTAAATGTGTAGTTTAGATTTTCTGTTTTAAATACAACGTGTCTGTAGTCGAGAAACATCATGCTAAGTGTCTAATATTTTCAATCGTCGTGTTGTACGTGAGTGTTTAAAGTGTTTTAAAACAAAATAATAGTCATATAATATATATATATATATATATATATATATATATATATATATATATATATATGTGTGTGTGTGTGTGTGTGTGTCCTCCGTCATTTTGATGTTGAGTTGACGATCTTCTTACCGTTGGCAGGAACACAATTCTCGTGCACGTCGTCAGCTGAAAAAGAAGTCTTAAACTACTGCTTATACTAAAGGTTGTTTAGTCTAAAGATTGATTTTTCAATTAGTGAACGCTTCTGACACATCAGCTTGTAATGTTGTTCAAAATATTTCATATCTGTTGCAAATGTTTTGATACGTACCGTAAATAGTAGTATTGACGCAACATCGTAATGACACTGTCATCTTAATTACTGCCAAGCTCATAAGCATCAGCATAAAGTCGTGTGTAATTTTTAAGAAATTTTTGTCCCACAATACGTAAATAGAATTGTTCAATAAACTTAGATGTCTTTAAAGGTCATATGTTCCCTCTTAAATAAATTGCACAGTTGTTGACATGTGTGTTACCTGTCAACTGATCACCATTAATCTATAGGTTCCTAGTGGCTTATAAAACTTCATATCATTTTTACTGTCTTTGAAAATATAGCTGACCGCAAATACGTTACGTTATCATGTCTCGTATAGCAACATTGTTTGGATTTGAGTGTGTGTGCGTGTGTGTGTGTGTGTGTATTTGTATGTGTGTATGTGTGTGTGTGTGTGTGTGTGTGTGTGTGGCTCGTATTAGGAGCCGTTGGGCAAACAAAACATTAATATATCCTTATCACTACATTTCTTTCAACAACAAAAAAATCCTCCTACTTCAGATCCATCGTACTAAAATAAATCATTTGCTCCATATATTCATTTTCTTCATCATAAATATTCTCTTATACTTATACTAATAATTAATGCCCATAGTAAGTGTTTTATGTTGTATTAAACATAACAGTGGTTCGATAAATCTGTGTTATTTGCTAAGTTATTTGACATGAGAACAGTTACACCGTCTGTTAATATTTGTTGTCCATTACGTAACATTGTAAGAAAAATAATATTTTGTTCAGCTTATTCGCCTTGGATCTGTGAATGTATTACTTATTCACTAGGAACGAGGTGTCATATTTATCATTTTTGTGATCAGCTTAAAAACTAAGCATAGAACTTTTTCAAATGCTTGTGTGGATATAAACCTTTCACTCTTCCCGAGTGTACTGTAGATAATAAATAACTTCCCTCGTGCGGAATTTGAACAATTCTGAAGGGTCCAGAAAATAGATGTTGCCACTTTTTATTACGTTTTAAGATAGCTGATGGTTTAGGATGATTTCGCAGAAGTACTAGGTCTCCGATGTTAAATGTTTGTGTTCTTTTCAGCTGCTTATCATAGTAGGCGTTTCTTTTTATAGCTGCATCAGTTAGGGCTACTAATATTTGTCTTACTTTTTCGTCCAGTGTTACGTCACCTCGGGGAAATTTTGGTATCGGTTTTACCCATTCGTTTGTCTCTTTGTTTTGTAAAACTAAATCGGTGGGTGTATAAGGTGTAGAATACAAAGGTAGGTTGTTAACCACTTGCTCAAATAGTCCAATATATTCAACCCAGGATGTTTGTTTGTTGGAAGCATATGTTCTGATGAAGCGATTTAATTCACGGAACATGCGTTCCATTGGATTGGCAGAAGGATTGTAACGTGAAATGAGAATGTGATTCAGGTAATTTTTATGAATGAAATCTTTCCATGCGTTACATGTGAAAGTTTTTGCATTGTCGGACAAAATTGTCGTCGGCTTCCCGACAAAAGGAAAATAGTCGCGCTCCAGGCGCCGAATCACTGCTTTTGCGGTAGTAGTTTTTAATGCGTATAATTTCACAAATTTTGAAAACACATCATAGATGCCGAGAATGTGTTTGACGCCTCCGGGTCCAATCGGAAGAGGTCCTGCAGTATCAATTGAAACTAATTGAACAGGTTTATATGGCAAGATAGAATGAAGCGGCATCTTGTTTGATTGATTGTTAGGCTTGCATTTCTGACAGATTAAACAGGATTTCAATGTGTAATGGATTTTTCGTGACATATTCGGAAAATAACAGTATTGTTTAAGCTTACGGAGACACTTGAGTGCGCCAAAGTGTCCCCAAACTCTATGAGTGTGCCAAATTAGAGATCTCTCATATGTAGCAGGTATGCAAACACACCAGAGTTGCGATTGTACATGTCTACGAAAGAAAAGTACTCCTTTGTAGACTTTGTAGTGTTGATTTAGATGTGCAGCTGACTTGTCTGTAATTTGTGTAATAATTTTCCTCCACCTGTCATCTGCTTGCTGTAATACCTGCATGTTTTTGCACATATCTAAATAATATGTTCTAAATTCCATGTCCTTCATGAGCATTATCTTAAACTCTGTGTTTGACTCAAGATAGTCTTCAAATTCTGGTAAACCCTGGGGAAGTCTGGAAAGTGCATCAGCTATGACATTATCTGATCCTTTAATGTGTTCAATTTCAAAACCGTATTCTTGTAGTGTCATGGCCCATCTGGCTAATCTATTGTGTAATAGTCTGCATGACATCAAAAAGCTAAGTGCCTGATGATCACAGAAGACTCTTGTATGTTTACCAAAGATATAATGATGAAACTTTTTGAATGCCCAAACAATTGCAAGAAGTTCTAACTCTGTGGTTGAATATCGACGTTCGCACTCAGTGAGCGTGCGACTAGCAAAACTGATGACTTTTAGGGACTGTGGATCCAGATTATTTGAAATTTGGAAGAGACACGCCCCAACCCCAAAATTTGACGAGTCCGTAACAATACAGAAATCCTGTGACATGTCAGGGTGGTTTAATATGTCTGAGTTAACAAGGGCTTGTTTAATTTTGTCAAAGTCTTGCTGACACTGTTCTGTCCAATTCCAAGGGTTGTTTTTTCGAAGAAGTGAAAGAAGAGCAGTACTATTGAGTAGTTGTTGTGGCACAAAGCGCCGAAAAAATGAACATAAACCGTAGAAGGCTTTTAATTGCTTCCTATTGCGAGGTGCAGGAAAATTTTGAATTGCTTTAATTTTTCAGGGTCAGGAACAATGCCCGTGGGTGAGATAATGTGCCCAAGAAATTTGATTTCAGTTTTAACAAACTTATACTTTTTCAAGTTGACAGTTACTCCAGATGACAGAAATTTATCTAACACTCGTTCAAGTAGGATGACATGTTCTTCCCATGTAGAAGTAGCAACAAGTATGTCATCAACGTAAACTGTAATATTATCTAGTAATTCCGGACCAAGTACTGTATCAAGTGCTGTGATAAAGACACCAGAACTCACATTTAGACCAAAAGGCAGTACCTTAAATTGGTACGATCGTCCTGAGAAAATGAAAGCAGTATATTTACGAGACTCTTCTGTTATAGGAACCTGCCAATATGATGCTCTAAGATCAAAACTTGATAGATATTTGACTCCATAGAACTTCTGAAGCTGTTCTTCTAAGTTTTCTGGCCTAGTTCTAACTGGAATGATAATCTTATTGATTTGACGTGCATCAAGCACAAGACGAACAGACCCATCTGATTTAAAAATTGCAAGAAGAGGACTGGAATACTGTGACATTGAAGGTTCTATTATGTTCCATCTAAGCATACGGTTAATTTCTGCTTTGACAGCTGGTTGTTTTGCCCAAGGTATAGAATATGTTTGCCTACAGAATGCTTCATGAGGCTTAACTTGCATGTTATACTGATATATCCTAATTACACCTGGCCTTTTGTCAAATACTCTTATGTACTTGTGTAGCAAGTGGAGAAGTTGTTGTCTCTGACTATCTGTGGCATTAGTGGATTCGTTAACTTTTTGAACTATAGATTCAAGAGATTCATTTTCAGATTCCTGAATACCAGTATAATTTTCAAATTGCATTTGATTAACAGTGACTTGCTTCAACCTAACAGAGTTACAAGATTTTCTTGGTGTCACTTCCTTCTTAGTCAGATTCAAAATACAGACACAGTGGTTTACTGTCAAATAACATTTACCTTCCTTAAAATCTAATTTTGCTTCTCGACTTTGAAGATATTCTAAACCAAGTATACAGTCTTCTATGACAGCATCTACTACAAGGAATGAGCAAGTATCAATTTCATCACAGATTTGTAGTTGAACAAGTGTTTGTAACTTAACTGGCTTAGATTTTGCACCTACTGCACCAATGATTTTGCAGTTCTGTACAGGAAAGGTAGGTAACCTCTGAATGTTGTTTATGCGTTTAAATAGACTGTAAGACAATACATTAACAGCTGCTCCAGTGTCAACTAAAATCGATGTAGGTATGTCTCCTACTGTTATTAAGATGTGTGCTTGATAGGCAACTATAGGTACTTTGTTTTTTTGTTTGTTCCTGGAGTAGCTCTTCCCTGATATCGATTCCTTTATTGTAACGCAGCATATTTACTGTGAGAATTGTGCCCTCACTGCCTCGGTCGCTCAATGTCGGAGGGCCAGACACGAGCCGATTTAGTTTAACGTCTGCGTCCCGTTAGAATGTCTTTGAGGTCGATTTAAAGTTTCTGTCACGTCAGTTATAGTCACGGTCGATTCATTCTGTGTCCAGTTTGTTTGATCTGTACTGTCAGTCGTCATCGTTGCTACTGGTATTTGATTGACATTTGGTTGTTGTGCAGGAGTAGTAGAAAAGTTCGGAATTTGTTGATTACCGTTATTGTTTGGAAAAAATTCTATTTCTGTTATTATTATTGTAATAGTTTCCATTACGCCAGAGCGGTTGTGTGTTACCATTATATTGGTTAGGGAAAGTAGTTGCATTGTTATTGAAATTATTATTATTGTGATTGTAGTAGCCCGGATTAAATCTGTTGTCACGACGGCGTCGGTAATACCGAGCGCCGTTAGGTGCGTTTTGTACCGCGCTTCCACTGTTTACTCCACTAGTCACTTGCTGCATTTGCGGCTGTCCGGTATTGCTAATAAATGACTGTTGCGGTAACATCTGTGGAGGGCGTGACATGTTTTGATTATTAGGCTGTGGCTGGCTGACATGAATCAGCTGATTACTAGGATAGTTGAAGTAATTATTTGTGTTGCCGTACCTGTAACTATTATTTCTTGCTCGGTCATCTTCAAAGATTGAATCTAGTGTGTCCACCTCAGTGAGAAAAGTTTCTAAATTTTGTGTTGAAACGTGTGCTAGTTGCAACCGCAATCGTGTAGGCAATTTGTTTATTAATACGCGTAGTACTTCCCTGTGCGGGAGGGGGTCATCAAAGAATTTAGCTTTGTTTACGTACTTCTCGAAATATCTCCGCAGACTCCCGTTTCGTTCATTGAAAGGTTGCGGATTATAAACTTCATTTCGAAACCTTTCTTGCACAGCAGGCGACCAAAAGGTGGCTAAAAATGCCCGTTCGAACTCACCATAAGTTTCACAACTCTGTAGGGCTTCTGCAGCCCAGATTCCCGCTTCACCTTGCATGTATCCGACAACAAATCTTATCTTTCTTTTTTCGGACCACGATTCAGGTAATAAACCTCTAAAAGATTGCAGGAAAATGACTGGGTGCACAGTACGGTTCTCATTAATAAAGATTTGAAATTGGTGGTGCTTTATCATACTTTCGTCAAGTTCTTCGGCAGTAGCATGATTTCGTGGTGAATAAGAGGGGGGTATGTTTGATTTCATTTCCCTACCTAGTCGGTCAAGGTCATTAGAGGTCGTCAAGTAAAAGTCAGTCTGCATCCTGTCTGACGTCAAATTGTTAGATGTACCCGGATTATATGGAGAGCGTGGAATATTTGTTGCAGTTCTGGGAGATTTCCAATCATGGAACACATTTGTCACGGGTTCATTTGGCCTAGATTGTGTCATCTGCGTATTTAAAATTGATTTCACGTCCGTAAGATCTTTTTGTAAAGCTTTAACAGTATTTCCATGTTTTTCATACACTTGAGTAGCTACGTCTTGAATTACAGTGGTTAATTCTGCGTCTATCTTTTCATTCAACTTCGCTTCTGTATTAGATAAGAATTGTTGTACCCTATCATGATTTTCTTTGACTATGTTTTCTGCCTGACTCGTAATTCTCGTAACAGTTGTTTCCAAGTTTTCTTGTTGAATTTTAAGCTGTGTAAGATTCTGTGTGAGACTGTCGATAGCTGTTGGTAATGTTTTAACGGTTTCTTTACAATTAGTTACATCATCGACTACAGAAGAGATTTTTGCATCTACTGTGTCCATGATTTGATCCACTACTTTGTTTTGTACTTCAGAAAACTTACCATTGATAGCCTGTTCGACTTTGAGTATCTGTGCGTCTATCTGTTTGTTTACTTCCTCAGAAATAATTGAGGGTAAATTTTGTTGTACTGATTCTAGATTTTTAAATCTCGACTCAAATTCATCCCGAGTTATCATTTGAGCCGCGATTTGATTTTGCTGTTCCTCTACTCTGTCTAATTGTTGCTTGGTGGAATTTTGCAACAGCTCTAAATCATGTTTCGTGTTGGCCTGCAAATGATTAATTTGATCGGTCAAGCCTGAAATCTGATTATTTGTAGCATGTGTAGATGCTTGCAAATTGTTTAGTTCGTCTTTGTAAATTGTTAATTTGTTGCGACATGTTCGCATGTATAGCATTCGTAGATGCTTGCAAATTGTTTAGTTCGTTTTTAGTATATGTTTGTAAATTGTTAATTTGTTGCGACATGTTCGCATGTATAGCATTCGTAGATGCTTGTAAATTGTTTAGTTCGTCTTTAGTAGATGTTTGTAAATTGTTAATTTGTTGCGACATGTTAGCAAATAATATCTCAAATCGTTTTAAACAATCTTCTTGCGGATTTTCAGATTGGTGTACTGTCTGTGTGGGAAAATCTGTTACGTATGATGTGGTTGCAAGATTTTCCTCCACTATGTGTGGAATCATTTCAATTGATCTCGCAGCCACATTATTTTCAACATTTTGCGCGGGCTGTGAAACATTAGTGTTTTGTTCTGACTCCATTGTAGTAATTTGTCTACGGGTTTTAACCATACTAATAAATTATCAAAAATTTGGAATAGTGTGGGGAACCTACACACTTCGCACGTAAAAAAATTTCTTTTATCAGCACTGTTAAGAAACAAATCACTATTAATATTCGTCACACGCATACGAAACTCTTCGAGTGAGAGACAAGCGAGGATCACTTAGTTATATCGATTTAGCAGCCATGTTGGCCATTTTTCCACCTTGTGATTTAAAATAAATATCTGACTACAAAAGAAATTTTGAAAACAGATTTTTGCTAATAGAATGAGGTAGTGGATCGGAGATTGCGTACTTGCGAAAGACTAAGACAAAGTAGAAAGCACCAAATAAGCGAAATAATCAGTCTGTCCTTACCTGTGTTGCAATTTTCATTGTTGGCTGCGGTTGAATTTCTCGTGATCGGGTGTGGCTCCAAATTTATATTTTATTATTCTCCGGGGTAGTAATTATGGTTTTCACGTCACAATCGGTCAGCAGTTGTTCATGAAAAATAAACACATTGTACAGATTAGATATCATACATTGGTGAATGATTACAAATATAAAAAAATGTCAAACAATGGTATAATTAATTCACATAAAATAATATTTTCTTTACAACCATTCGAGGTCCTGTCACAATGGGCGCCAATTCTTATGTAATGTTACTTTTTTTTATATCGCTGGTGTTGTCACAAGATCAAGGTTGAAAACCGGAATTGAAATTTAAATAATCGTAAGATCAGCAATGAATATTAATTTTTGAAATGGTTATCAGTTCTCAGTAGCAATGTAAGTTAAAAATTACGACAACACCAGAAAGCACCATTACATAAGAAAATAGTGGAATAAGTTACCTGGTATGCATTCATTGGTGGAAGCTGTGACACTGCAGTTGAACCTGTATGAATTGATTAATATCTTCGTTCTCGTAAACTGATGCTTGGTTTCATGACTATTAATTATTAAAGTTTTAAGACCGTGTGTAATTTTGATCACTATTGTTATCGAAAGTTAAAGAAATTATCGGACTTCGCTTTTTACAGAATGAAGATTTCCTGCAGGCATTGAATTCACAGTTTAACACAAAATGAGAGTAAATAAATTTTGCATTCTTTTGTCATCATGAGGCAATAGGTAACAATAACCAAGCATCAATTTACTAATATTGCTGAAAATTGGTATCAGTAAAATAAAAGATGGGGAGAAATAGTAATTATTTAAATAAAATAGGAATTCCAAATGAAAGTTAAAGTTTATTAAGTAAAAGGGTGCTAACCAGAGCTCACACTTACATGATTATGGAGGTCGAGTAAAATACGTCCGCTCAGTACAAAGGTAGAAAAACGAAAGACGACAAGCGATTCCGTTTTCTCTCCAGATCGTTTGAAATAGTTGAAGGTATAACTTGAAACAAGGATAATCAGAGATTTATTGGCAGAGACAACGGATGCTAGCGACAAGCGTCGCAGATATAATTTTCAATAAAAAAAATATTAATGTATCGCTACAAGAGCTCGAACGGAGAGATTCAGGTGTTGTTTCTTCCCGCGCGCTATTCGAGAATGGAATGGGAGATAAATAGTATAATGGTGGTTCGATGAACCCTCTGCCAGGTACTTAAATGTGATATGCAGAGTATCCCATTTAGATGTAGATGTAGAATTTCACATTCGCAGTAGTATCTTCAGGACCTGCCGATTCTTGACACTCTTCTCTGAAATTTTTATTGGTGCCGATTGTTATGCCCTCGATGCCACTTGGAGATGTGTTACTCATTTGATTTTGTCTGTCAAGTTAATTCTTGCAGTTATAATTGCTTTTGCTGCTATTAGTCGCTCAGGAGAGCACTGCTAATCCAAACAGAAGAGATAGAATATTGCACACAAAACGTGAGAATAAAGAGGAACTCTTCAACCGGATATGGGAAAGCGTGATTTCACCTTCACTGACCAGAGGGGGATTGTTAAGCACCCATTTAACTGGGCGCCTCTTTATGTGTGTCCGTCGGTTGCGCCCACTGCGGCCGAAATTAATACAGGAATCCAGTAGAGACTTGGCTCCCGTATGATGCTCCCCGACAGGAGTGCCCTGCTAAAAGAATTTTTTTCCCTCTCTGCCCGCGCGCGGCATTCACTTTTTCTCTCAAAGTCAAGTGCAATCAGGCCTGCAATGCGCGCGCTCTCTCCGGCAACAGAGGAACGCAGCGCGCAGCTGCCTCGCGCCATTAAAACGGGATTACGGCCGAATCGTGAATGCAGCCCGCCCACTGCGAAATCTCTCAAAGTTTGATTAGAAAAGTTTGACGAACAGGCGCCCGTGTGTTTTCCATGCAAAATAAAAAAAAATTAATAACACAGAATATTTGAAACTGAGGCAGGTTGCGAAACTTCCGAAATTCATCGTGTATGTGTGGCCGTCGAGTTGTACGTGACGTGCTGCCTGTGGTTAATGAATTGCCATCTGCAAGGCAGGAATTGTGGTATTTAAAAAGTAATTCCCTCGTGAAGTAATTAAGTGATGGTAACGTTGTATACAGCCTAACCGTTTCCAAATGTCAAGCGGTTGTAAAATGTTTTCCTTCTCACATTGCAGAGGTTTTCTAATGTCGTCTCATGGCTACTTATTTCAAATGGAACGAAGATTTCTATAAACAGGCAGATGGTGTATCTATGGGGACCCCTTAAGCCCGGTTATAGCAAATTTCTAAGTGGAAATATTCAAGGAACAGGCATTAAAAACAGCGAACAAAAAATCTCTCCTTTAGCTCCGCCATGTAGACCATACGACTGTTGAATAGAGGCATGGAAGAGAGGAACTACATCGTTTCCTTGAACATCTCAGCGGTGTTAATCTTAGAATTCAGTTTACCTTGGAGAAGGAGGCAGACGGAAAACAATTATCTTGACGTGCCAATAAGACAACATAAACACCGATAAACACCGGAGGGAGCACTCGAACCCCCGACGGCGAACGGCCGCCCACACCGCAGCTGGGCGCCTTAGTGCACACGGCTATTCTTCAATGGCTTATCGGAATCGCTAGCACACAGACCGTTACCTGCACCGTGATTCACGCAAACAACCGCATAAAAGCGGGGCACATTAAAATTGCTGACGGTCAGCGAAAGGAACATGAACTAGAACTACCCGACGCAGAATTAAAACACCTCACTAATGCTTTACTCAAGAAGGGACATTCGTCCACAGAGATGAAGAGAGCTTTGAGACCGCCACGAACAAGTCAGAACTATGAAAATGTTCCTGTGAAATCTAAAGCCTTCTTACCTTTTATTGAGGACGTCACCGAACGCTGACCGTTCTGCGGCGCGCCAGTCACTCTGCACTGCAACAACGGTCGGGGGTTCGAATCCTCCCTCGGGCATGGATATTTGTGCCGTCCTTAGTAGTAGCTAGTTCATAAGTAGTTTGTAAGTTTAGGGACTGATGTCCCCGTAGTTAAGTCCCATAAGCTCTACAAACATTTGAACCGAACGCATCGGTATAATTTTGACGAGATGGAATGTCGCTGTAATATACAAACCTATTCGGAAGATACAGGATCAGCTGAAATCGGCAAAGGAACCTCGGAAACCGAGGAAAAAGCAGCAATTTACAGGATTCCTTGTACCTGTGGAGACGTATACGTAGTTACAACAAAAATAACAGTCAAAAAGCGACTAGAAGAGCACAAGGTTAACTGAAGGAGGGGAGAGATTTACACAGCAGCTGTTACTGAACCAGTATGTCGGCCAGGAGACCACCTTATTCAATTGGTTAAATGTCAAGTTATGGCAGCCACAAACGAATATCACATTAGTCTGTACAGATACGCTAAGGAAATTGGAAAAACACCCAAATAATTTCAGTAGGATGGAGCAGGGTGTGAAATTGAGCGACATTTGGATTCCGGCATTGAAGAAAAAAATGTAACTCCCTTTCACCAAGGGACGATATTAACAACGAACACCGGCAAATGGGAACGGCGAATTGTAGCTTCATTTCATCTACATCTACATGGGATACTCTGCAAATCACATTTAAGTGCCTGTCTTTTCAAAACATATGACGTCACGCCTCTGCACTAGCCGTGAAAATTGAATTCGATTGCAGTCACCAGCAAACCAGGGTGTGCATCGGACATTCAAAAGAGCCACCATCCCCCTTGAGAATTTTCCCCGCAAATGGTGACGAAACGTTGGGTTTTATATAACAAATCCACAAGACGTTGAAAAGTTTTAGCAACATTGGTTGTAGAAGATGTATTCAAAAACAGATCAGGAACATATAATACGAAACGTGGTCGAATGGAGCTAAAGACCATTGACGTTACTAGGAGCACGGCGACATCGACATCTATAATTTCGTGGCGTATATGGAAACAAGAACATCCTGCTCTGATGAGACTGCGTTATTTTGTTGCTATAAGAGCTGTACTTAGAAGCGTGCTATACTCTTCAGTGCTATTAGTGCTGTTTTGACCATTGTGATCACTTCTTGAAATACGTAAAAACTTACTGCCACAATGCTTCCTTAGCAGGTTGCACAGGTGCCCCGTAACTCTCGTACTGTTTGGTGTTCCTGGATGACTTTTCCAACCGTGTGTACCACCTATTAATTAAAACTCTCAGCCTCCCCTGAACCCCCTGCAGTATCTAAAATTTTCCCCACTTTTGTGCTGTAGATTAGAGTATCTACTTAAGATGATAGTAGCTACTATGAACCATGATAATTCATATCCACTATCATTCTATGTTTCGTTAAGTTTCAGGGATCCTGAAAGTCCTAACTTGTTCCATGGATTTGTGACAATAGTCACGGAATTCCTACGAAAGTTGTATCGGACCTACCTCTCTGTTTTATTTACAACAAATCTACTTTGAGTGGACTCGACAAGTCGTTGAAAGTCCTATTAAGGAAAAATGAGCATGCTGGCCTCTAACGATACTAGCCTCCTTTTCGATACCAGTGAAATTGTAGACTCATTCTCCCTTTTGATCAGTCAATTGGTGATGGATCCACTTACCTTGTCAGCAGATGGTAATCGACCTCGAAGCAAACTACTAGCATTGTTTTCCTAGTACAGTTGAAGTTGAACGACTGAAGTTTCCTTTTTTTACATGTTAAAATTTTAATTATCATGTAAATGTAATCTCGTCTTTATGATCAATTTGTGTTTTCATTTAGTATGAATGATGCTAAGGCTGGGAGATCTCATTCGTATATGTTGCCTTATGAAAAGAAATAAGCTCAGCAATCTCACCAGAATTGTCCCCTAAAACCACAGATATCCATACTTGATTTAAAGACGATACGATGTTCTGTGCGTCAGCGAGAGCGAGGAAGAGGCCAACCGATACAATACTTGCGGTAGGCTTCCAGATTGCCAAACTTTTCGTTAAAGAAGAGTCTGGTAGAGAACTTACTTGAAAACGAAACTTTTGTGAAAAATTGTTTATCGAAGTAAAGTTATCAAACAAGAGTTATGTGCAGCTACTATTTTACATTCTATTCCTACTGTACTTTCTATAGCAATGGTTTATTGACACACACACACACACACGCACGCACGCACGCACGCACGCACGCAAGTACAATCATATTAATGTACGTGTTACACCAATACACACACTTCGAGCGCTGCCACTACACCAAGACAAAAAGTGCAGCTCCGCGATGGAGGTGGTGCAGGAGGACGTGCTCACGCCGCAAGCCAAAGGTGCTGCCGCCTAATGTATGGCGCTGCAGTTTTTGTGTCGGTGTACTGGCAGCACTCGGCGTATGTACATTAATAGAACAGGTACATTAACGTCAGTGTTTCATTACAGGCAATCTTAATTAAATGGCCATTTCATGCTTTTCTAGTTTGTCGAGTTTCTTTCGTGGACTCTGGCTCCGAAGATCGCTCTGAAGATAGGCCTGGCATGAAACATGCAAGCACTATTGTAATAAAGAACCTGTCACCATCTGGATCAGCTTTTTTTAATTCGTTGTAATTACACAGGTATCAATCACACAAGATTGGAAATACAAACCCATGTGAAGAGACGAAGGCAAAATCAGGATTGTACGTTGTCTATATTACTGACGGTAGCCGGTGCTTTACGCTCCGGCTTTTAATAAAAGGCACTCTGAGCATGTTGCTCCAGATTTTCTTAAATAAATCTGGCTTATCAGCAAGTGGTGTATCGTCGGCAAGTCTCTGCGTTATAATCGACCAGACAATAAATGACAGATCGGAACAACAGGGAGGCAAAAGCAGATATGAAATCGAAAGTTCAAGGAATAAGGGGTTATCACAACTTGCCTCGTGTGGTCCGCATTGTCCTGATGCATTGTGATCGTCAGGAAGCTCCGGATATGTTGCTGTTTTCGTGGCCAACTGCGGCTAATATAAATCTACATCGGATACTCTGCAAATCACATTGAAGTGCCTAGCAGGAGGTTCATCGAACCACCATTATACTATTTATCTCCCATTCCATTCTCTAATAGCGCGCGGAAAGAAGGAACACCTGAAACTCTCCGTTCGAGCTCTGCTTTCTCCGTATTTTATTCTGATGATCATTGCTATGTAAGTGGCAGTCAACAATATATTTTCGCATTCGGAGGAGAATGTTGGCGATTGGAGTTTCGTAAGTAGCCCACGCCGCAGCGATAAGCGCCGTAGTTGTAATTATTCCCATCCTAGATCCTGTATCATTTTTGTAACGCTGTCTCCCCTGTATCATGACAATAATAAACGAACTGCCCTTCTTTGGACTCTTTCGATGTTCTCCGTCTAACCCGCCTTATAAGGATCCCACACTAGGCAGAAATACTCCAAAAAGGGACGGACAAGCGTAGTGTATGCAGTCTCTTTAGTAGTTCCGTTGCATCTTTTAAGGGTTCCGCCAATAAAACGCAATCTCTGGTTCGCCTCTCCCAAGACATTATCTACGTGTTCTTTCCAGTTTAAATGTGACGTAATAGTAATTCCTAGGTTTATTATGGAGATTCCGGCCTTCACTGATTGATCTACCTTGTAAACAAAGTTTAACAGATATCTTTCGTACTCATGTGGACGACTTCACACTTCTCATCATTTAGAGCCAATTGCCAATTTTTACACCATAGTGATATCTTCCAATACTTTCCGGTTTGCAGCTATCAGTCGAACATTTTTTAAATTCATTATTAGCAAATCATGATTTCGCCAAGTAACTGGCCGTTATCAATGTATTTGTTTACCTGAAGACATTATTAATAAGGATAACTGACACCAAGCTAAGTATGACAAATGTCCAGTTGTTATACTTGGCGTGGTGTGAGGTATCCTTATTAATAATGTCTTCAGTTAAACTTTTATTAAATTTACAATGTTATTAGGCAGTCAACAATGTTTTATTATCACAAATAATATAATATTCATAACTACCAACTAGTAAACGACCAAACGCATAAAGAGAGATTTTTCCCGTTATATCCAGCGACCGACAACCAACGAGTACGGGGCTCGGACGCCAACCAATCGGCTGCTGCCGCTTCCTGACGAAAACGGTCACTACTGCTTACACATTTTGTTGACTTCATGATTACGAGTGTACGAAGTTTGCAGTAAATCCACGTCCCAAACTTTGTGGCCTTCCCTTGTCAGTTGTTTGTTCTAATGGGTAAAAAATAGCTTAAGTAGTCTTTCTACGTAGTGAGATTCTGTCCCTTATATGATGAACGAGTTGATGGAACAATCATTTACTTAAACATGTGTTATATTCATCTCGTCCTGCAGCAAGTTCTCAGTGACAGGTTTTGTTCATTATCAGATGTAACAGGTAACCTCACCCTTGAATGTGTCTCCTTCAGAATATAATGACCATTTATTTTAACTGATCCACCCAACTTCTGGTCTTCCAGTCTTCCCGTGTTCGCTATCATTTTCATCCATGAAGTAAGAAACAGAAACGCCAGTTAGGAGGTCTGGTGCTGGCAACCGTTACAGCAAGCCTACCTGTTAATTTGGCGGCAGAGTAGATTAGATTAGATTAATACTTGTTCCATAGATCATGAAAACGACACTTCGTAATGATGTGGAACGTGTCAGTTAAATGAAATGTGTCTATACATAATATTACATGACACTCAATATTTGAATCTTTTTTTTTCGTAAAGTACTAACTTTTATCTAGAAATTCATCTAATATGTAGAAGGAATTATCATTCAGAAATTCTCGTAATTTATTTTTAAACGCTAGTTGGCTATCTGTCAGAATTTTGATCCTACTTGGTAAGTGACCAAAGACTTTTGTGGGCTCGCCGTAGAGGTTCGAGTCCTCCCTGGGGCATGGGTTTGTATGTTTGTCCGTAGGTTAGTTTACCTAGGTTTAAATAGTTTGTAAGCTACGGACTGATGAGCACGCAGTTTGGTCCGATAGATTTACAAACATTTGAAATTTGAAATTTTGTGGCAGAATAATTAACCCCTTTCTGTGACAGAGCTAAATTAACCTTGAATAGTGTAGGTACCCTTTCTCCTAGTGTTGTAGCTATGCACACTGCTATTAAATTTGAATTCAGTTGGATTGTTAATAACAAATTTCATAACTGAATATATATATTGCGAAGCTACTGTAAAGATTCCTAGATCCTTAAAAAATGTCTGCAGGATGATCTTGGATGGGCTACAGCAATTATTCTGATGACCCGCTTTTGGGCAATGAATACTTTCTTACTAAATGATGAATCATCCCAGAATATTATGCCATAAGAAAGCAGAGAATGAAAATAAGCATAGTATGCTACTTTACTGAGTTGTACATCACCAAAGATTGTTAGACAGATTTCTACATCTATATCCACATCTACATAGATACTCTGCAAATCACATTTAAGTGCCTGGCAGAGGGTTCATTAACCACTTTCATAAATTTTCTCTACCGTTCCATTCTCTAATAGCGCGCGGGAAGAAAGAACACCTAAATCGTTCCGTTCTCGATCTGATTTCTCTTATTTTATTGGGATGGTCATGTCTCCCTAAGTAGGTAGGTGCTAGCAAAATATTCTCACATTCAGAAGTAAAAGTCGGTGATTGAAACTTCGCAAACAGATCACGCCGCAATGAATAACGTCTTTCTTTTAATGATTTCCACCCCAATTCGTGCAACATTTCCGTGACGCTACCCCCCCCCCCCCGTAACGTGATAAAACAAAACGAGTTGTCGTTCTCTGAATCTTCTCAATATCTTCCGTCAGTCCTACCTGGTGAGGGTCCCACAAGGGGCAACAGTACTCCAGGAGAGGACGCACAAGTGTGATGTAGGCAGTCTCTTTGCTGGAGCTGGTGCATCTTCGTAGCGTTCTGCCAATGAAACGTAACCTTTGATTCGCCTTCCCCACAATATTTTTTATGTGTTCTCTCCAGTCAAAGTTGTTCGTAATTATAACTCCTAGGTATTTGGTAGAATTTACGACCTTAAGGTTTGACTGATTTATCGCGTAATTGAAGTTCAGCGGATTTCTTTTAGTAGTCATGTGTATTACTTCACACTTTTCTTTATTTAGTGTCAATTGCCAATTTTCGCACCAAGTAGAAATTTTGTCTAAATCGCTTTGCAGTTGCTTTTGATCCTCTGGTGACTTCACTAACCGATAAACGACAGCATCATCCGCGACCAGTCTAAGGGAGCTATTCAGATTGTCTCCTAAATCATTTATAAACACGAGGAAGAGTAGGGGACCTATAACGCTTCCCTGTGGAACGCCAGATATCATTTCCGTTTTACTTTCTTAATTCAATCAACGTTTCGTGTATATCATTCCCTGACGAGTAACAAATGTCACACCAGCTACAAGTCGTCAGTCATAGGCAGAAGTGCTTCGCATTTGGCGCTGAAAATCTGTCGATGTATCCCTCTCCACAGTGTCTACGTTTTGCCATGTCTCCGAAGTGTCGGCTGCTTTAAGGCTCCAATTTATCGTACGAGCAACAAGATGTCTAACGAACCAACCAATTGGTAGCAGTCTACACACGTTCCGACCACCTGCACGCAGCGCCACCCTCTTCTGGTGTCTGTCTGTCGAAATATTTTTATTTTCGCGTGTTCGCTGTGCAGACGACCTCAGGCATGGACGTTGCTCGGGAAGCTCCATCATGGTACAATTTGTCGGGCGAAGAGGCGGGGGAATCGGAGATAGGGTGGTCAGGCGCAACCAACCGACCGACAAGGAAAGTTGATCGGGTATCACCTAAAACAAGGAATTGGTCCAATAAATGGCATCGTGTGTAGGGCCCTATATTTCTTCTGGGCGAATATCCAGAATCGATCTCCACCCCTCGTAGGAGCGAGTACTGTGTTTGTGCGGTCCTGCCACTGTTGTGTAGCGGAGCAGCCACAAACCGCGGCCAGAGTTGCGTGCAGTGTTGGCGGGCATCGGCGGCCGCGGCTCGACCTGCGGACACCTGACCGCACCCTCCTCTCCTGCACCCCTCCCGCCGACCCTCTGACACACAGTAGCGCCGCCGTGCGCCTGACAGGGGAAAAAGAAAAAAAAGCAGCTGGGGCACCGTGCCGGCGACAGGCTATTAGTGGCCGGCAAGTCACGGCGAGGCCTCGTCTGGTCCCCGCCCAGTGCTTTTAGTAAAACTCTGCCCGACCACATATTTCCCTTTGTCTGCAATGTTGCAGGCTTTCCGCCAAGCGCCAGCTACGTACGGCGTCGTTAGCTTTTATTTGCAAAGCATTTGGAGCGTATTTACAGGGTAATATGAAACACATCGTAGCATTTCCTGTCATAACGTCATATACATATACATGGTGAACAGTGAAGGACCACCGTTAATTATAAAATTAATTCTAGTTGAGGGGAGCCAGTTAAATGCTTACGTTAAACATATAACACTGTCCTTAAAACCAGTTAAAGGATTTGCGTGAACTACTGACTACTTCCTGCAACATAATCTTGTTCCCTAGCCCAGAATTTAGAACTGACTCAAACTTTACTGTAGCAGCAGGACGACAATGAGACGGTGGGCGACATACGTCATAGATCACGAGAATTAAATGTTCAAATGTTTGTTAAGCTTATGGGACTTAACTACGGGGTCATCAGTCCCTAAACTTACAAAGTACTTATGAACTACTTACGAACTAGGACGGCAGAAATATCCATGCCCGAGGGGGGATTCGAACCCCCGACCGTAGTGGCCGTGCTGACCGTGACTGAAGCGCCTCAGTCACCTCGGCCACCGCGGCCGGCGTCACGAGAATTACACACAATCATTAATATACAAGTCACTGCGCACTAAACAATTTCATGAAGGTGGCTGTGAGAACATTTATGGCGCAACGGAATTAAAACATGATAATTTGCATCTTAGTGTTCTCAGCACTGGTAAAAAGCAATATTAAATAAAAAGGGAGGTATTCATAAACTAATATTTATAAGAAGGATAAAATTTCACTGACAATAAATTATTTATTCAGTTCAAACATGTGCGAATGTTGGCACCAATTTTGTTAAACAATAAAAATGCACCTCATTGAACTACTAACTTAATCTGAACTGAACATCGTCGGAGGAGGGATTCACATTCAACAAGCATTCAGCCACTCACACGCGTGAAGAAAGGCGAAACACACCCAACTCAGTGTGCTGATACAAAGCAGAAGCAGGCACCACTATCGTAGGCGAAATTGAGCGAACCAGGATGTACCACACAACACAAGAAAAAATACACTTTGTAGGTCGCTCTGGTCTGTCTTTCATTACTTGAGATTGTATGCGATAATAGCGAGATTAATTTCTCCTCAAATCAAACAGTGAGCATGCAGAATTATTGAGACACACGGTACGTGTCTCCTACTTTACATATTCGTACCCCACTGCAGGCGAAGTGCTTAAAGATCGTATTCATTTCAACAAAATCAACGGAATCATAGATTACGAAGCAAAAATACATAACGGTAAGGCACTGCTATCTGAACAGTGGCGAGAACTCGAGTGAGTAGCTTTAAACCCTTGAAGTCGGAGTTCGGAACCACGTGGATGTGAGAACCAGTAAAAAATACAAAATTAAATTTCCGAAAAAATGAAGAAAAATAGGTACGGCGTGCTACCCTTAGAAATTCGTAGGATATCTTAAGGAAGCTAAAGAAATACAGTTAGACGCGACTGGGAAGGTTTTACCCGGATGGACGAAGTCCAGTCTTCAAAAATCAGAAAAGTGGAATAAATTCAAAGTCGGAGTAAATCAACTGAGAAATACAGCATGGAGCCCCTAGAAGTACGTAGTATTTCATAAGAAAGCTAATAAAGGGGGAAGTACAAGACTAGAAGAGATTTTACTGGGAGGTCTGAATGCAAAGTACAAGTTTGGAAACGAAACAACAATTTAAAATAGACACAGAGGAGATCGTGAGGTACTAAAGTAAATCAGAAAGATGCATGCATAATTTCTTGCCTGATGGGCATATAAACAGAGACATGGGTAGCTGAAGACTTTGTTCTAAGACTGCACCACATGGAGTACATGTCACTGACAGAAGGAGAAAACGGAAATGAATATTTCACATGCACTACACAGAATAAAAATATTGCCACATAGTAGTTGCATTCCACAAAGCTAGAAAGAAATTAAACAGAGTTCTTACACCGTCAGCTGGTCTCACACAAGTTAACGATTCCCAGCCATTATCAAACCGAATTAGTTGCATATTCACTGCATTTACGTATGCAAAATCACTGAAATAAAATTGAATACATTTCCGTACATGATCAGAGAAACGTATCGTGAAGAATGAACCTATGATCTGAAATCTGGCGGCGAATCGCTACCATGTCAAGGGAGGAAAGAAAATCAGAATGTCTTACCAGGTCGAAGCGCAGCCACAGAATGTCCAAGTCAGCCAACCAGAACCCGCCACCACCGAAAATCGGTAAAAACCCCAGGAAAAACCGAGGTGGTGGGGAGAGCTTAAACTCATGCGTCCTGTCGAGGCTCACTAGCAGGCATTGCCAACCCAACTTGTAACCAAAGGGTGGAGGAATATCTTTGGTAGCATCAAAAGCAGAGGTTGGTAACGACTACCAATCGACACTAAGCCGGAGGCAAAGCGTGCAGCCAGCAGCCGACGACGAAAATTCTCGTACATACACTCAGATTCCCATGCTAGAAGATTCTCATACTTGCACATACAGAATAAAGCAAGTACACATTCTCACAGGGACAGTGGCATCACGGGGAAACCGTTCACCTTTCCACATTCATAGACACAATGATAAATTATTAGCATAATAGAATCCCAGCAATATTACAGAAAGTAACATTTAAAAACATGAAATGAAATGCTATTCCTCATGCCTCCAAACGAAAGGGTTTAGCAAAAATGCCCATCTAGTGAATTTAGACAAATTAAAAAGTTAAAAATCTAGGGAAGACGGCAGACAGCTGTCTTTCAACAGGAAGTCCTGGAAATATTTCAATTATTTATTGCACAAGAACCAAACAATGCATGTCATACATATGTTATTTTGAAGGGAAACCCTGAAAGTTTTTTTTTTTTTTTTCATTTATACCGCCTCAGCGTTATTTGATCATTGGCGGAAAGACGCGCTAGTCGCAAACATGGCGAATTCAGGTGCTATAACAGCCATGGAGCGGCCGCTATCTCTAGTAAACACCCATGGCACAGTTATCTATCGGATAACACAATCAAGAGGCTACAACATGACCACTAGGAATATCCAGTGACAGTACTCTCGGCGAAGAAGAATGGCCGATACACTTTACGACTTGATAAGGCACAAAAAAGCATTTACCTTTGGGGAATCACAGTTAAATTCAATACATTCATGTGTATTCTTTGTACTCCATATTCGACAGTTATGCCTCTTCATATTCCCATCAGTATGGAAAGCGACCAACAATGCCATTCACAACCTCGTTTAATTTGTTGCGACTGTAATAAAAACTCAAATCGCCTGTGTTCGTCGTCGTCACTGAGTTTCTGCACTAGCTCCAATTTGGATGGTTTCGTGGACAGTTTCTGACTCAGGACTTTCCACACAGTCAGTGAACCATTTGGGGAGTTCACGGGACGCACGACGCACGGATTTCTTTAGACTCGTTATGAGTGTTTCCCGTACGTGCTCCACATTCACTACACTCATACCGGGACGTCCGCTTCTCTTTGCCAGCTACATGCAACCCGTAATAGCGTATTTGTTGTGTCAATGGCAAATGGCCTTCCTTGTTGGTAGCGTTTTACCGTACCTGCTTCTAAACATCCTTTGAACAGCTATTGCACATTTGTTTTTCGTTGAAATACACAGGTGCACTCGACATATGTGTGACTAGCGCTGAATATCGGCAAATCACCAAAATACGCTGTGGAGGAATATCTGAGAAAAAAAATACTGCGCTGTTGCGGTATATCAGGAAAAAAATTCAGGCTTACTCTTAAAAATGACTTATGCGTGATACCTGTACAATGTACGGTTCTTGAGGAATAAATAATTGAAAGATTTCCCGCACTTTATGTACATACAGTACCAAAATGAGCAAGATTCCAAGGTCATTGAACGAGTCGATCAAAGAGTAATAACGGATAAAGTGATACTTATAGCAGTCCTTTGCACACGACAGAGCTAACCGTAAGTAACAACATAACAGCAGAAACTAAAATTTTTTCATTAATTCCTGTCCAGAATAGAAAGAGAGAGCCATGAGGAAACTCTTCACTTTTGCCTTGAAAGTGCGTGGGTTACTAATGAGATTTTGACTTCTAATAGGAGATTATTATAAATGGACGTGACAGAACACTGCACGCCTTATACAATAGGAACTTCGATGTTTGATTCGTATTAACTGAAATGAGAGCAGCTAACTTTTGGGATATTTGCAAAACTAATGGCGATTTGACATTGTCACTTGATTTTACGTAAACCAGGCGCTCGGAAATTTCTCGTGATATTCCTCGCCCAGAACTCTCACTGGTAAATGCCATCTTGCTTTCTGTATTTTATGATTTTCGTAACTTACGGATTGTCATTTCAAAGTAGTGGCGCACTGAAGACTTAACGATAAATTATAATCTAGTGTCTAAAATGTCATATTAACAGTTAAAAACTGTCATCACTAATACGAGAATTGAGAAAGTAGATCTTAATTGTTCGCCGCAGGGTAGCAGGCAGCGCGCTAGGTTGTGATGCACATGGTCGGTAGTTCAAAACCCGTTTCTACTTTGTTTTATTTTTTTCTTTGGCTCCTAAAAGGATTTAGGACGCCTTTATTAATTAAGCAGAGCCACGTTCTGCAAAGTTTAGTGTTATGCATATGTAAGACTGCTCCCTCTAAAATGTGCGTTTGTTCTATTTCGTGAAGATGCCGTTAAATTCGTAACAACGAATTGAACACTGGTATTCTGAAGGATATACACGTAATCTGGGAGGATACTGTAATAATTAATATTCTTATAACGGGCTTATGGTGGTAGTTTCATACATAAATGAAGTCTTAGCTTTCGGTGGCAACATTCGTTTTTTAATGAAACGAAAGGGAAGTGTACATATCGCAACAAATTACCTTGCTTCTTTTCTTTGTAAGCAATTATTCACTTTTTATGGAATGTGTTGAAAGTCATTAATTAGAATCAATGTGTCAACTAAAATGTTTGGCATGGTTGCCAAGGACGCTTTTAACGCTAATAATGATTGTATTACCTTTTCTGTAGTTCAGATATGACCTTGTTCATGTTACTTTGTTCTGCACTAAAATAAATAGTAAAAAGTAAACCTTAACTACGTTTTCTTTTACAGCTAAAATAACTAACTGAGTAAGTGTGGTGACACTGAATTTCATATACCTCTTGTACTTAATCTATATACACAGTTACTATCAACAATACCTCATTTACAACAGTCATTATAACAGTATCTCCCAGTTTTTGTAGATGTGAAAATGATGTGCCTGCAATTCGTTTGTTCTCTTTCATAGTATGTTCACAAAAAAATTGAGGTTTGATGTGCTCCAAGATGGAGCTTAAAACTGGAAGAAGCCAAGATAAGGACCACCTTACACCTATATATTGTATATGTTCTTCCTGTAAGTTACAAAAAGCCCACTTACAATTATCGTGCCAAAAGTTATAGATGCGCCTATTTTAACAAATCGTCTTATGAAATTAAAGTGCGAGAATAATTCACATAAGAAAATTAATAATCATCCAAGCAACATACTAGTACAGTCCTTAGTTTGTATCAGAAATGCATTATTTCACATATTTTCAAAGCAGAAATAAAGGACATATTTACATAAAAAGACGTTTGCAGTACCGTCGAAACTGGGGTCAGTAAAAACAGTGTTGCGATGAAATAACCTATTTCATGTCGGTAGTCATTAGTTGCCTACGTTTATCAGTGGTCAAAACAGAGTTGTTTCAATCTCATTAATATGCCTGCGATGCTAATTGCTTACCCATCACAAAACAGCGCCTGGGTGGATAGTAAATTCTCGTGGAATTATTTATGGAAATTTTTGTAACCTTGCTTAAAGCTTGAGAGGTCACTTCTAGTGACCCCCCATGGTCTCTCAGTTTGGTAGTTGCCATTTTACATAATTCAGGTGACGAATGGTCAGCCCTTACATAGATATTAGCAATAACGAACGACTTGGGAAGCAAGATGGGCAAAACGGTGTTATTTATTCTATTATTAAACCCACGACCTCGTTGAAGCACTTCCCACCCCTCTTGATTTTCAAATGAAACTAATTACTGTAATTTTGTTGTTGGTTTAGTGCCAAAATTCTCAGAGTTGAATTGTAGAGCAGATATATATTTCGCTGGCTACGGGTCAATGCAAAGAGTTGCGGGTGTTTCGACCTGTGCTAAGGATCGACTGTGCGACTTCTATTCCCCCCACCCCCTCCACTATCTCTGGGCCAGGGACTTCCGCCCCGGTGGGCGCGCTCGGCACTTTGCTGCTCTCCGTTGTCATGCTAAGTAACTGGTCGTCGAGGATCCGTCGACTGCCGTGGGCTTCTTGGTAAATGTGTCCGGAATTCTCACTGAATTCCCCAACGAGTCGTATGTAGGTACATCGAGCTTACGGTAGACACCCTCGGTAAATTCATAATTAAAATTGCAATAAAATCACCACGTTGGGGACTTGTAAATTTTATGCAAGGCCGTTGTTCCTTATGAACAAAGGCAACTTTGACTAGGAAGTACTAGGTCATTCTTTCGTTATGTTTAAAATGTAACTTCTAATAGGGTTGTAATCGTCGAGCCAAGCCGTAATTTTCTTGGTTCATTCTGCCGCGACTTTTCTTTGTAAATTAAATATGAGAAAGTTCACATGGCCCAGGAAACCACAGTACTCCACCTACAACTAGTTTTTAAATGTATATCAATGCTCTTTCTTTTTCAGCAACAGCAAGAAATACGTGTGTTTGATTTTAATTAACGTGTGATTCAAAATTTTATCAACTTTTGTTGGGAATTGCAGTAGATCGGTATTTCACCCAGATCTGTCTGCAGACGCAATGACCCCAACGCTCATCCTAATTTCATTCTTTTAATAAAAATGCGTGTTACAATTAATCACAAATAGAAGAGAAGTAAAAGTTGCTACGGGCAGGCAACGTGGTAATTGATTTGATGCCCATAAAAATGCTTCAAAGGTTCTAAATGTAAATTCAGATAGGATATCGTGTGACGAACTTGGTGAGTACCAGGGCGGAAAATAAGGTGAGTTATTTGAAAGCCTTACAGACACAGAATTAATTGATAAGCAAGAGCGTCCGTCCTGAGTGTACTGTAAATGATAGGCACAAACGAAACGTGTGAAGAGAGTAGGATGTTTAGATTTAAGACGTGTTGCATGCATTCTTGATATTCCTGTCTGGCTACCCATTTAACTGCCCCAATATTTTTAAAAGATCTCATTCGCATTTCGATCTTAACTGTAAACTGTGACTTTTGAGCCCAGAATAATTTTCCTTTCCCGTTCTTCAAGGAGACCACGTTACGAGGCCACATTACGCTAATTCTAATAACGGTCTGAGAACCGAGTTTGTTCAAATGTTAAAATTAATAACGGACATAGAACCAAGTTTTGTTTAAAAAAAAATGTTGACTGTAACATGTTGGAAATAGTAAGAGGGCTATGACCCTAATAAGTATGAGACAATAATTAATACGTGCTCTAATTTCACACCTCAAATCACTCCCCCATAAGTGAATGCACATGCTAAATAAGTTGACCAAGATTTCACTGTTTAAAGAATAAAAGAGGCTGTTGTAGCTGATGCTTAGTCCCACTGATAATAGGCGTCCCTGTAAGCTCAGATTAAAATTCTTTCCGTTGGCATTTGAAGCGTTTTTTGGGCCATTTACTATTACCCGAGTAGGGAGGTCCTATTAATAATCAGTGCGGCTAGCGCACTCGTCACTATCACGGTCTGCACTGCAGAACTGTGTAGCGGATACAGTAGCACTCTAATACAAAAGGAGAGAGTAACATTTGGCTACAAATACAATATCAGCATAGACGTTAGGTAGCATACTCAATCTCATAAAGAACGGTAAGCTCACAAGCTCATCAATTATAAAATTACAAAGAGGTAAATCAATACTGTTTCCTGACAACGAAACAGTTCATCGATCGTGTGTCACTTTAAATTGCGATTTCGTTAAAGTGTAGTTTGTTTCTCCTAATGTAAATTCCTTACTACAAAAAAAGTTTGAAGCCTTTATTCATACTTTTCAACGGTATTAAAGACAAGTGTTTCTAAGCAAGTCATTGTTCCGAAGAGAAGAAGCAACAAAATAAAATATTGTCAGAAATTATAAATATGTTCTGCTTGGTCGAAGTATCATGAAATAGTGTAATCTAACAGGGTTTGAAAAAGCTCAGAAAAACGTTTTGGGGTTCGTGGAATTTTCTCGAAGTCGAAGATGGTAGTATCAAAACAGTCGGTATGCTAAACGTGTCGAGGATGTACATTCAGAACACAAAACGCATGCAGAGTAGTGAAACTGTAAAACTCTTCACTAATAAAGTTGATACCGTCAGTTTCTCGTTAACTTGTGGCTTAGAAAATGAAAATACTTAGGTTGATTCTGATGAAATTGCATGTGTAGGCACTACTTTGAAATAATTTGCAGATCAAGATGAAAAGGTACACTATCAGGTTTCGGTCCAGGAAGATTCTATGTTATTCTGTACACTCTTTCGTGTACACATATCTTCTCGTTTACAAGTCTGTGCTGATGCAAAATGTTCAAATGTTTGTAATTCTATGGGACCAAACTACTTTGGTCATCAGTCTCAAATCTTACAAACTACTTAAACTAAGATAAACTAACCTAAGGACAACACACACATCCATGCTCGAGGGAGGATTCGAACTACCGACGCGGGAGGCCTCGCGATCAGCAACTTGGTGCTCCAGATCGCTCGGATACACCCGCGCGGATTTACTGCTGTAATCAAAATAAATTCTGTAGTTAGCAAGAGTAAAATATAAGAAACTAAAAGTTTTAAGTAACTTTTATAGGAACCAGGCAACAGTTATAAGAGTCTACGGTTATCAAAGTGCCTAAGTGATTGCAAAAGAAGAAATACTAGTACATTGTTACAGTTCTTCTCCAATGTTATTCAAATTTTCAGAAGTTTGTTAAGCTGTGAGACCACATTGCAGTGGCCATCAGTCCCTAAACTTATTAACTACTTAAACTAACTTATGCTAAGGACATCACACACACACCCAAACCCAAGTGAGGTCTCAAACCCCATATGCGAGCAGCCGCGCTCTCTGCAGCAGCCGGCCGCGGTGGCCGAGGGGACTGCGGCGCGCCAGTCACGGTCTGCACGGCCACTAAGGTCGGGGGTTCGAATCCCCCCTCGAGCATGAATATTTGTGTCGTCCTTAGTGTTAGCTAGTTCATAAGAATTTTGTAAGTTTATGGACTGAGAACCCCGTAGTTAGGTCCCATAAGCTCTACAAACAATTGATCTCCGCAGCAAGGCGCTTTAGAGCGGACGCCCAATCCATGGTGGCCCACATTGAGAAAGCCGCGAAGGATAGCAAGAAGAAATTTGGGAATTGCAGTTAATGAAGTGTAAATGAAGACATTTCTTTGCTGTCTCCATTAGAGATTTGTGAGACGTGGCAATTTTGATGCACTTAAACTTTAGAGTCTTGACCACAAATTTCAATTTATTGAGGCCTTACGCGTTTCGACTTTTCATCAATATCGAAGGCTACTGCAAGACAATGGAATTAATATTCATCAAACATTTTGATAAAACATGAAGAGAGAAGACTATCTTCACACTCACCATATCTTATACAACATTAAAAAGTGAAACTAAAACATTCCTTTTAAAATAATCACTATCAAAGACATATGTCAAACATTAAATAAATTTAAAATTCCTTCCAGAACATCCCTGTAGGATGGTCAAGTGCATGCTGAGGTTAATAAAGCGGTCACTTATTAACTACCCTTAGAGTTTATATTGAAGATATCGTTCCACATCAGCATTGCCTAAACTGTAATACTGTACATAGTACTTTCTGACCCACCTCATGTTACAAATAGTAATAAAATTTATATAAATGTGACACTACTTTAACATATTGCATTGCTGGTTGTAGGCCAACATTGTAATTTAAACGACAGGCATATGTAAACTTGTACAGTATAGAAACCACCGTGTGGCTTTTGTAAGCAGATGGTGCTTGGTGGCTGCCCTTCCTTCCCAGCTCGTTATGTATGCCCTCCTTCCATCCCCCCCCAATCGCCACACGCTTTTTCTCACATGAATACTGTATAGATACCATGATTTTTGTGACTGTCAGCAACGTGTCACTTAACACTATCTTTCGTAACGATGTCAAAATATAGTATGGCGAAAAATATTGGTGCGGCACTCATATAATTGTATAATTTAAGAGAAAATGTTAGTACACAGTGATTGTAAAGTTTTATAGTTATAAGTTTATAATTGTATAACTTTAGTAACAAAATAATGTGAAGCGTTAGGGCATTATATTATGAAAAAAATCCCACAGAGGGTGTGAGTGCGCATATATGAGTGATAGAGAAGCAGAATTAACACATCGCCATCTGGCGGATTCTCCACTTAATTAGTGACCGCTTTTCTAACCTTAGTATGCACTTGACCATCCTACAGTGATGTTCTGGGGGGGGGGGGATTTTAAATTTATTTAATGTTTGTCATATGTCTTTGACAGTGATAATTTTAAAAGGAATGTTTTAGTTTCACTTTTTAATAAGTTTTAAAACATATGGTGAATGTGAAGATAGTGTTCTCATTTATGTTTTATCAAAATGTTTGATGAATATTAATTCCATTGTCTTGCTGTAATCCTCGATAATGACGAAACGTCGAAACGCGTAAGGCCTCAATAAATTGAAATTTGGGGTCAAGACTGTAAAGTTTATTTCAAGTGAAGACATTTTTGTTTGCCAGTTATATTATTATCCAAACAGAGGCAGCAAAGGTCGACCATGAACAGTTAGAGGGAATGGGAAGTTTCTTGAAATGAGGCTCTAAGAAGAAACATCAAAAGCAAAACGAGGAAATGGAATGTAGTCTTACAGAATTAGGCGATGTTTAAGAATTACCGTTAGAAAACTATGCAGTACAGTCAATCGGGGTAACTTTGTACCACTTTTCTCCATTTTTTGAAAATACTGTACTTAAAATAAAGTATGCATTACAACAAACATTGTAACATTTTACATCTACAGTTACTGAGTGCTTGTGAAATTAAAAATGTATACTAATTATGCCCTGTTAGGGTAAAATTTCGATTTTAATACTGGTACAAAGTTACACTGTCATTCAGGGTAACTTTAGACCAGTCTTAAAAAACACAGAATGTTTCCTATATCTGATGCTCTGGGTAACTTTATACCATGCCAAAAGGAAATCAGGTGTTAATATGAAGTAAAAACAAAGTGTTAATTCAGTATTGACGTTTTACTCTGAAATATCAAAATATTTGTGTCGAGTTGGCACCGACAGCTTTCATATTAAGTAAACACAAATAGAGAAAAAAACCATTAATTGCAGTTAATTGTTTATAATACACATTACAAATAATAGTACACACATTTCTTCTTAACACAACACAACATACTCAATAATTCTAAATAGGAAATAGACTCCTTCATATATCTTCATCCGATGAGCACAGGAACTCATCACTGATATGATCCATGCCCCTTTTATTAAACAGGATTCATTCAGGATTCATCAATTATTTTTGTAATATACTGTCCTTGTTGTACCAAGTTGAATCCTCTCTCTCAGGCCACACATATTTTTTTCCTTTCTTAACCATGCAACTTTTTCTGAATGTCATACGATTGCCTTGCTCCTCTATTGCAGTGATTTTTCCAGGATAACAATTACCCTCATACACTGCAATGACACAATCATTAACATGAAAGTCACCTTCACATGTAGGTGATTTGCTAAATATATCAGTTATTATTACTTCTTCTGCAACCATGTTCCCCTCAGCTATTGCAATAGGGCCGTTTACAAGTTCCATTTCATTGGTCATACTTATCTTCACATCTAATTCAGCAAGGATACTGCAGCTGTCAGGAGCATCTGACACATTCTTTTTATTCAAAGTCCTGAGTGTTCTAGCAAATGTGCTTACCCCACCTCGTCTTTGGTCCTGATTTTGGTCGTGATGTTCCAAGTTGCACAAATTCTAGCACATCCCTCGGTTGATTTTCTTCTTCTGCCTCCATTCGGGATCGTCTCTTCTTTCTGTTGTTACCACTTATTTCTTTATTCTCATAAAATGCCCTAACATCTTCTGCAGACAAACTCTTTCCTGGTTCTATGGGCAACTTATAATTTTTGACAGCCTTCTCATTGAGATCTGACTGTCTTACTGTCTCCAAATAGTTCCTGAATAATTCAGTTCCCACACTGCTTATCATTGCTTATTATTGAACCTCTATTGTAATTTTTGAATAATTTAGAAATGAGTGACAGCAGTTCTACAATCATCTGACAAATGTTTATATGTTTATTGGGATGTGAATTTCCAAATTTGTACTCACAAATATGCTTCTATTGGTAGGTCCCACGATCAAAATCACGTAATTCATGCCATACTAAGTCATTTTAGAAATTTTAATGCTACAAGATTTTAATTTATTATTCTAATTTCAATTTGGTAAACATTGTACCATGGTCTTGGTAATTTTGTACCGGTACAATGTTACCCTGAAATGAGCATGAATTTGCCACTAGCTATATAACAGTGGCTATGTCGATATAGTAAATTAGAATTTCAAATCAAGTTATATCATTGTAAACTCAAAGCATTATTTAATTGTTTAAAAACGAAATATTATTAAGGAGGTCATTAATTGTACTTAAAATCACAAATTGAAATCACTGTTGTCAGATGCTCTCTTCACAGTCAACACAATAAAAGACTAACCACAACCAAAAGAGCTTGTAAGAATGTGGAAAGGCAGTTGAAATACGAAATATAAATAACAGAGATAATAATAGTGTTACTTTTAGTACAAAATAATATCACTAGACGGAACACCAGGCAACTGAAACAAAAACAGGGAGTGGTATAAAGTTACCCTGACTGGTACAAAGTTACCCCGATTGACTGTAATAGTGATAGATTTGTTTAGTTTTTTTGTGTAGCAAAAATAAATAATGATGAACCATGTAGAGACGATATAATGCATAATAGCAATGGGAATAATAACATTTCTCAAGACGAAAAATTTGTTAATCTTGAATAGTAATGTGTGTTACAAAGCGTTTCCTGAAGATATACCTCTAGGTTGTCAAAATGTACGGGAGTGAAACATGGACTATACGCATTATGAACAAAAAGGTGAGAGGAGTTTTTTAAATATGGTTCTACAGAAGAATGGTAAAGATTAGAGGCGCGTATCTCTAAATTAATGATAAGGATCTTGCTATGGAATGACTTTACGCCTGGTATGTCTGCAACACGCTTGACGGACGAGGAGCGCCGGATGCAAGCTTTCTTAGCACAACACCAAATTTCGTCCCCTCCGCCTGTATCTGCGCCACCAGATGTCACGGAAAGCTGGAACCTATTCGCTTTCGTGACACATGTTACTGCAGATAGACCCACGAAGTATCCCACCGCCGGACAGTATTCAGTCCAACGCAGAACCATCGAGAACCCAGCTCCAAGCAGGACTTTCGGTATAACAGCCACGCCCTGACGACGACGCCGTATTTGCTGATGACAGGCAGTAGCCGCTTTTAAGCACGCCAGGTTCTTCCCATTTCCTCGTCTGCGGTGGAACTTTTAATACTGTTCTAGTTTACGTTTGTAGATTCTTGCGCGTAGAACACTTGAGAGACCTTAGTTTCGGAATTACCGGAAAAACTGAGTTTTCAGATTGGACTTGAACTCCGTGCAATAACTGATGTACATATCCTATTCAATATACAGAGACTCTAAACAGTTCTAGTTAGACTGAAATATATTTTTCTTTGATAAATAACATTGCTGTTTCTGTACGAAAATTCTTCCCCGTGGATTGTGTAACAAAATTACAAATTTTACCGGAGAAGATGACATTGTGGTTGCTTTGTTGCAAATAAAATTTTTAGAAATGACTGCCGTTTTATATTACTTACTGTAAAGTCTTCAGTACTGAACTGGCGAGAAACGAAATCTCTGGTAGATCTTGACTAAAAGAGGGAACCGATTAGTAGAACATATTCAAAAACTTCAGTTAACCGTTGTTGTTGTTGTGGTCTTCAGTCCGGAGACTGGTTTGACGCAGCTCTCCACAATACCCTATCCTGAGAAAGCCTCTTCATCTCCACATAAGAACGGCTACCCACATCTGTCTGAATCTGCTTACTGTATCCATCTCTTGGTCTTCCTCTGCGGTTTTTACCCCACACACTTCCCTCCAACGCCAAATGCCCAATTCCTTGACGTCTAAGAATGTGCCCTACCAATCTATCCCTTCTTTTAGTCAATTAACCATCAATTTCAAATTCTCTTTTTATCAACCCGATTGCAGTAAGAGTAAATGCCTAGGAATGCCCTCGCACTTTGGAGAAGATCATTGCCCATCATCGGATTAATAAACAAAGAATCAACAAGTGGCAAAAGGCGGTTTCATTGAGCAAAAACCAGTGAACATTGCGTGGGAGGGCCGAAACAGGTAATTAAATCAACGTGTAACTAATCTGTCTCATACAAAATTACCCAAACTGGATGCCAATTTCTGTAACTAAGAGTGGACAGACTTCTCATAATGCTCAACAAAGACTCCTGCACCGGATTCAGATCGTTTGTCTAGTTGATCTATATCAATGGCATCTAACTGCTCCCTCGTTGATGTAAAATTTTCCTTTGTTTTTCTTTTACAGATCTTGTTCTTTTAATCATTCAAATCTGCAGCAGAATACCTGTAACAATGAACACAATACTGTTCTGTCTGCAAATTATTTAGTTTCTCCAGTAACTGTAGTTGCTGTACCTCGGAAATTCCACATTAAAAATTCTTAATTTGGTGGATTATTTAAGTGACCAAATAATTAGATCAGCCTTCCCTAAACTTACACACTGCTTACGGGACCAACTACTCAGGTCAACAGTCCCTGAACTTACACACTACATAAATTAAGATGCTAAAAACAACACACACACACACACATGCCCGAGGGAGGTCTTGAATTTCCTGCAGGAGTGCCTGCGCAATGCATTACATGCCACCTCAGACCTGTGTAGCCAGTGACTTCATTGTCAATAGGAAGAGTCTTCATTACTGGGCTCCTGAAAATCTTCACAGCTTATGAATGCATCACTTACAAGCTTGCTAGGTTGTTGAAAAATTGTGCAGTATTTTAAGAGACTACATCATCAGCCCTCTTTAGTTGGCTACTAGGCTTACTGATCGGATGTGTGTGCAATTCCTATGGAATGAGCTATGTGCATATCCTAGGAAACACCCCCTTTCAGTTATCTGTGAGATTGTGATCTCAGGACGATGAGTGCATCACCGCATTACTTTAAAAGGGTTATCGAATATATCAACAATGAGTACCGCAAACGGTGGATAGGTCGATGTTATTGTATTCGATGCTCAACAAGATCGCCTGAATTCAATCATTTGTAATTTTTCACACTGGAATATATTAAAGCGAGGCATTACGAAACGAATCCGAAAATTTCAGATATTTTAAAAGCAGACCTTCGAGTACATCAACTTTGGGATTCTGCATCTGCAAAAATTTAAGCGGTGACCGTGCTAATAGCGAGAGGTGCTTATATGACGGTCACTACAAAAGAAATGCCCAATACATTTAAAAAAAATACAGTTTTCATTCTGCAGGTTTGAAAGTTGTACAGTGTGCAGATACATCCTCCCAGCTTGTTTTCAAACTTATTCAACCTGTTCCCGTGAGTGGCGCCGTCACAGCATGTCTTCAAGGTGACTGTTACACTTGACGTTCGTCAGAAGCAACGTGCTGTCATTGAATTCCTGTGCTGTGAAAACGAGACAATCGGAAACATCCACAAAAGGTTGAGACAGGTGTATGGAGATGCTGCTATCGATCGCAGTACAGTTAGTCGGTGGGCAAGCAGGTTACGTGATGAAAGCAGGCACGGCACTATTGAGGATTGTCCTCATAGCGGCAGGCCTCGTACTACACACACTCCAGACAATGTGCAGAGTTAACGAATTGGTGACTGCTGATTATGTGTAGAAATGAAAATATTGTTACTAAATAATGTATCTGCACACAGTAAAACTTTCAAACATGTAGAATAAAAACTGCATTTAAAAAAAATAGTGTGCATTTCTTTTGGAGTGACCCTCGTATCAATGCATACAACACGGCAGATATATCTTCCAATATTTGAATTATGAGGAATACAACAATGAAGATCTGCCAGTCTATAACATAGTTATAAAGGAATATCAGTTACTATATTCATTATTTTTATCGGAATGAAATATGTAATAGCATTTATTAAAATTGAAAAATTTGAAGCACGAATTGTTGTATTGTATGTTTTTCATAAATTATCATTATGCCTTAAAACAGATAATAAGTATGCATTGATCCTTGTGCGTATTGTTTTGTTCAAGGCAATCATTCTTCTATAGACAATCTTTTCTCGATCCCGGGAATATTTCTTTGTTTGTGTGTATGTTTGTTCCTATGTTATTCGCTGTCGTACGTTTCATCTATTTGCGATGAAAGGTTGCACACTTGATCTTAAAAACTAGAGGACTCTCAATGTCTGCTAAAATTTTGTGTGGCGCGTGCCTGAGGCTACTTTATCTGCCACCTTCGCAAAATCCTGCTGTTTTATTTCGAACTTGATGCAATTTTGCTCACTTTAACGTTCAAAAGGAGTGGATTTTCACCAAGACTTCACACGGTGCACTGTGAAGGGTACCATGCAATAAATGTTGAAACTTCTTTACTTATCACCATGAAAGTTAACAGATTTATATAATTGTCACAGATGGAGGAGGAAACGTGAAATTAGGTAGAGGAATAGTTCGACAGAGATATGAGGAGGTAATTAGCTGAGAACGGGATGTTGTTGTTGTTGTTGTTGGTTATTTAAAGGGGACTAAACTGCTGGATTATCAGTCCCATGTTCCGGTAAGACTTCACATCAATAGAACTTAGCCATTTATAATGTAGCACCCACTATACGCTGGGTACAGAGTGAATCAGTCGATGGTAAAATGACAACATAAAACGGAAGTCACTGAAACTACAACATTACAGCAGAAGAGTGTGGCTGGCTGATCACTAGGATAATACAGGACGAACCAGCCACTCTGCAGACACTTAAAACCTCCAGTTTATAACTAAACAGAAACTAAATAAAAGACGACAGATTAAAAATTATGTAGGTGTGGGGGCCAAAGTAAACAGGCAAATGAGCCCACCACTAAATAGAACGATAAAAGCCAGTTGCACGAATGAAACTTAAAATACGGTCAATCGTAGAGATATCGTCAGCTAAAATAAAAGGAAGCGCAGAAGGTAGAGTAAAAGACTGCCTCGAGGTGGCTAAAAGCGGGGAGTCCACCAGAATGAGGACCACTGTCAATAATGCACCACAACGGTAATTTGGTGGATGCTCTCTATGTAGGTGGCCCTTCGTTAATCACGTATGGCCAATGCGTAATCTGCAGAGAACAACAGATTCTCTAGGAGAGGCCCGCAGGGAGGATCTCCACATGGCCGAAAAGGACTTTACACGGAGCTTATTCGGCTCATGCAAGACAGTCCATGCAGAGGTCCAAAGCCCAAGGACCTTTGGGGTCATTTCCAATCATACATCCCTGTCCTGGAGACCAATCTTCAAGGTCTGTGACGTGCCTGCTTGGGCAGGTGATCAACTCGTTCGTTTCCCGGGAGGCCAATGTGGCCTGGGGTTCAAACGGAAACCACTGAACGGCCTGACTCGCCAAGGGTAAAAATGGCGTCTTGAACGGACCGAACCAAATGGTGCTTTCGTAGAAACTGGTAAAAGGCTAAAATTCCACTCGGAGAGTTACTACAGATAACTATAGACTCCCCGGGGCAGTCTAGGAAATGCTTACGAGCGCGAGAGATAGCCACCAGTTCAGCTGTAATAGCACTACTCCCATAGGGCAAGGAGTGCTGCTCAACGCGGTCACCATGAACGTACGCATAAAATGTTCAAATGTTTGTTAAGCTTATGGGACTTAACTACTGGGTCATCAGTCCCTAAACTTACAAACTACTTATCAACTACCTTATACTAAGGACGGTACAAATATCCATGCCCGAGGGGGGGATTCGAACCCCCGACCGTAGTGGCCGTGTAGACCGTGACTGGAGCGCCTCAGTCCCCTCGGCCACCGCGGCCGGCAACATACGCAAACTCAGCATGACCGTCTATAACGGAACTGTCTGTGTATATTACTTCTGCAGCGTCAAATGGGTCAATGAAAGCTTGGAACTGGCGATAGAGGGTAGAAAGGGAGGAGATGAACAGAGAATGGGAAGATGAGGAGAGAGGTAAGGAGATGAACAGAGAGAGAGAGAGAGAGAGAGAGAGATATGGGTAGAGAGAGAAATTAAGAAAAGTGAAGATGATTTATACTGGAATAAATGAGCATCCGCTCGATGGCGGGTTCCCAGCTAATGCGACCTACTAGAAATGTGCGAGTCTGCGATCTATGTCAAACCGTATCTGTAACATCTGTTGACAATGGTAATAATTTCCGCAGAGATTCCATCCTGCTGACGCCTTGATAGAGAGGTGTGTGTGTTTTACGACTCGCTTCCTGTTTGGAACGGGGCTAACTGTCTCAGTTATGGCTGGTACCATAACGAGCCGGCGGGACAATCGGAATACAGAGGAGGGCAATTAGAGCGCTGGCCGCGGACACTGCCGGCGGCGGACAATGGCCTGGGAGGCGCCAAACTCCCCCCCCTCCCTCCCCTCCCCCGCCTTCCGTCACAAGGGACAAGGGACACAGGCCCTGCAGCATCCGGGGACATACCTCAAAGGAAAAGAACCCGAGGCCCTCCCTCTGTTCTTTCTCTCCAAAGCGTTGAATTCACTTTGATGTGAAGTTAATTACTATGGAGTCTCGGGCCGTCTCTTTTAACTGCACAAGAGATGGGACTTCCTACACACCATGTAAATGATGAAAGAAAGATCATCTTCGACTGTAGTGCCCTTATTAATTGGTTCGATTTATTACACGATCGGTGTATCATATCTTCCTGTACAAGAAAACAGCCTAAGTACCAGGCATTGCCCGGGAATGTATTTATTTGATTTTTCTGTCATTCTGTGTTCTCCATCAACGCGAACCCGCAGCCCCCTCCCCCCTTCCCGTACTTTGCCTTGTGCCCCTGTCTTCTTGTGTATCCAACAGCGGCATTGAATTTCGTTTTCAAGATCCTCATACTTTATGACATCTTATATCCTGAACGGTGAAATGTACAATGTTGCAATTCTCCTACTACGCACAACCAAATAATGGGTAACTGTTCTAGGAAATCGTGTCTCAAGTAGAGCTACGCTAAAGGCTTAATAACTTAGATTTATAATTGTGTGTTTCTTAGGCACCACGTTGTTTATATGGCCATATCTCTTGGACTGTGTCTTATTGGGACGTAAATTTGAAGGAACATTCAGTGTTACATGATCATCTAGTGTTAAATGGACGGCGTATATTTTTACAAACCACGTTTGTTCCTGACCTCGTATCTCCTGAACTATATGTCGTTCTATATTTATAATTTCCAAGATTTCCCGAGATGTGTTTGATACCTGTGTACATAAGTCTCGTGAATACAATTTGTAGTACCAAATGCTTTACTTTTAGAGTATGAACAAATTTCATATATATATATATATATATATATATATATATATATATATATATATATATATATATATATATATATACGTTCGTACCCAATAGCAGTTGCTACGCAACCGTATGAAATATGTTTTTCTGAACGGTCCAGTCGTTTTCGTTCTCATAATATCCACTATCGTATATGCCAGTGCTTTGCAACGCTTGTTAAAGAAGGTCAAGTGCATATCATGGCTTTTTAGGGTTCCAGACCTAAGTCAGTAAAATTCCTTGTTGGATCGCTCTGTCCATAAATTCAGTTGTCCTAGCCAAGATGTCAAATGTAAGTGAAAGTCATTGTCCGAAACGATGTAACTTCATAAAAATGTCAAATGTAAGTAAAATTCATCGTCCGAAACGATGTATCTTCATAATGTTTTTGATACAAAATGAAACATGCCAAAAGAAACAAAAAAATGTCGTTAAGTATTTAATACACGAAGTTAAGTCAGTAACACTATGTTCAATGTTTTTTGGTATTCGCAGAGATAAGGTTGCTTAATTCTATCACAAACGTTTGCTTTCTCCCTGTAGTACCCCAAACTTATTTCACAGCTGCGGCTTCTATTAGTTCTTTGGTGCACTACAGCGCCTCTATTGCTTGTCTGCTGTACTATGCCATCTATACATCAAACAAAGCCTACATCAAAATATTTTTCCGTGATCTCACTTTTAAGAAACAAAGTTGCTCTATGCAAATCCGTGAAGTAGTTTAGGAGATTAGATGTTTCTAATAGATGAACAGACAGTTACTGAAAACACTTAAGATTACGATGTATCTTTTTTTTCCGTGATCTGAATTTGATGAAATCATGCCTATATGTTGCCGCAACCTTAGCCCATTTTTTTAATGTTTCCGAAACGTGTTACAAATAGGCATATCTTCGTAATATGATGTAGTTTAGATCAGTGATATTCGACATTATAAACATTTAGTTCATGATCATTCGTATCTCTTGACAATGTACTGAGGCATGGAAAACTGAAATATAATAAGTAATAAGTATTTTATTAATGCAGTAGAAAAATAACTGAAAACAATTATCATTCTTACGGATGGCTCTCTTTCCGCTAGATGCGCTATTGTCGCTCCAAGCGTGATACTTAAAACTTCCGTATCAGTTGTACGTATACATTAGACTGTGATATCAGTATGTAACTATATCAGTTTTATATTCAGATTACCTGACACAGTCAGTTTTGGAGACGATCTGATGGTTTTATAGTTTTCGAAATGAAATGCCAAGATCGCACATTAATAATTTATTCAATGACGGCCGGTTTCTATGAACTGTGTCACCATCATCTGGTCACATTTATATTTTACAAGCTGGTCATCTTGTTTAAAAAGTTGGTATAAAATAATAAGTGCAACGTAGCACTTAGTCACTATATAAAAAATACGCAAGTTAAAAACATTACAGCTTACAAAATATAGTAACTAAGTGCTATGTTGTCCTGCTGACTGGAAAGATAACAGCACTTTTGTATCCTCCACAGAAAGTCATAGTGACAAAAAAATGGGTCCCCATGCTATGTATGTAGGTAAGCCTTCAATGGTAATCGCCAAAAAACTGAGATCCGAGAAATACAACCCAGCTTTTTACACCAGAAACACTGTTGCCCACATTTTGTTCAACAGCAAAACCAAAGTCCACCTTTAGAACAAAACCTGTAACCTTTGTGGCAAACCATATGTAGGCCAGTCAGGTAGGGCTATAGCCACTAGACTATCTGAGCACGAATGAGCTGGAGATTGAAAAAGAAAGATTCCGCCTTTGCTGACCATGCTCTGAATGAATGTCATTCCTATGATACTAAATGTGATGTTCTCCATAAAGGGAAAAAAAAGGGTAGAAAACTCACACTGTTGGAAATTCTGTCCATTAACAAACACCAGTCCAAAAATCCTGACCTAGTGCTTAATGACCAGACACAGTTCCATTATTCACTTTTACTAAAATAATGTCAACTTATTAAGAGGCCTATTATTCTAACGTATGTTAATAATTTTGTCATATGTGCTCCATACCAATACTCCATATACATTTCTCCTCCTTGCCATAATTTACAGTTTACTTGTACAATCATCCATCGCTCACTTGGACATTTATAATATTTGTAATCTTAAGTGATGTAAGATGTACCCATTCGGCCCCCATTTGTGTTTTTTCTTTATTATTATGCACGTTCGGTGGTAGTGATAATTATTCATAACAAACCCACATTTTGTTTCTACCATCACCTGGTGACAATACTTTCTTACACAATTACACAGTTTTAATATTTTAATACCATTGTAGCCCAAGGTATGTTCATTTAAAATCGATTTTTTTAGGAGTATGTTTGTTATGTAGTATAGATTCATAGATATAATTAATTTGCAGTTCACAGATCTTTGAAAAACCATCTTTGTATATGTAACCTCAATGTTACGTGTGGACTATCTGTTTAGTATGAAGTTATCTGACGATGGCCTAAGAAGCCGAAAGCTGCTAATAACAAGCAAATAAATAATATTTTGAACAAAAATACTACGTATTTAAGTTTTTAATATGTCTTTGTTCCTCCAAGCACCGACGGAATATTCCATAAACATGATTTCAATATCCCCTACAGATAAAAAGCCAATAAATTTCGGTAGTATAATAATAATAATATTATATGACTTATATTTACAATTACGTAGTGCTTATCAGTAACAGTTTACGAAGCAAATGGGCAGCATTGCACCACACTACCTATCTTAAAAGACGTATCACTTTATTTCCGTATTCTTTCAATAAACTTTGTTTTACTCTCTTGTTCTGCTTTTCGTTGAGGTAGTAATATTCTTATGTCAGAACATAGATTCCACCACAGAAACACGAAACATGAACCCAGCAAAGCGTAATACGTTGATATATGCAATTTATTATATTTAATGTTATTCTTAGTACCTTTCGTTTTTATGTTGTAGACTGCCACTTAAATATTTCATGGCTAACTAACAATAGTATATATGCAGCAGATAATTTATACCTAAACAGTTATATGTACATGTGGACGAGAAATGAATATATTTGCATAAAAAGCCATGATAAATTAAATATTAATTGTGTAACTGTATTTCGATTGCGGCAGTATCTGAACAATGAGCTTCAGTCTCAACCGTTTTAGTATTGTTAAATATATGTTTGTTTGTTAAATGTAAACATTTGTAGGGAGGTGTTCAAAGCATTTAATTCAGTGATATTCAAACATATAATATTTTGGAAAGAAAATTGTATTTTAAAGATGAGGATGCGCGGCAGCAGGGCCGTCTTAAGCCATGCAGGGGCCTCTGGGCACTCATTGTTTCGGGGCACTTTAAAAAAAAAAAACCAAAATGAATGCATGATAATAGTGTACATTTATTTAGTGGCTTAATTGGTTAAAATATTACAAACCAAATACTAATGATTAGTTCCACAAATTAGTCTTTCATTCAGATTAATGATTTATTTAAAGATTTCCAGAATACAAAATATAAATTTTTGGAGTATGTCTCTTTCTACGCAGATAACTGGCACACAGATTAGAGGACCCTACAACAAAACAGAATTTTCCTTTGAATCAACTAAACAGAATAATGTACATTTGTTTAGTGAATTTATTGGTTAGGTTAGGTTAGATATACACAAATAAAATACTAGTGATTACTGTTTTGCTAATTGGACTTACGTTGCTATTAAAGGTTTCTTTCGGGACTTCTGAAATTCAAAATCTTCTATTTTGTTACAAAGTCTAACTGTCTAAGGACATCACTTTCTATACACATATTCACAAATTAGTAAGTCGTTACTGTAGCGTAGTCATTCGTAATTCATATTTTGATTCTCTGTAACTGGAAAAATGAATGCTTTCCACTGCAATTGGTTACCATACACAAAAATTAAAAAATTTAAGATTCATTTGGAATGTTTTCCAAATATTGTTTTAAATGAAAATATTCTGATATGAGCTCATGAGCATTAACGTCTGCGAGAAAAATTCTGCAGATTCTTTGCATCTGTTTCTCAACTGTTCAGAATCGATTTGGCTTAACTGAGAAAGGGAACTAAAATATTTGCTATCTTTCTCGAATCCTTCTGAACGTCGCTTAAAACTAGAATCCAATGTGTCGATTATAGGCAGAACACTTCTACACGAGATTTTTGTCACTGAGCTGGACAGTCTCTGACGAATCTTCGGAAAAAGTGATATGCTTGCTGCAAATTCTCGTTTTTGGGAATTACCCTCATAGTCAGCACCTGGATATTTCCCCTTGGCGCCAAAAATTTCACAACTGCAACAGTTCTTTTCAATATTCTCCTCCAATAGTTGACTCAGCATTAAACTGGGAAAGCAGTCCAGCACTTTTGTTTCTTGCAACATAATTCATCATTGATTCCCTGTCCTTCAAAATATTTTCATGCTGCTTTAATTAGTTGTTTATAAGCTTCCAATCTTTGTATCCCCTTGAAGAACTCAAATTACTTCTGACAATGTTATTGAATAGACGGCAACAATACCAGTACCTAGATATTATGGATGGTGAATATGGAAGCCACTTTCTTTCCACACACTCAACATTCGTCAATTTGCGAGTGAAAACAGTCCTACTTAATTTCCTGGTTTTTGTTGTACCACTTACATAAACGAATTGTGTAGTGGTTTCTGAGAAGTCGCAATTTTTGTTTTGGAAAACTCTGGGCCCTTGTGAATCTAAATATCACGGACTTCTTCCGTTAAAATTTCATCACAGTACTTACCAGGGTTGTGAAATATGTTTTCTAACATACCTCTGTCTGGTGAATCCAAGTGGCTTGAGACGGAAAAAGCAAGTTTTGATGTGTGTGCAGCTGTCTTCATTGGAACTGATGAAATCGAAACACAAATGTTATCATCTATGTTAAACATGGGCACCGTTTCTAAGCTTTGAGATTTAGAGATGTCTTGAAATGATGAGATAGATGAATCACTTTGCCAGATACTTTCTTCAACAGTGAAAAATGAAGTAATTTTTAGGTATTCTTCTGATGGTTTCGTTTTGAATTTCGAGTTTTTTTTTTTCTTTTTACTGAACCACTTAAGCATTTTCTTTTTGGCATTGTTAAAAACACTACAAACATGTCATGTAGACACTGCCAAGAAAACAGAGTGAACCGCGTAAATCGCTTACAATCAAATGGTGCTTCGAAGCACCCCGAACAAACTATCGCTTCGTAAGGAAGAAACTCCAACAATGCCGAATTCACCAGGACTGGATGCATTGACTGATCGGTCGGGAGTTCGAATCCCTCCCCTCGGGCATGGATATTTGTGCCGTCTTTAGTATTAGCTAGTTCTTAAGTAATTTGTAAGTTTAAGGACTGATGACCCCATAGTTAAGTCTCATAAGATGTACAAACATTTGAACATTCTACATTCACTGATGCGCATTACCGTGTTAAGCACCGGGCGAGTCCATTGGTTTTTTCCTAGGTGGGGGGGGGGGGGGGCGTTGCGCATTATTGTCCTAAGCGCCGGGCGAGTCCATTACTTTGTTCTAAGGGGAGGCCGCATCAGTCTGCTTCAGATCCTTCTAGTTATGGAAGTTCATGTGTTGCTGCTTTCATATGTTAAAGATTTGTATCTGATTCCTGAAGTCAAATAAATAAATAAAAATAGAAACTGTCATACATAGCGCGGCTTTGCACTCTCCATGTGAACTAGGTTCTCAAAATGAACGGGTTTGCCCGTCTCTAGTGTACAGGACTCTGTCACTGCTGGACTTTCCCTCCTTAGGACCCATTACACTCTGCGGTGCTCATTGATTCCCACGGTGCTGCGCTAAATGCTGATCTTTTTAAGAACGGTGCAGCTGCTGTAGTGTTGTGGGCAACTTTGATGCAGCCGCTACTCGGGCTGTCTGCGCTGACTTCTCATGATGCAAGCAAATCAAATGTTCAAATGTTTGTATAGCTTAAGGGACTTAACTACTGGGTCATCAGTCCCTAAACTTAGAAAATACTTACCAACTAGCTTATCCTAAGGACGGCGCAAATATCCATGCCCGAGGGGGGATTCGAACCCCCGGCCGCAGGGGCCGTGCAGACCGTGACTGGAGCGCCTCAGTCCCCTCGGGCACCGCGGCCGGCATGACGCAAGCGCCTACCGGTTGCTTGGCCGGTCAACGGCAGCCCCGTGTGGCGTCTGGCGTCGTGTGAAGGCCGCTATTGGATAAATTGTCCCGCCAATTTCAATCTGAAACAACTGCCACAAAGTCTACTATAATACTGTCGCCGTGTGTTCTGTTGCGAAGCCCGCAATAATAATTACGATTTTGCATGCATACAGCAAAGCAAGTCACTTGCCACACCACATATGACACGTTCCGATACAATTTATGGATTTTTATAATGAATAAGTGTGACAAAAATTCACTTAAAATCACTGCTTAAGAGAAAGGAACTAATTTCACGGGGCCCCCATCAGGCTGGGGGCCCTGGGCCTGTGCCCCTTGTGCCCCTATGGTAGAGACGGTAGTGCGCGTAAGGATACAATTTTACGAGCAGGTAGAGCACACTTTCGAACGCTTGGGAAAGGACTCGTAACTTGAACGCGATGGTGAAAGGTTGTGACGCTGGGCGGTCTGTAGCTGCGTTACGAACTTGTGATTTGAAAAGATAGGCATGTGTGGACTGAGACTGAAGAACTTAGTCTCTAGTGAAAAGTGATAAACTATGGACGTTAGTAGGGCTGTGGAATTGTGATAATTCAGCAATCGTGTACTCGTGTGATGGCGAACTGTTTTTATAACAAATACTGTAATTCATCGCGAATTAATTTGGAACAAGAATGTTCGATGAACTCCATTAATTTACGAGTCATAGCCTGGAACTTTTACTCTCAAGTGCGAGTATACTTATTGTGGCTCTCGGGAACAATAGTTGGGTAAATATTCAGTTATTTACCTATGTGTGAAGTAGGACCACCTTCGCATTTTCATGTCCAAAAAGAGTAAAAAATACTCATTTTTTAAAGAATTGCTTCATGAATTACTCTCTTCTTTATCTTAGAATCCATTTTGTTGGTTATTTAGAGCTTTAATTTATTTGTTTAAATATACTTTTAACGATACCATCTGCAGATTGACAGACTGGCTAAACTACAGATTAATTATTGATTTTAATTAACAGTTTGGGTAGCTGTTTATGGCATAGAAGCTGACAGACATAACTCATCCCTATCGACAGAGACAAAGAGCCATAACGAGCCATAAATCTCTTACTAGCCTGAGTTAGACCTACACCGAAGTAATTCCCGTCAAAAAACTGACATAGTAAGAACAGACCATAATAAATTTGTTAATGACGAAGTTGGCCACTACGCTCGGGGGTTCGAATCCCCCCTCGGACATGGATATTTGTGCCGTCCTAGTTCGTAAGTAGTTCATAAGTAGTTTGTTAGTTTAGGGACTGATGACCCAGTAGTTAAATCCCATAAGCTTTACAAACATTTGAACATTTTTTGAATGATGAAGTTCTTCTTTATACCAACGAATCAGTTAAATTCGGCTATTTTTACTTTCGTATTATGTATGTCTCTTGATATTTTACTAATGATACTAATGCAAAAATTATACTATTTCGCTAATAACGTATAAAATCATTATAATCAATGATAACGTCTTCGGTAAGTTTCCCACCGCTAGGAGCGCTAATGTCGTTGGAACTATAAGTTGGTAACAACTTTCACAGCAGTGAGTTTCCGGACTATATATGTTAGCCTGTGGTAATATGCCAATTTTATTGACGGAATGTAATATTTGTAACAATTTACTGCATTGATATACCGGGTGATCATAAAGTCAGTATAAATTTGAAAACTTAATAAATCACGTAATAATGTAGATAGAGAGGTAAAAATTGACACACATGCAGAGAAAAAAAGATGGTTCCAAAAAATGTCCGACAGGTGGCACTTCATATGATCAGAAAAGCAATAATTAGCATAACAAATTAAGACAAAGCAAAGATGATGTTCTATACAGGAAATGCTCAATATGTTCACCATCATCCCTCAACAACAGCTGTAGTCGTGGGATAATGTTGTGAACGGCGTTGTAAAGCTTGTCCGGAGTTATAGTGAGGCATTGGCGTCGGATGTTGTCTTTCAGCATTCCTATAGATGTAGGTCGATCACGACACACTTGCGACTTCAGGTAACCCCAAAGCCAATAATCGCACGGGCTGACATCTGGGGACCTGGGAGGCCAAGCATGACGAAAGTGGCGGCTGAGCACAAGATTATCACCAAACGACGCGCGCAAGGGATCTTTCACGCGTCTAGAACTACTTTTTTTGTACTAATAAAAACCCATGTCATTCCAAGCACGTGTGTCAGTTTTTACCTATCTACATTTATCCGTGATTTATTAAGTTTTCAAATTTATACTGACTTTTTGATCAGCCCGTATCAGTGTCTTAGTTAAAATACTGAAAGACGACCACTGTACGTAACAAGAGCCTTGCTTTGTCACTAAAATTAGTAAATAAGGTCCGTGTGAACTACCGGCTACTCCCTGCAACAAAGCCTTGTTCCCTGGCCCAAACTGAGAACTGACTCGTTTCAAATTACTTCAGTAACAGAAAGTTAATACTTCAGTGGTCAATATACATAGTAGCTCACACGTTATTACACACAGACATTAATAAGCAAGCCGCCACAATTAAAGTCATCTTAGAAAGGTGGCTAAGAAAACATTTATGGCGTAACGGAATTTAGTCGTAAGAATCATTACATCTGGGCATATTCTCAGCACTTGTGAAACATTAAATAAAAGAGGGAAGGTTTTAACATATCAGGCCATTATCAAACTGCAACTAGAATCAAACACACCACGTTTATCTATTGGAAATCACTGAATTGAAAAACGAGAACACATTTCCGCACACGATCGGAGAAAATATTCCAAAAAAATGATTCTATGTTAAACATGCTATTCAATGAAACGCTACCGTCTCCAGAAACAAGAGCAGAACCAACCTTACCTCACCATACGACCAACCGAGAATGGATCGCTGTGTGGCCACTGGGCCGCGGGAAGAAAACGACCGGAAACCGGAAAATCCACAAAAACAGTGGTGGTGGGGGCGGACAGCCAGACTCGCGCTAAAGAAAGCTCGCTGACTGGACTGTAACCAAAGGGTGTAGAAACTTCTTTGGTAGAAAAACCATACAAAGGAGCTATCACTCCCCACATTCAAACAGCCATAGATTCCCGCACACACTTAAAAGTACAACAACTGCACATTCTCACAGGGACAGTGACGTAGCGGAGAAGCCGTACGTATGCCACAGTAAGAGTGGAGTTCAAGTTTTAACAAAATGATAATCTAGCGACGTTAAATAAATTATAACCATATAGAACCTACACAAAAATATATGGAAGACGACAGACGGTCGTCTTTCAATACATAACCCAGTTTTAAAGTTGTAATGATTACCAGTAAACTTATTTAATACGGTCTGTGGGCTCGCCGAAGCCGGCCACGGTGGCAGAGGGGACTGAGGCGCTTCAGTCACAGTCTGCACGGCCACTACGGTCGGGAATTCGAATCCCCCCCTCGGGCATGGATATTTGTGCCGTCGTAGTTCGTAATTAGTTCATAAGTAGTTTGTAAGTTTAGGGACTGATGACCCCGTAGTTAAGTCCCATAAGCTTGACAAACATATATATAGCTCGCCGAACTCCGCTCCCCTCCCCTCCCCTCTCTTTCCCGTTGGTATCCATGCTGCAAAGAAAAGTCTTGGGTATTCTAAACTAATCTAATCTATCCATCGTCGGTATCCTTGCTGCAAAGAAAAGTCTTGGGTATTCTAAACTAATCTAATCTATCAGTTTCATCAAAAAGGTTTGTAACACTCTTTTAGTAATATGACAAATCTTGAATCACTTTCAGACACCGTATACTGTGTGACATTTGCAACGGACTTAGACAACGTAGACGTAGGCTACGGTGGCCTTCCTCTCTCCACCCGTCCACTCGTTTCAGCGTGGCCTATTAAGGCCCGGAGGCGTTGCGGCGGCTGCTGTTGCTGCGGCTGTTGGCGGCGGTGGCGCGCCGACGGCTGCCACTGGTTGGCGACCGCAGAGAGCTGTGACGACGCCGCGTGTGTGCTGGCCGCGCAGCATGTGTGGCGCCGCGCCGCGGGGCACTCGGTAATGCGGCACCACTCCGCTCTCTGCACCGTTTCGGCGAGCATACATTTGCGTTTTAATGGCACCAGCTGAATATATACCAGCTGTGACGCAGGTTAGCTACAAATATCAACTGATTATCATTACTCACCACGTCACTCTAACGGTCCATTACCTCGCTCCAGTAAGTGCTGTGTGCTAGTGCTCAATCACGTATGTAACTGTGTAAATAACGGTTACCGCATGTATGTAAAAGCATCACTTGAGAACTGGTCGACATATTTTGTTGGGGTTTTTGTGGTTGTTTTTTTCTTTTTTTTTTTTTTTTTTTTGTGTTTTTGTTGTGTTCGTAATAGTAACGAGAAGATTTATATGAAGCAATATTCTTCGGAAATATACTAGTAAATTTGAGAATAACTGAAAGTGCGTGTTTTTAACGAACTCAGTATTGTAACTCACGATGCAGCAGGCTAATTCTCTCTCTCTCTCTCTCTCTCTCTCTCTCTCTCTCTCTCTCTCTCTCTCTCTCTTTTCCAAACTACACTTCTATTGAAGGGAACAAAACAAAAAAGTACTCAAATCATCTAAGCAGAAATTCACGGTACACATCTGAAGACTGCCCTGAGGAAGTCAAACAGAGGAAAAACCGACCAGAAACAAATTTTCTCACTCTTTTTCCAAAATTATGCAAAAATTATCTTAGAAATACTTCTAATACCATTATATATTTTTGACGACGTTGCAGCGTTCAATGAATGAAATAAATCGCAATTTGCGATCAGTTATGGCTTCACTGCATTAGGTTTAGATGGCATACCAAAGTGCGGCGAATGAAAATTTGTGCCCGGCCGGGCTGGGCTGTGGTATAGGAAAGTGACTCTCTCTCTCTCTCTCTTTTCCAAACTACACTTCTATTGAAGGGAACAAAACAAAAAAGTACTCAAATCATCTAAGCAGAAATTCACGGTACACATCTGAAGACTGCCCTGAGGAAGTCAAACAGAGGAAAAACCGACCAGAAACAAATTTTCTCACTCTTTTTCCAAAATTATGCAAAAATTATCTTAGAAATACTTCTAATACCATTATATATTTTTGACGACGTTGCAGCGTTCAATGAATGAAATAAATCGCAATTTGCGATCAGTTATGGCTTCACTGCATTAGGTTTAGATGGCATACCAAAGTGCGGCGAATGAAAATTTGTGCCCGGCCGGGCTGGGCTGTGGTATAGGAAAGTGACAGCATGGCGAATGGAGATTTGAGTGTGGTGGGAGACGTGCACGGAAGTCTCCTCTGCAGTCGGAATGGTCTCTGTGTCCTCGGTGGCGGAGTGGTCAACGCGTCTGCCTAGTAAGCAGGAGATCCCGGATTCGAATCCCAGCCGGGCACAAATATTCATTCGCCGCACTTTGGTATTCCATCTAAACCTAATACAGTGAAGCCATAACTGATCGCAAATTGCGATTTATTTCACTTCTAATACATTTTTATAGTAAATTGAAAATCATCCGTGGATAATCAGCTGTGTTCATATCGGTCATTAGTACCGCAAGAGGATTTCGCATCGTTATATATGCCGCTTCAGGAGGCAGTTACTTCATATAACTATAAATTTACGCAGCCTCCAGATTTTCGCTGTAATTCGAAACTGTGGAATTGATTTCAGCAGCTGTTGGTTTGGGTCCATAAACATTATCCACAAAAATAAGACGGCAGTGAATAAAATCATCTGTGTCCCCGATAAAAGTATGTTGTAGCGCAAGTTAGATACAGACGTATCACCTGGAGCCATGTGCAGAGCGACCACATTGTGTTGTGTGTGTGTTGTGGTCTTCAGTCCGGAGACTGGTTTGATGCAGCTCTCCAACCTAATCTATCCTGAGCAAGTCTCTTCATCTCCTCATAAGAACAGCAACCTACATCTGTCTGAATATGCTTACTATATTGATCTCTTGGTCTCCCCACACACTTCCCTCCAACGCTAATTTCACAATCCCTTGACGTCTAAGAATGTGTCCTGCTAATCGATCCCTTCTTTAGTCAAGGTAAGCCAGAAATTCTTTTTCTCCCAAACTCTGTTCAGTACTTCCTAATTAGTTACTCAATCCACGCACCCTTCCTTCAGAATTCTTCTGTAAGAAGTTTATCGTCCATGTTTCACTCCCATACAAAGCAACACTCCATACAAATGCCTTCAGGAAGGACTTCCTTAGGCTTAAATTAGTGTTCGATGTTAACAAATTTTCTCTTTCTTTCTGCATTTTATATCCTCTGTACTGCGACCATCATTTGTTATTTTACTGCCTAAGTAACAAAACTCATGTACCTCCTGTATTGTTTCGTTACCTAGCGACCACATTAATAATATTAAAAATATATGAAACAGCTTTAGTCGCATGAAATATTTATTTGTCTATAGCAAATAGATTTCGGTCAGTGACGATCTTCAGTACTAGAATCGAAGCCCTATGGGCCACCGCAGACTAGCATTTTACTTATTAACTCTAATGTTAACATGCAGATTGCTAATCCCTGTGGGCCCACAGGGCTTCGATTCTAGCACTGAAGATGGTTACTCAGTGTTAGAAATCGATCTGCAGTAGACAGGAAAAGATTTCATGCGATCAAAGCTGTTCCATATGTTATTAACAAGTTATAGTGTTTTAGAATGGACACTGTGTTAGGTGCTAACCGAACTGCACCTAGAGCCACCACTGCCGACGGCCATTCAATCTATGCAAGAGAACCTAACCAAAGGTGTCATCACAACACCTGTTAATTTTCATCAGAGACACTAATTATTCAAAGATTTTTTTTGTAGACGTTGGACCCACAACAACGGCTTATCAAATTTATTCGCATATAAAGACTACAACGACATCTTACCAGCTGCAGAAATTTATGGCGCTATGAAATAACTATTGACCTGCAACACTCAATCGCTCTCTCTCTCTCTCTCTCTCTCTCTCACACACACACACACACACACACACACACACAGGCGCGCGCGCGCGTGCGCGCGAGCACAATGCAACAGCAAAATTCACCAAAATCAGCGTGCTGAAACGAGGCAGAAGCAGGCACCGCTATCGAAGGCGAAATTCAGCAAACTCGGAGGTACCACACAACACAATATACAATGAAACCTCGAAGATGGCTCTGGTACTGTAGTAATACATTAATGATTTCTTTTATAACTTGTGCGATGCTTGTCGCTGACTTCTGCTCTCTCTCTCTGACAGCGTATCGATAAACATATGACATTTGTCACGTTCAAGTTTTTTGCAACAAGCTGAAGGGAGAGAGCGGAACTGTTCGTCACTTGCTTTCTTCTCCTTGAGGTGTTAGGACGTATTCCAGGACTTCGACTAATTAATGTAAGTATGAGCTTCTTTTTTATTAATTTCAATAAAACCCCACAGTTAATTTGAAATATGTTACTTACTTACAATCCTTTCCCCATTCTCACTAATTTTAAACTTATTTATTTTCAGCAGATCTAGTACTTCATAAAGTGATGATCGGGTATTGTTGCAATTTGTTTCGCGATTGTACTAGAACATTCTCTGTGTAACTTTTATTTATTTCGTGTCTATGAATGGTTTATTACATTTTAATGCCTGCAGAAAAATGAAGTCCGATAATTTTGCAATTTTTGGCGACTATCATGATTAATTTTCCACACGGTCATATAACAATAATAACCGAAACGCACAATCCCAGCATCAATTTATCGAAGTAATATTCCATTAATCAAAGCTGGAATCACTACAGAACATGACCGAAACATTTGTACCAGCTCTCAATGAGGTAAAATTTAGATTCCGCCGACTTCTTCTGTAATGTTGCTTTCTGGTGTTGCATTTGCCACCGAAATTACGACCGCTACCATTTAATGGCGGAATCCAATAATTTTGTTTAAATTGTCCCTTCCTTGTAAAAATTGCGTAGTAATCTCATTTAAAAATATTTCACTACCTGGTAAAATTTCATTTGCGGTCCCCAACCTTAACTTTAATACGCAACACCCATTTTCATACGAAAGCAGCATTACAGTACGTCGTGCCTGATTTGAGATGGTGCGTAAGAATAGCAAAGTTGCATTTAGATTAGACCGCGAGCAAACATGCTAACGGCGACATACGGCTACGTTACATGATTCCACTCCACTGAAGGTGAAGTGGCTAAAATCGGATTCATTACACAAAATCACGGCGGACTGAGAAGTGGCGTGAATTCAGGTGACTAGCTGCAAACCCCTGAAGTCGGAGTTCGGACCCACGTGGTTCCGAAACCGATAAAAATGTATTAATTCAATTTCCGAAAAATAAAGAAAATTATCTACGGCATGAAACCCATAGAAATGTTTAGAATTACAAAAGGAAGCAAATAAATGCAGCTACACGGGATAGGGAGCGATTACAGAGACGGATGAAGTCCAGTATAATAAAAAAAGTAAATAAATAAACAACAGAATAGTTAAATATTTACAAGGAAAGGTGAGAATGAAAAGTATGGTATGCAACCCATAGAAATACATAGAAATTCATAAGCAAGCCATTGAAGGAGGTTGTTCAAGGCTCAGAGAGAATTGCTGACAAAGACTGAGTGCATACTACAAGTTCGGAGAAGAAACAGCAAAATTAAAATAGGTGGGGAGAGAAGATCGCGAAATGTTTGTGGCAATCTGAAGGATACACGCATGGTTACTTGCGTGATGGGCATGGAACAAGCAATAGTGGAATCTGAAGGCTATGTTCTAAGAGCCAACCACATGGAACATATATCACTCACAGAAGGAAACGATAAGATAGATTTTACATGCACTGTACAGAAATGAACATAACGTCTGTTAGAAATCGGCCCCCACAAAGCTAGCAAGAACTTACGTGGTTCGTACACCATCACATAATCACAAAATGTTTGAATGTACCACGGCGTTATCAAGCTACAACTAGGTATAGATACACTCCATTTATCTGTTGGAAATCACTGGATTGAAAAACTAGGACACATTTCCGCGCACGGTCGGAAAAAATATTCCGAAAAATGAATCTAAGTTCAAGAGTCTAAGTTAAACATGCTAGGCAACGATTCGCTACCATCTCCAAAGACACAAGAGCAGAACCAACCTTACCTCACCGCGGTCCGAGGACCAAGTGACCACCGAGCGGCCAGGAGGCACGAAGGTACCGGAAACTGGGAAAACCTGGTGGGGAGAGAAGATAGCAAGACTCGCCCTGGGGAAGGTTTGTCGACTGGCTTGTATCCAAAGAGTGTAGAAACCTCTTTGTTCGCATCAGCACTAGGGGTTGGTAACGACTAACTATCGACTCTGGGCCAGAAAGGAGCATGCAAAACGAGCTATTACCACCCACATTCAGACAGACATTAGATCCTCGCACATCCACTTAAAAGAAAAACAAGTACACATTCTCACAGGGACTGTGGGGTAGTGGAGATGCCATACTTATTTCCACATTCATAACCACAATAATAATTTATTAAAATAACAAAATCCTGGCAATATTAACTAACATTTCAGAAACTATTATTTTAAAACATGAAATAAAAAAGCTATTCCTCATGCCTCAAAATGAGTGGGGTTCTAGTTGTAACAAAATGCTAATCTAGCGACATCAAATAAATTAGAATTTCATAAAAAATATGGAAGACGCCAGACGGTCGTGTTTCAAGTACGTACAGGGTGAGTAAGGAGGAGAGGTTCTTTGAGGGTGATACTACTGGCAAATTTGAATAAAAACTTTCTAATAAATAAATAACCCTTTCCAGCTAAACCAATGAAGACAAACAGGAAAGATAAAACTGCAGTTAACTGTAAATTAAGATAATGTGATCGTTTATTTCGTTTTGTAAGTTTGCTCACAGAAGAAGTTCAGTCTGTCAACGTCAGTGTATTTTGCCGCTCTCGCAGACAAGTGCTGTGTTGCCGATCGGAGCTTAGTTTTGTATTAATTTGATCACTGGCTCGTAAAATACGATCTAAAAGTTCCTATCCAGAATCTGCGCTTGTACACATCGCCCCTCAGCCACCACCCACAAACAGTAATCCAATGGGGTGGATCCGGAGACTTCGGTGGCCATGCAATGATTTCACAGCAACCAGTGGTTGGATCAGTCACCTTGAAGTTACTGCTTGGCCACCGAGGTCACCGTATCTTACCCCACTAGATTAGTTATTTGGGGGTGGTAGAGGAGCGAGGAGTGCAAGTGCAGCGTGGACTGAAGGGAGGCACTTCTCGTTCTTATTTTATATGCTTGTGCTCAAATGAAGGAATACAGAACTGTGCTCCCATCGGTAACGCAACACCTGTCTACAAAAGCACCAAAATGGACTTAAGTTGACAGTGGACTGTTTGAACTTCGCCGCAGCGAAGTAGCCGAGAGCACTGAGGCGCTATGCTACGATGCGCGAGGCCGTTCCTCGTCGGGGATTCGAATCCACCCTTTGGCATGGATGTTTGGTTGTCTTTAGTGTAAGTTAGTTTATAAGTAAAGTTAAAGGACTGATGACCCCGCTTTAAGTCCTACAAACTTAACGAGCAGTTGAACATTTGTTTGATCTGCTTTTGTAAGGAAACTTATATAACGAAACAAACCATTACATTACATTGCGTGGCTATGGTATATCGCCCCAAATTTGCGACTGGAAAGGCGATTTCCTGTCAGACAGGCCACAGGTCGTAGCAATCGATGGTAATGCGTCGACTAAAAAAAGGTGATATCGGGCGTTCCACAGGGTAGTGTTATTGGTCCTCTACTGTTCCTTATTTACATAAACGATTTAGGGGATAATCTAAGTAGTTCTCTTAAGTTGTTTGCAGATGACGCCGTCATTTCCCGTCTAGTAAAATCATCTGAAGATCAAAACCAACTGCAGAAGCATCTGAATAAGATATCACTATGGTGTAAAAGTTGGCAATTGAGTCTAAATAATGAGAAGTGTAAAGTACAAAAAGAAATCCGTTAAATTTTGTCTACAATATAAATCAATCAAAAGTGAAGGAAGTAAATTCTACAAAATACCTAGGATTTACTATTACCTCAGACTTAAAATGGAAAGAACATTTAGATGATATCGTGGCAAAGGCAAACCAGAGACTGCGTTTTATTGGCAGAACCCTTAAACGATGCAACAGAACTACTAAAGAGGCTGCATACACTACGCTTGTCTGTCCTTTTTTGGAGTATTGCTGCCCAGTGTGGTATCCTTATCAGGTGGGTTTGATGGAGGACATCGAAAGAGTCCAAAGAAGAGCAGCTCGTTTCGTATTGTCACGATACAGAGGAAACAGCGTTACGGAAATGATACAATGACTGGGATGGGAATCATTACAACAACGGCGCTTATCGCTGCGGCGTGGGCTACTGGAAACACCAATCGCGAGCATTCTCCTCCGAATGGGAAAATATATTGTTGACTCCCACTTACATAGAAATGATCATCAGAATAAAATACAAGAAATCAGAGCGCGAACAGAGGTTCAGGTGTTATTCCCTCCCGCGCGCTGTTCGAGACTGGAATGGGGATAAATAGTATAGAGGTGGTTCGGTGAACCCTCTGCCAGGCACTTAAATGTGATTTGCAGAGAGTCCCATGTAGGTGTAGATGTACAGTATCTTCATTCACTGTCAGTTGCAGTTTACTCGTTCGTAGTTGTTTTCATTGATTTACCCGGGAACGATTAAGACAAGCCTGCCGCGGTAGCCGAGGGGACTGAGGCGCTCCAGTCACAGTCTGCACGGCCACTACGGTCGGTGATTGGAATCCCCCCCTCGGGCATGGATATTTGTGCCGTCCTTAGTCTTAGCTAGTTCATAAGTAATTTGTAAGCTTAGGGACTGATGACCCCGTAGTTAAGACCCATAAGTTCTACAAACATTTGAACACTTTTGATTAAGAAAAGACCATGTGTTTACTAGAAGTTTTTTGCTCAAAATCGTCACAAAAGCACGTACCTTTCCTCCTGACTGACCCTGTATTTATCTGATGATCCCTACAGTTCACTACATAACAATAGCGAGGCTTGCAACAATAACCGTTGCAGAACAATTACACAGCCGTCAGAGGAGCCCGTGCGCATTCCGCCGGTGACTGACGATCAGCCCCTCGGAGCTGCGCATTCTGGAGGCGAGGCAGAGGAACCCCTGCGCAGCCCCACCCCTCGCTGCCTTCAGACGGCGTTTCTCCGCTCGCTGCCACAGCAACAACCTACTTGGCCGCTGGAATGCGAGGCTGCCGCGCGCCTCGGAAGTATTCAGAATTTTTCTGATTATTCCGCATGCATGCGCAGGCGGGCGCGGGGCCGCAGAGACGCCGCACCGCTACGGAGAGCTGCAGTCGCGTCGGCCTGAACATTTTCATCTCGAGAGGAGGGCGACATTCGGAGAGATGGCGCAGTCGACAATGTAACACAGTGGAGTCGTAAAAGAAATAAACTGTACAAGAAGTAATAAAAATACTTGTTTCTCATAATATAATAACGCTTCTTCTTGCTTCCAAAAGTTATTTGGTGTAGTTCCCTGGAAATTTAGTATTTGTTCGAATTCTGCTAAACACTGTACGCAGGATTAAGCGCTAAGAAAGAGTCCTTATATCAGGTATATATAATAATTTCACAGTCAATTGTACCTCTCGATTACATTATGCTATTTACAATTCCGTTTATTCGGTCAAGAGGATGTGGTGATTAGAAGAACTAGTTAATCATGATTTTCAGTATTAAAGTGCTCATCTAATATTCACAGAATATATGACATCAACTGCGATTGGGCAAAGTTGAAAATGTGTACCCAGCCGGGATTCGAACCCGCGTCTCCTGCTTTCTAGGCAGTTGCGCTGACCCCTACACCACTGGGGACACAGTGATCACCGCCCCCTATAAGGACTACCTAAGCACGCCTCCCGTCAGATACAAATTCCCAGCTTCGCCCTGCCCACAGCACTCAAACTTGTAATTGTGATACTAATTCCCGTAAGAATAAGGGCTTAAAACTTGCCCACCCGTCCCCACTAACGATAGGATCATTGCCCGTCATCGGCATATAAAGTGCTCATCATTAATTAAACAGAAATTGATGATAATAGTACTACGATTCAAAAATACACGACTGAACACATTAACGCAATACAAAGTTTTAATAAAAATAAAATGCCAAAGCGAAGCTTGTGACAAATAACAATCTGAACTAAAATAATACGCGTAGCTGCCAGACAAATCAAACCCTTGAAATCCGATCCTTATTCGATTGTGTTTAAAACAGAGGGCAGATGCTGTGAAAAACTAAGATAACCGTCAACTGATAACCTGAAACAGATGAAAATAAATAATAATAATAATAATAGGGAATTTAGAGCGACATAATGAAAGACATGGGAAGAGATCGTTACGGTAAACTGTAGTAAGTATATTTGGTGCTCCGAAAGAAGAAGGAGAATATGAATGAATATATGCAGATACAACGTGAACATATTTCAGGGACAAATCAATCGAAATTAAAAATCGAGCAAACTGAAAGAACCCACCAAGGTAGAGAAAATTAAACGAATATAGTCTTGTCATTGCAAGAAATGTACATTTTATTACACTAATGTCGGGCCTGGTGGTGTTGGGGTAAAGCACTGACTGGCAACTAAAGGTTCGAAACCCAGTCACACCACGGATTTTTCCAGTCTGCGTTTTCACCCATCCTTTACCTTTCTACGATGTGAGTAGTCACCAGAAACGACACGTGATTGGGATTCTACATTAAGCTGCAGATCTCCTTCACCCGGCTGGATAATTGGGTTAGGCTAGAGGCACCCAATTCACCGAAGTAACGTCCAATTGAAAGACTTGCACCAGGCCAATGAGCCACACGAAATTATTATCATATGTATTATTTCTCATCGCTTTTTATTTTATTTTATTTTATTATTTATTTATTTATTTTTTTTGTACGACGTATCTCTCGGATTATTTATACAAAATTGATGATTGACGTATCATTTTCAACGTTTTGTTCTCCACTACTGATGAAAAATACACAGATCGTTTAAAATTATTGTTTTCACAAAAAACTGTATTTTGAAAAAAAAAGTACTGTTAGTAGCATGTAAGTTGATATCCGGAGAATGACCGTAAATGTGTCATGTATTTACGGTTGCTCCCATTAGCCACGGTGCCGAGTATCATCTTAGTTTGCACGGTCGATGTAAATCAATGTAGAAGATGATAATCTGTTAAACGAATATGAACGACTGCTTTACCAGTTATTCAGATTCTTTATGCAAGCCAAAGACCTTCTATGATGCAAGCATAGTTTATGACACGATTTCGTTTATACATGTCGATGTAACGACGAAAAATACACAAATAGTCTAAATAACAGGCACGATAGCTTTTACAGTTGTTTAGATTCTTAATGCAAGCGTAGTTTATCACGAAATTCCTATTTTACACGTGGATCCACAACAGGTGTTGGAAATATTCACTTTTTTCAAGAAAGCGCTGTGTACTGCGCGAATGAATTGAATTACCCAACGTTCATCACAGGTAAGCACCGCTTACTATTATAACTTACAATAATTTATTTAAATTTTAATTTCATTAACAGAGACAGGAACGACAATGATTGTAAATTTCATAGAGTGGCTGTGCTGAGGGCTCGGCTTCAATATGACTGAAACTGTTTGAACAAATGATAATAATTATTTGCCTATTGATATCATATATAGCCTGTTGTTATTAATAAGGACCTTAGTTATTAACAAAAACGCTCTTTTAATGTTTTGGATTCTTCGCCGCGGTGGAGTGGCCGAGCTCTCAAAGGCGCTTCTCTGCGGAGCTCGCGGTTGCTCGCCATGGGAGATTAGAGTCCTACCTCGTGCATGGGAGTATATGTTGTCCTTAGGTCAGTTTACGTAGTGTGTAAGCTTAGGGGCCGCGGTGGAGTAGCCGAGCGGACTAAAGCACCTCGCTGCGGAGCGCGCGGTTGCTCGCCGTGGAGATTCGAGTCCTCCCTGGGGCATGGGTGTGTGTGTTTGTCCGTAGATTACTTTACCCAGGTTTAAGTAGCTACGGACTGATGACCACGCAGTTTGGTCCGATAGATTTACAGACATTTGAACATTTTTAAGTTTAGGGACTGATATCATAGTATTTTGATGAAATTGGTTTACAAACATTATAATACTTTCAGAAAATAAGAAATTTACCGAAAGTAATACAAACTCTTCTTTAAAGGTTATACTAATCAATAATATTCCGCATTAGTAATTTTTCTCAAAATGACAATGTTGTTACATTATCTGGCGTGAATGAGTGGAAGAGAAGTTGAATACTATCATGTGAATGTGTGATTTGGAAAATTAGGATGCAATCGAGAATTGTATGACATAGCTCTGAAGTCATTCATTATGGAAATATATCAGCGAGAACGATTTAGGAGACCATTTGAGCAGCTCTCTTAGACTGTTCGCGGGTGATGCTGTTGTTTATCGCTTAGTAAAGTCTCCAGAAGATCAAAAGAAAGAAAATGTACTTCGATTTCTATAAGATAACTGCATGATGCGAAACATGGCAGCATATTTGAAAAGAATACATAGAAAATATCATGGTGAAGGAGGAAAAAATTGTGTTTCAGTGTCATAATACTTAGAAGATAGACAGTTCTATTAAAGGAACAGATCGCAAAATACTGTACAACATATTCAGATGAAAGCAACATGATGGCAGGCGGTGGCGGTGGACACAGCAGGACTCACAAACGTTAACTCAGTAGACTGGAACCGATAATGAAATAAAAACAACAATTTTGCGATCTGAACGGTTTATAATTTTATCTGTTGTATCAAGATCGCAGTTGGTCTCCAGTATGCTTTCTAAAATTACTAAGGAAAATGCCGAAAGCACACTAGTCCATGAAGTTCCGGGTAGGGCAGTTCGTATTGTATTATTGCGGTATGGGCAAGAGGTTGTCACTGAAATGAAGCACGGGCTGCGGTAGAAATTAAAAGAAAGATTCGATGCGGCGTGAAGTATTAGCGACATTTTCTTTCGCCAATTTTCTCCTCCGAATGCGAACATATTTCTTTTTAGCACACACTCACACAGGGAGACAAGATCGTCACAATAAAATAATAGAAATCAGATGAAAAATTAACAGTTTTAGAGTTTCCATTGTAGCATGAGCTAAAATGTGATTTGCGGAGTAAATATGGAGATGTAGATTATTAGCTACAAAATTAACTAGAATATTTCTTATGTCCTTTAGGACATAAAGAACATAATCTTAACAAGGTGTCCGATTGATAGGTCTTTGTACCACCAAATTCAGATAACATGAAAGTGGCTACCAGAGCCAGGAAAAGGAAATCTAACATGTAGCTTACTCCCGGAGGTCACGAGGAAGCGAATAACTGACTGTCAGCCCTCTATTGACGTAAATAGGAAAAAAAAAGAACATGCAAATAATGACAGGCAAAAGTTAGTAGACATTCGTGCGTCTAATACAATAATTTCCATAGCCATATCTTACAAAAGATTTTTCCGAGAACCCGAAAAAATTCTGGTCCTATGTAAAATCGATAAGCGGTCAAAGCCCACTGTCCAGTCACTCGTTGATCATTCCGCGGCAGTAATAGAAGAAAGAAAACGGAAAGCTGAAGTTTTAAATTTAACCATTAAGGAATCTTTCACGCAGGAGGACCGCACAAATGTACCATTATTTGATCACCGTACTAATTCCGAAATGTAGGACATAGTAATAGGTATTTCCGGTGTAGAGAAGCAGACAAGAGAGCTAAATACGAAAAAGTCTGCTGGTCCGGATGGAATACCAGTTCGGTTTTACAAAGAGTATTCTGCGGCATTGGCCCCCTACTTAGCTTGCACTTATCGCAAATCTTTAATTCAGCGCAAAGTGATTGGAAAAATCGCAGGTGACTCCCGTTTATAAAAAAGGAAAGAGAATTGACCCACACAATTACAGGCCAATATCGTTGACATCTGTTTCATGTAGGATTTTGGAGCATATTCTCAGTTAGAATGTGGTAAATTGCATTGCAGCGGAAAAGCTTCTTTCTATGAATCAGCACGGGTTTAGGAAACACCGTTCATGTAAAACACAGCTTGCCCTTTTCTCACATGACATCTTGCGAGCCATGGATGAAGGGCAACAGGCGGATTGTGTTTTCCTCGACTTCAAAAAGGCGTTCGACGCGGTGCCACACTGCAGACTGGTAACGAAGATACGTGTTTATGGAATAGGTTCACAGATTTGTGACTGGCTGGAAGACTTTCTAAGTAATAGAACGCAGTACGTTGTTCTCGACGGCGAGTGTTCATCAGAGACGAGTGTATCGTCAGGCGTGCCCCAAGAGAGTGTGATAGGACCACCATTATTTTCTATCTATATAAATGATCTGATGGACAGAGTAAGAAGTAATTTGCGGTTGTTTGCTGATGATGCTGTGGTGTATGGGAGGGTGTCGTCTTTAACTGACTGTAATAGCATACAGGATGACTTAGACAAAATTTCTAGTTGGTGCGAAGAATGGCAGCTAGCTCTCAATGTAGAAAAAT